>JARJLG010000003.1:0-1200000 GCA_029448575.1 Mycena maculata
TTTCGGCACGGGCCGAAACAATAAAATTTGGCCGTCATTTCAGTTGCGGCCAAAATGTCGCCGAAACTATTGTTTTCGTGTGCCGTTTCGGCGTTGCCGAATGTTATTGTTTCGACGCGGCTGAAAGTGCACCTGAAATGAACGTTTCCAGCTCTAGTTTTGGCAACGCCGAAATTGTTGTTTTCGCTCAAGCTGAATTTGTCGCTGATTCCATTATTTTAGGTCTCATTTTCGGGCATGAAAAATATGCGGCCTAAACTATTACATTCGGCATTGCAGAAAATGCTACTGGATTTCACCATTTCAACGACTCGTTCAGCTTTGCCGAAATTGTCGTTTTCGACTATAATTTCAACCCCATTTATATTGCGCCCGAAAGCATCATTTTCGGCAACATGTTCAGCCGAGCTGAACATTCACTTTTGTCGGTGTGGGTCAGTCACTCGGTAATAATCAATCCGAATTGCCGAGGGCCCCGCCTCACCCCGCTCACTGCTCAATTATCCTGCCGTCAGTGATGATGATATATATCTCATAATTGAAGCCATTTTTAATGGCTCACTTTTGGTGGATGACATGACATGTATTTTCTGAATGAATTTCTGTACTTCTCTCAATGTTTGGATGAACTCAGAGGAGCAAAAAGAAGAACACTTTTCGGAGGGCGGGACTGTGACAGGCGACGACGACGACAAAACGGATCTGTTGTGTCAGCTTCGGGAAGATCCAAAACGTGTGGTCTAGACCGAGTGACTGATGGTGACTTGGGTTAATTAGGTCCAGATACTAAATGGTGCGTTTGGCAGGGAAATTTAGTAATTGGGATTTTAACTTGGGATCCCGAACAGGGCCTCAGTGAACTTCCCAACAGTATCTAACATGCTCAGCGACAATTCCCCACCAGTCTCCAAATTCCCATGAACAGCAATGATCCCACACAGCACCCGGTGAATTTGTGAATGAAGATATGCCATTTTTCAAGTAATTGAAATGGGAACAGATAGGTTAAACTGAACTGTGCAAGAACTCATGAAATCACTCATAGTTCATGGAAACAGTTTCTTTGAGGGGATTCAGCCAGTGCTACGGACCAACAAAGACTATCCCTCTGTTTTGAGTCACTCCAGATCGTTGTCTCTGTATCAGACATTTCTGTGGCACTACCACTCTGAAAGCTGGTAGGGGTAGTAATGTTGGTGAAAGCTTCCCCCGAGTATGTGTGACAATATTTTCCTCAAGTCCCTCTCCTCTCACTACGATCCGTTTCCAAAAAACCACCTGATTTTGGTGTCCCCACATCCGGATCTTTTCTGCGGGTCGTTGGTATATAGTGACCGGGGCGGCCATATGGGTACGTTCTAATACTTCCCACTGGTACGTATGCAACTTTTCCTGGTCCTCGCGCCACCATATTCCTCATGCAACACGTGAAGAGTTGCGGATGCTGATTCCTGTCGTCCCGATCCCATCCGAGCCAAGTTTTTCTACGTATCTCATAGCAGATATGTGGCCTCCAACTACACATAATATTTCACACACTCCGTACCAACTATTTCCGGGCGATACAGTTGCCGGATTGCCCGCCGATGGCTTATTTGGCCGGGTGGCCAACTAAGCCGTTTTTTATCTCTGTTGGGTGACTGCCGAGAAAATATTCAGTACACCTTTAATGCCCCGTCTAAATTCATGGAAACTACTTTCATTCATGAATAGGATATATGCATTAATTTGGACACCACGGGGACCGAATTCGTCCAACGGGCTGGTCGACCATGGGCTCCAAATGCCAAGGTGGCCAACTAGCCAGTCCCAAATAGTAGACAAAGCAAAATACAAAGAAGAGGAGGAAGTCTATAAGGTATCAATCATTCAGTGACGACCTTGATGCATAATGCAACGAAAGAGGAGGGTCATGTATCTTGCTCTTCAGCCTGAGACCAGGGCAGATTCTACTCTGTTTTTATTTGGTGCATCGGTGGATCAAATGAGTCCACGACACTGGATTCACATCATCAGGGACATATAGACTTTCTGGCTTTTCACTAAACCAGCACCGACTTTAGTCCGGAAAGGCGGAAACGGCCATTACGCATCAAAACAACTCTGGGTGATCTGGGCCCCGTGTTTTCTGAACGCCAACACCGATAACACCGACCCCTGCCACCTGTCGATCAACGCTCCGCCCGACGGCCAAACCAAGAGGCGAGCGATATGAAAGTTGCTGACACAGACCTCGGTTTGTCGGTCCGAGGCTCCGGCACGCAGAAAAAGAGCTGAGAAAAAATATGATGTCATTGAAAAGAGCGGATTTCGATCGTTGGCAATTTTGGGAAAGGTTTAAAACATGCCGATCATTGCCGAGCCGCCTCTAAATCACTTCATAAATTCAACTGTGCTGCACTATGGGCCCGAATTATTTTATTGAGTACCTAGACGAATGCAGAGTGTATGGAAATGGGGGGGTAGCCAAAATTTTGCGCTTATCGGGCCAGGATTGAGGTCGCAATAAAAAGTTCAGGATTGAGCCCAATGAAAGTCCAGCAGAATCACGGGATGTCTCGATTTGGGGACCCCGTCAAAGAGGTCTGTGTCTGATCGAGAACGATCACTCGCCTCTTGGGCCAAACACCATTGACACCAGAAATTCTCCAAATTTAGATATACAAACCAGAAGTCTCTGTTGAAGGACGGAGGTACTATGTGGCTTAGAATCAAATGCTTGCTCTGTTGGTGTGATAGGGACCCAAAAAAAAGGACTCGTACTACCATGCACCAGCAATGGCCCCAAGCCCAAGTACCAATGTTCTGGGAATATTTCACCTGGACAGTGCCCACCAGTGCGTGAGTTGTGTTTAAAATGGCTTCCAAGAATAGGGTGCTCAGGCTGATGTTCAAGGCATCCAGGGTGAAGTTCAAGCATCCAATGGTGCTGTCCAGGTGGATTTGATGATGTCGGGATGATCATGAGGTGGCATCTTTGATATGTTGTAAAAAAAAAATTAATTGCACGCATATTCGGAGCCGTTGTAAGGTTGTTTGGTTTTGAGCGGTTTGCAGCACAGATGTCAGGTTCTTGCCACAATTCCCGGGACGGCCCTGCTGTCAATTTCCATTCTCCCTATCCAGCCTCTCGTCCAATGCTACTTGTATCTCTACGACAATTGTGTCGACTCAAATGCCGTCTACCTTGACGTTGAGTTGTCATTTTTAAGCACAGGGGTCCGATCGGAGTTCCTGGTACTGACTAAGGGACCAGGTCTCCCCGGAAAAATTCCCAAATGATCAGTGATGGCGTAAACAAGGCCAGTTGTGGCTGTATGGTAATCCTAACCCTAGGGAACGAGGGCCTAAAAGACGAAATGTCGAGTGGATCAAAGACCGTCGGTCTAGATTGAGTAAACAAGGCCAACTGTGGCTGTACAGTGGCCCTAACCCTACCTCAATTCCCTAAACGGCTCTGAAAAGTGAAATGTCGAATGGATCAAAGACCACGGGTCCAGACCGAGTAAACAGTTGCAACATTGTGTGGCCCGCTTCATCGATCAACGGCAAATCCCGAGCCTTAGTCCAATGCATAATTCTCATTATATATTTGAGCACCAGTGGACATCCTCCTCCCAAACAAGAGAAAAGTATGTTGTATGTTCATTTGAATTATCTTTGCTAACCATGGCAGAGAGCAACAAAGAACCAATATTCTCCCTTTCTCAGTGCAAGGGAATTGAACATTGAAATTGCACCTCAAATAGGGCTGTTCACCATGGCCATGGCCACGGTTTGACCGCACCCATGGCATGGGTGCCGTGCCCATCCCGTCAAAATTTTTTTCTCCAGACCAACAGCATGGTCATGGCATGGCTTTTCACATCCATGGCCATCCTGGGCGTGCAACAGCTTGATTTATTTGTGGTGATACAATGATAATTCTAAGCAGGTAGGGCTCTATGGGTTGGTGAATGCTTGGTGCTGACACATGTGGTACCTTTAATCAGTGAAAAGTTTCGGCCAAGCTAAATCAATCTCGGCACTTGCAGGAGATGTTTGATTTGGAGTATCAGAATAGTAGGTTTTGTATTTTCCGCACCTCAGTTCTTAGGGGAGTAGTTCTAGATGGAAATCAGAGTCATTATGTGTCCTATTATGAGGTACTTGAGCTCCAAACCTATCAGTGCTACCCACAGATTGCTCTAAGAGTGAATCTGTAGCTCTGAACAAGACTTCAACATGCCTTCGTGGTTCTGGCCACAACTGGTCAAATTGATACCAATTAAAATGAAAAAAGCTCCTAGGAAACTTTTCAAACACCTGTGTACCCATTATGGCCATGCTGTTGAGCATCCCATCCCATCCAAGGGTCTTACATTTGTCCAACAGCCCATGTTCAACATGGCCATGCTGCGGACACCCATGGTGAATGGCTCTAACCTCAAAGTTGGTGCAGAATAATGTGCAACTTGCACTGATAGCCATTACGGAGCTGCCATGAATCTTCTTTCCCTTCAACTTCTGCTCTCTGTGAAGTCTGAAGCTAGGCTCATTCTTGCCTTTCTCCACAACACAGGTTGCTTGCCACAGTACTTGCTCTAGCCTTTGGGCTCAAATTTCTCTGTTATTTTTCTCTTCTCTTGCTTAGTTACTTACCCACTTGTTATGGTATTCTTGTCATGACCCAAACTCTCCACCACCCGCATAGCACCATTATCTGCACACACATACCCTCATATTCACCCCCCTCCTTGCTCACCTTACACGCCAGTGTACTTAATGTTTTACTGTGCCACATGGGCCCAC
The DNA here is from genome assembly GCA_029448575.1 of Mycena maculata. Classification (NCBI taxonomy): domain Eukaryota; kingdom Fungi; phylum Basidiomycota; class Agaricomycetes; order Agaricales; family Mycenaceae; genus Mycena; species Mycena maculata. Next base: position 4,792 of record JARJLG010000003.1, read on the forward strand.
ACACCCTATAATGGAATCCGAAATGAAATGAAATTCATGGATTGTGGTGGAGTTCCACTCCGAGAGGCACTAGGAAATTGTATGAGATCAACAGCTTTATGATATATAATTACTCGGGTAGCCTGGAAAGATAATTGCACTGAAAAATTACCCATCTCAAAGAATTGCACGTGGTCATCACTGCGGATACTCTATTTTCAGTCCTTTCCAGTGAAGGCACAAGAGACACTGTGTCAGCCCGAGGTACCAGGGATGCCCGGAGGGCCTTCTGAATTCAGCCTTATTATGTAATCACGTTTTGAGGACCTTTCCCCAGTTGAGCCCGAGATTTATCTTCAGCAGAGAAATAAAGATGTTTTCTGCGTACCCAAATATTTTCAGATTTTTTGAGTCTGATGGGCCGAAGCTGTTTACCAGTCAAGTTGATGGCTTTTGAGACATTGATGTCCCATCACATTGAAGGACGAGCTCCTGCACGGATTTAATGACCATTTTGAAAAATCCAAAGCGGCATATCATCACTAATAGTCTCTAAGGGCCTGATCGGCAACCTTTGAATTTCTCTGCCTGAATTTCGGTTGAATTCTTCTAGCACATACTTTTCCCACGATTTTAGTCCCCAAAACTATCCTAAAATGAAAACTGGGTGCATTTCTTTGACTTTCGAGGCATTGGGGTGGCCATGATGAAAGGGGCTCCCAATATGTTCGACTTTCAAGAGATCTCCCTGAAATCTGGGGGAAGCTTTGCACAACAATTTTTCTGCCCCCCTCCAACCTCAGATCTTCACAAATATATGCCATTAAACATTGTAGAAGGGTTTAGGGATGGTCTTGGTATACGTGGGAAATTCAAGCAAAATTCATGCGTGAATTAATGGTTGCCGATCAGGCCCTAAGGTTGAATTCCGCACCAAGAAAGCAGAGAAAAATGCGCAGCAGAGCGAAAACGACCCAAACGAGCTAAGCGAAGATTACGTAACAAGCTCGCGATCGGACCCCCGCGCTTAATAACAGACTTCAACAAACCGAGGTACGAGGTCGATTATTGTTGAAGCGTCTGGCTATGAGAGACTAACCACGCCCTCCAAGTCCTAACTCCTCCTCCGCCAATTGGTTTCGATTACCATTGCCAAAATCAAACCTGGCAGACACCCCACTGCCGAAAATGGTGTTCGTTGCACCGATGATTACCTGCATGTTCCCTCCTTGGGCCAGATCGCCCCAAAAATAAACATACACGGAATTGCGTTACGCGCTAGGTCTCCAGATCCGATCTCCGAGACAGGTGACATGTATTAGTTGGATTGGGTTACAGTTACCCCTGGAACTATGTATGATAACATTAATCTATGTAGTTGTTACGCCCAAAAATCTCGTTCCAATCCACGTTCGTAGAAATTGGGAATGGCGTGCTGCTGCAAAAGGAGATCTGAACGCTACCATGGACCCATGGACCTGTCGTTCACGGATCGGGATAGTCGGCATTTGCTTGCGCCGGTCGCAATTCGTGATAAGATTCGCCAGCACAAGAGGCCAAAAATCGAGAATACAGTATTCACTTGGTGGTCGCGCGGCGCAAGAAGGGCGCCATGAACGAAGAAATTTGAAGGTGTCTATCCGAGGCGTAAATTCCTAACTTACAACACGATGGCAAATTGTAGTCTCGGTACAGGGCTCCAAAATTGGGATGCCGTGGCGCTGATACGGATAGCTACCGTTCGACAGGGGGCCCGTCAGATCCAAAATTGTCAATTTTGTTCATTTCTGCTAGCGCGTATTTTCCTTCACTCGCAGATGATGATACTCGATCCAGCACAATCGCTTCAAGCGCGAACGTAGTATATATCAACGGAATCAGAATTATCTCCGGTGCAGCCTAAAGACCTAAAGCCGCACCATCCACATGCAGCGCATCTACAATGCGGTCCAGCCCAGTATTGCCACCGAGGCGCACCACCTCCGCGCGGGCCTGCGCCTCCAATTTTCCGAGCACGCTGAGCGTGTAGTCAAACGACCTGGTCTGCGTCTTGAGGTACTCGATCGCGTGCGTCTTGCGCGTCGGGGAGGAGGGGCGTTTCTGGAGGACGTCTGTCACAGGATGCATATCGGTAAAATGGAAAGAGGGAATGGAGCGAGGCCTACTGATAATTTCGCGGTTCGAAGGGTCGGCGCGGACGCCGTGGACGATGGGGAAGGAGAATTTGCCCTCGGTAAGGTCTTCTGCGAAGCCCTTGTTGGTTGAGTACTATTAATCGTAATATTAATCAGGAGCCGCGTGGGGCATGCTGATGAACGCCGGCGCCGAGAATTACACTCACCAGGGGGCTTTGAAGGTTCATCAGATCGTCGCGGATTTGGTAGTAGATGCCGATGAGGTTGATGAGCGGGACGTAGTCTCTGGTACTGCTATTAGCACGAAGTGCGCGGCCGTCGGTAGACGGGTGGCGGAGCTTACTCGTCTACATTGGTGGTTGCGCAGGCCATCATCAGCTTGATCGCGATGCGCAGGAGGCCGCCGGTTTCTACAAATGAACATATCAGACGCAACTTCGACTCGGATTGAACTGAGGGGGGCACAGACTGTTATTGACCATATCAACGTATTCTTCTTCCGTGGGACAATGTAGCGAGTCGCGCCACAGAAGTTCCAATCCTTGGCCGCGGTGCAGGCAGAGTAGCTCGTCTGGATCGCAGCGTGAATTTCGGCAGAATATCATGGATTTCCGGGGAAGATTCACCGGTGACCATCGCGATCAGCTCGTGTTCTGACAGGCGCGCAGTTTGCATTCCGAGGAGCTCGTGGTATGCCAGAAAATAGACATAGTTGGCAGCGTTGAGGGTCTGCGGTACGCCATAAACACTGTGCGCCACTGGGAAATTTTAATCCTGGTTACAAATAAAATATTCTAGATACCCGGTTTTCCACGTCGGAGCTGCGAGGTATCCTCGATATCATCCACCCTAGGAAATGATGCGAATACCACGTTGTGAATTGGGGAGGGAAGACGTACATTAAACTCGCATTGTGCAGCATGTTAACGACCTTTGAAATGGCGGCGCGTGAATCAGAAGGAATTTTCATCCAAGTATCGAAAGCGTCAATCAGGCGATCGAGAATATCTTTCCCGGGATTGGAAGTGAGGTATGTGAATGGTTCAAGAACGGCCTGGGCACAAAATGTTCGGTCAGAGCCCGCATCTGTCCCGATGGGATGAGCCGCCCACAGATTCGCTGCTCGGGCTCCACGGTGAGGGTGTTGAAAGCTTTTGGAGGATGTTGTCGTAAAAAGACATGGATGTTTGGGTGTCCAGCGAACGGATATGAGGGCGCTTGCTGAGGTGTCGAGATGATAGGATGATGAGGCCACGTTGCGCCACCATCAATCCATCAAGCCATTGTTCGCGGTCACGCAGCTTCTTTAAGAACGCGTTCGGTGGCGCTTTCTTTGTTAACAAAGCGCGCCGGGGGCGAGTATAAAGGGCACTGCCCAAAAAAACACCGCATTGAAATTTCACCCCGCTGAGCCACTGCCATTTAGCCTTTGCTCCCATTCCAAAGCTTGATACTCACCGAGAAACACACCAACGATGACTACCGCAAAAATTAACTTGGCGTCGGCTTTCACGCACGGCGCTGGTGCCCCGTTCAGTGACGTGAGTGTGCCACTCTGTAACTCGATTGCGATTTCTGACGCCCGTATGCCAGGCCACAAATAAAGTCAGTGGCATTCGCCATGAGACGTATGGGATCCCCAGCGAGAAGCCCGTTTCGCGTCGCGTCGCTCGAAAACGCATCAAACAGAACAATGCCACCGTCACCCGCCGTGCAGTGGTAAGTCTTCTTTACCGTTACGACGATACATGCACAGGGCTTACCAGACCGTTTCAGAAGACGGATGGTGTTGCCACCGCAGAGGCAATTTCCATGCCATCCCAGCAGAAGCTGCCGGATGCGCGGCCTGTGGCGCCCGCAGACACCCCGTTTACGAACTTGTCCTCGTCCTCGCTCTCAACGATACCACATGCGACCACCATGCACGAGGACATGGACTACGGCCCGCCACCTGGCATACCACTAAGGCCCTTGCTGGAGCCAGTGGCAAGGCACCCCGATGCACCCGGCCCGCCGCCCCCACCGCCGACCCCGGCGCCGTACACCCATGTCCCGGGTCTCGGTCTCGGTCCCCTCCCCACCCTCATCATCCGCACCCTCCCCGGCCCCCCTCCACGCAAATTTCACGGCCCCTTCGAGGCGTGCTCGCGCGCAGATTTCTACGTCGAGGAAACGCGCACCTGGGAAGAGGACGTGTGGGGCGTGTGCTATGGGCCGCGCGGCGACTGCGCTGGGACTGTGTCGGGCACCGTGCGCGTCATCACCCTCCAGGCTGAGCCCGGGTGTGGCGGCGGCGCACAGTTCTTCTATGGCTAGACATGGGGTCTATTCCGAGAGCACGCCCGGTTGCTTCCTTCACACGACGCTAAGGACGCCAACAAGGCGTCCCTGCAATCACCACCCCGTTCTTGGCTTGTAAGTAAGTATGGTCTTCTCTCCGGATTCAAGGAAACGAAACGTACACGAAACCCCAAAAACATATCGATCTTCTGGTTGTATCTGTATTTACATCGCGTTGTCGGTTGGTAGCGAATGGACGGTCGGGATTATTCAAGAGTAGAATCATCTCAGCTACCTGCAATTTATTCTTCGTCTGACTGTCCCGAGTCGAAGAGCAGTATGAATCACGGATTACGCATGGTAGCCTTGTGCCCTGGAAGGAGTATAATTGAGTCGCCGAGGGAGACCAGAGTAGTGAAATGAAAATGCGTTTTTGAGTGAGACCGAGAGATTACAAAGTTGTGATACAGCGCCAGCAAGCTTCGAACCCGGGTCAGCGTACGACATGCATCACACTTGCCATCTCGGCCTCGCCTCTCCGAGGGAGAAGTTCAGGACGCCGTCCTCCTGAGGGCCAGGAAATAGCCGCTGCATAGCAACGATGAAGTTCCCAAAGGTTGCGTCGTGCACTTCCCGAGAACTTCGCTGTCCATTCCAGCTGAACTGAAGACTGCAATCAACGCGCCGCAACTCCGGGAGCCTCGTGCGGTACCGGTGCGTCGCGTCAAATAGCGGGAATACCCCGCCTTCCGTGCTGTCCTCCCACGAGATCTGCTGCTGGATGATTTCGAACACAAAAAACAGCGTGATTTGGCGGACGTTGGGGATGACATCGGGGAAGGTGGCGACGGTCGCATAGAGGTCCTCCGGCAGGAAGCGAACCCAGCCGAGGAAGAGTCGTAGTTCGATGGCATGCAAGACGGGGAGATGTGGGAGCCGTAGGGCGTGAGGGAGGCGCAGCTTGTAACAATCTGGCCTTCAGATCAGCCGCGGATGGGCAGAATGGCAAATGCAGACACGGACGCACCTCCACAATCGATGACAAGGTTTCGGAGCGTTGAAGAGGAAGCGGTAAGTAGTCTGTAGGCCCGCGCATGGCCATCTGAGGCCATACCAATCTCGAGGGTCCGGAGGCGGCGTAGATTGCCGCATCGTTCGTCGAGCAGACGGTCCACGAGGGGAAATACCGTAGCGAGAATCGTGCGTCCCGGGAAGATGAGATGTTCCAGATGCGGTGTCGAGGGGAAAATATTAATGCCCATGTTGTCCTGGGTATCATCATTCTGCATGACAACATCCTGCATCAACAGAACGCGGGCGGAGAGCATCACGAGCGACATGAGAGCAGACGGGACGTCGTAAATGTTCATGAGGTACACACAGTCAAGACTGGGGCGCCGAAGAAAGGCCATAAATGCCGATAATAAGCCTTGTGAAAGGCCCATTACGCCGTTTATAGAACCCCGGAGTACAAGACGCTCGACATCCGCGAGGGCGGAAAGAATATTTTGAAGGAGATCGTCATCTCCGCCCAGTTTCAGTGGGGAGAATTGAATTGTAACCTGTCGAATATACGTGCGGATATAGGGGGATCTGTGGATCCCGGTGTGTACTTGCTTGGGCGACAGGAAACCTCGTCCTTGCAGGGCCCTTCCTAGGCGGATGCAGATGGATCGGAGGATGATCCGCTGGCTGGGTGCAGTAAATGCCGCACAGACCAGTGAACAAGTCTTCAAAGTATCCGGGTCCTCGACAACGTCGAGGATCGCACTAACTAGCTCTTGAGGCAAGCTCACCATGGGTGGAAGGAGTGAAGGATGCAACGTCATTCCGATAGATCCGAGTGGTCCCGACTTGACCCGAGCCCGATTTGTAAAAAAAACCAACAATTTGTCGACATTATGACAACATAACCCACGCCTGCCTAACTAATTATGGGGAGCCAAATATCACAGAACGATGGATTACAAGTGGCCAGGCGTTCAGTGACTGTCAACTTGGTTGACAAAGAAAAATACAAAGCGGCCCACGGAGCAACTCAAATTTCGGACACCACGGACGTCGTAATGACGCGGATCGCACCCAAGGCATAGCCCTGCTTGTCCAAATTGCTTTCCTGCACATCCATATCGCTACCAACAGGCTTACGAACAAATAATAGGGTGAAGTGGCGAATACCTTTCTGTGGTCAGTGCCGGCGGAGTTGGAGGCAATGGAGCGGCGGTTCGAGGAAGTACCGAGAGACATGTCCCCCATGGCATATTTATCCTGCATCGTGGTACGTGCGTTGAGCATTCCGACTGTCATCGTTTCTCCGTCAGTTACAGCAGGGGATGTGTCAACAACACCAGACCCAGACTCAGACTCGTCGGCTAGAGTGACTGAGTTGCACCAGAGTCGATCCAGTCTGGTGCTGGTGATCCCGGCAATCATTTAACAGCAACTGTCGGCATGATCGTGTCATGTAGTATTCAAGTACTTGATAATTTACTACAAGGAAATGGGTTGCAAAGAGTAAATTCACAAAATAATAATGCACTAGGCATTTCGGAGTGTGCGCCAAGAGTACCGACCATTTGATGCCCCTCCCCTCCTCTCAGGTCGACACGCTAAAGACTCGTTGGCACTTTCTCTATGAAATTAAACCTCTCCCCCGGTAGGCCAGGCGTGCACAAGCAATCCGGGGGATCAGTAGGATCAGTTATCAGGCTGATCCGAATCTAATCCGTGCTAACCGACTCTGGCGCAACTGAGCACATGCGCTCGGCTACGCTCGACTCTGGCGCAACTCATTGACGAGTCTGGGTCCGGGTCTGGCGCACTTGGTGGATCCCCGTTACAGCATGCTGTGAGAGATTCGGCGTAACAGCACCACTGACAGAAAGTATTGATGTAGAGCTTGGTGGTGTTGATGTGGACGGCGAGCCTGAATTGTCGCGACGCTGAGCAGCCGTGACAGCGGAGATGTTACGAAGGAAGCACACCAGTAGAGATGGCCGGATGTGGCGAAGAAGGTGACCAGGAGAAAAATCTGTGCGGCGGTGATGAGGATGCCGCGATTAATGACGAGATGTATGAGTGACTTGAGGAGAGAAGAGGTTCTGTGTGGAATCAGCCCGCCAGTGGATCATATATAATCCGAGGCTCACCGAGTGATCCCGGAGTTGGCCGATGTGAGGTACATGCACATGGCGACGGTGGCTAAAATGTCGGCCCCGGCGCCAAAGCCTTTGGCTATGCCTGCGAGGACCTTTGGGGCGATGAATTAATCTCCGGAACCAAAGGGCAATTAGGCACAGCAAAAGTATGGCTCCGGTGCATGAAAATATGTTGCGGGAACTTGAACATGAGCGTCACGCAACCTTCATCCTCGCGTGAGTATCCGTCCAACACACTCGGGCGAAGAAAAGAAAGTCACGAACATACCGGCAGCACCTCCTGCCCACATTCGAAGAAACTCAGGAACAGTCGCTCAAAGCTGTCTGCCCTAACTCACCAAACCCAATCGTGCCTATTACGACCTGGATTCAAAAGATGAGCATAGGCCAATATGAAGTCACGGATGTACGCACCACGAGCGCGTTATCGGATGGCGGGGCTGCAGATCTAAGCTTTAGGCAGGTATTAACCAATCAAACACGGGGATAAGTAGGAGGTCGCAGACCGGCGACCCCAAACGGGAAAAAGCCCTGAGCAAACCGCCGAGAACGTTCATATTGAAGGCAGACGGTGCAGCGGGAAACCACAACGCACACTATAAATCTGTTATAGAGTGACGCCGGCTATCACAATTGAGTAACCAAGGGCCGAGAAATCCGCACAAACAACAGGCCGTTCAGTGGTAACAAGTCAGAGACGCACTCTAAGCGGAGATGGAAAATTAGTATCAGCAGTTTACGGCGTGGCTGACAAACGCAGCAGGAATTTGAAGGTTACCACCTTTCCATGTCCGTTCCCAGGGCATTATTCTAGCTCAGTCCAAGGATTGACGAGTTTGGGGTTTGTGTCAATCAAAGGGAAGACTTGACCGGAATAGAGGCCCGGCACCGGACAAGGGAGCAGCAATGATGGTAAGGGAGGACATCAATACGTGGACCGCTAACACTCGAGTGGGCAGCCCATGCATGATTGGAATGAGGCGGAAGGCAAGAGGAACACTTCGGTCTTGGCTTCGGTTGATGGTTTCAATTTGAATTGCATCTCAGAGATCTTGAAATCGCCGAGGCCATCAAGCTTGTCCTGTGTCAAAGGCATTTCACCCTTGACATTGCTGCAGGATGAGCCGGAGGGAATTTTTTGTGTGTGTAGTTGGCGTGCAGAGGAGACATTGAACGGAGTATCGAAGAGCGGAAAGAGGTTTCTGAGAATTGGTATCTGGGTCAGAATCTTGCTGTCAAGGTAAGCAGAAGACCTGCTTCAAGGCTGCAGGGTCGTTGGCGCGCAGAGAACCGAAAACTGGCCGACGGCGATGCACCAAACAACAGCAAGCCGAACAAAGCGTGTGACTATAGGATCCGGCACTGATTTAGCATGAATCGTAAATATATATTGTTCAGGAACTCGTGCTCCGCTAGTAGGAAAAATTAGAACAAATACCTGATGTCGATGAGATGCCATGACCATTGCAACCTCAAGCACTGCAAACAAATTCAGTGAGCCGTTGTGTCACCTATGTCCTGAGAAGGACAGGCCAAAGATAAAACTGACTTTCAATTGGGATTCTATGGACACTCGTCACCAACCTGTGGTTGGTTCCTTGGCAAGCAACTCAAATGTGAGTGCCGAGCGGATAGCAAGCAGAGAGGTCCGGGAGTCGTTGGACGGGCCTAATGCTACTCGTCTCAGCACATCGGCAGAGAGTTCATTTTTTCCCCATACGTATTTTACCCGTACCGCCCTCGACCGCTTTTTTGCCACCGTTGAAGAAGGGGGATCGTCCCGGTGTGTGGCTCGGCAAAAGGGGCGCAGTAATCCAGAGGTTTTAGAGTACATTTTTGAAATGAAATGTGGAAGCTGGTCTCGAGCCATGGAGTAGGAATATGGGAGTACGAACAAGGGGCTGTCGGGATTCGAAAATCGGATATCAGGTCGAAAAGTTTTTTTCGACCTTCCTTGAGACCCCCCCCCTCCCCCCCCTCCCCCTCCTTCCATATAGGGAAGGAGTTTCCCACCCCTAGCGCCGGGCCGCTCACCCGTATCATGCGCACCTTTATCGTGACCATCGTGGTTGCTCCCATTCCTTGCTGGGTGTTCCCAGACAATCCTTAAGCATGTTGGAACTCTACAAATCCTCCTTTGGGCCTCAAAATGTGGATGCCTTTCACTGCCAGTGAAACATACATATAGTATCTCTCATATTCTGATGAAAATTCTTGTTCCTGGGTGTAAATAGTGTCCACCAGTATTGATTTGAGTCTGTTCCCTTCATTCCTTTAAATTCAGATCTGTAACTTACTAAGGTTCATACAATAGCTTCTTTGCTATTTCGGTGAGATCAAGTGGGCACGTGCTCGTGATATTTCCCAATCGGGAACACTCTCTACCGATGACCTTTTGAGGGCCCAGAAACATCGCCCACCCTCTGACTATCGTTTTGCAGTCATTTTGGAACGTTGGGAAGCTCCTTTGAAATGTACATTCAAAAGTTTTTTTCGACCCTTGGTCAGACCCCCCCCCCCACCCTATATCCGAAATTTTAATCCCGACAGCCCCTTGAGTACGAAAGTGCGAAAATGAGAGGAAAAGAGGGTGAGGTTGTGAGGTGTGATTTGGTGGTTCTGGTGGCTAAACAGCACAGTGACAACTTTCCGGGAGGAGGGGTCGAGGTGCCCCAATGCTACCTCTGGGCACTTGCCCGGCGGTGCGAGCGAGAAAATTGATCGTGGGTCCGTATTTACGAAACAAATAATGATGTCAGCTAAATAGGGGTTAATGGAAAGATTGCAAAGAAATCGAGTTTAGAACTTGTTTTATGGTAGTCTAATTTTGTACGGTGCGAATGTATTCATTTCCTCCTTCCCGCTCCTGCCTTCCTGACGTCCAACGCCGGGCGCTGTTCGCAAAACACGGGTCGCGCCTCGCCCTGCGTCACTCCTGGCCAGCGGCTCTTTCTCCGAGCAGCCGGGCTGCTCGGAGAAACACCCCACTCCATTCCTCCTTCCGCACGGCCGGGCTGTGGGGTAGGAACATCCGCTCCTCCTGTCTCATCCAACAACATACTTAAGACGAGCTGCGCTGCCCGGGGCACTTAGCTCTCGCTTCTTTCTTGTCGCCCTCGGTGTCTCAGTGTATTTTTGTGCTTACCCGCCATCCCGCACCTTTATCTAATTTCCCAATACGTATTGCGTACTCTACACATGTATATTGCCGTACCGTTCCCATATACATGTCTTTTGGGGCTCCCAGCGCATAGCTGGGAGTTGCCGATTCGCTATTTCCTCGCTCATTCTGAGTGCGCCGAAATTAGATCTAAATAAAATGTGATTTGCACATGCCGGCCATCCAGCTCCACCATGCCGTACGTGTCGAAATACCACGTATTTGGTCACGGATCGCATACGGTACGTACGGTGCGATTCCCTATCGCGGATCTTGGTGAGTAAGGCTCAGTAAACATTTATTCACGCTGTCAGCCTCCAGAGGGCTGGCGCTTCAAATGCCCCGATCAGGTGGAAGCCCTTTCACAGCTCCTCATCTCTCATCCAACATCAAATATGGTGCTTAAACTATACGCGGGGGGGACTCGTGCAAGCGGCGGCAGCGGGATCGTGGCAATGGTCCTGGCCGAGAAGAATATCCCGTTCGAAGTGGTCCTCGTTGATATGGCCAAGGGCGAGCACAAATCGGCCGAATTCCTCGCTATGCATCCCTTCGGGCAAGTGCCCGTCATAGTGACCATCCTCCACATTCTTATCGGAATCTATGATTGACATCCCGGGACAGGACGACGACGGCTTTATCCTTTACGAAAGCCGTGCTATTTGTCGCTACCTCGCGGAGAAATATAGCGGTCAAGGGACCCCGCTGTACCCTGCAGATCTGAAGCGGCGGGCACTTGTGGAGCAGGGTGCTTCAGTCGAGTTTGCGAACTTCCATCCTCAGGTACTCAAGGTGGCCACGGAGGCATTCGAGAAACCGTAAGCTTCGTCTGTTCCTCGGGGCGGCGATGCTAAGCCAAGTTAGTCGACGAGGGCTGTCCGTCGACGAGGCCCTCCTTGCGGAAGCGGTTTCCGGACTGTCCACAATGCTCGATGTGTACGAGATAATCCTTGGCAAGCAGAAGTTCCTGGCAGGAGATGTGGATATCTTCCATATTCGAGAATATCCCGCAATCTGACGCTTGGATCGTAGGAGTTCACACTGTGTGATCTGTTTCACCTCACCTATGCACCACAGGGGGCTGGTGCAGGGTTAGATATCATGACAAGCAAGGGTCCCAATGTCGCTCGGTGGGAGGTATTAACCCTCTTTCCTTCTCGAAAGTTAACCTCCGCTTTGAAGGTGGTGGAACGAATTGATTTCTAGGCCAACCTGGGTTAAACTATGGGAGGAAGGAATCAAGTCGACAGTTAACTAGGAGCGTGACGACAGACCTTGGACTTCTTCGGATAGTGCTGCTGAGATATTCAATCATTTTTTCTTCTCTCCGCGGCCTCCTATAGGACCATCGTTCCGGGTGAAATTGATGCGGGGGTAAACACCGTTGCAGACTTCTAACCATCCACGTAGTACTGCGGGGAGGAACCAACCTTCTCTCTCGGCTTCAGAGGCAGGAAACCCAAATTGATTATTCGGTCAGGCCAGATCCGACAGAACATCCGATACACTAAAGGGTTTCCCGTCCGCAAACAACAGGTGCGGCTTTTCCTCTGCGAGCTGTAGGATTGCTTCGCCAAAATAGGACTGGATGGGGTGAGCGGGGGGGTGCACATGTCAGAGAGAAGTCACGCACATTTACCCAAGCACTGAAGGACGACGTGGTCAGTACATTCTTCGTATCTGCTGGAGTTGTTGCTCACAACCACGGCCGCGTATAGTCGGTGACATTGTGCGTATTAACACCTTGCGTGCGCAGGTTCAATTTCCGTGCCGAGGGATTCGAAACGGACGGGCGTACTTTCGTGAATAAGGCCCAGGCCCGTCGTGCTATTCTTGAGATATTCGAGCTTCACGAGGATGTCCTGGCAACGGATAGGATTCAGCACCGAAAAAATAAAATCCGAACGGATAGCATACCGAATCCTCCAGGCTCGTTACCACCTCCGTGATCAGGCCCATCGGCCTGCATTCCGTGAATACCCGCTTGCGTGTAGGAGTATAAAGATAATAAAGACACACCAAACGTGCTTCTCGTCGACATGCGGGCTCGACACGCCGCGGATGACGGGCCCGAACCCTTCGTCCGCTCATTAGCGAGGCGGAATCAGAACAGGCATTCACACCTACCGTAGTACGGGTTCCCCTCCGTCGACAACACCATCTTGCGCGTGTTGGCGTAGATCGCGTTCGTCGCGTTCGCGAAGCCGAGGTACGGAATGGAGACGAGCGAGGGCACATTGGGGTCTGCAATCGAGGCTGAGCATGGATATTTACCCACCGTGACGAAACAAAACATACCGTCCTGGATAGCAGCCCCGCCATATCCTAGGGGTCCTCAGCACCCGGGGCGAAAACAAGAGCGAGAAACAGCGCACCGTCGACCTCATAAGCGAACACCTCGCCCCAGTCCTTCGTCAGGACCGTCCCCCACTTCCACAACGACGTCTCGACGGTGTCCGCGTGCGCCGTCGCCGAGGCCTGGATATCCGGGCGCAGCTTGAGCTCCTGGAGTAACGATGCTAGGCCGCGCAGCTCGACCACGGCCATCGCTTGGTGCGGGATGTTGTACGGGAAATACACGACATCGTCTACACAATAATTCCGAGTGAGAGGAGGGATATCTAGGAGGGATTCAGGCTTACCTGAGGGACGATATGTGGTCCCGATCTGATATGTATGGCATCAGCAGGAACAGCGCAAGCTAAAAATGCCGGCGGACATACCAGTCCCGTGTTCGCCTTGGGCGGGCCTCGGCCGTCATTCTTCATGTACTGCTGATTCGGGCCGCTCTGGATCGGAAGGATATCAGTTCAGCGCGGCGATGAACGGGGAAACGTACGATGTTGTAGAAAGACACGACGTTTCCGTCCGCGTCGTAGGTGGGAACGGCCTGATCGTGAACGATCTGCAGGATGTTCTCGACCGCGGTAAACCCTGCATTGCCAATTAGATTGCACTAGATGATAACAGCATGGATGCGCACATCCGCCGTTGTTGAAAGTGAAGATAGACGCGTCTTGCGAGTACTCGTAGTAACGCCTGCTGAGCTGCAGGAAGCTGAGAAGCGAGTCCAATTCATACTGGCGTTCAAACGGTCAGCCGACGCGCAAGAAGCCCGGAAGACAATACACACGCCGCATGTCCAGACTATCGTCATGTTGTCAGGTGGGGAGATTGACGCCCCCGTATCGCCGCTGCAGCATTCCGCCGGCAGACCCTGTCCATTGAATTCGGGGCCGTGGGCATCACATGAGCAGGAAGCGGGATGAACGCACAGATTCCGGCGGAGGCTGGAAGGCATTGCAGTACGGGTACTCGGTGATATATCGCACTGCGAGAAGCGCACTCGTCACACTCATGAAACAAGTGTATAAAGCTTCAAGCTCACCTTGCAAGTTTATCACGCCGCGCGTCAACTGTTGGAGCTCCGCATCCTGCGCCATCAACGGAAGGTAGACCTTGAACTGGTTGCTCGAGTCACGGAGCCACTCGGCCGGGATATCTCCCGTTACGACGAACGTGAGGTTGTCATTGAACCATTTGACTGTTGTGTCAAGTGTGTTTGGATAGGTGTTCTCGAACAATCTGTGCACGATGTGAGATGAACGAGACGCGTACAAGGACAAAGTACGACACACCGAGCCAGATCGGGGTCTTTCATCCTGCTCGTCAGGTTGGCTACGACTTTCTCCACGGCGGAACTGTTGAATGTACGGCACGTGGCTGGCGGGCGCATATACGGAAGGCCCAGAGGTCCTGCAACGTCATCGGTGTGTGTGCGGAGAAAACCTAGGAACATGCAGACCTTTCGACGGCGTTCCTTCCGGGCGGGTCGAATAAGTTGCGAAATCCTCACAGGTGTCTCGAACGTGTAGGTTGGATACACCTGCTGCTCCGACCGCAAGCAGGAAGAAAGCCACGGATCCAAGTGCCTTGAGCATGGTAGTCGGTCGTAGGAGGGGAAGGCTGCTCTAACGGACGTTATGCCCGCCTTTATGGTGATAAAAGGATCGCCTGACCGACGCGAAGCCCAGAGTCGTGATGCGAAGTATCGAAGCCGGAACACATGGCCGGTCTCCGCCAGTTCAAGGACGATCTTTTGAGTCAAGTAGATGGGGTCCGGCCAAGGTCTGCGTAAGTATCATATTTCGTGGGCCTTCACGTCCAGGCTCAGATTCCAGATAATAATCACCGCTCCTGGAGGAGCCTGTTCAGAAGTGTTCAGAATTCCCGGAATCCTGCACAAGTTGTCGAAGTTGAAGAGGACTCCACTGGGAGAAGGGCACCGAAGTCTCGTCTTGTTCGTCGTCGCAGCAACGTGCAGGTCGTCGCCAAACAATCATTGACGGGAGCCACGTGGCAATCGCACATCCATTTTTCCTCCCCTCTTGCGAGTTTCATGGCTCCGGACTCTGAAGGGTCTGAATGGACAGATCTGGGAGGGAGTCGTCTGCCGCAAAAGTAGCTTTTGAATTATAAGCCAAGATAGGGGCATTTCAAGCTAGGAAAATTCAACACGTCGAGGTACGAGATCATATTGTGTTGAAGGCTGGCTGTGAGAGACTAAGAAAAACACGCGGAGTTATTATTTAACTCCGCGTGTTTTTCCTAGCTCGAAATGCCCCTATCTTGGCTTATAATTCAAAAGCGACGTTTGCGACATGCGTTGGATTTTGAGTAGGTCGGTATCTATAGACAATCTGAAGGTAAACCAAAAATCTCCGGGGGGCTCCAACATTTGGGACCTCATCTAAGCACGCCAGAACATATGTAAGACGGGAGGCTACCCTCTTTTTATCCTCACCTCTTATTCGACGTTACAGCCCATGCCCTGCAATTCTCACTTTTTTCTAAGTATTCTTCACCGAAGCCAACTGGCGCGTAGAAGGCCCGGGCTGATACTATGCGTCGACGTAGGCGAATTGCTACGTAGGCGAATTGCTACGTAGGCGAATTGCTACGTAGGCGAATTGCTGCGGCGCAACGGAAACACGACGGTACAGCAGGTACGTTAGGATGTGCGCTCGACTGACACCGGCTGCGCCGACACGCAGGGTTTTGTCGTGCCCGATGACACGCGGAGGGAACGCGTGTCGAACTCTTCTGCCTCAATATGTGGGCATTTAATTAAGTTGTCGCAGCTCTTCTGTCCACATTACCGACGCATCCTTTCCGCTCAAGGCATATGTCCCAGTCGCCCGGCGTCACTGCGCCCTGTACGTTTCATATTGCATCATGGGTCCTTCCTATCCTCAGGCATATCTTGTTCTCACCGGGTGCGGAGGTTCACTCCGGCTTCATCGCTCGGTGCCCGCTCCGCCCCCGAGGAGGACTGAACAGACGTGAACTCGCAGCTACAACCGGCCTGCCGGGCAGGTCATCGCTGCCGTGCAGACCCTGCGAGCACAGGTTCTCTACTATAGCGTCCCTCACACGGGCCACGGCCTCGGCGGCTCGCACGCGTCCCTCGTGAACGTGTCCTTCAAGGCGAATTTCCCCAACACATACGTGGGCTGCAATCCGAATCCACCACGGGGATTTGACTTTTGTGATCTTAACTTCAGCCCGATGCGCCTGTAAGCCCACGGCCGGCCCCGCGCGGGAAACCAGGGATACGCGGAGATGGCCAACACGATATTCGGCGCGAACTCCTTCCGCTGTGAGCTGTTTCCGCACTTTTTCCTGGCTTCAGTCCTGACGAACGATCTATAGCGTCCCCGCGGCCTTCCCCCAGCGCCGTGGAATACTGGCAACGAATGGACCCCAATGTTGCAGATACTGTTATCTGGTGTGTACCCGACGCGAGGACGCGACGTGCTCGGACAGCTTACGATCGGATGGTTTTACTTACGGTAAGCTTTGTTCGGAGCATCACGTCGCGTTAGTACAGCCGTTTTCAGAAAAGTATACGGGTTTTGATGCAGTGTTGGAGCTTCGTTTTTACTTACCTCTGTTTGACGCGGAGTCTCCGCCTGCTCCACCTTTGACATCATAGCCTGTAACACCGTCCCCGCTCGCCCCTCCATATTTATTTATTTTCCTGCTACTCTCCCCCGAAATTACTGCTGCCTAATACTGTTGAATAACCAACACACCCCATCGCATTGCCGGAAGAAACACAATGGGAGTTATGTTTGAGTTGAGTTGTGCCGTGCAAGCGTGTGGTGCAACGGGCACAGCATGACGAGGAAGTGTGGAGCAAAGCCGACTCAGCGCCAAACAGAGGTAAGTAAAAACGGAGCTCCAACACTGCATCAAAACCCGTATACTTTTCTGAAAACGGCTGTATTTAGTGATCCATTTCAACACACCGTAGGGCGAAATTGGGCCTCCCACCCACTTGTAAAGTTACTTTGCTTGAATTTATTTTATTTTCGTGACTCTTTTGTGTGTTCCCATTTGGCCCAATTCTACGCGTCGTGACGATCACATGTTCACCCCGCTCTCGCCGTTTCCACGCGCCTCGGAGCCTTCTTGGTGCTTCTCTCTCGGATCTCGTCTCATGCTTACGGCCACCTGTCTCCGTTTAGTAGTCATGAGATCTTGTTCTGCAGCCTAAATGGACACTTGGGGGCCGGGCTGCCTCCGACTCCTGCCAGAAGATTTCACGAGCTCCGAGTCTCTTGCCGTGAACCAGACACCACCCCATGCTAACTGTCCTCAGCATCTTGTTTCTGGCCTCTACTGCCGCTGCCCAGGCCACGACGCTGCCGCAATGCGCGCTTGGCTGTGCGCAGCAGGCGGCGACCGAAGACGGATGTGCTCTGTGCGCCGCGTAGTATCTGCTGCTGGATATCCAAGTACTGAGTCGCTCGATCTAGGTCGGATTCTCCGTGTCTCTGCAGCACCTCGTTCTGGACGACTGTTATTGCGTGCGCCGAAGGGACGTCATGTACTGCATCAGAACAACAGCAAATCAGTAATATTCTGGTGGGCATGTGCGCCGCGGGTGAGTCGTACCAAGTCGATATAGGAAAAAACCAAGTGCTAAACCTCCCAACTATTCAGTCTCTTCGACTGCCTCCTCCTCTGGATCCACTTCGGCGTCGCCGTCGACCTCATCAGGTACGTCGTATGTTTCTGGTAGCCTCTACTAGATGTTCAAAGGGAAATAGCCAGCAAAAGCGCGACCGTCTCCGCTACCACCCCCATAAGCGTGTCGGCATCGTTGACAACGATCACTTCTGTCGTCACCTCCCTCTCACCGCCAAGTACCACGACTTTCACCACCGCTATCCCGATCACCAGCGTGCCGCCCACGGTCAGCGAGTCGATCGCCCCTTCCGCGAGCATTCCCACCGTATCAGCCTCCTCTTCCAGCGTTACTCCGCGGAGCTCGACGACGGTCACTGTGCCCGCTAGCACCGCTACTTCGGCCCCGTCGACGAGCCCCTCTGCGGGCGCTGCGGCGGTAAACAAGGTGGGGGTTGCGGGTGTGGCAGGCGCCGTTATGGCCGTCGTGATGTGGATTTTGTGAGGCGCACCTCCTCTTGAGACACGAACCGGCGAGGTTATGATGCTTTCCGTGCCACCTTTGGACACTTTTCTTGTGAAAAATGCTATTAGTTCTCTTGATCGACACGCAGGATTGAAACGGCTCCACTTTCGGGCCATTGTCGATTTCGCGCACCTGGCTGGCTCCGAAAACTTATATTCACATTTGACGCGCAGCCTCTCACAACTTATAGTTATAGCCGTGGACAAAATCGAGGATGCATTCATTCTCGACGTTTCGAATTGAAGTACAACTATTGAACGATCCTATTCCCTCGCACGTCTACGCTCACTCATCGACTGCAGAGAGACGGAGGAAAAAACTGCACATAATCATACCCGCCGGTGTCGACGATACACCCAAGTTACTGAAGCCGCACGCATCACAGACGACTGCAGTATCCTCCCCGCAGTGGCCGGTGCAGTACGCCGCGAGTCATGGAGCGGGGCGCATGCCGGGGTGGCCGGAGTGAGACTGGCATTCGCACGTCTGGCGTTCCATGGCCGCGACAACGGGCACGGCGGAGGCAACCTTAAGCCTCTCCGAGAAGGCCGAATTGAGCCGATCATCATCGACTGCTCCTCCCAAATTTCTCGCAGGACCCTGCAACTCTTTGCTGCCTGGAGGTAGTCTGGTGCCGCCCTACGAGCCGTGGCCACGCAATTTGTAGTATTCGAGGCTACGCCGAGAAAAAGGAGGCCAATTCGCGAAAGGACGAGGTCGCATATCTGGGACCCCAGATTGATATCATGACGGCACACTAGCAACATCCGTGCAGTGCCGCAGGCGACTTATTATTACTTCACGGCAGCCCTGATCCTCGTATCTATACGACACCTACATGAGCTTTCGCACCTTCCTTCGCCCACTTTCTCCGAATCTGACCGCTGACAGTGCAGTGCTGCAACACACCCAAATGAACGAAGGCGTCTTCCACATGAAGCGTAGCGTCGTCGGCGACGACTCGGACTCCTTGGGACTCGAATGTACGTCAATATTTACATTGCGTAATTCGTCTTGTCAGTCTAATTCGTCCATTATTATTTATCTAGTATATCTCGTCGTCGTTTTCCTCGGCGTCTCGGTCGGGATCATGCTGGGCGTTATGGTCCGCACATGGTGCCGTAAAGGTGCGTTACCGGGATTGAACCGCAATCTAACACTGATGCTCATTTACACAGGCCTCGGCAAAGACAATACCCATCCTAAAGTACATTAATACTGACATCGGCAGATAAAGGAGAGATGTATTAGATCAAAGCCATGGAAAACTGGGGGCTAATCACTAAAGGACACTGCATACGTGTGATTGAGATGTCTGAGACGGTGTCGGCTCTTACCGCGAGGTTTAAATGCCTGGAGTTGAGCATGGGAGTTGGAATACCTTTGTGTAACCTGAAATTTACCCTGTTGGATGGAAATTCTGGGTCGACTTCTGTTCGACTTGAACAATTCCCAGACTCATCGATATAGATCATATGACCATTCAGTGGTAGCTGGGCTGTATTGCCAACTATTTTACTGATGGGCGAAGTTCAACCCTAATAAATGTAGACCAGTGCTTAGAGCACAAACAACAAATGGTGTGAGTATGGGGATCAGACCAAGGATTAAGTCTGGTGGCGCTAAATCAATTTAATGATCATTTTCGCATAGATACTGAAACGCCAAATAGAGCCAATCTAGTGACGGGCGGAGGGACTTGGAACCAGTCTGAGTCAAAAAAAGATCATATTTGGCTATTGTAAGGCGCGGCCCCGAATCGAACGGGGATCCCACTGTTGACTGGTTTTCGGGAGCATTTAAAGCGGGTGCGTGCAAAAAGCGTCCAGAAATGGTCACTCAAGGCCCGGGCCCGAATCGAACGGGGAGTCTGCTGTAACCAACGGGGATCGAACGACGATTGGAAACGGATGCGCGCCAGCGCTACTGGACCTTCTTCGCTTCTTTGGTGAGGTGCGTATATCGTCGTCTATTATCTCTGTTGTCATTAATCATATTCCCACGGTTCGGCATTTCCTAACCGCCGGCTTTCCCCGACGTTCTCCCCGATTCTTCTTACTTATATCTTACTCAGCTACCATGCTATTCTTACTACTCATAGTATGTTCTAGATACTATTCTGTACAGTATATTAGCTCTCAGTTGAGCCCCTATAATATTCAGTTCATTTTATTCACTCACTCGTGCAATCTCAACAATAATCTCATTTTCCAATTCCGAACAAAAAACGCTGACAATAGTCCATTAAGGCCCAGACCCGAACCGAACAGGATCCCGCTGTCGGAAAAGCTTCCATCGTATTGGAAGCGGACGCGCGGCAGCGCTACTGGATATTCGTCGTTCCCTGGTAGGCTAATCACATTGTCGTCTTTTCTCTGATTTTCCGCCTTCTGAGCCAAAGAAAAAGGTCATACTAGGCCATTGTAAAGCCCAGCCCGAATCGAACGGGACCCGCCTTCAACTTCTCATCTCCGACTCGTTGGAAGCGGATGCGCCCCAGTCCTACCGGAACTTCCTCATTCCGTTGGTGAGGTGCTTTCACTGTTCGATCTGGTTTTCGCCGTTCCGAGCCAAAAAAAAAACGTCGGAGCTTTCCTGTGGCCCAGCCCCGAATCAAACGGGGATTCTGCTGCCGAATTCTCCAAATCAAGACCATTGGAAGCGGGTGCGCGCCAGCACTACTGAACCTCCCTCATTGCCTGTGTGACTTCATTACACTGATGTTCATTATTGACCAAATTTGAGCCTCAATGCAAAGAAAGGAGTGATACGCTTGCCTGCAAACTACCAAACCTCTCTCGTTTCTTCCGTGCGTTCCCTACACCGTAAAAGTTGTTCTGGTTGTCCCCCGTTCTGAGTCAAAAAAAAGTCATCCTGGGTGTCGGGCATCCTATGGTTCAGCCCCGGATCGCACGGGGGGTCACTCTAAACACCATCATCACATTAGAAGGTGTGCGCAAGCGCTACTGGACGTTCCTCGTTTGATTGGTACCTTACTTATACTGTCATGTTCCATTCGATTTTTGTGTTCTAAGGGAAAATATTTGCCCCAGAAGAAGACACGGCCCAGCCCCGGGGATCCCACTGTGCAAAAGCCTTCATTGTATTGGAAGCGGATGCGCACCAGCGCTACTGGACCTTCCTGGTCTCCTTGGCCAGGTGGTTACACTGCCAAGTTGGATAAGGTTTCTAGCAAAGAAAAAAAGGATCGACCACGTTACGTTCGAATGGCTTAGCCCCGAATCTGTGGCGGTCCGGATGCACATCCAATCCCGCCCCAAAAATATGATGTCCGCCCCGCAAAAATAGGTAATTTCGGAGGTTCCGCCTTTAAAACAGAGAACCCTGTTGGGTCACTTTATTTTGCGCGTCACAGCATGTTCCGCCCCAAATAAACTCAATATCTCCGCGCACGCGCGCAAATTTCGAGTCCGCGCGCGCGCAACCTCAACTTTTTAGATCCCTCCGCAAAAACTGTCAACTGTCGAGTGTATATTATCATCTTCATTATTCCGTTAGATTGTGTCGTTTAGCCCAGGCAGCATCCTACTGCCCCTTTCCGTGTTTAAACAAAGAGTGGTCTGGTCTGCATGTTACCCGTCTGTCGCTTCGAGCCAAATTCCACCTTTCGGGTTTCAAAAGCTGTACGGGGGAGTTGAGGCAAGATCATACATTGCAGCAATCAGTCGATCATGGGTCATACGATGGGAATCGCTCAACCTAACGGGGTCTGTGAAATCTGGGAATTTCCTGGTCCAACGATTATAGTAGAGGAGTCAAAGGCAATCAACGGTTTTGTTATCTGCGCTGAGGCAGCCGAGAAGCCCGAGGCTGTTCAATTCTGAATAGGAGTACTGAGGTTCTGGCTTTGCTGTGGTTTTTGGCAAGTCCTTGTCTGCATATCATCTTAGAAAATTTGGGTGAGATCATAACCAAGCCAGGGTTGACCTGCGCTGATGGCTGTCGGTTGCTGGAAAGCCAACAAGTGTCCGGGCTCATTTTACAGGTCTGCAAAGAGCTAAACCAGGCAACGGCCTTGATTTTGGAGCTGTAAGAAAACCCAATCTACCACAAACCAGAATAGCTGATCACAAGCTCAGTTATGTCCAACTGGACTACGATAGCTTACGTTGGATCTAGATGGAAAGCACACATGAGTGATTGACACTAGGCACTGCAATCTATAGGAGTACCACAAAATACATAACTAGTAAATGTTGAGTAGAGTCTTAACCCATTGTAAACCTCAAAGTACTTGTTAACTGGGTGGTCTCGGAAGAGAACAAAGCAACCACTGGCCTCGGAAAAATTACCAGTGAGTTTAATGCAGATACCCCGATCACTGCTCTTCCATGGCTGATATATTTGAACTCTATTATCTGAGACTGGGTACTGGGCCACCTTAACATTTTTTGCCCCAAGCCCATACGCACAGTCGAGTATGTATAGGTATATGAGCCTTCAAATGAATGTATGCATCCTACGAGCGAGTGGATTATTTTTACCTGAATTTATATCATGATTTGAGGGCTTACCAAATTTTCTTTCCGGCGGCATCCCAAAAAGGCAAAAAACGGGCTAGTGGGCCACCTGCTCAATCCCTCCGTTGACATTGGTACTGTTCACCGAATCACATTCCAAATCATTTAAGGGATATAATTACCATATTCCATACACATGAACTGTACATCTGAGGAATATTAGGGCTGTTACTATTTCCCTTTCCAGCCAAGGAGAGGGGTGAAATGGCGGTCTGAACTGAATCACGTATCCTACAAAGCGACAAGCGCACCAACAGCCTGAATTTAGGCACAGATCGATGAATAGGATGTATTGGAACACGATTGGTTCCAAAAAATGTTACCCACATGTCTATAACCCCTCGAACAAAATCAAATTTGCCGGTTTTCAGTAGTTGCCCGCCGTGACAGGGAAGTCGGACAGTTAAAAGTCCAACTACCGGGGAGAATACACAGATATTAGTTTGGAATACAGCAACCAAGTCCTAGGTCCGTGGCAAACACGGGTAGTTCGCTACACAGGTGGCCGAATTGTGCCACTCGGGGTCAGGTTAAGGTCTTCTTCAAGGGTTGTGGAGGAGTTACAGGACCAGTTTCGATGATGAGGCCATCCCATATTGTCTCTGCGAACGAGGGGAAGAGAACGAACCCAAAAATATGTGAATCAGCTGGAAATTGGTGGAGAAACAAGCGGAAAGAACACCGAGGCTGCTCGGAGATAAGAAATGATGTTCACACACCGGCATCTTGATCCCCGCATCGACACACCTCCAAACTTGACACACGGCGTCCCCATAGGTCGTGTTCCATCCCACAGGCACCAAGTCGCCGGATTCATCATCAAAATACCTTATATTATGCAAGTGGCCCGCTACTTAGTTCGGCCCACTAGGCAGTCACATATAATAGTCATCTCGAGTCTCGAACAATGTTAAATTCTGTCTTTTGCGTCCTCCAACACCTTGGGTTCAGGAATCGGATATAAAATTCAACAGTAATGGTGGTTCGAAAGGACAGTGTTACTTAGCATCTCACACCTAAAAGAGGAAACTCTCCGACCTGTTAAATGGAAGGTATAAAGATGAACTTTCCATGGTGATTTCAGATGGTCGGAAAGTTGTTCTTTCATTTCAACGGAAAGTGTAGTAGACTGAATTAATTTAATCACGGGTTTCAATCAGTTGAAAAGTTCAACTTTCCGCCGCGTTTTCAGATATGTTGAAAGAATTTCATTCCCCAAAGAGTTAAAGATCACCTTCCCATGTCAGTTTCAGACAGGTTCAAAGAAATCCATTATGTAACTCTTCAAAAAAGGAAGCTCTTTCAACATGTCTGAAAACACTGTGGATTGTTAAACTTTCTGACTGATTGAAATCCATGATTAAATTAATTCATTCTACGACACTTTATGTCCACTTGAAAGAGCAACTTTCTAACCATCTGAAATCACCATGTAAAGCTCGCCTTTATACCTCGCATTTAACAGGTCTGAGAGTTTCCTCTTTTAGGTGTGTCTGCTTAGCCCAAACCACTTTCCTCAATTTCGAAGGCGCCCTCAACCGATTTGCCCAATTATTGATCACAATAAATATACTCCGAGTAGGCCTAGTCTCCTACCATCCTAGAGCCAAATTTAATGATCAGGATATCAGAATACGAGGAGGTGGAAAGCTGTTGAGAGGATTTAGTCTTCTAGATTCCTGCTGACGGATGCGGTGATGCGAAAATGGAGAAGGGGCTGTGAATGGAGCGATTAGGATATCCGAACACTAGGTAAAAAACTGTTGAGAGGATTTGGGCTTTTGGATTCCTGCCAGCGCATGCGGTGACAAGGGCTGTGTCAGGATATCAGAATACGAGATGTAAAGCTGTTGAGAGGATTTGGTTTTCTAAATTCCTGCCGCCGGATACGGTGATGCGAAAATGGAGAAGGGCTGTGAATGGAGCGATCAGAATATCAGAACACTAGGTGGAAAGCTGTTGAGAGGATTTGGTCTTCTGGATTCCTGCCAGCGATGCGAAAATGGAGAAAGGCTGTGAATGGAGCGATTAGGATATCAGAACACTAGGTAGAAAACTGTTGAGAGGATTTGGTCTTTTGGATTCCTGCCAGCGCATGCGGTGATAAGGGCTGTGTCAGGATATCAGAATACGAGATGTAAAGCTGTTGAGAGGATTTGGTTTTCTAAATTCCTGCCGCCGGATACGGTGATGCGAAAATGGAGAAGGGCTGTGAATGGAGCGATCAGAATATCAGAACACTAGGTGGAAAGCTGTTGAGAGGATTTGGTCTTCTGGATTCCTGCCAGCGATGCGAAAATGGAGAAAGGCTGTGAATGGAGCGATTAGGATATCAGAACACTAGGTAGAAAACTGTTGAGAGGATTTGGTCTTTTGGATTCCTGCCAGCGCATGCGGTGATAAGGGCTGTGTCAGGATATCAGAATACGAGATGTAAAGCTGTTGAGAGGATTTGGTTTTCTAAATTCCTGCCGGCGGATACGGTGATGCGAAAATGGAGAAGGGCTGTGGATAGAGCGATCAGGATATCAGAACACTAGGTGGAAAGCTGTTGAGAGGATTTGGTCTTCTGGATTCCTGCCAGCGATGCGAAAATGGAGAAAGGCTGTGAATGGAGCGATTAGGATATCAGAACACTAGGTAGAAAACTGTTGAGAGGATTTGGTCTTTTGGATTCCTGCCAGCGCATGCGGTGATAAGAAGGGCTGTGTCAGGATATCAGAATACGAGATGTAAAGCTGTTGAGAGGATTTGGTTTTCTAAATTCCTGCCGGCGGATACGGTGATGCGAAAATGGAGAAGGGCTGTGGATAGAGCGATCAGGATATCAGAACACTAGGTGGAAAGCTGTTGAGAGGATTTGGTCTTCTGGATTCCTGCCAGCGATGCGAAAATGGAGAAAGGCTGTGAATGGAGCGATTAGGATATCAGAACACTAGGTAGAAAACTGTTGAGAGGATTTGGTCTTTTGGATTCCTGCCAGCGCATGCGGTGATAAGAAGGGCTGTGTCAGGATATCAGAATACGAGATGTAAAGCTGTTGAGAGGATTTGGTTTTCTAAATTCCTGCCGGCGGATACGGTGATGCGAAAATGGAGAAGGGCTGTGAATAGAGCGATCAGGATATCAGAACACTAGGTGGAAAGCTGTTGAGAGGATTTGGTCTTCTGGATTCCTGCCAGCGCATGCGGTGCTGCGAAAATGAAGAAGGGCTTTGAATGGAGCGATCAGGATATTAGAACACTAGGTGGAAAGCTGTTGAGAGAATTTGGTTTTCTGGATTCCTGCCAGTGCATGCGGTGATGAGAAAATGAAGGGCTGTGCATGGGCTGTGAATTTCAACGTGAGTAGCTGGGAACATTCCCGGCATTCGCAGCCCTTCCCGGCCCCTCTTTATAAGTCGATGCCGCGTTCCGCCCCAGTCAAGGTACCCTCATGCGGTTCCCCTTCCCTTCACGGGCTAAACGAAAGCCCCGTACCTCTCCAACGACACGGGAACCCCGACCCTCTCACGCCCTCCCCGACGTCCTGTGGACCTCCATCCAAGCCCTCAAGGAGTCCGCTGACGCCTTCCCCCCCTTAAAAAGCGCTGTCGGCGGCGCCATCGCCGTGTGTGACATTGCAGAGGTGAACCATCCAATGTTCGATGTGGCCCGCGGTGCGGTCTGATGTAAGACATGTAGCGGGCGAAACACTCCAAATCGGACGCGTGCGAGATTGCGCTCCGTACCAAGGCGATTCTCGACGCCGTTGCGGATGCCGTCCCTGATGTCCTCGCGATCCCGCCGCCGATGCTCCAAAGCATAGAGCGATTCACAGTGTACGATCATCTGCTCTAGTGAATGGTAGACCGTGATACCCGATTCCAGACTTCTCGCCGACATCCAGTGCCGTATAGAGGTCATTGCTCTGGCGGATGGCCTCTCACGTCTGGTGCACCTCAACCGCAATGAACGCGTGCTACGGGATATCAAGGCACAACTGGACGACGCGTATCAGGATTTTTTAGTGGGATTTTCTCCATTAAGTTGACATCAGTACTTGCTGATTCCCCTTCAGACTGCCTCGGCACTGCGTCTCGAGGTGCAGCAAGCCCAGCTCACAGCGCGGCAAGCTCACTTCGCGGTGAAACAGACACACATCATGATACACCAAAGGCAGATGGCCCTCGATATCAGCAAGGTCGCTGCGGCCACTGTGAGTGTCGAATTTCAAGACGGACGATGTCATGTCCTAACTCCCTCCCATAGACCGCGATTGCGCCCGACGTTTCGTGGACTTTGTTTTATTCTCGATTGGTAGTTTTTTTGGCCAGCCCCTAACGGAAGTTGCAGGCATTTTATGTTCATCGACGAACCAATGCTCGCGAGGCAGCGAGCTAGGGGAACCTCTGGCCTGGGGGTTTCATGATCAGTCATGAAACCCATTATCTATTGCAATATCAGTGCCAGCTCACCTTGTCTTTCTCTTGGCCTGGACGCGTAGATCTATATCTATAGATTAGTCTCTCTAGACAGACACTGTAATGATACCAGCTCGTTCCTCGCCCATTACAGTCTGTTAGTTACCGCGGTCTGATTAGCGGCGGTCCATCTTATTATGTAATGATGGGAGATGCACAACCAAACACTCATTTATTTCACGCGTCTCTGTGTTATTTGACGTGAATTTGGGCCATAGAAGCCAATGTATCAGTCTTGACCACGCTCAGATTATTTGAACTCACAGACTTTTCTCCCGCTGAGCGATTCCGAGGTCAGGCTCTCGACTCGACCGAATTGGGCAATGAAAGCCCCCAAAAGTGGTGATGTGCTTCATCGAGCTTGTTTGCACGCAACGCCAATCCCAGAAACATCGAAATGGATATTTTATGTGAATAAAACTGCTTAACGCGTGGTATCGTCCTCTGCGCTACCTACGACGCGTGAAGTCGCGTCCAGCGGTATTACACGTGACTTCCCAATCCGGTGATTATGTAACAAGGTGGACCGCCTACCATGATGGCGTGGTAACCACAAGACTATCTATAGATGTACTAATTTATTCTGATAGTTACAAGTTGTCGTATTGTCTAGATGCCAAGTACTAATCAGTAAAAGTACACTTCCGTCTTTCACGTCTTTCACGTCTTGGGCAAGACGTGAAAGACGCGAAAGATGGATTTTGGCCAAAGACATAGCATCTTTCGAAAGTAGATTCAAGTTTCTTATGAAAGATCCTTGTCTGTTCCAAGATGTGAAAGAGGCTAGCAAATCTTTGGAAACTTCACTCCAAGATCACTTAAAGATTCACGCATCGGGAAGAAAGATAACAATATATATTCACAAGGACCAAATGTACGGTATTACGGTCCGAGTATATTGGATGGTTTCGATGCGTGGAACGGCGACGTGACAGATGAACAGAGAGCGTGCCGCCACTAGGCTGTTAAGGCAACGCGCCCGTGCCCGCCGCCGCGCCGCATCGAGTTGCGCCGGCTCTGCGGCTCGACGAGCGACAGCGACGGCTCTCAGTGCGGCATGTGGTACGACACCGTCGGGGAGCTGAGGAGAGCAACAGCGGGGGCACGGACGGGTACGTCAGCCCGCGCGATGGGGCACTGAATGTGAAGCCGTTGTGGGCTATTCATGAGGTTGCTGCCGACGCTCACGTAGCTCGTGGGGTTGGTGAGGTGGTGACGGGCGAGAAGGGGAACGGCGAGTCGGATGAGGACGGGGAGAGCGAGAGGGGCGTGTTCCCCTCTGAGATATTATTGCTGCTCACCCGGCGGACTTGCGCCACCAGCCAGGGAATAGGGACACCGTTAGTACGGCGGTTGGCGGGGAAATACAGCACAGAGGTCATCGGGGACGAGGCGACACTGGAAGTGAAGTCAGCCCCGCATACAGATAACAAAAATGGAAACATACAGCGATGGTGGACATCGGCCTTGAGAAGGAAAATCTCCTCATCAGACTCGAGCTCCACTAAGTCCACGTCCACGGAGGAGCTGCGACACGTACTGGGTCGTGCGCTTGTGTTTCAGGAACTTGCCACGGGCGAGGATTGGGTAGTGCGAGAGTTCTAATGAGGACTTGGAAATGTTGAGAAAAGGCTTGAGAGTGTGTGTTTGAGGGGGCTTGAGTGAAGACTTCAGGATTCAGAGGAACGCCAAAGCCCAAAAGAAGCTGAGAGCGCGAGAAGTCCAGATCTTCAGGATCTTGCTATACATCGCCCAAGATCCGATCAGGGCTTGAGCAAGGGCCAGAGAGAACACTTTAGACGCTGCAACGGCCCTTGTGCACATTGAGATGGGTTCTGGGAGGGTGAGGCGCGACGACATGGGAGAGGGAAAGAAAGCGACGTGGGCGTTGGTTGCCATCACTTCGATCAAAATCACGCCATATTGACTCATATGATGGCGGAGTTTGAATGACTGCAGGATTTCGACACTTCGTTCTTCTCAACCTCAAGAAAATAAGTTTGAACAAGCCGAAGCCCTTCCCCGGTCCCGACACTTTCTAGGATCATCCAAATCATTTCTGACTAAGAAGAAAAATGAAAATTTTGTGAGTCCGAAAAAAATCTTGGTTTTGCGGTAAGAAGTAAGACATTGAATGAAAGACGTAAGATGTATTCCGAAAGACATAAGAGCATCGTCCCAAGACAAAGATGCCGAAAGACCCTTTTGAAAGATCAAAGACCCTTTTGAAAGATCAAATATCCGAAAGACAAAAGTGCACTTTTACTGATGCGCGAGCTCAGGGCTTGACCAGATAGTAGTAATTGTTTAACAATACAGGGCTAAGGCTCCAACCGTTTCCGTTTGTAAACGTTTTCAAACGGTTTTAAACGGTTTTATTTCCATTTAGTTTGCCCCGAGGTCCAAACCGTTTGAAAACCGTTTGCAAATGGTTCAAACGGTATTGGAGCTCACATCCTCTCCTGTCACTTATCTGGTGGGTGTAGAGCTTTGAAAATTATGTGAGTATCATCTATGAGACCAATTCAGCATTCCTCCATGGACTACTACTGATGACTTGTGGGTCAGACACAATCCAGACCAGAGTTTCCATTTGGCGGCATCCACGTGAGTGAGACTGACTTCCTACATTGTCTCAACACCATCCATTGGGCTCCTGTTATTCTTCAATTGAACTCTAGGTATCCTTCCGATGGTTTACACCACCATTATCACTCCCAGAGATCGGTGACAAGTGGTATGAAAATTGCTGGCCACAATACCATTTAGAACAGTTTTGAACAGTTTCAGTTTCAAATGGTTTGGGAACCATTTCCGTTTAATTTGCCCGCAAGTTCAAACGGAAACTAAATGGTTGGAGCCTTATACAGGGCATCTACACTTTGACCTTAACAACCATCTCGCCTCGCGCCCCAGGTCCTCTTGGAGTCCATACACTCAAGAAGGAGCCATAGCGCATCAGGCGAGTTTGAATAGTTGGATTCTACTAACTATTCTTTTGTATAGAGTTTACTCTACGGAAGATTCCGTACTTGCTGCATAGTCCATCCATCTCGTAAGGACTTCCTGAGAGGTAGGATTTTTCCCAATAAGGACACGAGACCTCTGTTCCTTGGGTATAAATCTGTGAGATAGGACTGTGAAGTGACAAGTCATTATCACATACGTTCGAGTAGTCCGCCTAGAGTTTAATCAGTTAATCTTCCTTGTGTGAGAAATTGAGTCTCACAAAGTAGACAAGCCGGGAATTAACTGCTATCCTGGCCGGACTACCATCTCGGGGTACCCTCTTCTCCACAAGGGGAAGGAGTGACGGTACCAAACCTGCACGACCTCGTCTCACCACTCCCACACAATCGTCTTTAGCCAAGTCGGCTACTTCCGATTTGGTAGAGCTTGGAAAAGACGAATCGGCCGCAGATACCTCCATTTCGTGGAGGGCCAATAAAACCAACCTTGTTTCGTGTCGGGATCCCCGCAGAAACGATCCTCGAGTTCCCTGCCAGCTTCCGGCGCGAAAAGCCCAGGCATTGCGGCTTGTACTCGCCGAAAGAACACCCACTATATTTAACCCTCTCTTAAACTCAGCTAATTGTAGGTCTGCTTGGGTGAGAACTGAACCCCCCCCCCCCAAGACATTTTATGCTATTCTACGATAAAATATCATAAAATTGCGCCCCTTCCTTCAATATGGAAAAACAGCCTCAAAATATCTTCTCCCCCAAAAGGGGCAAAGGGATTTTGACGCAGAATTGACGCTGACGCATACTGCGTCAGTTTCTGCGTCAGTCAGTGTCAGTCGAACTTTTGGCATAGGTTGAACTGACCTTAAACGTCCGAGTTGCCCCCCAATATTTCATAGGGACATGGGAATGAAGTGGATGTATTGTTCAACATTGAATTCCCAAGAGTTTACGATCGTGGCCAGTGTCAATTTCATGAATTATTTTGAGGCGCTGCGTCAGTTAGCGTCAATCTGCGTCAGTCAAACAATTGTCAACATCACGCAGCGTCAGTCTGCGTCAATGTTGGCATCAAATTTTTCACTTTCCTGCGTCAGTCCTGCCGCTTGCAGCGTCAATCCGGCGTCAATTCAGCGGCAATCCAAGTCATGACAATGTGACATATCTGTGTCAGACTCCGAGTTAGTGATGTTCGGGCTTGGCTTGGCTTTCAAGCCCCGGCTTTGGCTTGGCTTCCCGGGGCTTTGGCTTGAGCAACCTCAAGCCAAAGCCAAAGCCCTGGGATAGGGCTTGGCTTGGCTTGGCTTTGGCTTAAGCCCCGGCTTGAATTGCTGTATACTACCATACAAGGTCAGTAAAATCATCAAATCGACCCATCTGACAAGGAAAATTCCTCCACACTCAGTCTTGCGTTGATAATCGGGATAGAATCGCTCAAATGGTGAAGATCAAAGAACACAAAAAGTTGATCCTCGTCCGACCTCATCGTTGAATCACTGAAGTAAACTGTGGTTCAAAGTAAGTTGGAGTCTACCAGTTCAAACTGGACAGAGTCTGACCTATGAAATACACTTCCGTACCTTTGACAGATATCCACAAGGAGGTGTGTATGCAGCACTCAAAGCCACGGCTTGAAGCCCCGGCTTTGGCTTCGCCGACCTCAAGCCAAAGCCAAAGCCCTGTCCAAGCCCCGAGTACGGCTTGGCTTGGCTTGGTCAAGCCGGGGCTTTGGCTTGGGGGCTTGGGGGCTTAAAGCCAAGCCAAGCACATCACTACTCCGAGTCCAGTCTTCAACTCCTCATCATTGTTACAACACTCAGGTTCATGCTGGTCTCCGTCATCGTAGTGCCATCCAGGTCATCCAATGGACCTGACCCTAGTCTGATGCTATCAATCCCCAAATTTGTCCCGCATACATACTCCAGCAGAACATCATTCAACATTGGTTCAACCTTGCCAGCATCGTTGCCTCCACCCCCGTGGGTATGACCTTTGCAATCGACGCCAATTCTCTTCATAAATATGCCAAAGGATTGTCCGTGATACTATCTTCCTCATGCATGGTCATTTCGAGATCCTGTGGCCTGGATCAATGGCCTCCGCCCTTGTCACAGATCACAGGGCCGCTCTGCGGCAGTTTTCCCAGGTACCTCCATACGTGGTATATTAATGCTGTTTCCCCTCTACTTCATCTTATCTTCTATTGAATGCTTTATTTCCAAGGAACTGCGAGGTTTCAGTGGTTGTACGACGCTTGCGGCACAAATCTTCGCCAACATCAGCGTTAACACAGCCACCCTGCGTCAAAATCTTTTTCAGGCTTATTTGAACTGTTCTTCAGATTAGATTCAGGACATTGGGATAGTCTCTGGGTATCACCTGGTAAGCCCAAATACATTCATTTAACATTGCAAGCAAGTGATTCAAAAAATGGTTTTGAGTGGGAAAAGACTTAGGCGCGCATGCAGGTCACCTAATGAACAAGGGATGTGCACCTTTTGTATCCAGAAGTTTCTACACACTGGACATATCCTATCAATGACCGAAATACTACCGCGAACACACTTTCAAGTCCATTACAATCACTGGGATCTATGGTTGCAATCTAGTGTGTCAGATTGGAATCTCAAATTGAATTAACGGCAAGGAAACCTCATTTCTTTGATTGCAGCCTCAACCAGGCACACTCCCTGACTCCCTAAGCCGCTTCTCTTTGATATCCCTGAGGTTCCGAAGAATACAAGTCGGCTTAATTACCTGCGGATCTATTTCACATTGCTTTCGTTTTGCTACAGATCCACTGGTGTCATGGTGTGTTTAACTCTTTTGGTTCAATTGGTACAACAACCTCTTTGGTTTCTGATGATTATGCGACGTGATTTATACAAAAGCTCGTTGTCAAGACCGACCAATGTATGCACCATAGACAGAACATCAAATCTCTCGGTGGTCCTTACTACAGTACAATACCTGGGAGTCTGAGACACTGCTTTGACGCATAAATCAATGGAATTGAATCAAGATTCAGGGCAATGCGATGCCGAAGTCAATATTAATCAGACAACAAGAACGATGATGAACGTTTTTGGGTGTGGTTGAACCAAGGGTGAACATCAGCGATGTTTACGAGTACTTATGTAATAAGTTCTCGTTCTTTTCTAAAAGTTTAAATGAGGTTTTTGCGAGCGACGCGAATCATCAGTTACACTTTTCCAGTAGAAGGAAATTAGTGGCTGTGTTGAAGTCCTTTTCTGGCATTCCATTAGATTTTTTTGTGACTACTTAGTGGCTGTGCTCACAGCGAATGCCGAGCGTACTTCTAAGGTCCGGAGTTCGAACCTCGAGAGTACATTTCTTTTTTATTGGTATTCTTCTTTCAACCATTGTACTTGTTGACTAAAGATGTTCCAACTCTACCCAATCATGCACAATGTGCATCTACATCATAGTGAGCACTAACAGTGCAAGCGGAAAAAAACATTCTCTGGGTTTTGTCATGATCCTGCAGGCTGTCTTTTGACGATGCACTTGTCGATCCCAGTCCGAGTCCTGCTCTGCACTGGGTTTTCAATCCCTGCTGCTATCAAAACTCCGAATAACCACCTCATCAGTTGACACGGTCTTTGGCCGCACTGAAGATAAGACCAATTTCACTGGTGCAATTTTTTGCCTTTGATAACCAGAGAAAGTATGTCTGATGTACATACTCGCAATTCTGGGTTGCTTTTTGACACATAATATGCCTGACTATTCAGATGGGTCTGAGACAACTGTGTTTCATTATTTTTTGAATCAAAGGTTTGGTGTGACTGCCTGGAGAAATTCGATCTTTGAGCAAAGATTCCTTGGCCAGACTATCCAGCCAAGGGATTGGAAGAGCCATGTACCAGTCTTTTGCTTTGGGAACACGAAGAGTACGTTGAGAAAAATTTGGTGATATCCAAGAATAAGCAAATCGAAAGAGCCAAAAACACGGCAGTAGCAGAAGTTCTGGGGTGGTGGAGTAGGGGGAAGCTCCCAGATGGCCTCTGCGCTGTAAACCGAAACCTCGGGGTATCTTTCCACATCATCCGGCCCACGTAACCAAAAAGAAGAGTGCCACCTCATCTGGATGATATTATCTGACAGAGACAGTTATGAGCCCTCAGAATCTTCTAGATTCCAGGATATCTTCGCTACAATTTCCTACCCCTCACACAAGGTTTCTCATTTGAATTCACAACATCAAAGTAAGGAGCAAGGCCCACCAGCATATAGCTCACGGTGTGCCGAAGGCGAAACAACAGTACAGAGGACCCCATTCGACTCGGTGGTACGGAGCCTCACTTATTTTTGTTCCTCTCAGGCGACAGTAATTATTTGTCTGAGTGCCATACTGTTTCCTAGAGGGATAAATGGCTGGAGCCGGATTGCGGTGTTCTGGCTGGACTGAAATGGTGCCCTCATTAACCGGTCCTTCCCAAATAAAAACAGTCCCGAGTGAGCTCCTATAACTGAACTCCCACCCAATATTCCGCCCATAATCCAACAATGTCCATGTTTGTGGTGGTCATAGAATCTACCATCCTCTGCCTGCTTCCTCTGGGATTTAATCCAAGATAAATCAAATCCATCCCTTCGCATTCTGACCATGATTGAACTGTGCTTGGAATACCAACGAGGTACTGATTTTGATCCCAGAACGTGCAGATTACATACACTCCCGATTCGCTTCGAGCGCTCCCTGAAATTTCCACTTGATATTCAAAGAGTCCACATGACAGAAGGTCATAAAGATCACATAAGATTTGCAGTTCACATCCGAATACCGCACACCATCCCCCATTCAAATTCAAAGCACTAAAGTGAGGAATAAGGACTGTTAGCATATATATATATACGGAATACTCCCACTCCTGTGTGCATTGAAACGTTCGGGATACGTGAAGGACCCCATTCGACTCGGGGCAGACCCTTGCACAGGATTCTTTGCCTTTTGCTTCATGTTCAGGACATCCATCGCGCTGGCTCGGTGACACAATTCCCCTTTTGCTCAGGAACATCCGAGCTAGGAATGATAAGGGATGATATGCATCTGCCCTCAATTATGCAGCCAATTTGTGGAATATCCGCGGATGGACACCACTTGATTTGGCCATGAACGCACCAAGCCTGTCACGCTCAAGGCTCAAGAACACCCAATGGACGCACAATGCGGATTGGAGGTGCTCGGTAAGAGTGAGGCTCGAAGAATGATGGAATAAAAGACTAAGGAATACAAGCAACTAGCTACACTACTTATACTGTTCAACTGTGGCTATGTAACTAGTGCTAATAATATATACAATAGAGCGTCCATGTGCTACAAGCACCATAACCATGTGTTCTGAGTAATAAACATGCTAGAACCATGTGTTCTGAGTAAGAAACGTCCTGAAGCCATGTGTTCTGAGTAATGCCCATGCATACTCCACATGTTCGCAGCATGACACCTGTCAGCTGTCCGATCACCAATCCGTCGTGCTTCATCCGCATGTTCCTGTGGGAACCCGATCCCTGGCTGTCCGATCACTGATGGCTCAAGCATAGCCTTGGTGTTTAAATAGACGAGCGCTTGATTAGGCGCTTAGATAAGGCGTTGTCGCGATTAGATAGCGTCTAAATCATGACAAAGCCCCTATCCTTCCGTAAATCCTCGGCGACTTGAAGTGCCTCACGATATGCATATGGACACACTCAAGTTTCAGAATACAGCAAGTGTGATGGCCAACCTTTCTGGGCTTGGAGTTCGGAAGTTGTCTAGAGGTACAGTCAGTGACGCCGCCAAAGTACCCAGTGGGATGTAGAATCTCCAGCTCCGTTTGCATCATGTTGCGGTATTTCGTTCCCAGTTCCACAAGTGACCCATTTGTGGACTCCCACAAGACGGTGCTCACGGAATGTTTTCATGGCCTCATCGACCTCTGTGCAAATTTTTATTGATGATTTCAATTAGAGTGGGACTGCGGAAGGAGCACGTGAATCTGGGCCATACAATATCTAAGGTGTGGATTGGAATCAGTGGGCAAAGACAAATGGATCAAGCTGGTCTGGAAGGTATTTAAGGCCAGTCGAGGTGAACATGGTGTCAAGAAGGATCACAAACGTTGGGCCTTGATTGAGGAAAAGAAGTGCGCAAGACAAGAAAGGACAGCTCCATCAACTCGAGGGTCCTGCGCAAGTTCACTCATTTGGCTGATAGTCTGGTCGAGTGCATTCCACATGCTAGCAGGTTTTGTTGCCCAGGGCAATACTTGAGATTTGAGTGATGAATTTATTACAGCGACATTCCGAGATGATGTGCAGGCAGCAAAAAGCGGGGAGGTCAGCATGGCAGAATTGAGGAGTAGTGTCCAAGACCCCAGATCATGATGTGACGTGCTTGGGGAGGGATTGGTGTTTTGATAGCCTATCTTACAGTTTCATCCACCATGAATTAATTCAGAAGAGGGTGTCTATCCACACCGTATGGAAAGCATAGACTTCAGGAGATAAAAGTCCCGGTGCAGCAGAAATAAATGCCCACAAAGAATTTGACACGGGGACAGGTGGTATCGGTCAGAGCTGTTGCGTGGGGGGAAAGCTTGCACATTTTGGGAGCGACATGGGAACCATACGAAGGACCAAGAGCGGAGTGGCCAGCTCATTGGACATTGAGATGTAGATGAGATTGTGCCCTGAGGCTGGAGTCCAAACCATCTTTGTCACTTAGTTACTTGGGTTAGGAATGTGAAAGTTCGTTACCTCGATGGGAATGTGTGAAAGTTCGTCATATTGCCTGGTTTCTGTGAAAGTTCATCAGTTTGTATTCCGGGCTTGTCGAGCGGCAACTCTTCGGCACATCACGGAATGATGGGAATCCTCAGTTGCCGAAATGGCTGGTTAGGTTCAGGTTAGCTGGTTAGGGGTTAGAGGTTAGTGGTTAGTGGTTTGGGTTAGTTGATTAGTGGTTAGAGGTCAGTGGTTAGTAGTTAGGGTTAGTGGTTAGTGTTAGCAAGGGATCTATATGAAAAAACCCGCACGGCCTTGCTGAAGGAACAATGATGGCCGATGTTCTGAGTTTCTGAACGTGCTGAGTTAAACTGACAAACTTTCACAGAAACCAGGCAATATGACGAACTTTCACACATTCCCATCAAAGTGATGAACTTTCACATTCCTAACCGAAGTAACTAAGTGACGAAGGTGGCTACGACTCCTGAGGCGGATAGATACCCTACTATAAATAATAAAAAATAAGTACGAGTGTTGCTGGGCTCGCCACGGCCCACACCCCAAGTGACAGTGTACTGAGGTATCAACTAATATATATTGGTATGTAGTCTTAAGATGTTTAGGTGTCGACTAGAGCAGTTGGGGGATACTGCAGCGTGACCCGGCGTCAGTGTGACATTGCTGCGTCAATCAGGTATTTTGACGCGGCAGTGCTGCATCAATCAAAACATCAAAATGTCAGTTGGCGTCACTTTCACCGTGCCCAAAAAATAGTGGCTCAAATTGCGGAAAGTTTTACAAGAATACAGCAAAAGTTTCGATCAATTTGACGGTAGTTGCTTCAAGTATCTTCCTCAGATGCACACAGGAACTGACAGAAAGTGATGCAATAAATGGTATAATTGCTGAACCTTTAGGTTTGGCTACCCAGGGGAACATCGGTTTTGTCCATCAGTTTTTGATCAGTTTGTCATGCACTATTGGTCATTGCAGCAGAAAAGAAATTTAAAGAATGGGAAGAAAGAGAAGAGCGAGAACAAAGGAACTCGAATCCGCATTCTTTTTTTCAAAAAAAAGAAAGCCTTCTCTTTGATTCATCTGCCTGTGTGCAACCTCGTTCAGCGACACATCAGCCTCAACTTGCGCCCTTGATATTCGGGCTAGTATCCGTGACGTGGGACTTCTGGTGGAGATCACATCATGAAACATCCGAGTTGTCCGAGTCTCCTTGATTTTGCCAGCGCACAAGTTTTGCTTTCTCCTCCCATGTCCTCCCTTGCTACGTTCTGCGATGTGCCCGTGTCTACTAGCTTAGGTCTTGTGTTTCACTAGACTGGGTTATCAATTCTGGGCTTCGTACACGCGCCTCCCAACTGTCTGGCCCTCTGACGCTTCCGTGTGATATGGGCAGCATGTCTATGCACTTGCACGATGTCGCTGTGACCGCCTCTCTCCCCTGCGACTTGATTCTTGGTGTAGACTGGTTCCACGTGGCTCGGACCTCTGCACCGCAACCCGTTGTGCATCTGGGTTCTGGCTCGCTTGATCTCCGGACAGTCGGCTCAATGTTTGCGCAGTCACCATTGATCGGTGCGCGGTGACCTATGTATGACTACTTCCACTTACTCACTTGTTTACTGGTCGCAGCCCGGATACCTCGTACGCGAGAAGTCCACACATCTCGTTCGCGAGATAGAATGTCCGGTCAGGACGTTCTCGCTGCTAGTACGCTAGCAGCGCTTCCTCGAAACTTGAATTATGATGATTTGAATATCAATGATGATGATCCTTTTGTTCGCATTTCTGTTGATGAAAAAATTGCCGTTGTACGTTTCCTTATCCATAATCAGCAAACTGTGCTTCAAGCTTTGAGAGTTATGACTGGATGACATCAGCATGTGTCATTAAGAGACTCCAATGAGATGCGCAAGAGTGCTGATACCTTACGCTCGGAATTTCTCGTTCATGAATGTTCGGAAGCTTGTCTCATATTCAGGTTGGAAGCTATGCTAGTCGGATTAAATCCACCTCTGCTTACTGCCAGTGAAACTCAGCGGTGCTGGTTGCTCCTTGGAAGCAGAAAACAAAGAGCTCCCCCGTTGCCAGAAAGTTCACGCAAGGCTCCCCGTCTTTCTTTTGACACCACGGCATCCAGTACCACTTTCCCAATCCTGCTGTCTCATGAAATAGTATTAGCTGATGTTAAGTTTCGGTGGTCCAAACCGCCACTCCATCTTAAGTATTCCACAACTTAAGTTGCAGGCCCACAGGGGCAGCCAGGGCCACACCCACCCACCACCCTCGCATCTTAAGTTCTCCGCTCTTAAGTTGCGGGCCCACAGGGGGGGCAGCCACGGCCATGGCCATCCCCACCCTCACGCTTGAGGCCCTAACTTACACTCAAGTTCCCGGTACACTTAAGTCCTGCAGGACTGAAGTTCTCGCTGCCAGACTCAAGTTCTTCTTAGACCAAGATCAATTCTGAATTACATCGTAGATACAAAATGAACACGTACCATATACAATAGTAGAGATGATGTATGTTATATAGCACATTATTCAAGATCAAAAAGAGTATGTACGTGCTGTGCCTGGAGGAGGTTTTCTTAAGTTCAGCCACCTCCTTCCACTTTGCTGAAACTTAAACTTCTCAAAACACTTAAGTTACCTGAGGTCTTAAGTAACTACTTAACTTCTACTTGCAACCCAGTGAGTACTTCAATGCAACTGGACCCAGGTTCCTTGTCACTGAACAGGGACAAGGGAAATGGTAGTTTCAAGGGCCTTATATATGTATGGCCAGCAGGGCCACATGTGCCACTGTGCACTGTGTGTCAGCTTCCATTTTAGGACACAATTGTGGTCATTGTATGCCGGAGCGCCATTGTGTTGCTATTGTGGGATGGAGACGAACAATGGAGTGTTGAAGCAGGTGGCTTGATTATCTTTGCCCAGGTGGCATGGGAGCCAGGCTGCATATATAAGGCCTTGAAAACTCCTCCTTCCCTTGTCTCTGTTCAGGGAACCAGTGTACCATCTCTAATGAGGTCCTAGGATAAAACTTGAGATCTGTGCAGTACTTAATTCAAGTACTTACTAAGCACTTCAATTGTGAGGCACTCAAGTGATAATACACTAGACTTAAGTTATCTGCCTCGGTTTTGAACTTAAGATGTAGAAGCTTAAATGTGGCTTCAGTGGCCGGCTAGGTAGGAACTTAGAACTTAGCCTTTGAGGAGAATTTGAGTCTGGGACTCAAATCTTAACTAGCCTGTGATGGGTAGTACGGTACATGACACAAACTTAAGATATATAGAATCTTAAGTTTGATTGGCGGTTCGGACCTGCTATTTCTTAAGAGGAGCTAATAAAGTACTTGCTGTCTCAGAACAACAAGGACGAGATTGTCTGTGAGTACTGTGCAGCAACTGGCAACAAGGCGCTGCAGCGACATGAGTGTTCTTTCTGCGGTAAATTTGAATTTTTGGATTGTATCAGACTGAGGGCCATCAACGAGCTCGATATTTTGCTTCTCATTAGAGCTGTTGTTGAACTTCGGATTAGATCTCGTCAACCTCGGATTCAACCGTTCCACGAACCATCTCTTATGAATGGTTACGAGTCCTAAATGTTTACATTGGACTCGTTTATCATCCTTCCCCACCGCCATTTTTTTCTACAGAGCCCATCACTTCTTTGATTATTGGATCAAAATTTCGAGGTTAGGGTTGCGCCCGGCATGTGCTCATCTGTCTTCCGGCAACAGCTTTTGTAATGAATGTTTCAACTTTCGAGTGTCAGTTCCGTGTTTCATGATGGCGCGTGAAGGTTCGCGTTTCGTGATGTTGTAGCGTGACGGGGCCGCAGTAGGCCGCAGTGTGCTTACCGCTGCGCCCGGCGCCCTTCCCATCACATCCCTCCGCCTTCCCGTCAATTTGCGTATGGTCGGCCATTTGATGCATCCGCGGATCATTGTTTGCGCATGTTAACGTTCCATGGCTTCGGTGCCCGCCTGCCGGGTGCTTGCGCTTGCTAGTGTTGATTGCTCTGCCCACCCACTAGTACCTATGGGAAGATATAATTGATGGGGGGGGTTCGCGTCTAAAGAACAGACTGCGTATATTGGTGAAGTAGGCAGGTACTTATACAAGTCTCTTATCTATGAGTCAGACATGAGTCAGATAGGTAGCATATGGTGGTGGAGCCGAAAGCGAGCTAGACCATAAGTGTGCATAGTAACGATGAAATACAATAAGATAAGGAAACGATCCATGCGGTCAGACACATGGTCAGGCACGGGTTGCATATTCCAACACTCCCCCTCAAACCGTGGATAATCCCAGAGCGCGAGCGAAATGTTTGGCCTTTGCACTAGGAAGGGCTTTAGTGAGGGTGTCGGCGGTCATTTCATCTGTTGCACAATAGATGAGCTTGATTGAACCAGCCTCCATGATATAGCGAATATAATGGTATCGCAAATCAATGTGCTTCGTGCGTGCGTGGTAATGACCGTCTTCGGCGAGAGCAATAGCAGATTTGCTGTCGCTGAAGAGTGTGGTCGGTGACTTCAATGGGCGGAATATTTCCCCAATGAGTTTGCGCATCCACATTGCCTCCTTTGTGGCCTGGGTTGCGGCAACGTATTCAGCCTCAGTTGTTGAGAGTGTGACGAGTTCTTGCTTCTTTGAAGACGAAGAAACTGCTCCTCCATCGACCATGAATACATAGCCAGTAATGGCCCTGCGATGATCCTGCGAGGCGCCATCGGCATCAACGCAGCCTTCCAAACCACGCTTGTCTCCCTCATAAACCAACTCCAAGTTCTTCGTTCCGAGAAGATACTTGTAAATGTGTTTGACGGCTTCCCAATGGGCCCAGCCGGGGTTATCGTTGAATTGGGAGACAGTTGAAACTGCAA
Source organism: Mycena maculata (assembly GCA_029448575.1). NCBI lineage: Eukaryota > Fungi > Basidiomycota > Agaricomycetes > Agaricales > Mycenaceae > Mycena > Mycena maculata. The sequence continues at coordinate 46,618 of JARJLG010000003.1, forward strand.
ATGCGATGTCGGGTCGAGTACCCATAGCGGCGTACATGAGTGATCCAACAGCTTCACGGTATGGAACGTTCCTCATCCGTGCAATATCCTTTATGCTGGTAGGCGACTGGGATTTGCTGAGAGGAAAGTTCGGGTCCAAAGGCATTGCACTCGGCTTCAAATCATTAAAGTTGAACCGTGTGAGAATTGCCTCGATATAGGCATGCTGCGACAGGGTGAGTGTTCGCTCAGCATGGTCGCGGGTGATCTTGATTCCAAGTAGCCAATTAATAGGGCCAAGATCCGTGAGCTTGTACTTCGCATTCATTTCCGTTTTGAACTTCTGGATCTGCATAAGGGAGCTTCCCAAAATCATGCAATCATCGACATGAATCGCGAGTATGATGAGGTGATTTTCTTCCTCCTTGAAGAATACACCATGATCCGATTCTGATCTCTTGAAGTGAAGATCTGCAAGCGCTTCGCAAAGGAAGTCGTACCAGTTCTTCGCACCTTGCCGAAGACCGTAGATGGATTTGTGAAGTTTCAACACAAAATGTTTCTGGTCCTTTGTGGCGTAGCCGGGTGGTTGTTCAAGATAAATAGATTCGTCCTCAGCTAGGACTCCATTCAGAAATGCGCTGTCGAAATCCACTGTGTGGACGGGCCAATCGTTCCGTGCGGCAATGGCCAGAAGAAGCCGAAAGGATGACAACTTTGCAACAGGTGCATAAGTTTCATAAAAGTCCACGCCATAAATTTGCGTGAAGCCTTTCGCGACCAATCGAGCCTTGTATTTCTCAATTTCGCCTGCGGCGTTCTTCTTGATGCGTAGAACCCATTTCGATCCAACAACATTAGTGCCGGGTGGGCGTTCCGTGATGGACCATGTGCCGGTCCGTTCCAACGCGGCAAGCTTGGCCTTGATTGCCTCTTCCCATTTAGGCCAATCAGGTCTCTTCTGAGCTTCCTCAAAAGTCGGCTCGAGCCCTTCTGCTCCTGCAGTAACGGCTGCCATTGCAAAATCTTCAACAGCAACCATTTCCCAATCATCCGAGGCTATTTCGGCTGCCTCCTGGAGGCCTTTCGGGATTGATGGGTCTCGTTTGTTATTGCTGGTCACGCCTTCACCTTCTCGAAGGCGGCGCACGTACGCGGATTCCTTCCGGGCACGCTTGGGTCGACCTGCGGGCTCTTCTGGGTCTGGGTTCTCGAAATTCTGGCCTAGAATATCGTTCTGAGGTCCTGGCTGCTGGTCCTCAATCTCGTTCTGTGGTGGCTGCTGATCCTCAATGTTGGGAATTTCCTCAACTGTGGCTCTGGGAATCGGTGGAGTAGTTGGTGCCTGTGCCGAAGGGTTCTCGTTCTGCATGGGTGGACGCTCGACTGGTTCCCACTCCCCCTCGAGCGGCAACTTCGCCACAACGATAGGATCTTCTTCAAAGTTGAAGCTGACACTTCGTTCAACTCCCACTGTGCGACGTTCGGGCCAATAAATCCGATGAGCTGCACTTTCCTCATCGAATCCAACCCAATGACCAACGCTTGCTCGCATATCCAGCTTTGAGTTGTCATCTTCGTGCACACGGACTTTGCAGCCCCAAGGACGTAATTCGGTCAACACTGGCTTTTCTCCAAAGACAATTTCAAATGGAGTAGTGTCGCCAATTGCGCGGGTCCAGGTACAATTCTTCAAGTAGACTGCATGATTCAACGCTTCGCCCCATAGAAATCTTGGAAGTTGGCTATCATGAAGCATGGCACGAACTTTGTTCAAAAGGGTGCGGTTGAGTCGTTCGGATACACCGTTGTATTCGGGAGTATCATGGACCGTAAGGCGTCGAATGGTTCCTTGTTTCGTGAGGTGAGCATCGAATTCTATGCTCCTGTATTCCCCTCCACGATCAGAGCGTAGGCACTTGATTCTGACTTTCTTCTGTGTCTTCCACCAAGCCTCATTTGCCAAGTAATGCTCGAAGACCTCGTCTTTGTGAACCATTAAATAGACACGAGTGTACCGGCTTTTGTCATCTGTGAAACTGACATAGTACTCCTTGTGGTGCATAGTGTGAACGGGTGCAGGCCCCCAAACGTCTGAATGGATTTCGTCTCCAAGATTTTCAGCATGGTGGGCCTCGCGGAATTTCTGAATTGGTTTCCGAGTCATCTTTGCGAACTCGCAAGACTCGCAAATGGTGGCCTCACTGGATTCATCCAGCTCAATGCCATGAACAAGTCCTTTCTTGACTAGTTTCCGAGCGGCTTCATGCGCAACATGTCCCATTCTGCAATGCAATTCATTGATGGTGACCTTCTGTTTTGCAGCTCCGGCGAATTCGGGTGCGGGTTTGGCATGAGGGGTCAGGACTCGATACAGTCCACCTTTCTCATTTATCTTGCCAAGAAGTTTTCGATCCTTGTCGAAAATGCGGCATACACCGTCTCCGAACCATACATGTGATCCGGCAGTGTCGATGCGACTGATGGAGACCAAAGTTACTGCCATCGTAGGTGCGTACAAGACATCCTTCAAAAGGATTCTTGTCGCAGAGTTATCACCATTCGGTATGTTGACATACATGTCCCCTTTTCCGATTGCGCTGAAGGACCTTTTGTCTGCTGCGGTGATAGACCTCGGCGGAATGTCCACGAAATTGATAAAACGTGTACGATTCCCTGACATGTGCTTGGATGCCCCTGAATCATACAAGTCGATGTTGATCAGGGTGCTCCCTGGTATCTCGGTGGTCAGCATTGCTGCCTCGAACAATGTCGTTTCATGGCCAGATGGATCGTTGTCTGGTTCCGGGAGATTCAATTTGCGCCGGCAATGTTCAGAATACCATGCAATGATGTCGAAATCGCCATCGTGAATGAATGCGGTGGGAATCAGTACATCCTCATCGGTTACATTGTCCATGATGACATGCTTGGTGTCTGACACTTGGTAAACCAAGAATCGGGATTCTTCCTGGACGTGATCATCTCCGGGGTATGGCTGTCCATATTGCAAGAAAGCTTCTGTTGCAACTTGTGCTGGACCATGAGGCTCTGCAAAGGGCATGACTGAAGGATAACTTCCTCCACACAGTTCGTTGGTGCGTCCCTTGGCATCCTCGCTCGGCTCGATGATAAGCATGCAAAATAGCCAAGCCTGAAATTTACCAATTTCTGCGTCCTTGTTCCACTTACTAAAGTGGAACCAGAACTTATCTATATCTTGCCCATAAAGAGCCATAGAGAGGTCCGATCTGTTGGCTAAAGGCACTACGCCTCTAGTTACATAGTAAAGACTTGTCAGGTCACCGATACCACGAGGGTCAACGGCCTGGGGAGCTGCTGTGTATTTACGCGTAATTCAAAGTCCAACCATTCGATCGAATTGGGACAGAGATAAAGTGTTATACCAAGGACATACACACACCATCCATTCTGACTACAAATTACACCTGAGAAAGTACACTACTGGAGTTGGGCATCAACGAACAAAGGAACCTTTGCTGAAGTGGAACACGGCCCGAACAGTCCGGCAGAAGCCGACGGATCAATCCACGGCATGTTTGATATTCAACGCTTAGACCGAGGTCTGGATTGGGTAGCGCAGTTGTTGCCTAGGGAAGATTGATCCACTAGCTCCATCATTCATGTGCTGGAGTAGTTTATCCGTTTTCCCGCACCACAAGTCATACTATATGACCATTTAACCGTGATTCTGCAGAGAGGGCTAGACACGGGTAAAATCCACATCATAATATGATGCCATCTCTGGGATTAGAATCAAATCAGAACATAGGTCTCGGAACAAAGTATCTATTTAACCGTTTATTTATCCATTTGTATTCATTGCGTGCTCATTGCTAATTATTCATGTACTATTTATATTTTATTAGTCCTGCATGTTGTGTCACTCGTTTGTATAAATACAGACAGGTTCAGAGAGGGAAGGCAGTGAATTCACCCCTTCTTGCTAGATGTATTCAGCTCTGCTGGTATTGTCGCTTGGGAAGCCTTGTATTCATTCGGAGTACCTCTTGGAACTTGTAAAGTTCTTTTAGTTATTTCGGTCAATATATTGTTGGTTGTTGGATCACATCTCGCGCTAGGATCTTAAGGAAACAGAACACGGAACAGACTCATAAGGGTTTCATAAGGGTTTCGCAAGGGTTTCATAAGGATTTAGGCAAACGGACTTGATAGAACAAGGAACAGAATCATAAGGGACCGAGAACACTGAAAGGATAACAACGTCTAAGGACTAATCCACCCACCCCACGAGATAAAACACCTCTTGGCACCTTCTAGACCTCATCTGAGTCACTAGATCGGCTAATTGAATCAAATCAGTATTTACGCGTAAATAGCTATTACTTATATCTAGCACAACCAGAGACCTAATACTTGGTCTGATCCCCGTACTCGCACCGTTTATTGTTTGGATTTGTGTTCAGTGTTGGTTTTGTGTTATTAGTGCTCTAAAGCGCTGATTTACATTTTACTACATTTCACGCTTGTTCAGATAGTCAGCGTTTCATCGATCCACTCAAAAGAGTTATCGCTGCCATGGGAATTGCTGCTGTTCCCATTGTTCCAGTCATCGCCTTCATCATCGGAGTCCGATACACTCTCTTCATCCTCTGCAGCGCTGCTGTCCGAATCGGAGTTTGAATCGGCACAGTCGTCGTCTGAGTCCGTGACTGCTTCAAGGTTAGGCATGACATCCTCTTCTCCTTCTGTGAAGGATTTGAGCGATCGGTCGTCCTCAACCAGGCCATCGAAGATAGCACTATAATCTTCGGAACAAATCGATGTTTCTTCAAGCTCGAGTAAGTCTTCCTCGCTGCTGTACGCCGAACTGGCGGAGACGTTGTGGCCTTCTTCAACGAAGTCCAAAACATTCGATTCTGCAAGTGCCATCCAGGCCTCGTCTTGTGCCACTGCTGCAGCTGCAGCCCTGGCTTTTCCCTTCCCTCTTCCCCGTGGACCTTGGCCGGCCTTGCCGCCGCCTTCAGCCCAACAATCCGACTTGTAATGACCCTTCTTCTTGCAGTTGAAGCACTCAACACTCTTCCTCGAGTTTGAATTTGAACCTCCCTGACCCCTCCCACGGAGGGAATCGCTGGAGTAGAAGGCGACATCCTTGTCATCCTTCCTGCCGTTCTTCTTCAGAAGTCGGTGCTCGTATTCATCGGTGACAGTGAGCATGAGGTCGTTTGCACTGAGGCTAGTTCCGAGCACGCTTGATGTAGCGCTGACTGCGGAAATGTATGGATCGAATGAGGAGGGTAGAGATCCGAGGATGATTGCATAGAAGTCGTCCTCGGTCGGGGGTTGACCCATTGCTGCGAGATCCTCGCGCATGGTCCTGAGCTTCGTGAAATGAGTGCAAATATCGCCACACTCATCACAACGCTCCTCCTGAAGCCTGCGTCGCAAGTCCACTGACACCATGCGAGATTTCTTCTGGAATTCGTTCCCGAGTTCCTGCCAAATTTCGCTGGCTGTCGGTTTGCTCCGAATCTTCATGAACAATGAGTCTGGAATTGTCCCAGCGATCTGCTGCTTGACAATCGCTTCGCCTTGCTGCCATAACTTCATCTCTTTCTTCCATTCCACATCCTTCGCCTTTTGTGCTGTAGTCAAAACAACGACCGCTGGGGGTGTCTCTTGCTCGGCTGCAATGCGAATAGCGAGTTTGGGGTCTTCCGGTGGTGCTGCGCTGGGGTCAAGGTGTTCTGCAACTCCTCGAGCATCAGCAGACCAAATGAACCGGTCTTTATAGACAACCCAATTTGTGCCGGTGACTTCAAGCTTTGGGATGCGTAAGAAGTCGTCTCCAAGTTTGGTGTTTGTTGCAGACATTGTGGATGGATAGATTTTATAACAATGAAATTATTCCGGGCAATCAAGCGCGGTGGGAGGATGATCAAAGTGGTAAGGTTTCTTTAGATGCGGGGGTCGGGGCCCATAACCTATGGGAAGATATAATTGATGGGGGGGGTTCGCGTCTAAAGAACAGACTGCGTATATTGGTGAAGTAGGCAGGTACTTATACAAGTCTCTTATCTATGAGTCAGACATGAGTCAGATAGGTAGCATATGGTGGTGGAGCCGAAAGCGAGCTAGACCATAAGTGTGCATAGTAACGATGAAATACAATAAGATAAGGAAACGATCCATGCGGTCAGACACATGGTCAGGCACGGGTTGCATATTCCAACAGTACCCCTCGGCTCCCTGGCTGATTATTATTGATACTCTGTGGCAACAACTCAAGGCTCCCCTTTGTAGTGCTGTTCATAAATACGATACGCCAAACTATATTTTGAATATATTTGAATACATACAGATACGATACGTTCCCAGGACCTCTGGCAGAATATGGAGTGAATATGAATATGATGCAATATGTGCTGTGTATAATTCCCCAGCCATTTATAAACAGTTTTTTATTTCTGGTTTAAAAACAGGGTGTTTATAAACATGTTTATAAACACTCACTTAAAAGTGCTGGAATTACGATGTTGCAGTGATTTCTCGCCCCGTAACTTTCCCAAGGTAAGGAACAAAAATGAATGCAGGCTCAAATCCACAGGAGGATCAACAAATTGGCAATTTCGAATGAGATAATAGCACAATCTGAGTCCCTGGGAGGTAAGAAGGTCAAATTCATATCATTTGGCCTTTGCATTGGCCACATTTATTCCAACGGTGACCAGCAGATGCTGAAAAGATTACCATTTCTGCTGACTCAGGTGGGCCGGGCACTGCCACCTTGAATGAATTAAAAACCAGTGGTTGAGCCCCGGCCATATATAAACCGGTTTATACACACCTGTTTAAAACAATGTTTGCAAACCAGAATAAAAAACAGCACCCTAATACAATATGGGTCCAGGCATATTCAAATATATTCAAGTACGGCCAATGCCACGGACCATTCAATCTGACTTACGGACCATTCGGCAACTTTGTTTGACAAGCAGATCAGGCTGCTGCACAGCTAACACTACAGCAGCAAACAAACGGACAGAAGTTCTTCTGTTACTCGTGGGCATCAATAGCCGACTCCGTGTCGCTCAACATGGATTTGAAGACTTTGCTCAATACCATCGAGAGCCTTCCAGACTCCACTCATAATGGCCACCACGATGGTCCTCTGGGAAAATATTTAACTCCAGATCTGACCCAGGACGACAATCCCCGACCCATCTATCCCGCTCACGAAGACGGCCCTTCCTATGCATTCAATTCGGCCTGGGAGCGTGTAATTCCAAAAGCAGCCTGGCAATCCCGACAACAAACTCGAGAAGCTTGTGTCCCCATGGCCGCGGAAAACCCGGCTTGCTCCTCGCCCACGCCTGGGCCGAACATTATGCGGGTGTGGTGAAGTCGGACAGAAGAAACCTAATTCAGCTGTGGGTCCAGACCTTGCTCAGTTTGATCACCAAATCGTACATGTCGGAACTATTGTCGCAGCTACTATGATAATGATTTCATCACATTAGGGTTAACACCATGGGTTCGACTGCCATTGACGGTGTGCACTCAATTGTCTATCTAGCTTGTCTTTAATCCCGATAATCTCGCGGACGGAGACAACGACAGCACGGAGGATGGGAACAAAGTACGTGATTATTTTTGAATTAGTTTCAGATCTAACGTGAGTATCTTCCATGACTAGGAAGAGACTAAGAAGCGCAAGAAGACTGGCTCGGGGCAGAAAGGTTCCCAGAGGAAGAAACCGAAGAAGACTGTCACCGAAGACGGTGATGTACACTTCGATCTATCGCTGCATATCTTTCACGGCTGAATTCAGACATTTAGAAGTCGGAGGGGCCAAGGGCCAGATTGAAGCCCAAACCCAAGCCTAAAACCGCCTCCAACACTCAGAAGAAAGCTCCAGAAACGGTGAGATTTGTGATCCATGTACCGTCACCAATTCAATTTGCTTTTACAATCTTCCTCTAGAGACCTCTGAGAGTAGTTATGAGAGCTCGGAGGACGAAACCGTGGAAGGTCGTGCTAGTGTCAAATTGACTGGGTCCTTCTCGCAATACGGCAAACCGAAACCAGTGAAGAGTAGCGGCAAGCCTGCATGGAAATTTAATTGTCGCTACTGCCCGTGCGTCATGTTTTCCTGCTTATTTGGATAATGATGAGTTGTCCAACTTATTTTAAACGTCACAGGAAATATTGTTGCTGCCCCCGTTCGGAAGGCCTTGAAGACTGGGACAGGGAAACTTCCAAGCTCAAGGTGACCAGTAATTTCATTAATCATGCTGAGGAGTGCGAGCGTCGCCCCCCTGCTCAGTCGTGGGAAGCGTACCAGACAGCGCAGGAGCGTCAGCGTCAAGGTTTACCTGCACTTCCCTTGAGTTCCGACTCATCACCATTCGAGGCCGAACAGGGGATGATGTAGGAGTTTATCCAGCGCGGCATTGATAACCCAGCTAAAATTTTTACCAACAAGACCTATCACAAGCATTTCGTCGAGGCCATTGTCAAGGATGATCTCATTCAGTGTTGCCGAGACGGGACGTTGAGGCTACTCGACCATCTAGCGCCGCGGGGCATCAAACCTAGAGTTTCCCACCAGACTGTACAACATGACATTGATGCATTGCATACCGCTCTCACGAAAAAACTCAAAGAGAAACTCAAGGTCCCTTTCATCTTCTTACACATTTCTGAAGTTCCAATCTAATCGCCAACAATCTGACTTGTTTGCAGACCAACACCTCGAAAATCAGTATCACAACTGACATTGTGACCACCAGCCAGATGGTACATGCCTTCTGCAGCGTAGTCATCTCGTACATTAACGAGGACTGGGTGCTTCGGGAATACGTACTCGATTTAATCCCGCCCGATGGTGATCATTCCGGGAAGTCTGTCGGCAAGCTGGTTTTCCATCGTTTGAGGTCGACTCGCTGGCTCTTTGAGTGAGCATGTTCTGCTTGTCTATTCTATTGTATGACCCTTTTCTTTTTCAGTGGCGAGCGCTGCCGATCACGCATTCAGTAACGGGCCGCTCGACCGGACCTTGCGAAGAAATGTGCCAAGTCAATTCCGACACCACGAGCGTGTTAGAATTCAGGTCTCGAGAGAAGGCGCGGTACAATCCAAGTGAGTGAGTATATTGTGTTTGTTGGGATCCGCTACAAACACATGAAGGCTGTACAATGTAGCTACAGATTTATATACCATGTAGCCCGCTTACTGATACCTTCCATATGCGGCTTCACAAGCTCGCACTGCATATTCCAACAGAGCGCAAGAAATATCCAGATCAGATGTGGTGGCCACTGTACAAACCTCGTTGCTCAGTATGATATTTCTTTTCGCCTCCTTTCAAGGGTTTTCGTGTCATCAACACTGTTTTAGGTGGTGCCTTGGGGATCTCGCCAAAAGGTCGAAGAGATTGATCTGTACAATGAGACATGTAAGTTTCCGCTTGTGTACGATTCTACCGGTTGTCGTCCGGGAGACCGCGCTAATGGCTGCTGAGGCGAGGGTCGAGAGCGGTCAGAAAGAGGGTGGGGAGTCAGAGATGTCCGAGGTAGAAGAGGAGGCAGCCGCGGAGCCGGAGGGCAGCTCGAGTGAGGACTCCTCTGATTCGGAATACGAAGAGGTGGAAGAGAGTGATGACGAATGGGAGGACGTGACACCAAAACCAGTCAAACGAACCACGACAAAGAAGAAAGCAAAGGCGCCGAAGGTCTTCACTCCGGTCGACAAGGTATATTTCATTTTGTATCATTGTGTCCATCTGGATTTACTCCCAGTTTCAGATTCATTCTGCTGCCGTTCACATTCTTCGCTCAGAGATCCGGCGGAAAAAGGCTCGGCGCCTTATTGGTCGCAAAGTCAGTAAGGAGTACCGCCACCTTGTGTTTATTCACAGTATGAAGGTTCGTTGGAACATGACCCTCGCGGAGCTCAGTTATTAGGTGGGCTCAAAGTTGAATTCTGCGGCCGGTCGCAGACGCAGATGATCATGTGCCAGTGACCGGCCGTCACTTATTTGTTCCATGTCCATTTCCGGCCTAGTTAATGATTTCGCGTACTTTTACATCGATAAGAGCCTCTCGAGCGCGATAAAATCAGCAAAATAATCGTAGACATCCCAGCCTTCTTTATCCCCCCTTCTGCCTCAGAAATGGACCGGGAAACTGTCCATTCCCAAATCTCAGACGGTAATATTACTAATCTTGCGATCCCGGAGGTATTCTTGTGTCAGAGTATGCTAGGAAACAGTCAGGGGTGTCCGCACATCCTTGGGGTCCTGTTTCCCGAAGAGAACAACAAAATTGTCTCTTTTTTGAAGCTTCTCAAGGAGAGTCCAAGTCAGAGCTCCCTCGTCTGCGGACCACGTGATTGAGGCGAGTTTCGGGCCTTTACTGCGGGCAGACATGTATGCGATGGTATTAAGTCGATATTAAGAGTTTCCAAGATAGATAAGGTGGTATAAAGCCCAGCGGCGACGAAGAGACGAGAGATGAGAATTTTCCGACGCACGGAGGGCTGAGGCACACACGACCAAACAGCTACCAACGGTGACGGCTGGTCACTGGCACATGATCATCTGCGTCTGCGACCGGCCGCAGAATTCAACTTTGAGCGCACCTATTGCAGCCGGTTCGTCTTTTTCTTCTTTCTTCACTTCGTTCGCTCCCATGTAGTACAGGCATCCGATTTGTTTGTGAGCAAGCTGGCAACGGGACTTACTGGAAAGCCAAAGAGGGTGGCGCAGGCCCGAAAAAAAAAAAGGGAGATGTCATCGGGGAATCGGGAGTACATATCTAAGCTCATTGATGCTCTCCAGGTATACATATATTTTCCTGAGTCGGCTGACACTTGAACACTTGACCGTGGTTAATATTTGTCAGGTACTTAGAGTTACTCCGGAGTCGGGTTTGGGGTTGGGTTTGGGGCTGGGTTTGGGTTTGATGCCCTTACGTGATGAGTGCCGAATGATTGATGGCCGCACTTCAACATGATGTGGAACCTCAAAATGTGTTCGGATTTGTTCATCTCTTGTTCAATTATCTTCGGATGTGACAAATACTCTACCGACAGCTGCTTGGGCCTAAGATATAAAAAGAATTCTGACAGAAACCCAGTGGATATTGACCGAAATTCTGCTCCGAGGGGAGAAACCACACCCATGTGACTACAAATTTGTTTCACTGTAGTTTCCAGTGAAGATTTTATCATAGGAGCTGGAAGGAATATTTGGAATCTTTGTTAAGGAACACAAAAAACACCCGTCAATGTCGAGGCGGGACAGGACCCACAGATATTCCACTGCCTCGAGCGGAGTTTCAATTGTCAGCCTTACCTTGATGTACTTGTTCTGCAGCCGTTCTGCCCTGATTTTCCCCTAAAATCTTTTTTTGTTTTTGTACAGATTGACTCTCCACATCGACATAATCTGCTTCAAATGTGTTTCTGGGGAGGTTTCTGCTGTCGAAGCGCGTGGTCGATTTCCTCCATTATTTGGCCCTCGCCACTCATCGTGCCCGCCCAGATCCAAGCTCCCTCCATGTGCAATAATACCTGCTAGCACTTGGAGTGTACCTGCGCTTGTTCGGTCGCTCAAATCGCAATGCTAATGCCGCAGGAGACCCCCGTTCGATTCAGGGCCCGGTGATGCTTGGAGTTGCTCCTTTTTTGTGAATCATACGTCTCGTCCCGAGACCCAGAAGGCTCCGCTCGACACAGTATTAATTAGTACCTGTTCCCGGAACCGTCCGTTCTGTTGGAACCATCGGAGAAGACAGGATCAAGAGGGATCATATCGGGACCCGGGCGGTGATCCGCAAACATTCCGTCTTTCGTTCTTCTCACTCTCAGTTGCACTGCTCTCACATCCAGCGCTCAAACTCTTCTCTTATAACGTAGACAATTGAACGCTATATGCATCTTCACGCGAAGGCCGAGTCAAAGGGCAGCTCCCGCACGACAAGGGCGAGGATATCGGTGTCTTGTTATCTCGGTCGACGCCTTCAATCTACTTGGAATCTGTACCGCCGCTGACAACCTCTTTCGCTCTCTTCCACTTGACTCGCTAAGGCTTTTCTCGCGTTCGTGCTCCCTCACGCTCACAAACGCTGGCTCGCTCTGCACCGGCTACTGCTTCGTGCCACTGCCGATCACGGACGAGTTCGAGGCGCTGAAGCCGTTGCGAGTCGCCGGTGTGCACGTACCAATACTACCACGCGTACAATTGCGGCGCGTCGCTCGAGGCAGGTCCTCTCCACTTTCTCCACCTTTTCTATTCTTCGTGCACGACTGATGCGCGCTGCAGTACGTCATCCACGACCCACAGATGGTCGAGCTTCTCGTGTCGCTCACCTACCTCGCGGCCGAGGCCGTGATCAATGAGCCGCTTGCCGTGGGCATGGCTCTGCGTGTCCCGCCGCCTGACAAGGCGTGCCTCGTCGGCCTGTTCACGCGCACCTCGTGCGCCTGCGGCCCGTCGCGCCCGAGAATGTGCTGGTGCATCTTGACTCGCTGTTGATCGAACCTGTGCGTTTTCCTCCCTTTTTGCGCCCGCGAATCTGACGTATCTGGTTGGGAAGGACGGGCTGGTGCATTTTGACTCGCTGCCCATACATCATGTGCGTTTTCCTTTCTCCCTTCTCTTTCGTCGAGTGGGTATAGCATAGGGCTGATGAGGATGTGGTTTAAACCCGTGCGAGCGTTGTAGCGATGTTCGATACGCTGCCGGCAGCGCGTCCTTCCCTGCTTTCTGCCCAGCTGAGAGCCAAAAATAGTCAGTGCAGGTCCGGTTCCAAGCGGGAACGTGGAGGTATGGATTTTCTCGGGTATATACTCATCCCTTTTATCTCGACTTGAACTCCTGGGTCAAGTCAACTCGAACCCACTCACCGCGCTCCCAAAATCTACGGGGGCACCTGGTATGAAGACAGCCGGTAGCACTCAGAGTGCGCCCGCCCTCGTTGTCTTGGTGTGCCAGTGAAATGCACACAGCAGGCCCGAGTTCGATTCGGGGCCGGGTGATTGTACTCTGAACCGCACTTTTTTTTCCCTTCCGCACCCATCTCGATGATCTCTCATTTCAGGAGGCCTCCGCTCCTTTTGGCGCGGGATGACGCGCCAACCGAGTGATCGTCTATTAAATCTGCGTTTCCATTCTCATCGCAAAATCTCATGAGCTCCAGAGTTGAGTCTCAATCATTGAAGTTGAAGACGCCGACCGCGCGATGAGGAAACAATCTGAGTGGTTCTATAAGACATCGCGGTTATTTCCCCCCCTCATATTTCCTTGTTGCATTCTTACAAGACACTTTTGCGGCGCATTCACACCTCCCAGGCCGTCTCGAGGAAACACATAAATACAATGGTCCACAAGAGACGTGGACAACTGGTCACACGGTGTGCGCCCGCGATAGCTGTGACCATTTCCTGGCATACACGGGAGAACCCCGTTCGATTCTGGGCCGGGTAATGCTGCGGTCCCCGTTCTTTTCCCTTTCGCAATCTCTCAATAATGTTCGATCCAAGTCTGGCTTCAAGTGAAGATCCAAGCGCATCCGCAAACTGGATGTAACAACGTGTAGATGTTCCGATTTCCTTAATCAAGTCGGTTCAAACCCGTCGGGCTCGCTCACGCAACCACGCCCCCACCAGGAATTAGAACACCTGGTGGCATTTGGAGTGTACATACCTGCGTGTTGTGGGGCTGGCAACGTGTAGTCGGGGTTGGAAACCCGCATTAGATATGGGGCCAGATGGATGATTACTGCATTCGATCCATTTTTGTTCCAGCTTTAATTACATCCATCTCTCACCTCAAGTGCGGACATACTCCAACTCCCTCGCTATAGCTAGGTTCAATTCAAACGATCCACAGTGCTCGCATAAATCCATGGGAACTCTGTACAATGCCGGCAGGAGGCCCCCGTTCGATTCGGGTGATTCGTCAATTCGCCACAACTTTTCTTTGCTTATTACGAGTACTTATGTAATAAGTTCTCGTTCTTTTCTAAAAGTTTACATGAGGGTTTTGCGAGCTGCTCAAATCATCAGTCCTACTTTTCCAGTAGAAGGAAAATAGTGGCGGTGTTGAAGGCCCTCTCAGAGATTCCATTAGTTTTTTTGTGACTATATAGTGGCTGGGCTCACGGCTAATGCCGAGTGTACTTCTAAGGTCCTGAGATCGAACCTCGATGTGTACATTTTTTTTCTATTCGCCTTTTTTTTTTTCTATCATGCTCATGGCAAGAAGCATTAGGCTTGTTGGCAGCTCTCCTTTCTCTGTCTCTTTTTGTCTTCCTTTTGCTGTTCCTTTTTTCTATCTTTTTTCAAGTTTATGCATAAAAAATTTCTGGTGCTCAAAATCTAGTCCCACAGGCTTCCTTGTGGATGTTGAAAGTCATTAGTAGACCTGTTGTGCAAGTTACAGTGTCCTACGAGGGAAAAAAGAGATGAAAAAGGGAAGGAAAAGGGAGTTACGGTGGGGGGTTTCATAGTAGCTCTTTTTTCTTCCCTTTTTGCTTGCCTTTTTTTGTGCTTTTCAATGGTTTGTGCACTTAGACATGATACTTTCCCCCTTTTCACTCTTTTTTACATAGCTAAACTGGAAAAGGGGAAAACAAAAAACAGGGCAAAAAACGATGGGAATGTAAAAAGGGCAGAAAAAAGGGAGTGAAAAAGGGCTACTGCTTGTTACCTCAAAATGTTCCAACCCTACCCAATCATGTACAATAATAGGGGTAGTCAGAGTAGATGGTTCTGGAGTGATTATGGGCACCATTATGGACCACGATTATGAGTGATTTTAATCGTGGGATGATTACCATAAATCCAAATACACAGAATCACTGAGAATTGTGTACAATCAGCTCTGGAGGTAATTATGCAACAGTTATGCAATGATTAATTTACAATTTAAACATCAATAATTGTGCATAATTGGTGGCCATAAGTGCCTGCATAATCACTCCAACTCTGACTGCCCCTAATGAACACTAATGCTGCAAGGGGTGTCATGGGGAAAAAAAAATCTCTAGGTCTTGTCAGCCTCCTGTGGTTTCTCATCCAGCCCTGCCCGAGTCCTCCTTTACGCTGCAACAAAAAGTTACCAGTACGATTCAATCCCTGCTGCTGTCAAAACTACACTGTTTGTTAGTTAGCAAGTACTGTGTCCTGTACTTACATCCCAATGTTCACGTGCCGGTCATGTTTGGAGTTGCATTCCATCTTCAAATTATTAAGGCACACAACATGGAGGTAGGATCAACAGATTTACACATGAAACTCCATGACTTGGCGAGATGTGAGTGGATATGCATCACAACAAATATACTGACCTATTTTGCTTATAGCCTTGGATTAGATTTTGAAGGACATCAAACAAAAGGCAATTCTACTGCTGACCTTCTTCAGTCTGGAGGTCGTAGCCACGGACAAAAATGGGTTCCGGTGTGTGCAGGAAACACACCACATCAAACAGATGGCCTAAATGTTTTCATTGAGTTGGCTGAGTGAGGGCGTACAATTATATCAACCTTGGTTTTGAGTCATCCAAAAAAGCAGTTGTATGTATGACCTTGGGTGCCTTTTTTTTTTTGTTGCAGCAGAACTCAGTTGTGCATCCAAATCTGGCAAAGTAAAAGCTGGCCTTCCAGATTGTCAAGGTTAACCAAGTATCTGCCATGTGGCAAGATATGCCCTGGGTCATAACCTGCTCAATCCGGGCTTGAAGGTTGATATGGTTGCGACCATGAGCCCAGGAGAGGTTCATTTCCTCTGTGATTGAATAAAGAGTTCAAACGAATTTGCACTGTTGTGCCCATGAGTGGAAGGCAGAGGAAAGAAATAGAAGGATATCACTCTATGGCAGGATTAATAATGGTGTTCTCTATGCTGCCTGTTTCAGAAACATTCAATGACCAGAATGTTCAAAACCAAGCCAATAAGTTTGAATTTTCCATGTTGATTTGGCTCTCAATTGAAATTCAGACAGCTTGTAGGTGATCAGAGTAGTGTGTAACTTGGATGTCAAGATGTAGATGAGATTGCAGCCTGTCCCTGATACTCTACTATATAAAAAAATAAGTACGAGTTTTGCCGGGCTATGCCACGGCCCACACCCCAAGTATTATAAAGGTACAATCGTTTGCCGCGGACAGTCACGATGTGCACAATTTGAATTTATCCTCTAAAGTACATTTGTGGGGCATGAGTCCTGCTCGAATGAGGGCTACGCGGCGAGTCAGTTGAGTCAGGTGCTCGACCGTCGGATGTCGTCAACATAACATCAGGTGGTGGGACTATAAGCCTCGGCAGAGATCCAATGGATACAGTCGGAACCCTTTTCCGGAACCGTATATTCTGTTGGAAATGGGATTGTGAAGCAGAAGGGCCAGGTTTGCTCTGGGAAAAGAAAGGATCAAAACGGGGCTCATCACTGCGTTCCCACCCCCTGTAGACAGACCTTGGTCTACCTCTGTCTACCCTCTGTCTACCCAGGTAGACATATGTCTACCACAGCGAGTAGACACATGTTAGTGTACCTCCGTCTACCCCTGTCTACCTCTGTCTACCCTAGGTAGACAGCCTTTAGCTACCTCCATCTACCTCAGTCTCCCTGGGTAGACTGACCCTGTCCACCCATGCCAGGCTAATTTGAGCTCACCTCGTTTACGGTTCACTGTGAGCTCCTCTTAAAGTGGATTTGTCAGCCAGCCTATGTCTACCTTGGTCTACCTCGGTCTCAGGTCTGTGTACCCCATCTACAGGGTAGACACAGGTAAACTGGGTATGTCTACTCATCATAGACTTAGGTAGCCGGACAGGTCTGTCTACCCTGTGTCTACCCCAGTAGACAGACCCTCTGTCTACTGGGGGTTGGAACGTAGTGCATGTCGGTCCCTCGGGAACGTGATCTCAGTTTCTCAAAAATGTTACCAATCGGTTGTACCTAGAAGCCGAACAGAAAACTTCGCGATACCTCCGTAATCGAGGGGTTCAACGATGTCAACGAAATCCGTTCCATTTCTGGTTCATCGAGGACGACACCTGATGCATTACATATTTTTCCTTGCGCTGTGAATTTTTTTCCAATTTGAAGGTTCGGTTCTCGGTTCGAATGCCTCTGAACGCCGAACCGAACACAGTGAACCTGAACCTAAGGTTCAGGTTCAGGGTTCAGCATATTGCCTGAACCGAACCGAAGTTCAGGTTCGGGGTTCAGAAAAATCGGCTCTGAATCGAACTGAACTGAACTTTGACAGCACTATCGTGCACATGCCGCCCACTGCGCCCGCATTTTTTCCTTCCTTGAATGTGTGTGAAGATTCGGTGTAGATGCACGCGCGGCGAGGATCCACGAATTGCCCCGCGGTGTCATGTGTGTACTGTTATGGACTAGATACTCATGCGGTCCACGGAGCGAAATCGACGAAATGCCACCTGGAAGGCAAGATGAAGCGGGCAAGTCGAAGTGCAGGAGATGATTGTACATTCTGCGCTGGTGCGTCCCTTCCTTTCTCTTCCCTCAATCCGCGCTTATGATTTTGCATTAGTAATCAATCTCACAACTGGACATCATATGTCTCCAATTTCCACTACTAAATAAATCCATAGCAAGCCAACTGGGGCATACAAGGTACATAATAAAATCAAATGGAAATGTAAATCTCTTGTTCTTTTTGCAATCCCACATCTGCAGTTCCTTCAGTTCCTTCATCTTGTGGAGTGCAGTCTGGCTCCTGGACCATGCTGGTCGGTGCTTGAAGCCCACAGAGACAATCCAAACTATCTATATATTTGTCTGATTCATCTTGAAGCATGCTCCCAAGTCGTTCATCAATATTTGCAACCTGCTTCATCTGAGATGATTGTTCAAACAATGGTTTCGCCGCCTGCCACAGATCCATGGCCTTGTGAATATTGTCATGCTGCTTTGAAATGTCACCGAGTCACAGCATGCATTCTGCTCTGCTTTGGTGAACATCCATTTGCGTGAATCCCTCCAAAGCAACAGTGAAAAGACTGGTTGCCGTCACACCGTCGATTAGCTAACTTCGGTGCAACCGAAGTGCAATTCGAAACCTGTCCGGGAATTTTCCTATTGGCTCGGCATTTTCCGGACCAATGGGAAAATTCCCGGACTCATTTCAGATTGCACATCAGGCGCACCGAAGTTAGTTAATGGCCGGTGTGCGTGTCCTCATTGCCCTCGGCCAGGAACACATCTCCAAGAAATTGAATGGCTCTGTGGATGTCCAATCTTCGCTCCAACTTGAGCGCGTGTGCAAGGAACACAGTGGTCCAGGAAGATGACCAGTTTAATTCTGACCAAAGGGTTGTATCTCCAAATCTCCGCAGACAAAAAGTCACAATATAGGCCTCTTTATCCCACCATGATTTGAGAAGCTGGTGGAAATCTAACTTTGCCTCGGTCACATTCCTTTGTCTCAGATTGAGATCTGCTTTGAGAACATCACACCACACTATTCCTCTTGAATACTCCACAGTGTGGAATATTGCCTGTGCAACATCAATATTTTTAAGCACAGCATCTTCTGATGCTCCACTTTCCACCTCAATTTCTGCAATATTGAGGAGAACAAGGGTGGGTGTTGATCAATGGAGATTTTCTTCACAAGTTCAGCATAGATGCCATGTGCTTTGCTATATTCTGATATTACCATGTGAACCTCGGCCAGGGCACGCATGATGGTATGATGCATGTCACCATCAGATAGACCACAAAGTGTTATGCAATTGATCGCATCTTGTAGCTGGAGAATGGCATGTTTATAATTGCCGAGAACAGTACTGCATATAGCATCCAATAGCAGCGCATCAGCTTCTCCCAATAAATTTCCCGAAATTTTGGTGAGCCGCTGTGAGTCAAAAGCATATTGTTGGCCTGCAGAATAATCCCCAAGTTGGTGGTTGGTCCAACCCAAACTAGTGAGCCTATTCGACTGTCTGGTCATGTCCCCAGCAGCAATGGATAATGAGAGTGCATCCTGCTGATACTGCAGGGCCACAGAAACATTATAATGGTTTTGATAAAATCTTCCTGCATTACCAAGAAAATCCCCTGGATGGATGTTTCAGTATTGCAGGACAAAGAAATTGAAGTACCAACCTTTCAAGTTGGGGTCCTCAAAATAAGGGAAAAGTTCTAGCGCTCGCTGTGCCAAGGCATCTGGATCAGGAATGGGCCGGTACAGCCAAGAATTGAAAACCTCGGTGATGAAACGAACTTCCAGTCTATGGTTCTCGACTTGTGAGGGAGAAGACGAGGAATTTTATCCATCAAGGGAGTGGGGCAAGTACTGCCAAGGAGACCAAATCTATCAAAGGAAATTGTGCAAGCAATAGTATCTGCGAGGTCTATATTATTCTGTAGGCCATAGCTGAGCAGATTGTGAATGTTGGCAAAGTTGGGTGCTAGTTGAGCAGCTAACCCATGGCCACTCGAAGTCAAACCATATTTGTCATAATTTGCCAACAAGGACCCAAAATACTTCATGAGGGGTTGAATGAGGAGATCTGGAGGAGAGTGAAAGGTTTGCATGTATTCCCGAATAGGCACCAAGGCTTTGAGATGATTTTTGTCATCAATATATGCCAGTGAGGTCCGAAGGAGGGCAGACTTGCAACTGAGAATATTATCAAGGGGGACTTTGCTATGAAGAAGCACCACATCAGATAATCCATCAGGTAGCATTGAAAGGAGGCTCAATAGATCTTTGGTATGAGGGAGAGCTATGATCCTTGAGCAAGAGAGGGATAGTGAGATTGATATCTCCAAATTTGACCTTCTGTCGGAGCCATCTGACAGGAGAGCCGTTTTTTCTGCTTCCCACCGAGCGAGTACTTGTGTGGCAACCCTCAGAATCTACCAAATGAGCCATCAGAATAATGACAAGTGGCACATTGTCTGCAAGGAGGAGGACACTGTCAATATCCTTTGGCTCATGATGGTCGTCTGCAATATCTATGAAGGTCTGGCGAGCCGCATTGTGGGATAATGGTTGCAAAGGCAGCAAAAATGGACGAGTCCAGCGTACTTTGGTTGGCTGTTCTGCTCCTCGCATTGTGATCTGGGATAAGTTGAGTTGAGGCTGTTAGAGATACCAGGAAGACTTACAATCAATGCCAGGTGTGGAACTTCTGTCAGATTGGACAAAAACTCTTCAATGGCCCTGCGGTTCTGTGCTGGCTCCCACATTGTCTCCAAGTTATCCAAGACCAGCAGACATGCTGGGCCCCTGGAAAAATGATGCACAATGGGCCCAGCAAGGTCTTTGCCTGGCCGAAGAACCAAATGAGATCCAATAAGTGCAGCAAGCTCCATTGTGGTTGAGGCTGAGTCGCAAGCAACGAAAACACGATGCTGCTGGTATTGTGTTGTGATTGTAGGATGATGCAGAACTGCTCTGGCCAGACATGTTTTGCCCATGCCGCCTGCACCCAAGATAGCTATTCTCGGTGTTTCCCGTGCAAAAGCATTGAGTATATCTGAGACTTCTGTATTCCGCCCATGGAATATCTTTGGTTCTGAAGGTAACAAGGAAATTGAAGTTGAACTGAAACGTGTGCTTCATGAGGCTACTGTTGTGCTTTTGGGTACAATGGACATACCTATTGTGCAAAGTGGACAACCTTTTGTTAGCCTGTGTTCCAAATCAGTAGACACTCCCTAGTCAATGGTGGTTACAAACTGAAGATGCCCGACCTTCATCCGACAGAGACTCAATCAACCGGAGTACTTCTTGATGTTTCTCCTCTGCATAATTCTCCAAATCCCTTATGTTGGAGATGAAACCAATCGCCCCAACCTGGATGATTCATCAATGTAGTTGGCAACACTCCTTGAACCACAACTCACTGTGAATACTTCAAGTACCTTTTGTAAACCCATGTTGCATTCCTTCAACAGTATGCTCATTTCACCTTGATGGAAAAATTGTCTGATTCTGCTTTTATCCCGCTGAGCCTCAATAAAGCCGTAGACTTTGTGAAGTGTTCTGGACTCCGGTACACATGATTAGTCGAACTTCACGGAAGCTACGTGACCATACACAGTGAATTGACCAATATGGTGTACCATGTTCGGGGACAATTCCCCTCCAGTTTCTGGATTTATATGAACCGTGATTATCCCGTAGAGGGACTGGTAGATTTGTTCCATGAGACGTGCACAATCATTCTTATTCCGTTTGACAGCCTGTTGTACTCAATCAGCCACAGCTGAGGAGAGATCTGCAGAAATTATTCACCTGGACAGAGCCCAGAAGAGCCCGAGTTGTGTTGAAATTGCGCTGAGGAATGGGGTCTTCAGGCTATTGGATAGGATTTCCAAGGTGTCCATGGTGATGCTAGAGCATTCAATAATGTTTTCAACAGAGTTTCACTGTTTGTGGAGTGAAGGGGCATCTTTAGGATGATGGGAAACATATGCGGTCGCGTTCTTTTGTGCCTATCGTCCGTGGGAGATCCAATCCTCATTGGCTGTCCGTTTCGGCGAGGAAGCTTTCACTGTCTCCGTGACACTGATGATCGACAGATGATTCCGAGCCAGGTACGAGATATGTGGGAAGGACAGATGAAGGATGATAAACAACGTCTTGCTTCGATGAATATGACGTAGCCTGGACTCGGCTTGACAGCCGCACGGAAAATTCAAAAGTCCACTTAAAAAGGACATTGGGACCGAAGATATTCTTCAAGAGTACGATGGTGGCAAGTAGGCAGGTAAGCAGGTATATTCCAGGGCGGTCCCGTTAAGAAACAGCCGGGGCCCGTCGTCGAGGACGATGAAAAGTGGAATCAAATTTCAAATGGATCGATCCCAATATGTAATGTTTTTCAGCCGAGTTTCACTGTTACTGGAATGAAGGGACGGGAAACACATGAGGTCGCGTTCTTTTACGCCTATCGTCCATGGGAGATCCCATCCTCATTGGCTATTAGTCTCTTATAAACAGACGCTACAACAATATGGGTGCTCGTACCTCGCATGTTGCAATCTGTCGAAAAGGGTGATGCGGCGATCGCTGGCCGCGTTATTATGTAATCTCAAAATTCGCGGGGTTCAAAACACGTACCGCATGGCTTTTTTCCACAATTTGTCAGGATATTAACGTGTAGCAACTCTACTCCACCATATTCTCCAGCAAAACTTTGTCACCAACGGTTGGGTGAAAGTCGAGAACGCCCAGCTTGAAAATTGATGCGCCATCACCGGGCCGACATCCCGATGCGGGGAATATCATCGATTGAAGAAAAATGAAGGGAATAATATATTTTTGAGCTGGGAGATACCTTCAAAATCCGACTAAGAATACAACTGCTGTTTTGAGCGAAGTGAATTGAGCATCTGGGAGGCCTGGGAGGCCGTGATAACATATTTTAAACTCCGATGATTTGTAATAACGTGGCCACCGATACACGGTGGCACGGTTAACTACAGACTAATTGGCTATCCATTTCGGTGAGGAACCTTTCACTGGTTGAACATTTCACATTTTTGAGTGAAAAAATTGATAAAAAATGTCGTTCAATTGATAGCCATTTTTCACCGAAAAAAGAAGTGAAAAATGTAAAACATTTTCACCACTTTTTTGACTTGAAATCAAAGTGAAAAATGTGAAACAAATTTTGTGATGTTGTTAAGATGTTTCTTTTGCATTTTTTGACTGAACTCAAGGTGAAAATGATGGTGAAAAAATCAAAAGTTTTTTCACTAATTTTTTCAGCAGAAATCAAAGTGAAAAATGTGAAACAAAGTTGGTCATATTGGTAAGATGTTTGTTTCACATTTTTGACTGAAACTCAAGGTGAAAAATGCGAAATATCACTTGTTGAACATTTCAATTTTTTGAGTGAAAAAATTCATAAAAATGTTATTCAATTTATTGGCATTTTTTCACCGAAAAAAGAAGTGAAAAATTCAAAACATTTTTCACCACTTTTTGAGTTGAAATCAAAGTGAAAAATGTGAAACAAAGCTCATGTTTTTCTTCAAACTAGTAATACCATTAATTCATACACATTTCAAGGTAAAAACAAAGGTGGAAAAATGAACAGTTTTTTGAGCAGTTGTTTCACTAGAAATAGAAGTAAAAAATGCAAAACAAACAGTGGTGGCAAAAGCTAACTCACCCAGAATTCACATGTGTTTCACTCATGTGTTCCGAAGGTGGTTGGCAGCTAAACAAAGCCGATATTGTGCTTTGCCAGACAAAATACACACAAAGAATAGACAAAGGATAGCCAAAGGAGCTTGGAAATCCTGTGGCCCTTTGTCCTTTGTCCTGTGTCCTTTGTCCTTTGTCCTTTGTCTTTTGTCCATCCTTTGTCTATTGTCTGCCTTTCACTGTTGAAGCAATTCAAGTTTTTTTGACGGAAAAATTGGTAAAAAATTCAAAATCTGTTTAGTACATTGTATTTTGGGGCCCAGCGGCATTTTAGGTGCATTTCATGTCCCTGCCTCCATTTCTGGTGTGCTTAGGCCCATGCCATCCACCGTTGCCTCACAGGTTTAAAATCCGACCTAAAAATCAAGCAAAATGGGTGTTTTAATCAGTACTTGGCCCGCGGTGAGTCCAATCCCAGACGGATTTTGGGGCCCAGCGGCCATGTCGTCTGCCGTTACCTGACGGATTTAAAATCCGAAAAATCACCATTTATTGCGGTTTTAATGAGTACTCGGCCCGCGGTGAGTCCAATCCCAGACAGATTTTGGGGCCCAGCAGCATTTTAATTGGGGCCCAGCGGCCATGTCGTCTGCCGTTACCTGACGGATTTAAAATCCGAAAAATCACCATTTATTGCGGTTTTAATGAGTACTCGGCCCGTGGTGAGTCCAATCCCAGACAGATTTTGGGGCCCAGCAGCATTTTAAATGCACCTAAAATGCTGCTGGGCCCCAAAATCTGTCTGGGATTGGACTCACCACGGGCCGAGTACTCATTAAAACCGCAATAAATGGTGATTTTTCGGATTTTAAATCCGTC
This sequence comes from Mycena maculata, assembly GCA_029448575.1. Classification (NCBI taxonomy): domain Eukaryota; kingdom Fungi; phylum Basidiomycota; class Agaricomycetes; order Agaricales; family Mycenaceae; genus Mycena; species Mycena maculata. The sequence goes on from JARJLG010000003.1 coordinate 70,608, forward strand.
AGGTAACGGCAGACGACATGGCCGCTGGGCCCCAATTAAAATGCTGCTGGGCCCCAAAATCTGTCTGGGATTGGACTCACCGCGGGCCGAGTACTCATTAAAACCGCAATAAATGGTGATTTTTCGGATTTTAAATCCGTCAGGTAACGGCAGACGACATGGCCGCTGGGCCCCAAAATCCGTCTGGGATTGGACTCACCGCGGGCCAAGTACTGATTAAAACACCCATTTTGCTTGATTTTTAGGTCGGATTTTAAACCTGTGAGGCAACGGTGGATGGCATGGGCCTAAGCACACCAGAAATGGAGGCAGGGACATGAAATGCACCTAAAATGCCGCTGGGCCCCAAAATACAATGTACTAAACAGATTTTGAATTTTTTACCAATTTTTCCGTCAAAAAAACTTGAATTGCTTCAACAGTGAAAGGCAGACAATAGACAAAGGATGGACAAAAGACAAAGGACAAAGGACAAAGGACACAGGACAAAGGACAAAGGGCCACAGGATTTCCAAGCTCCTTTGGCTATCCTTTGTCTATTCTTTGTGTGTATTTTGTCTGGCAAAGCACAATATCGGCTTTGTTTAGCTGCCAACCACCTTCGGAACACATGAGTGAAACACATGTGAATTCTGGGTGAGTTAGCTTTTGCCACCACTGTTTGTTTTGCATTTTTTACTTCTATTTCTAGTGAAACAACTGCTCAAAAAACTGTTCATTTTTCCACCTTTGTTTTTACCTTGAAATGTGTATGAATTAATGGTATTACTAGTTTGAAGAAAAACATGAGCTTTGTTTCACATTTTTCACTTTGATTTCAACTCAAAAAGTGGTGAAAAATGTTTTGAATTTTTCACTTCTTTTTTCGGTGAAAAAATGCCAATAAATTGAATAACATTTTTATGAATTTTTTCACTCAAAAAATTGAAATGTTCAACAAGTGATATTTCGCATTTTTCACCTTGAGTTTCAGTCAAAAATGTGAAACAAACATCTTACCAATATGACCAACTTTGTTTCACATTTTTCACTTTGATTTCTGCTGAAAAAATTAGTGAAAAAACTTTTGATTTTTTCACCATCATTTTCACCTTGAGTTCAGTCAAAAAATGCAAAAGAAACATCTTAACAACATCACAAAATTTGTTTCACATTTTTCACTTTGATTTCAAGTCAAAAAAGTGGTGAAAATGTTTTACATTTTTCACTTCTTTTTTCGGTGAAAAATGGCTATCAATTGAACGACATTTTTTATCAATTTTTTCACTCAAAAATGTGAAATGTTCAACCAGTGTTTTCATTGTCTCCGTGACATGATTGACAGATTAGTCCGAGCCAGGTACGAGATATGTCGCAAGGACAGATGAAGGATGATAAACAATGTCTTGCTTCGGTGTCGGCTTGAAGGCCGTATGGGAAACTTAAAAGTAGTTGTCCCCGCTTATAGGGATATTGGGATCGCAGATATAAGACATAATTCGGACAGCATGATGGACGTTGTGGGAGCAAGACGGCCACATCGACAGAAACTTCCCACTCGACCGGCTCGGAATAAATCATTGGCCGCATTGGAGTTATACCCTCGATCGTCTCCAGCGAACATCCACTCCGCCTTTCTCGCTGGCTGGACTGGATGATGGAGTTTCTGCTTGAAGGAATTCAATCCTTATATTCACTCAATATTCGGTTCAATAGTGATAAGATTTACACGATGCCCGTGAGGGCTGGTGGTACAAGCTCATGAGGTATCTACTGGTTTTCTGCTGTATTTATACTGTTCATACCAACTGTCCAAGTCATTCTGAGTCATATAATAAATATTCCATACCATTCCTGAATCTTCTCTGATGTTCCAACTGACTCCATCTGATTCCGAGTGAGTCATACAAGGAAACGAGTCATGGTTGAACTCGGTGATGTGCACGAGTGCCAATATCCCAATACTGGATTCTCATGCGGCGTGCGGAGCTAAATCGACGAGATGCCACCTGGAGGGAAAAGTGACGTGGGCAAGTTGAAACCCGGTGTGGAGGAGACGCGTGGTACAATCTGCGTTTGTGATGAATGATTTTGCATCAGTACTCAATCTCACACTGGAATTCATGTCTCTGATTTCCGCCACTAAATAAACTTTTAGCAAGTCAACTGGACATACAAGGTACACAATAAAATCAAATGCTTCCATGTAATCTCGCGCCAACGGCTCAGTATTCAGTGCCGCGAAGCACTGCAGAATATGCCTTCTGTGGTACGTGATCGCACTCCTGCCCCGCAATATAGACCTCCTCCCATCCATCCTCCCCGTAGTCGCCGGCCGGTATCTCCCAACCCTCACTTAGCTCATCCCAGTCCCGATCCTCAGTATCGACCCAAAGCTTGCTTTCCGACGCCCACCGCTCGGTGAACTCCATATCGATCACACGGCTGATCGTTGGCGTCTCCATAGACTTCCTTTTCTTTCTGGCTACGCGCGGATACGCTTGAGTACTCTGTGCATGCTGATATAGTGTCAAATTACCTCGTTGCTTCCCAGGTCGTGCGATGTCAAGAAGGCAGACCTCATACCGAGTCGCTGCTTTCTCGGTAACTGTGTATCCCTCTTGCTGTTCCACCTCCTCCGTTTCGAGGCTATGTCCGCGCGAACCCAACGTGCTCGCAGACACAACGCACTCCCACATCTCATCTACACGTCCCTGTTTACGTCCTCGGAGCCGCGAGGGTTGGTTCAGCTGTGCAATAAATTGTCATTCATTTTCGCTGCACCGTTTGTATCAGCAGTATCGCCGCACCTGTTTACGATGTTCCCCGGCCAGCGCTTTCTTCGTGTATTCGAGCGCGGGGTTTATCGCACCATGCACCCGTAGCTTCTCTCCGTATACCTAGAGAGTACGAAAACGAAACGATTGATTGCTCAGTACGGTGGCAGATCGGCGAGGCTGCGAGATGCACACCTTTCGCACAAGGCGCGACGGATATTGAGCCTGGCAGACCCCCGTGAGCCGCATGGAAGTTGTTTTATTTGGGTCAAAGCTGAGCGTCGTTCTACGTATTATATGTCTCCTCGGCGCTGGCACTGAGTCATTTGTCCGGTAGGCCCGAGTCACCCGACAGCCTGTCAGAGTTAGTCAGTTTGCATCAAGCTCAAAACGCCGCCCTCACTGCATTGGAAAAATCGGTCTTTCCAGGGTTTCAAATGGCCGGAAATGGAGCCAAGGCTTTTGCCGACCGGCAAGTTCGATTTTAATCGGCCGATCGACCGATTTGCCCAGAGAAGACAGGATCAAACTGGTGGGGAACACTGGAACGGCACTCGGTCCGTGATCCGCAAAGCCCTTCCTTTCGTTTTTCTTGCTTCTCTAGCCTCAACCAGGTCTCACATCCAGCTAATTTATTCGTCGCAGTCGCCCCGTCGGCGCCGTCGCCCATCCATGCGTACCTCGCGCACATGCGTTCCGCTGCGCCTGCGTTTTTCTCCTTCCTCGAATGTGTGCAAGATGGGTGCTGATGAGGATTGGGTGTAGATGCGCGCGAGTGTCGTGGCAATGATTCATGCGTTGCCCACGGTGTGTACCTTTCCGTATGGGCTTATTGCTCATCCGGTGCGCGTCGCACGGGGGGTAGATCGACGACATGCCCCAAGGTGACGCCGGGTAAGTCGAAGCCACGTCTGCAAGAGATGAAGAACGGGACGATTGTGTCTGGGGCGGCATGATACCTGCTGTGCTGGTGTGTCCCTTTCTCTTCCCTTCCCTCAGTCTGCTTTTGTAAATGGCTGATTGGTGTGCAGGTGCGTACCTCGAGGAGCTGTCGTCGTCAGAGAACCGTGCTGCTTGATTCTTCCCTTCTCTTCCACCTTGGACGTAACACTGACGCGTGGGGTATGTAGAGGCCAGTTCCGCTTCGGCATCACATCCGACGGAGGCCAAGTTCCAGAAGGCACCCAAGTCCGCCGTCAGAAAAAACCAAATAGCCTTATAAGCAGAGACAATCTTATAGGACCTTATGGAGCCTTATTACAGCTTATAAGGCAGAAATCTCCAATGCCTTTTTGCCATATAAGCTATTTTAAGGCCTTGATAAGCGTTAGAAGATTGTCTCAACTTAAAAGGTGCGACAATTCGAATGGGAAGGAGTACCCGGGTCTACAGTATATGTCGGTGCTTCCGTTTGCGTATTCAACTCAGCGGGACTAATTCGCTTGTGGGTATACTAGCGCTTAGGGCTTAAGATGTACATGCTGCTTTTACTATTCGCCGTGTCCGGGTGATGATTGATTGTACTGGTCCATTTTTGCACATTCCCTCAGCAATCTTCGATCTAGGGTGTCCGGCTGAAGTTCAACGTATATATCAGCGGAGGTATAAATGTTGTGCAGATCTCTCCGCTGCGCCGTGTTCTCTTGGATTCAATGCCATCGTTCAACAGCCTAGAAACACGGGAGTGCGGTAGCTGGTCTGTTTTATATTAGATCTGCGTTGCCATTCTGTCATCGAAGAATCTCACGAGCTCCAGAGTCGAGTCCCCGCCGATCCTCCACTCTCCAGCGCAGAAGGTTGGCTTTGGAGTTGAAGACGCCGGCCTAGTAATGGGGAGAAACCTACAGGAACTCGGCAGTTGTTTCCCCCCTCATATTTCCTCGCTGCGTTCTTCAGAACACTCTCACTGATTTGCATCTTGCGGCGCATTCACACCTCCCAGGCCCGTCTCAAGTAAACAAATAAATCCAATGGTCTTCAAGAGGTGTGGACACCCGGCAGTACACGGCGTGCGGCCGCGATAGTTTTGTCACATGGGCGCTCGAGATCCCTAGTTAGTCTTACCAATCAACACTCCGATCGTCATGCCCTTTGTCCAATACATCTGCCTATCGTTACATGTGAGCACTGCGGCCAATCTCTACCCCCTCGCAACAAAACTGTGCTCCCAGATGCTACGGTGGCTCTGGGTAGCCAATCATGACGAATCTCCGGAAACCTTGTTGCCCTTTTGACGACAAGCCAGATTTGCCAAGATTATGTATGCTTGAACTTCGATCTCGTCAACTTCAGCGTCTCTCAGTACCTTCAGTGACTCAAAAACAGTGGTGTTGGCAAGGGCGGGGACTCTGTCCGTCTGTTCATTGATTCTAGCAAGACCGAGGGCAGCCAAGAAACGGGTGCTAACATCGGTGGATCTGATTGAAATGAGCTAAGAGCTTGGATGTCTGGTCCAATTACTCACTGCAGAAAAGATATCAGTTGTGCGCAGAGATTTAACTGCAAGATCGTCGGTGCAGTGGACTCGTGGTCAGCCAGTGTTGCCACTAGGCCGCAGGTACGTCGTTTAACCTCTGTGTCCGGTGATTCGAGCAATTCCGTGATGTAGCCCAGTATCTGTGCGTCATGTGCAGCCCGCGCACCCGCTGACCAGCGTGTGATATGATACAACGCGAACAATGCTGCCGAAACAACATCAACTTCTTTGTCACTGGCAGCGAATGGATTGAAGATCAGTGCTACGTTCAAGATTTGAAAATGATTGAAACTCACTGTAGGAGGGATACTAGTCGCACACAAGGGTTCATGTTTATGATGATTGGTGCAGTGGAACTGTGGTCTGCCAAATCTCCCACCAAGTAGCACGCAGATTCTCGAACAGACACAGCCGGTGAACCAAGGAGTTCCGCAAGGTATTCCAGCGCCTTCGCCTCTATGACTGCCGTTGCACCGTCGGGCAACCAGGCAACGTCACCCAGTGTCTCCAGGGCCGCCTTGACAACTGTAACGTCCATTGTACTGAATCACGGTGAAACCTTGTTCAGGAAGGGAAGAACTGATACTCACTGCAAGAGGGATACCAGCGGGACACATGGATTTGTTGTTAGAACGGCAGGCGCGATGGAGTCATGCTGCAACAGCCATTGTATCAGTCTACAGCAAGCCTTCTGAACCTCAACACTCGGCGATTGAAGCAGTTCCGTGAGGCAGTCTACTACCTTTGCATCGACCGCTGCTTGTGCGCCGTCGGGCCACACGGCAACCTGATTTAATGCATGAAACGCCTGGCTGATAACCGTTTGATCCTCATCCCTAGCTCATGTGAGAACCACGTGCATTAATCAATGATTGAAACGCACCGTAAGAAGGACACGAGCTGTGGTGTGGGCTTCAACATCAGGAGGGTTGGTGCGGTGGACTCGTGGAGTGTCAGGTTTCGGACTAGCTCGCAAGATACATTGCGGATCCTAGTGTTTTGGGATCAAAGCAATTCTGGAACGTGGTCTGTTACTGCCGCGTCTACCACTGCTTCTGCCCCGATGGACCATCGGGCAATCGAGGAGAGTGTGTCTATTGCATCCACTTTCACATCGGCATGCGGGTCCCTGAACAAGGTTGAGGTCACATCTAGTAACAAAGAAGCAAAGCTGACCGCAGGAGAGAAACCAGCCGGCGCACACATGCTTTGAACTCAAAGACGGCAGGCGCAGTGGCTTCGTGACATGCTAGGTTTTCCACTAACCGACAAGACCATGACCGGATTTCTGCACTTGGTGATCCAAGCACCTGCATAATATGGTCCAGGACGTTTGCGGAGATGACTTCCCGGGCACCAGTTGTTGAGACGGCAAGCTCAGCTAGCGCATAGATCGCATCGAAGACAACCTCAATATCATCACTGATAAGGATCAGGACCAGGTCGGGTGCGACTCTTCATAGCTCACCGCAGGAGGGCGATAATAGCCGCATATGGGTCTAATTCCAGGATGGCTGGCCGGATGGACTCGTGGCATGCGAGGTTTCCCACTAGCCAACATGCCCATTTCCGGACGCTTGCACTTGGTGATTGAAACAATTCCATGACACAGTCCAACACCTTCGCATCCACTACCGCCTGCGCACCTTGGCGCAATGCAGCAGCTTGACCTAGTGCATATCCAGCTTTGTCAATAACATCAAGATCTGCGTCACTGACTCAGAGTTGAATTATCGTTCGAAAGAAAAAAGAAAACTCACGACAAGAAGGACACAAGGCGTTCCCAAGGAATTACTTCCAGAATGGCTGGTGCTAAGGACTGGTGGTACACCAGTCTCCCTATTAGTTGGCACGACCAGCTCCGAACTTTGCTATTCGGTGATTCAAGTAGCTCCACAATGTATTCGGGAACCTTGACATCGACAATCGCCTTTGCGCCATCGATACCAGAGACGACCCAAGACAATGCCCGTAATGCAGGCACAATAACAAATCCCTGATTTTCGTCCCTGATTGTAGAGAGTGAGAACCGGGTCACAGAGATGAAGACTAAAATATGTGCCGCAGGCAAGACGCAAGTTGCGTACACGATTCCAAGATAACCGGTGTGGTAGGGTCGGAGGGCCGCCATGCGGAAATCTCCCTTTGATATGTTTTCATTCTTATTTTACATTTACCCGCATCATAGGTTACATCATATGTTTGTATCGTAAATACGTACCCACAATCCATTCTTACGCTCGTACCACGACTTTCGCGGCCAGTGCAGGGCAAGTGCCTAGAGGTAGCATCGGAGCTCCTCGCCCCCTCCTCTTTGGAACGCCGCCAGTGGGCTTTCTAGCCACCCAAACCCCTAGATTCGCACGTCACAACCTCACTCTCTCATCACGGCATTTTCGAGAATTTTTACTCTATTTTCACCCCCTTTTCTTACTCTACGGCTTGAGACCGGCGACCGAAATTTATCCCCAACATTCACTGGACCTCTACACGGACTACCGACCCGTTACAAGAACCCGCAGACCGGAACATTCCCTCTTCTTCACCGGCATAGCGGAGGGGCCCAGGTGTCCCAGTAGCTCGCATGCCGGCTGCTGTAGACGCATATCTCCGAACCGAACTAGTTGCGCAATGCGGAGCATTAGAACTGAATTAGTTACTATTTCCGGCACATCTTCTTCCCTGGATATTGCTCTCGTCTTCAAATCCCTCAAGATGTCGGCCTTCACTAAAGGTGGTGTGTATTCGCTCCTGCGGGATTTCTTGGCACACGTTTGAACAGGCCAATCACACGTACCAAAGAAGGGTGGAGTAAGCTTCCACATCCATGCTCGAAAGTCGGGTGCTGCTGTCACGACTCCAGAGGAAGGCCAAACCCTGAACGCCGTACATGACCGTCGTGAACGACGGAGCCGTAAGGAGAAGTTTGGCCGTTGGTGCCCAAAGTTCAGTGGTGCTGTCCCACGACCAGTAATCATTGCTGGAGGGCATATCTTGCACATTCAACGGCGGCATGCGGAAGGTGCGCCTTGACAAGCACAGCTTACAAGTGATGCGGATATTCGGACCGGTGTGATCTTGGTGTGATCTAAGTAGTCACCCGACTCGGAATATCCCATCCAAATCCCATCTGCCGTCTTGTTTTGTCCATCGAGTTCAACAATCGCCACGGATCTGGGAATAAGCCATAGGGGGCCACAAGCCACACGTCCACCGGGACGCCTTCCATTGCAGCGAGGCCGTCCGCGAAACCATATAAAAATGGAAGAAGGTTCTACTCGAATACAGCTTTAACGTGGACCTTCTTGAGTCTCAGCGAAGAAGAAATGGGCAAGACATGTTTTTGGACTAGCTGAATAAATAGAAGGAATGTGTCAATGATAGCCTCAAGGTTGGTAAGACGCGACATGTTTGTTTGGTTACGGCCTCTATAAGATCAACGCTCGGGGATCTCGGACAAGCATAAAAATAATGGAATAGAATATGTAACACTAGTCGCTACCCGTGAATAAATTCACGGGCTGATATCACCTGTATATGCTCATTTTCTCGAGAGCTTTTTTGCTTTGTTGATGAAGGCTGTTGCCCAGGAAAGATGATTTCAAAGTGAACATTATATCTTCCTTGCCCGTCAACTTGAAGCTTGTTTTCCCAGCACAAGTTTCCCAGTAAAGGATATTTCTCAGTAAAATGTTGTTTGCCTGGTAACACAGCGAAAGTTGTTTCCCCCAGTCTACATAGACTCTTGGTCTAGTTGCGTTGCGCGGCAGCCTCGCGTGACCGCAGTGGGGGATGATTCAGCGCTTACTCAGTGCTCAATGTACCTGTGAATAAATTCACGGACTTGTAGTTGTACATCATTCCCATTACTGTACTATTACAACCAAAGGTTCAGGTGATGGGTGACGGAGGGTTGTGAACTGAACAATTTTGGCCTAGGTGACTGTCACGCTCAAGGCTCAAGAACACCCAATGGACGCACAATGCGGATTGGAGGTGCTCGGTAAGAGTGAGGCTCGAAGAATGATGGAATAAAAGACTAAGGAATACAAGCAACTAGCTACACTACTTATACTGTTTAACTGTGGCTATGTAACTAGTGCTAATAATATATACAATAGAGTGTCCATGTGCAGTAGGCACCATAACCATGTGTTCTGAGTAATAAACATGCCAGAACCGTGTGTTCTAAGTAAGAAACGTCCCGAAGCCATGTGTTCTGAGTAATGCCCATGCATACTCCACATGTCCGCAGCATGACACCTGTCAGCTGTCCGATCACCGATCCGTCATGCTTCATCGGCATGTTCCTGTGGGAACCCGATCCCTGGCTGTTCGATCACTGATGACTCAAGCATAGCCTTGGTGTTTAAATAGACGAGCGCTTGATTAGGCGCTTAGATAAGGCATTGTCGCGATTAGATAGCGTCTAAATCGTGACATTACCCCCCTCCTAGGGTCGGCGTCCCGACGACCGTTGAATAATTAAATTTCGACTGAAGTTCCACGCGAGCATTCTTCGTTAGGGAACTTCTCCACGATTTTCTTCTGTCTCGTGATAGGGTCATATAGATAGCGTGTCGGATAATCGGCCGATTCCTGCTTCGGCTTATACCGTTTGATTAAATAATCCCAATGCCCCAGCGGCAAGACCGGAATCCCATCGGTCTGCGGCTGTTCCCGGGCAATCAAACCCTCTGTGTCCTGCACATCCTTGGGTGGCATCAAGCCCTGGTGTCTGAGCTCGGCGGCTAGCACCTTCTTCTCGTCATCGGACATCTCATCTACGATTTTGGCGAGCGTGACATGGTTGGCGTTTAGGTTGTGCTCGACATTATATCTGTCCAAGAGCTCCTGTGCGTTTGCCAAGTTTCGTCGTGGCTCCCAATTCCGTTCTCCGATCGGGTATCCCTTCCACTTGATTAAATATTGGTATCCTCGCCCACATTTTCTGTGGTTGCGGATCTCCTCCACCTCGTACTCCTTCTCTCCCTGCACGATCTGCGGTCCCGGTCGCTTCTCCTTTCGTCCCTCGGGCGGCTCCACATAAGGTGTGAGGAGTGCCTCATTGAAGACCGGATATGTCTGGTCCATCTCCGGCAATCTCAGCTTCCACGCCGAAACCCCAGCCTTCTCCAGGATCTCGTAAGGCCGAAGCCTGAGATCGTCTATCTTCTTGGTCGGTGTTATATACCGAGCCGGGGTGGACCCGAAGAGTAATGGCCGAGGGACCGGAGGCTCCGGTATGTCGGAGCGTCGGAGGGCCGGAGGGTCCGGAACGTATACGAAGGAAGATCACAACACCACAGGGGGTCAAGGGTGAGTGACTACCCTAACCAGCAGGTATCCGATAGAGGAAGACAAGTCGGAGTACCGGAGGGAACCGGAGAGGACGGAGACGACTCAGTGCAAGGGAAGTGAGCCAAGCAACGTCAATTATCAATCTGACGTACAGGACATATTAAAGACGTATTTATACTAAGTATCTAATTGTATTCCATAAAAGGAAGGAGAGTGGTTCTTAACAATAAGTCAAGTCAGATGGGCTGATGAGAAGTCGTATGACAATAAGTGAAAAGGAAGGAAGACGGATAAACGGGAAACGCTCAGTAATCCTTCATTGCGTAAAAACCCGATGGTACCAGATGGTTCGGAGGCTCCGGTAATATACCGGAGCCTCAGAACCTACCGGAGCTACCGGAAGGTCGACGAGAAGACTGGGGATGTTGCATGGATATAACAGTCGGTCGGTCCGTCTCGATATTGGTTCCTTCGACCCAGACCTTGTCTCCGACTTTAAATACAGGTGGCTCGCGCCTATGTGCGTCATAATACTTCTTCATCTTTTTCTAGGTTTTCTCAAGAGCGACCGATGCTTCATCGCGGATCCTCTTCATTTTCTGTGCAAAGTCGCTCGCGGCTTCATTGCGCGACTCGACTGAGTTCTCTATCCCCTTCCAGGGGTGGTATCCCGTGTTCGTATAAAAAGGTGACATGCTCATTGACGAGCTTGTTTTATCATTGTGAGTGAACTCGGCCAATGCGAGCCACTCGGCCCAGTCCGACTGCCGGTGGTTGACGAAGATCCTGAGGCTGTGCTCGGGTTCATTTCGATGCCGAGGAGCCGGTTAAGCTCCCGCATGAACCCGGATAAATATTGAGTGTCCCGATCCGATATAATTTTACGGGGAATGCCGTGATATCTAATCACGCGATCCCGGGTGAGTCGGGCGACACCTTCACTCGTCAGCTCCATGTTCGTTGCCTCGCAATGGAGCATCTTCGTGTAAGTGTCGACCCAGACTTGGATGGCGTTAAAGCCATTGCTGACCGGCAGCGGACCGATAAGATCCATAGATATAATCTGCCATGGCCCCTCGGCGATCTTGTGCGGGTTAAGCTTTCCCTGCTTGTACCGGTGCACTTGAGTCCTTTGACAAGCCTCGCAGGCCTTTATATATTCGGCGACCTGGTTTCCCAGCCTCGGCCACCAATAATTACGCTCCACCATTTCCTGCGTGCGGTTCTCTCCGGGATGGCCGAGCATGGGCAGGTCGTGATGGAGTCCGATAATCTTATCCCGCAACTCCTGATTCCGGGGTACATATATAAGTCCATTGTAATATATAATATTGTCCTTCTTTTCCCAGGCTGGTAGCTTTTTCTCGAGCGCCAGCTTAACGCTCTTATCAATCTTCTTCTCCTTTATTATCTCTTCCAAGATCCCTGCCTCTGGCCCTTCCAGCACTATGTCCTGTGCTCGGAAATACTCTGGCTTCAGCAGAACGACATTGTCATTGTCGTCTTTTCCTTGGTCGTGATCCGATCTCCGAGATAATAGATCTGCCTTCTTGTTCAACGCTCCAGGCCGGTGGTGCAACGCGAAATCGAACTCCGCCAGTTCCTGAATCCACCGAGCCTGTCTGCGATTAACCTTCTGAGGCTTCTTGAAGTATTCGAGATTTTGATGATCAGTAAAGATCTCGAACGTTTGGCTTGCGACCATCAACAACTCCCGCCACTCGTCCAGTGCGGTCATGATCACGAGCATCTCTTTATCATAGATCTCGTAGTTCCGCTCAGTCTCATTGAGTCCATGAGACATGAAAGCAACAGGGCGCCATTCACCCTCCTGCTCCTGTGCGAGCTCCGCTCCTATAGCTCCATCTGATGCGTCTGCCTCGACTCGGAACTTCCCGTGATCTGTGGGAAGCGCCAGTACGGCGTCTTCAGCAATGCGATCCTTGAGCCTTTGGAACGCTCTCTTCTGCTCCTCTCCCCAACTCCAGCCTTCCTTCCCGGTCAACCTTGTCATTGGCTTCGCTATCTCCTTGTATCCTCGGATAAAGCGGCGATAGAAGTTTGTGAAACCCAAGAACACCTGTGTCTGCTTAAGGTTCTTTGGTTCTGGCCACTCCATCACGCCCTTGATCTTCACCGGGTCCATCTTCATCGAGTTGTAGGAAATGATGACTCCTAGATACTCGATCTCCGTCTTCTCAAAGTTGCACTTCTCTGGTTTGAGAAAGAGCTTGTTGTCTTGCAGGATTTTAAGTACCCGCTTCGTCAGTGCTCTGTGCTCCTCCAAGTTGTCGGTGAAGATAAGGATATCATCCAGGTAGACTATGACCTTTCCCTCGTTTATGAGCTCTCGAAGGATGTCGTTCATCATTGTCTGGAACGTTGCTGGGGAATTCGTCAGGCCGAAGAACATCACGAGTGGCTCAAACAGCCCTCGGTTCGTCCTGAACGGCGCTTTCCACTCATCTCCCTCCCTGATCCGCATGTTGTTGTACCCCCATCGGATATCCAACTTCGTGAAGTACTTGGTGCCACGGAGCTTATTTACGAGGTCCGAGATTAGTGGAAGTGGATAACAATTTTTAATTGTCATCTCGTTGAGCTTCCGTAATCCTGGACTGGTCGTAGGCTGCCATCTTTTTTCTTCACGAAGAAGAACGCCGATGAAACACTGACTACCTGAACAGATGTGAAATGTAGAATAATGTCTATCAATGCCTGAGCACTAACAAACACTAAACCAACACTAAACACTAATCCAAACAATCGAGTGGTGCGAGTACAGGGTTCCAACCAAGTATTAGGTTGATATTTGAACTAGATCTGGTAATAGCTATTTACGTGTAAATACTGAGAACGCTCCAATAGCCGATCCAGAGACTCTAATGGGGTCTAGACGAAGCAGAGAGAGGTTTTATCTTGATGGGGTGGTGTGGGGTAGTGCTTGGTAGTCAATAGACCCAAGACTTGTGATCCTTCAATGTTCTCAGCTGTAATATCTGTATCAATCCGTGTGCTTTCCCAAATCCTTATGAAACCCAATATGACCCGATACGACCCGATACGATTCTGTTTCCTTAAGATTCTTTATGCGCACATAGATCCAACAACCAACAAATATATTTGACCAAGAATAACAGAAAGAACTAACAAGTTCCCAATGGTACTCCTAGTGAATCCAAGGCTTCCCAAGCGACAATACCAGCTGAGCTGAGTACGTCTAGCAAGAAGGGGTGAATTCACTGGCTTTCCACTCGAAACCTGCTGGTATTTATACAGGAATTATACATCACATGATAAAAGAAATAAATACTACAATCAGTCCACTTCGGTATATACGGATAAACAGACCTGGCTATTTAAAGGTACATGCATCAAAGACCCGGTTAAACGGCTAAATAAGTGCTCTATCCCGAGAGCTGTGCGTCTATCTTTCTGTTTTAAGGTGTTGCCATCATATCTTGATGGACTTGTTATCTTTAGACGTGCCAAGTATAGCGTGTCCGGATAAATTGTAGTAGAGATTGTCCGGGCCAACCAGCTTAGCCTTATATATAGACTGGCTGTCCTGCATCTCTACCTGATGACACCTTTGTCACCCAACTATTCCCATGGTGCCCTAATTCAACCGAATGGTTGGACTTTGATTTACATGTAAATACAATCTTTTGATGATTTACGTGTAAACACACAGCAGGTATTGATCCTGATAGTGTTACTGAATGTCCCTGAACGATTCCTGAACTCTCCAAGGCATCCAGGCTCGTGTGATTAAAGTTACAGTGACTTAATATGTCACAAATGTCGAACTTGTGCTTGCAACTGCACCAACAACTCTGCCGATTTGATTTGACCTGCAATCTGGATCCCTTATGAATTCACAGTCTAGATGGATGGTATGTGTTATGTCCTTGATATATGACACTTTCCAAATGTCCCAATTCGATCGAATGGTTGAACATGGAATTACGTGAAATTCTATTGTAGCCCACCTGGCCGTTGACCCTCGTGGTATCGGTGACCAGGCAAGTCTATACAATGTAATCTCTTGTGAAGTGCCTTTAGCCAACAGTCCGGACCTCACTATGGCTCTCATTGTGGGCCAAGTAATAAATAAGCATTGTTCTACTTCAGTAAGTAGAACAAGAACATTGAAATTGATAGATTTCAAGTCTGGTTATTTTCCATGCTTATCACCGAAGCCATTGGCGACTTCGAGGGTCGGATCCTCCCACTCTTCAGATTCTCCTCCAGGAACTCATTCAGCTTCCCCTGCTCCGTGACCGAGAGCGGATAGATCTTGCAATCTACAGCCTTTGATCCTGGCTTAAGCTCGATTGCGTGATCCCACGGCCTTTTCTCAGGCATGGCGTCGAACGATTCCTTCGCAAACACCTTCACGAACTTGTGGTACTCCTCCGGGACCTTCCCTTCGGTCATGCGCTCCTTCCCACGATTCGCTTCCTCTGCCATCTGCTGCGCCTGTGATCCTTGCGCACACAGATCGATCTGTTCCGCAAAGTCGACCAATAGGATCGACTCGCCGTCTTCCAACTTCTCTTCCTCCGTGGACAATCCAGTCCAGTACTCCGTGCCATGCATGTTGCACTCGGGCGGGCAGCGGCTGAACACAATCTTTTGTGATCGCCAGTCCACTTCGGGGTTGTGCTTGAACAACCAGTCGTACCCAATGAACACGCGAGCCTTGCCTAGTCCTGTGACCAAGAACCGTTGGCGCTCAGCGTGGGGTCCGACCGAAAACATCAACTCAACGTAGTGAGTGATCTTTCCCCGAGAGTTCTCTGTTCCGTCTGCGTTGCGGGCGATGATGTGCACGTCAAGCTCGTGGAGCTCGAAGCCTTCTGCCTTGGCATAATCTCGATCCATGCACGTGGTAGTGCAACCGTTATCAAGAAGAGCCTTGACAGCACGCGTCTTCCCGGTGTCCAACGCAGTCAACGTAACGGGAACAAGCATCTTGTGATGCCGCCTCTGCTTCTGGAGTTCCTTCATCTCCTTGGCAAGCCGATCCTCAGGCTGTGCCAGCTTCTGTGCCGCCTGTGTCTTCTTCTGACTCAGCGTCACGCGTGTTTTCTTTTGTTTGGGCGCTTCCTCCCGATCCTGGGATTGAGCCCTCACGGCATTGCCGTCCTTTTTCGTCTCACTATTTTTCGCACTGGTTTGGGTTCCAGGGGCCTTTTTGAATGCACTCCATCTCTTATTTACTTCGTCCATCTTCCGATTGCGAATATTACCTTTCCGATTCTGATTCTCCAAGATACGTATTTTTTGTTTGTTTTCTACACTAGCTACTAGGAAATTGTTTATGCTCTTTCGTAGACTAGTATTTTCTGGGGTATAAATATCATATGCCGGGTCTGTAACTACGTTGCTAATATTAATGTCTTTGAGATGTGCATATTTGTTCGTGACAGGGGGCGCCACTTTGGCCGCAAGCGGGGGCCCCTTTAAAAACCCTTCTCACGAAGGACGGCTGCGAGAGCCTGAAGGTCGTCCTGCGAATAGTCCTCGGTCTTGATCGACCGGATATTAAACTTCCGCTTGGGAGGCTCCGGGCACTCCCGCTTCATGTGGCCCTCCTTGCCACAGTTATAGCATACGAAAGGGCGGGCAGTCTGCCTGGCCCTGTCCACGTCCATCGGGGCGGTCTCCCCCGGCCCGATCTTCTTCGCAAGGTTGGGCGCTGGCCCGAACCCTGGTGACGACTTGACAGCCGGCGCTTGTGCGCGCGCCGGGGCCCAGAACATCCGGCTCTGTTGAGCCTCTCGGAGCTTCTTCCGCTCCATCACGCCACTGATAGCTGTCAGCCGGCGTTTCAAGCCCCGATAATCCTCCCGGACTTCCACCCCTCCAGCGTACAGCTGGTTTCGAACATCCTCGTTCACGAGGTTCTCAATGGTTTCCACAAGAAAGGTATTGTGGGGGGTGTCCTTGTCGTTCGGGGCGTACCCCGCTTCCTCGGCGTTCAACTCGAACGCCTGGATGAAGTCGGCCAGGGGAGTCTTTCCCTGCCGAGTCGTCGTAAGGCGCATGTGCGCCGTCTGCTTGACGTTCTTGTCTTGGAACGTCGCTTCCAACTCCGAGATCAAGTCATCGATGTGGTAGAGGCTATCAAGCCCCTCGCGTAATGTACGCTTTCGCCAGTTACGTACCCAGTTTGAGGCTGGGCACGGGGTACCATCGGTCCGACCCAGTAAGGAAAGGGTGAACACGATCTTCTTCTTTTCAGAGTCAAACTCTGAGTCGTACGCCCATAGGTAATTAAGGAGGGCGTCGAGGAAGGTTTCCCACTTGCTCTTGTCAGAGCCGTCGAAAGTGGGGGGGAGACGGGCGAGGGTGATCCGAGAGGACCTAGTCTCTCTCGGGGCGGGGTCGAGGTCCATAGTGGGCATGTAAGAGGTGGTGCCCTGATTCTGGTCTTCGTCGGCCATTGGTAAGATGAGTGACGGGCGACGTAGTTGGTAAGGTAGTTGGGCGAGGGCGGCGTAAAGTTGATCGAACGGGGTGAAGGTAGGAAGTTCGGCGGAACGGTATAAGGAAGTCGACGGGGATGAGGTTCCCGAAGAGGAGTTGGATGGGGCGCGGAAGGTCACTGTGTTGGTACGAATCCGCACTCAGTGGTTGGTGGAATTGCAACGGTCTCTTGCGACAGAACTACCCCGGGTCTTCTACAACACCCCCGGCGATAGCGAGGCAGTCTTCCCCGAAGGTCCGGCCGGCACTCCTACGACTGCTATGTGGCTTGGGACGGACTCAACGTTTCCCGTGGCCTAGCGTCTGTCTGTTTGGTAGACCGAAAACAACTGGTGCTGCACTTGTTTAGACTCGCTGTGGACGAGGTAGGGAGTCGGCGGGTGGGGAATAGGGAGAATGGAACTTCAAATACGAGAAGCCAAGTAGAGGGTAAGAAACCAAGTAGTGGATAGAGGGATGGGGGGGAAAGGGAAAGGAGGTCGAAAGGTAGGGGCGGTACGAAGGTATGAAGGGTAGTCTTTTATTATGTCACGCTCAAGGCTCAAGAACCCCCAATGGACGCACAATGCGGATTGGAGGTGCTTGGTAAGAGTGAGGCTCGAAGAATGGTGGAATAAAAGACTAAGGAATACAAGCAACTAGCTACACTACTTATACTGTTCAACTGTGGCTATGTAACTAGTGCTAATAATATATACAATAGAGTGTCCATGTGCAGTAGGCACCATAACCATGTGTTCTGAGTAATAAACATGCCAGAACCGTGTGTTCTGAGTAAGAAACGTCCCGAAGCCATGTGTTCTGAGTAATGCCCATGCATACTCCACATGTCCGCAGCATGACACCTGTCAGCTGTCCGATCACCGATCCGTCATGCTTCATCGGCATATTCCTGTGGGAACCCGATCCCTGGCTGTCCGATCACTGATGACTCAAGCATAGCCTTGGTGTTTAAATAGACGAGCGCTTGATTAGGCGCTTAGATAAGGCGTTGTCGCAATTAGATAGTGTCTAAATCGTGACAGTGACGGTGACATTGCGATTTTGTGGCCCAAATAGGCCTAAAAACATCCAAAAATCTAGTCCGGCAGCTGCCGGATGTCCCTATATGGTAATTTCCCCTGATTGCCGAGAAATGAACACCAAGTTCAGTGAACAATTGAGGTGACGGGTGACATACTGTGAACCTTTGGTCATAATAGTACAGTATCTTTCCCTTTGGCTGTTTATCCAGTAAGTAACTGTTGTTTTCCCAGTAAAGGTTGTTTTACGGCAAATACTCCTACTCAGCAAAGGTTGTTGGTTGTCACAGTAAATATGTTTGCCAAGTTAAGGTTGTCTCTCAGTGAAGGTAAAACCTTGCGCATTGTCACATGTCCAAGATGCCCGGGCTGGGTGCTTATTGGGCGCTAGGTGCTCACGGCGAGAGCGGGAACAACTGAACCCTCGGAAATGAGCGTGAGTATGGAAGATCAGTGGAAACTTCTGTATGTCCCCCATTTTATTATATTATAGATGACCGCTACAAGCTTGAACCTCAACAGTGACTGAGGGTTCAACACTAATTTCTGGCTTCAGCTTCGCAAGCATAACGCACACCCGTATTGAATATCACAACATCCGGTAGCACATGGTATATTCCTAGGCCCCCGGTCACTACCTTATAGGTCGGTCCGATTTTTTCCAAAAAAAATCGTTGATTTACCCAACAAATTTTGGCCTCTGGCGGCTGATTTACCCTATTTCGGACCAAGGTTTTGTAAAAGTGCCATTTTTTCGCCCCACACCCAAATTTTGGCTCCTGGCCCTGTTTTGCGGCAGTCCCAAGATATATTGTTTGAAAAAATAGAACTCTTGCGACGTGTGATTATCACTAAAACAACCCATCGGCGGGGCGTTTTCCCGGGAATTGATTCAAACCACCAGACGTGAGTCAGGGCCTTAAGATTAGATACATGCGTACCGGTACCGGCAATTTCCTCAGTCTTCCTGTCGATGTTGACTGGTTGACAGATGTGTCCATGGGAGTGGGGAACATGCGTTGTACCGTATATTAGGCGGAATCACGGTGCCCAGACAGTGCGACTAGAATCACATTTTCTGGCTCTCCTCAGTTTACCATTTGGAGATGTCCGGGTCCAAGTTGGGATCATACCGGGAAACAGAGTGCGAGCTCAGGCAAGGCGAGCTTGTGAGCTGGCCTGAGTGGAAGCCAAGGAAGTGGTGCAGTGTAGACACGATCTGCGCACTTGCGTCTCTGTAGATTAGATATGATCAGATCCACAAAGCCACATCGGCTTGTCTTCTCTCGCCACGTCGCGTCCCCAGACATTGCTGCTCAGCGGCCGCTGCCACAGTTAGCTGCTCCGAAAGTGTTACTTTCAGCTGCACTTTCGGCTCAAGCCGAAACAACAACTTTCGGCTGCTATTTCGGCTGCAGCCGAAACAACTGTTTTCGGCCGTGATCTCGGCCGTGCCGAATGTCATTCTTTCGGCATACAATGTTTGGCCGAAAGCAATGCTTTCGGCTACAGTTTCGGCCACACCGAAATTGTTGTTTTCAGGCAGTCTGGATTTGCGGCTCATTAAATGTTTTTCAGTCTCACTTTCAAGCACTCAAAATTTGTGGCTGAAATGACCACATTCAGCCCGGCTGAATGTGCTGCTGAATTCCTTTATTTAGGCAGCTTATTAAGCTTCCCTGAATGTGTTCTTTTCAAGTGCATTTTCGGCGCAGTTTTTTTTGAGGCCTAAATCATTGTTTTCGGCAACATGTTCAGCTGAGCTGAACATTCACTTTTGTCAGTGTGCCTGTGCATTTGAGCCTGCATTCATTTTCGTTCCTGACCTTGGGAAAGTTACAGGGCAAAAATTTGCCGCAACACAGTAATTCCAGCACTTTCAAGTGAGTGTTTATAAACATGTTTATAAACACCCTGTTTATAAACTAGGAATAAAAAACTGTTTATAAATGGCTGGGGAATTATAAACAGCACCCTACCCCCGAGTGCAGATCTCCCCCACACGCAAGCCTCTACCTTGGTCGGGCCGTGATCCGAAAACGTGGCCTCCCGCTCTTCTCTTCCTTCTGCACATCTCTCAGATGCGATGCTTCTAGCTGGGCCAGTCACCCAGATTCTCAGCCTGGCCCTCGAGAATTCTGCTCTTCTGCCCTGAGACCAGGCCCCATCGAATGCTATGCCGTCCGATTTCACGCTGAAACACTGACTACCTGAACAGATGTGAAATGTAGTAAAAATGTCTATCAATGCCTGAGCACTAACAAACACTAAACCAACACTAAACACTAATCCAAACAATCGAGTGGTGCGAGTACGGGGTTCCAACCAAGTATTAGGTTGATATTTGAACTAGATCTGGTAATAGCTATTTACACGTAAGTACTGAGAACGCTCCAATAGCCGATCCAGAGACTCTAATGAGGTCTAGACGAAGCAGAGAGTGGTTTTATCTCGATGGGGTGGTGTGGGGTAGTGCTTGGTAGTCAATAGACCCAAGACTTGTGATCCTTCAATGTTCTCAGCTGTAATATCTGTATCAATCCGTGTGCTTTCCCAAATCCTTATGAAACCCAATATGACCCGATACGACCCGATACGATTCTGTTTCCTTAAGATTCTTTATGCGCACATAGATCCAACAACCAACAAATATATTTGACCAAGAATAACAGAAAGAACTAACAAGTTCCCAATGGTACTCCTAGTGAATCCAAGGCTTCCCAAGCGACAATACCAGCTGAGCTGAGTACGTCTAGCAAGAAGGGGTGAATTCACTGGCTTTCCACTCGAAACCTGCTGGTATTTATACAGGAATTATACATCACATGATAAAAGAAATAAATACTACAATCAGTCCACTTCGGTATATACGGATAAACGGACCTGGCTATTTAAAGGTACATGCATCAAAGACCCGGTTAAACGGCTAAATAAGTGCTCTATCCCGAGAGCTGTGCGTCTATCTTTCTGTTTTAAGGTGTTGCCATCATATCTTGATGGACTTGTTATCTTTAGACGTGCCAAGTATAGCGTGTCCGGATAAATTGTAGTAGAGATTGTCCGGGCCAACCAGCTTAGCCTTATATATAGACTGGCTGTCCTGCATCTCTACCTGATGACACCTTTGTCACCCAACTATTCCCATGGTGCCCTAATTCAACCGAATGGTTGGACTTTGATTTACATGTAAATACAATCTTTTGATGATTTACGCGTAAACACACAGCAGGTATTGATCCTGATAGTGTTACTGAATGTCCCTGAACGATTCCTGAACTCTCCAAGGCATCCAGGCTCGTGTGATTAAAGTTACAGTGACTTAATATGTCACAAATGTCGAACTTGTGCTTGCAACTGCACCAACAACTCTGCCGATTTGATTTGACCTGCAATCTGGATCCCTTATGAATTCACAGTCTAGATGGATGGTATGTGTTATGTCCTTGATATATGACACTTTCCAAATGTCCCAATTCGATCGAATGGTTGAACATGGAATTACGTGAAATTCTATTGTAGCCCACCTGGCCGTTGACCCTCGTGGTATCGGTGACCAGGCAAGTCTATACAATGTAATCTCTTGTGAAGTGCCTTTAGCCAACAGTCCGGACCTCACTATGGCTCTCATTGTGGGCCAAGTAATAAATAAGCATTGTTCTACTTCAGTAAGTAGAACAAGAACATTGAAATTGATAGATTTCAAGTCTGGTCATTTTCCATGCTTATCAACGCCGTGGTGTGCTTCTCCAACTGCGGACACGCAGATTTTCCTGTGTCTAAGGGCCAAGGCGGCTGTACGAGGAACTCAAAAGCCCCGCCAAAGAGTTGCATAGCCTGGGGGGAGCCCAGGTGATCAACACGCTTCTGCTTGACAACACACTCGCGCGAGCCCTTGGATCGACATTTATATCAAGCCACGCCCCGCTCCTCATCCAAAGGCTAAAGCGTTCTTCGATCAGACTGAAGTTCTCTGCAGGAATACTTTGCTGTTTTTAGGTCATGTCCGATTTAGAGCCGGAGGTTTTCCATCGATCCATAGGCAACATCCTGGGAGACAATGTGAGGCGTAGAGTTGAGGAGTTCATCGCCACAGGCCCCGAGCGGCAGGAATGAAATGTTCAGTAAGGCCATGGATTGTTGCGTGTATATACCCAGGCTTGTGCGGGTTCTGACCTGTTTATTCTTTCATCACTGCATCAATGTCTTATTCCTGCCTCCTCAACTCTACGCGGCGACGCCGCGCCTTGTCTCTGAGGATGTTGCCTGCGGTTCGACGGAAACCCTCCGGCGCTAAATCGGACATGAGCAACCTAAAAACAGCCCTGGGAAAATGCGGGGACAATGAGGATCAACGACCGCCTCGAGGCCACGAACTCTTGTTTCGTACCACCACCGCAGTCTGTTTGGTGGGTTTTCCTCCCTCCAGGCTCCCTCCAGGACTCTGGTACCTCCGCTGAGAGCTCATCCTGGGATTTCTTCTCTGGACCTTCCTACAACTCAGACCGGACGATGGAACAGACCCTGAAGACGTGCTACAAGTGCGGGAGGGAGGGACATCTGGTGCGCATTTGATAACGTACTACTCTCCTTCCTGGATTGCTTGCGTCCCTTTCTGAATCCTCACCGTACCGTACATCTCCCCTTCTCTGACGGGCGCACCTGTGGTCACGCCAGCGCTCACAGAGGCCCCGAACGGCCACCCACAATTCTTGTTTCCTGTCTCAATCACTGCGTAATCTCTCCGACAATTGATCCTGACGACTACCCCCGCAGTCCTACACTTGCCCCCAGAACGCCGCCTTGCACGGAGGCTCCCACTTTACCGATACTAGCCCGGCAACCAAGAAATGCTACAAATGCAGCGGCGTCGGCCACATAGCCCGCGAATGCCCCAAGGAGACCCGATGCTACAACTGCAGGGAGATGGTGCGTCACATCCTCGCTTGCTATATCATGATACTAACCCCGACCTCCTAAGGGACACATTAGCCGCGAGTGCCCACATCCACAAAAGTGTCATAGGTGCGGCAAGGAAGGGTAAGTTTGTCCTATTATATTTGCCTCTTTCGTTATGTCTAGCCTGGTCCGCCCCATTCCTTTTTATGCAGACACGAGCAAATAGGATGCCCGGACATCGACGCCGATATTCACAAATTCCTGGAGTTATTAGAGCACGGACTCTGAGTTCAAATAGTGGGGGAACTAAATACATAGTGCCGCGTGTGAACAGACCGTCTTTCTATTTTTCACTTGTCAATTCTTTTCGAACCATGACTCGGCCCGATCCGGCACGCCAGCGCCCACTGGACTCTGTCCCCAGTGTCCCACAGACCTTATGCGCCTACACCCAGTTCTCCGTCCAACGAGAGCTCCGTAACAATCTTGACGGAGGTTTGGCTCAAAGACGTGTTGAAATATGCAATCCGGGGCATTGGTCCCGACCATGTAATTGTGTCTGACCGCATGGATTGATTCCATATCTTTTTGATAAAACAAACACTAACGAATGTAAATCCAGTCTCCGGATGCAATGTTCGCAATCGCACACCATGAAGAATGTATAAATTTTACTCCGGTCGATCCGTCAGCTCTTCGTTTGTTTCTCATTCCTGATGGGCTCTTACCGTGCGCAGGAAGATGCCGACAAATTTCCAGATGACAAAGACATTGTGGAACTCTGTATAAAGTATAGTGTTCACTGAATGCAGGGTGGTAAGTGCAGTCGCATATTGCCTTCGGCAACCACGAGTACTGTCAATATCGGCAGGGGTATTATGTAAATTATCTGGGTGCACCAGTGGGAGGTTCTGCTTGATCTCGGCCTCACCGGTCTCATCGAGATCGCACAAATACAGGTCCCGACAGGATATGAGAAGCACTTGGAGTGCACCTGCACTCTGTCAAGACTAATGGCACAAGGTTTGCCAGCAGGCGGCCCGTTCGATTCGGGGCCGGGTGATTGGTGTATGACTAGCTTTTTATTTTATTTCCATTAAAAACGAATATTCTCCTGCCGAACACATTCCCGCTGTGAGTGATCCAAGGAAGCAAGCCGGAGAAACTTAAAGGCACAGAAAAGTCGATAGTGTTGGAGCGAGGAACGATTTTCGGATTTAGCTCGATTTCGACTCCCTCGATCAGGCCACTCCGCACACTGGCACATATGCACGGCTTATACAGGTATAGAGACACCCGGTGGCACGTGGAGTGTGCCTGCGCTCCATGATGGAATTTCCTGAATGCTTTCCCGCAGGAGGCCCGTTCGATTCGGGACCGGGTTTTACCTGTACTGGCTTTTTTACGTCGCAACTCTCTCAGTTTCAGGCCCATGCAGTTCCGAGCGGAATTTTGAGGGGCACAATGTTCTGTTCCGAGTATCTGCTCCCGCGTGGCGATTCAACATGCATGGAGCTTGATTTCACACCTAAGCTTCGTTCTATTGACGTAACCCACACACACAAATACAGGTACCTACAAGGTATGATAACACCCGGTAGCACTTGGTGTGTGCCTGCGCTATGTCGGGTTGAATATTA
Organism: Mycena maculata; assembly: GCA_029448575.1. Taxonomy (NCBI): domain Eukaryota; kingdom Fungi; phylum Basidiomycota; class Agaricomycetes; order Agaricales; family Mycenaceae; genus Mycena; species Mycena maculata. The sequence goes on from JARJLG010000003.1 coordinate 95,194, forward strand.
TTTGCGAATTTGTGAGCAGGAGGCCCCTTCGATTCGGGAGCGGGTGTTACTTTTACTACAGTGGACTTTTGGCCTTTTGGCATCGGAGCTGTCCACTCCACGATCTCGGTCTCAGGCCCATGAAATCCGCACGTACTTTTGAACGGCGAAATTTCCTGGGCCGAGTATCTGATCCTGCGTGGCGATTCAACATGTGTGAACTTGATTTCACACCTAAGCTTCGTTCTATTGACTGAACCCACACACACACAGACACGGGTACCTACAAGGTATGAGGACACCCGGTAGCACTTGGTGTGCGCCTGCGCGATGTGGGGTTGGATGTTAGCTGCGAATTTGTGAGCAGGACGCCCGTTCGATTCGGGGCCGGGTGATTGCCGTTTGTATCAAGCATCTTTTTTTTTCGGGGCAAGTATATATTTTATTTCTGGGGAGAAATACCCGGCATCCAGCGTCGAAGCAGAACCCTCACAATGAGACCGAGGTGAACGACCAGAGAGCGTTGCTGACTCGGAGACAGCCGAAGGAAGGTTGGGGATCATGCCGGGAACGGCGTGATCCGAAAGCGTGGCTTCTTTTTTCTTCCTTCCATTCCTTCCACTCTCAAACACCAAGCTCATAGCTGGCTGGCATCACTCCTCCTAATACTATGTCGTCCGACTTTGCGCCGCGCGTGGTGTGCTTCAACGGCTGCGGACGCTCAGATTTTGCTGTGTCTAAGGCGGCGCCGGCTAGCTTGTGACGGAGTCAACTGGCATCGTCGAACTTGCAAGTTGCAGTCGTATTCCTTCTTGGATTATTACACAACTATTTTCTCGTTGCACCCGACCAGGCCCTATCAAATGCCATGCCGTCCGACTTCACGTATATAGCCATGAGATGGGTCAGCGCGATCCTGGGAGGGGCCAAGCTGATCGACGCTTCAAGTCACCCACCTCCGTTGGCACCCTCATCGCGCTCACGCTCTCCTCACCTCGTCCGAAGACGCCGACGCCCTCCCCCGAGCGTCGCTACCGCCCTCGAGGCGCTCCTCCGCTCCCTCACGCTTTCTTCCTCTCACCTGCCTTTACCTGCGCCGCTGCCTCCCACGCCTCCAACCACACCTCGTCGTTCTCCTCCAATGCGAGCGATAAGGATAAGGGCAAGAGCCCGTTCAAACGCACCTTCACCGCACACTCCAACTCCGATTCCGAGGACGGGGAAGGAGGGAGTGGGGGAGAGGATGGGGAGGAGGACAAGGGCAGCGGCGAGGGCAGCGACGCGGGTACGACGCGTACTTCCCGGACGACGATCGCGACCTTTCTTCGTACTTATCCTTCGCGCGTTTTTTCTCGGGACTTTCTTTTGGCTCTCTGTTTTTCTTTTCTCGTCCTCGTCATTTCTCTCAGGGATCAGCTTCGTCATCCTCCGCTGTGGGACCTGGGTGTGTGGGGCCTCGCGTGGGTGACTGTCGGCGCTCCATTGCGCGCGGGCACTGGTACATTCGGGTGCGCTTGTGCGTCATGCTGACCTTTCTGTTGCTTTTCGTCTCCTCTTCTTCCTTCTCGTCTGGCTTCTTTTATCATCTCCGCCGGGTGTCTGGTCGCGTCTGCGGTTTTGCGTTGGATGACGTTGCGCACAATCGCGTGAGCACGTCCTGAATCGCGTTCTGGACTGATTTTGCGTTGCGCCCCTCGGTCCCGCGGTCCGACAGCGGCAGTGTCTCGGACATTTTTTCTGCGGACGCAGGGGGTGGACGGTCGTGTGCCCCTTTGTCGTCTGGACGAGCGGCGGGTCGGGCTGCTCCAGTCGGGGACGTGTCGGCCCGCGCTTTGTCTATGGGTTTTCCTGGCTCTTTTTACTATAACTTGCTATCTCTTCTCTTCTCCCTCTCCTCCAGCCAAATCCGAATACTGACCACCGTTCCAGAGACTTCCTCGAGATTGTCTCCTCCTACCGCCCAGGCTTCACCCCCTTCTCCGCTGCGTACACGACGGACGCCGCCTGGGCGGACAACACCGACTTCTGCCTCTCAGTCTCCCTCCCGACCCTCGCGCTCACCAGCGCGATCCCCACGCGGGTGCTCGTCGCGTCGGACCGGCGCCTCCTCGCGTCGCCCCGCGTGCGCCACTTCGTGCTGCTCTTCTCGTGCTTTGCAGCGGGCGCGTACCCGCCGCTTGCGCCTGATGGCAGTTACGTGGCGCGCGCATGGCGCTCGGCGCGGGGGGGATGGAGCTCAAGTTCCGCGTGGGGGTGTGTGGAAGTTATAAGCCCCCTCGGAGCGCGGCGCTCGAGGCGGGGCGGCTCTTCAGGCTGCTGGGAAAGGACGCGGAGGACGAGGTGCGCGAGGCAAGGGAAAGAGAGGTAAGGGAACGCGAGGAAAGGTGCTGATTTATATGTGCGTAAAGGGTTGTAAACTCGTTGATATTCGGGATCAGGTTCCCGCCGATGTACCCCATTGGCCCGCCGTTCTTTAGGATCATCACCCCGCGCTTCCTGCCATTCATGCACAGTGGCAGCGGGCACGTCACTGGTGGTGCGTCTTCTCCGTCTTTCTTCCTTTGATTCTGCGAGAGGCTCGCGTCCGACGGCTGGCTCCCCAGCTACAACATCTCTGCCGTGCTCACGCAGATCAAGCTCACAATCTAGAATCTGGACCTCAAGCCCGCGAGGCTCGCACCAAATTGGAACACGTTAGTCGTCCATTTACTTACTCGCGAATCGTCGAATTGTAGTGGTCGGTGAGGCGCACGCAGGCTTCAAGCGCGCCGCTGCGATGCATGGCTGAACGGTATGTCGCTCTTCCTTTCGTTGTCGAAGCCGATTGCTGATTCGATTTGTGGCAGGTCCCCGATGGAATTGGCAAGCTCATTAGATAGAAGATTGAGATCCCCCTTTTCGCTTTGATTTTCTTGCGCCTGACCCCTACTATCGCCACCATCCCACGACCCACTTACGCTTTGTTCGTCGGAGCACATGCATTAAATTCCCTGACATGAATACGTAAATAAATACCTGGACTTGAATGAAAAATTCCTGGATGTGACATGAATTGAAAAATGGTGTATTGAATGTACTGGTCGAATTTGCTCTTTCCTCGTTGTGTCCCTGAAAATGTCAGACCGAACGGCCTCGTTGTCTGGGTATTGGCCAATAAAGTCGGATTCATCTGAGTGGATTGTACAGTGTCCCGGTAAAGCTACATTGCGCGGGGATGACTTTTGAATGGGATACAAGCGTGCTCCGATACGATACAAAGTGGATGGGAAATTCAGCGAGAGGAAAAGTGGTAAGGAGAAAAAAGTGTTCAGTCAGACGTGGGCAGCAGGGTCCTGACAATCGTTCTCGTTTCTGTAGACCGCGAATGAGAATATGTATCTGTCGGTGGGGATATATGGGCAGACGAACCATGACACGCCTCCTTGACCTGCGCCATGCCCGCAATCTGCGCCTTCTCTGTCGTCTTGTGAAACTCTTCGTTGGCGGCGCGTTAGCGCTTCGCGATGTCCTAATGATTGGTTCATTGATTCAGAAAACTATTGGAATGAACAAAAAAGAAAGCAAAAGAATCAACGCACGAGGAGCGTCTGCTCTTCCTTCTTGATCTTCATCCAAAGCGCGCGGATCGCCTCCTCCAACACTACATAGTCGAGGATGAACTTGGAGTACACGAGCTCCCTATACAGATATCCGCGAGCTCAGGCCTTGACCAGATTCGGGGTGGGTGGATGCTCGTACGTTGCCTCGACCGTGCTCTTGAGCTCATCCGCAGCTTGCGAGAGCTCGGAATCGTTGGTTCTCAAGACTGGACGATAATTGAATCAAACACTCACCTCGTTCGCCAGCTTACTCTTCGCCGCCCCGAAAAACTCCTCCATATCCTTCCGTTTCTTTTCCTTCGAGGCTGCACAGATTGAGTCTCTTTATAAACACGAGTTTCACGTAGCATGTACCCATTAGCTGTTGTGCAACCGCCAGCTGAAACCTGGAATAATATCGGCGGATCAATCCAAGAGGTAGACGTGGTACAGAGTACGGACGGACGCATTGACATCGCTGCCCGTCGATTGCTGCAATGCGAGAAAGGTGAAATCTTCCGATGGTTCGGTCTTGCGAATATTTGTGGGTTGAGGTTGGCCGCGACGCTGAGCCATTGCAGGAATATGGAATGGACAAGGGATGGGATAGAGGGAAAGAAAAGGGTGACGCGCGATCACGTGTTTATGACAGGGAACACTGATTGGGTGATGCGCCGCGTCTTTACCTCCGGAGAAAATGTACGGCGTAGCATATTTCCAGTTACCCAAGCAGCATATGGCAATTTATATGATATTCCTTTCCAGAAAAATAATGAACATTTACCGTATGAATGAATCATCCACGCGATTCGAGATCGCTAGATGTGTTCATTTCAGACCGCTTTCCCTGGCGCAGCACGAGTTGGATTAGGCTCCAGTCGTCGCACAAATGGATGCCTTGATATCCTTCTTCCATATCTTTCTGGCTGACCACCCTTGTCAAACAATCCATCGGAACACCGGTGGTATGTTCCTCGTCCGCGTGCGTATATTGCCATAACCCTACCGTATTTCGATATATTCCCAGCTCGGCTCGTCCCCATATGGACCGCATATGTAAAACAGAAATGCATCAGACATCCAGAACCCAGTCTGTCTTCCCGGTTTCTTTGTGCAGCAGTGCCTTGTCTCTTCTCAAGCCACAAATCACATAAATCCCACCTGCCACCGCATACACGCCACGATGAAGAAGTAGATGCACAATGCATGTCCCGACATAGTGACGTGTCCTGTCGAACGAAATAAAAGATCATTAGATTGTTCGGACTTACTATGGCAGCTCGAGTGTGCGCAAAAGCTCGATGTGTTATCAGAGGTCAGAGCCAGTTACAGGTGTTGAAATGGACAATGCACGACGGGATTAACAACCTCATGCCCGCTTCCTTGGCGGCGCGGGCCTGGGCTATCAAGCCGGGAAGCATCCCGATGTGGGTGGCGTCCTTTCTCGTAAGTCCCGAATCGTCCCCAACCGCATTACAACGACATCGTCGCCATGCAGCGCAGCGTCGGTATCGAGAGCCGTATACTCCACCCCATGCACAGTGAGGTGCAGATTCGGGTATTGCTCCTCAATTTTGTCGAATCTCCCGAGGCTTTAGGACAGGTTAAGATTCGGTCGTGCACATCGAGTGCTTTGGGATGTTCAGCGAGAACCTGGAGAAGGAATGTCCCTGAGGCGCCGAGGATCGCAATCGTCAGTGCTGCAGACATGGATGAGTGCGAATCAATGGGAGGTAAGAGTGCGGCGCGGTCTTTGAGCTACCAACAGTGTTAGTCGTGTTAGCCATCTGGAACACTGCCGCTCGCGCTGTCATGTGTTTCAACCCGGCTGAGCGATAGACCAGGGTGCGGGGAATCTCTCGGTTTAAAAACATGTTGCAACCCAGAACCAGCGTGCTTCGAAAGGTGTACTGACCCAATTGAAGCGCAAGTAAGAATGACTCGCGATCACGTCGGGTCGTGTCTCCGATACGGCAACACACAAGAGGATTTAACCCCGAGAAGAGTCCTGAATCAAATGGCCTGATCTAGCCCGCACCCAACGTCTTGACGAACACGACTTTCAACCACGAAGTGAGCCAGAAATAAACAGTGAACCTGGCCCACTTCAACCACTCATCGAGGCGATTTTGACTGTCAATCGAGGGCCACTTTCAACTATCAATAGAGCCCGCCTTTTGTACTCCTGACTGACCCCGACTCTTCGCGCTTCCTAGTCCCACCTCTCATTTGTTATCTACTCCTGATCTACCCCAGGACTTTCTGTTTCAAGTTTATAATGATATACTACCAGGCTAGACGTTATGAATACCACAGTCGGTACATGGATACCCAGACGCGCAGTTACGAAGAATAATTTGATGATATTCACGAGCAAGAAACGGTCACAGAGATAAGGCCGGTTTTACCGATGTTGCTGCAACAAATTTTCCACCGCCCTACGAATGGTCGCCACCTTTCCCTCAAGGCCAGAGTCTTGTTCAACCAACATGCGAATAATCTTCACCGGGGATCCCGTACGCTCGTACGCCTCGAAGGCCTGCCTCCTCGAGCTCTGTCCAGGATATCCGACCAAATACTTTTGGTTGCAGTGAGATTTTGAGCAGCTCCTCCATGACCAAGATCCAATCCATAATGTACGCGAGTAGAACTCGATGAACCTCGGAGCTGAATGGATGGGTCAACGGAGCGAAAGGAGATGCGACGAACAGTAACGAACACATTTTCCAGGGCTGCATCCGAAAGCCATTTTACAAAGAGAAATGTGAGTCCGAGGATAGCTGCCGGTGGCGCGAAGGAGGCCGTGGCTGCAGTGCACAGAGTGATCTTATCAATCTCTGGCAGAGATCTACGAACACGTCGAGCACTCGTTGAGAATATAAAGGATAGGACATATGATTTCGGGAGGCCATCCTTCATATCTTGGACGACGTAAACCATCAAGTGCTGGAACTCGTCGGAGGTGAGCACCTGGAGTTCGATTATTGCAGACATTCCAGTCGACTCAAGAGGGACTGACGGCTTTTGCATCTTTGAAGTTCCAGCACGCAATAATATCTTCGTGGACGCGAACAAGAGCATCACGCAGCAATGCGTTCCCAGCGACGGGAAGAGCTCCGCTCAAAGCACGCCAGTAGTCTGCGCCGTGTATGTGAATCATGGGTCGGATGGTGGGCAGATTACATACAATTCATGCCTTTTCCGCGCCCGCGAGTGAGTTCGATGGCATGGTTTGAATCGAATTCGCGCACTTACCCAACACAGGCCTCCATTTTCAGAGGTAAATCGACTTGCTGCACGGTGGCCCAAACGACCCACAAATCTGCTTCTCCGGAGCGTTGATACTTCTCGACGAGTTCTCTAGTCATTTCAACCAAGGGAGAAATATTGCCGGTGTAATTTGTGGTGACTTGAAGGAAGGGAGATTAATAGTCACTGAATCTGATATAAGAAATCCCCAGGCAACTCACCCAATACGTTCATGTAACTGGTGTAAGTGGGCATCATATATACTCAGTTTGAGGTGGGTCACCGCATTTTCGAGAGAAGCCACACATCGCTCGAAATCCTTTGCCGCCTGATTATCAGACCATTCTCGCAGTTCCTTTTGATCCTTTATGGTCTTCTCTTTCGTCGCTATATGCTTCCGAATAAGTTTGTCGTACTGGGTGAGTACAACCACCATAGGTATTGAAACATCTTCAATGCCGATAGTACACTTAGAAGTCGCTGACTCACCTTTGCACTCCTCACCAAGCTGCAGGAGTTTTTCATCTCCTGTATCGAGTACACGCGCACCGGCAATGGGGGTTTTAATGCAGAGCCTGCTGGAATGGAAGGACGACGGGAAACAAAGGAGGAAGTTACATACCACACAGCATGGAGCCGTTCCGGCAGTTTCAACTTCTTGTTGCTCTTCTGGATGATGAAGTCGCGGACTACGTCGAATGTAGATTCGGATACCGGCTCAAAGCCCTTGAAGTCGTGCAACACGAAGCGTGGATTGGTTTCAGAGGTAAATTCGCTGTAAATATTCGCCTCTCCGGGCTCGTAGTTCGAGACTTTCTGCGGGATGGAAAATTACTTTAATGGAGAGTCAAATTTTCTCGACCAGCATTCGCACCGCATCGTCGACTTGGAAAACATGATTGATAAGTCTGGACTTCCCCGCCCCGGTCTAGGTTGGATCTGAGGGCGACATGTTGATATACGAACTGGAAGGCGCACCCTTCCAACGCATACAATACGAAATCTTGTGCGATACAATCGATCAAGGAGTTGTTTTCAAAACAGAGCGTGCGCACCGTTCACATATTGCTAGTGTTTCTTGGATCGAGCGCTGGGGAACGGGAAGGTCGGGATGCATGGTCACTTGTCGACCGGGGTGATGGTTACAGAGCTACTGTGGGGTCAGGATCCATGGTGTGTGGCAGCGCGGCGGAGATAGAAGCTGATAGAATGGAACCCTAGTACAGCATCAGTAAGTTGGCGCCCGGCAGCTGTTGAGCAGGGTGCGCCAGTCTGGGACAGGTTTCAGGATTAGCTGCTTATAGTTCGTCCGACTCGCTGATAGTTCGTGGTGGGTGGCGGCCTTCGTGCCGGACTTGGGCGGGACCCGACTCAAGAAACCAAGCTCGCCTCAAGGCTTGATGTCGACCCGCCTCGTTTATCCTTTACTGGAACGCCGGCGGTGATAGGCCGTGAATCAATCGGTGCCTTCCTGAATCAATTTTGTACGACACCAGGCACATGTCAAAGTCGTGGAGAAGCAGAGCGGTGATTGAGCTCTCAGATCCTTCTGACCCTCATTCTCCCGGCCTCCCTGCATCCCCGACCTGTCTCCAAGGTTCGGCCAATGAAGGCAGCGACACCCCCGGCACGCACCAGACCTCTCCCGGCTGTCCGTTTCCGAGTGCTCATTGCTGGAAGAGCAAACGCGGGCAAGACATCTATTCTTCAGCGGGTGTGCGAAACCACCGAGAGTCCCGAGATACATAGGGTTAGAGGTGTGGACAATAAGGAAGTCCGTGAAAGGGTAAATAAACCCTTTACATCGCCTCCCGATGGTTTATGCTCAGCAACGGACCAGATCGACGACCTTGATCCAACGCTCGAGGGAGGTGTACAAGGCTGGGTCACCGACTTTGCTGAATAGTGCTCGAACACAGCGTGGAGAACACAACATATCTGACGAGCTCACATTCACCAAGCATACGGGATATGTCTTTCACGACTCCCGTGGATTTGAGTGTGGTGGGAAGGAGGAGTTGGAGGTTGTTCAAGACTTTATTCACGAGAGATCACAACGCCGGAAGTTAAGAGACCGAGTGCATGCAATCTGGTCAGCCTGTTTCCTTGAAATTTTCGCTGTGTTGTCTAATCATTTTCTCGTTGGAGGTACTGCATTCCGATGGACAGCGAGCGTCCCATGTTTGATATTGATCCACTCCATGAGATATGCCCGGATAAGAATGGTGGGTCATGTCTGTCTGTTGACCAATCTTTAATCTGGTCCTCGAAGTCCCCGTGATTCCGGTCTTCACGAAATATGATGCTTTCAAATTGGAAGTAAGATGGAGATTGGAGGATGATGGAAACCTCCGGGGCGATGAAGAAACAAGGCTTCAATGTGAGGCGGTCTTCAAGGAGCAGTACTTGGACAGACTGCATGGGGTGTCTAAGTTTGTGCGTCTGGAAGGTATTTTAAATTGACTCCTTCATGTGTATGTTCCGACGTTTGCAAGGGATGGACCAACATGGTGCATGTTGTAATGAGCTCATCATGGCAACCATGGATACCTTGAGCGATGGAGCGGTCACTACAATGCTCTTGGCTGTACAGAGAGGAAATTTGGAACTAAATGTAGTCCATGCAGTACGTCAGTGAGTGCATTCATCAACTCGAAAGGTCAGAATTGATATGGTAATCTTTTTATGTTAGATGCATGGCCGAGGCAAACGTGGGACCGTACCAGGATGGAAGGAACGGTAGCGACACAAGGTTTCTGCACATGATCCATTGGGGGAGGGAACGAATCACACAGCTATTTCAGCGACAAAATAGTCGGGGAAATAGGGTGGACATCTGGTCAGGCATGACTCAGACCAAAGCTGTCCTGGTGAAAGAATGTTTACGGGTATTCCCCTCGATTTGGGTAAGTTGGATAGTCAGTTCTGCCTACCACACACCAGTCACCTAATGTACTGGTTGCTACCATTCAGTGGGTGAGTCCCATTCCACACCTGCCCTCTGCACCCTCACTGACATTAGCCTCATTGCTGCTGTTCAGTTTGTGAGTCCCATTCCACACCTGCCCTCTACACCCTCACCAACATGAGCCTCATTGCCGTCATTCAGAATGTGAGTCCCATTCCACACCTGCCCTCTGCACCCTCACTGACATGAACCCCATTTTCAGGATGTGAGTCCCATTCCACACCTGCTCTCTGCACCCTCACTGACATGAGCCTCATTGCCTCTGTTCAGGATGTGAGTCCCATTCCACACCTGCCCTCTGCGCCCTTGCCAACATGAGCCTCATTTCTGCCGTTCAGTATGTGAGTCCCATTCCGCACTGGCCTTGCCGACATAAGCCTCATTGTGGCTGTTCAGCTCGTGAGTCCCATTCCACATCTGCCCTCATTGATGTCAGTGTCATTGCTGCTGTTCAGGGTGTAAGTCCCATTCCACACCTGCTCTCTGCACCTTCGCTGATGTCAGTTGCTGTTCAGGATGTGAGTCCCTGCCCTCTGCACCTTCATTGACATCAGCCTCATTGCCGCTGTTCAGAATGCCCTCGCTGACATGAGCCTCATTCCTGCCATTCAGAATGTGAGTCCGATTACATGCCTGCCCTCTGCAACCTTGCTGACATGAGCCTCATTCCCACCATTCAGTTTGTGAGTCCCATTCCGCACTTGCCCTCTGCCACCTCACCAACTTGAGCCTCATTGCCGCTGTTCAGGATGTGAGTCCCATTCCACACCTGCCCTCTGCACCCCTTCTGACATGAGCCTCATTTCTACCATTCAGTATGTGAGTCCCATTCTACACCTGCCTTGCTGACATGAGCCTCATTTCTACCGTTCAGTATGTGAGTCCCATTCCACACCTGCCTTGCTAACATGAGCCTCATTTCTACCGTTCAGATTGTGAGTCCCATTCGACACCTGCCCTCTGCACCCTTGCCAACTTAAGCCTCATTGCTGCTGTTCAGAATGTGAGTCCCATTCCACACCTGCCTTCTGCACCTTTGCCGACATGAGCCTCATTGCTGTTCAGCTTGTGAGTCCCATTCCATAGCTGCCCTCTGCATCTTCACTGATGTCGGCCTTGTTGCCACTGTTCAGCCTGTGAGTCCCATTCTGCATCGGCTTCAATGCTTCATTGCATCCTACAGGCAATCAAATCACTGGTCCCCCTACTGACCAAATTGCTCCATGAAGTGCATGCTTCCACCCACATTGCTGGTATGAATCTTCTTCCTCTGATCATCATATTCATAATCTCCTTCTGCAGCACTTATTATTACCATCCGCCATGCAACACTCACTGCTATAAACCATGATGTTGCCCCCAGAACTGCACTGAAGCAGGCATGCCGGGATTTTTTGGCCTCGGATATGGCAGACAACATCCAACAGTGGCTCACTGCCCACCCAAACTGGTCTGAAGAAGAAATTGTGCAATTCATCAATGCCAATTTTTTGTCTGTCTTGCCCTTCCAAAACCCATGATTTGTCAAATATACTCAGTCCGGTTTTTAGGACCACGATTGGTGCATCAAGGCCCCCTACTTTGACACTATTTCATACTCTTTATAAGTTACTCCGGAAGTTGTCGTACAAGTGAATGATGTGGTGTACAGGATTTAGCGCTTTTGAAATGTGTACATAGTTTTGTATGTGATCTAGACAGTTGTATAGCACATGTGGCAAGTAGTAAAAAAAGAAACAGAAGGACAGAAAGACGAATGAGGACACCACGCAGCACAACAGACAAGGGAGCGCTGCTGCACTCGTGCAATCTCGTACATGATGTGGGCATGCATACAGCAAAATGTAAGCCTGTGGTTGACAAATTGATGTACAAGACTTGACCCCAAAGAAGCGGAGCCACCCGTGACCGTGGCACAGGAGAGGAAGGGTACAAGCTAACAATACCATCAATGTCAACATTGTCTTTGGAAAATGCACAACAGGAGAAAGATTGCATGAAGCAGACGAGCCAGGAGATCCAAGAAGAAAAGAGACAATCCACGGTGACTCATCCCATCAGGAAACTGAAAAAAAGAATCTGAGTGCAAAAAAAGACATAAAACCAAGGGGATGAAAAGAGATGATTCCAGGCTATCACCATTACCATTGAATTGCAATATGCTGTCCCTCCAAGAAGATACAAAACGGTCAAACTGCATGAAGAAAAAACACACTGTCCAACTTCTTGGGGTAAAAACCCTCGAAACCCAAATTGAGAAAGGCCCAAGCCCCGAGAAAACGAAACAAAAGCGAGAAGGCCCAGCACCACATAAGCACCCATCACAAGTGCCCGTCCACAAGTCCGCTCACCACCGCACCCAGTGACACAGATGCTCCCTGTGGGCATGCGGTGGAGGACAGGGCACAGGATCCGGTGACCAAGGTCAAAGGACCAGTACACAGGATCCTTGAAGGATGAGACAAGGAGACATAAAGGGAAACCCCAACTGATAAACACCAGGGAAGAGAAATCCCAAAGAATTGACAGAAGAGAGAATAGGAAAGGGAGCCTGACAATGCTTGGCAGCATGCAAAGAAAAGGGTACGTAGAAAGAAGACCAGCAAAGGGGGCATTTCCATACAGGAAAACCTCGAGGAAACACCAGCTAAAGCCCGTAGAAAAAGGTAGCAGCGAGATCCAAAGAAAAAAGAGTCCCCGGCCCGAAAAGCACCTGGATTCGAAAACACAAAAGCAAAGAAACCAAACCAACCACTGCACTTGCAACGCTCTCCCGCTCCCACTCCACCTCCTTCACTGGGAACGCGGACAGGATGAGTGAGCACCCCTTGAGGGCCTCACCAATCGGCATTGCCTTGCCCGTGTCAAGCTCCACATAAGCGAGGCGCAGGGGGAGGATGTCGACATCCTTGGACCAGGTGAGGATGGTGTGGTGCTTTGGATATTTGGATGTGTCTGGGGGTGCATGTCAGCAAGAACAGGGAAGGGGGTGGGAAAGACGAGAGAGAGGGAAATAGATGAAGCAAAAGACGTACCAGTGACCATGACATTGCATGCCAGCACCCTCTTGTCCCCATTCACACGGTGCACAATCACGATGTCCATGCTCCCTGCATGGAAATCTGCAAAGCAATATGATCAATACCACAGTGGATAACTGAGGTGAAAGAAATAAAGGACACACTCGCAATGGCCATCCCTGCACACTTGAACCCCTGTGCCTTGATATCCACAGAACCTGCATGGAACCACTTCCACCCCTTGAGGTGCCTGTTCTTTGCCACTGAAACACTGACTATCTGAACAAGGGTGAAATGAAGCCAAATGTACATCAATGCTTAGAGCACTAAAACACTCTAAACCACACCAAACACAAATCCAAACAATAAATAGTGTGATCCAAGCAAGTATTAGGTTACTGTTTGGGCTAAAACTATGTAATAGCTACTTTTGCAAATGTAATGATAACGATCTAAATAGCCAATCTAGTGACTCTGATGAGGTCTAGAGATAGCCAAGAGGTTCTTAATATGACTAGGGTGGTGCAGTAAGTCCCAAGACTTTGTTATCCATTCAGTGTTCTCAATATTCCTTATAATGTTCCATGTTCTATCAAATCTGTTGCCTGTTATCCTTATGAAACCCGATACAACCCAATATGAACCGATATGAGTCTGGTTTCCTTAAGATTCTGGCACTTTAAACAGATATGATCCAGCAACCGACAATATATTGACTGAGAATAACAGAAAGAACTTATAAGTTCCTAATGGTACCCTAAATGAATACAAGACTTCCTCCAATGACAATACCAGCAATGCTGGGTACGTCTAGCCAAGAAGGGGTGGATTCACTGGCTTTCCACTCGAAACCTGCTTGTATTTATTCAATAATAATACATCACATTATAAAAGAAAGAAATAATAAAATCAGCTCATTCTGGTATATACAGATAAACGGACCTAGACATTAAAAGATTCATGTACCATGAGACCTGGTTAAACAGTGAAAAATAAGAGCTCTATCCCGAGAGCTAGATGTCTATCCTTCTGTTTTGGGTGTTGCCATCAAATCTTGATGGACTTGATATCTTTAGACGTGCCAATCATGGACTGTCTGGATAAAATTGAGGTAAAAATTAGCAAGTGTACATCCTTTTGTTTCTTTCAGTTGGTGGCTCGGCGAGTCAAAGTCAAAGGTATCCTGCATGTTTGCGAGGGGTATTTGTTCTCGCTTTAATCCTTGTGAGCTTGTTGACAGGCTCACAAGCCCAAAATGGCTACAAGTTATTTGTGAAATTGCTGTTGCCATTCCTCATATTCAACATTGGGTTAGCATCAACAATCCAGTGCAGTGAAGGATGTTAGAATGATCGGGGAACAGCTTCAGGGTTGTCATCTGAATGTCCAGTTGACAATGTTGAACATTGAGTTCTGGGGTTGGTCCATCTTTCAATCTGCTGTAAGAGAGAGAAGTTTGCCGTGTTCAATTCCAACTACGCCCGCAAATGACGTTAGAATAGTATTTGGGTAGCACAAATGTATGTACATTAGTTTTCTCAAATACTGGAACTTTTTCTATCAGCTCCGAAAACTTGGTGATGTCACATCCGCCTCTAAACCATGGGAACCAGCATCCGGACTTCTCCGCCTTATTTTTGTATGCTTCCACCAACTCAGCATTACTCCCAGGTACAAAGTGGTACACACATTTCAAAATGTGGGTGTTTGACTCATTTCTTCCCCGAGTCTGTTCAGCTAAAATTCTATCCCAGATGTTGAGGGATTTCAGAAATTTTCATACAATTTAAAAGAGATCCTACCTATGCAACTGTCCCACAATAAAATAATTCACTGGTTTAGGCCAGTGTCTGACCGGCAAAACCACCTGGTAGATTAGTCTTGGAATATAGTAACGAAGCTGTGAGTTGTACATATCAACATATAATCAAGTCTAGGAAAAGATGAGATTTAGACTGCTGTATATGAATTTTCGAAATCCACACCCAGAAGTTTATACAGGATCCCTCGTCGATGCCGTGCCCCCATTCTCTCCCGTAGAACTGTTGCGACCTCCACATGACCGGCAGGGCACACAATCTCCAACGTAGTCCCGTATTGTTCAGACATGGTCATAGTAGCATCATTTTCAAGCAGAAGACATGTAATCTCCACCTGGCGATGCAAAGGGCTAACACATTTTCCAGCCAACATGTTCACGTTAGTGCTCTTTTCGATCAGAAGACATGTGATCTCCATGTTACCCAGCTTGGATGCAAGGTGCAAATGGCTACCCCGTTCTTCAACCAACTTGTTCACGTCAAGCAGAAGATGTGAAATCTCTACGTTGCCCTGCTTGGATGCAAGGTGCAAAGGGCTACCCCATTCTTTGCCCAACATGTTCACATTGATGTGCTCTCCAAGAAGGAGATGCACAACCGCTATGTGACCAGAGCTGCACACAGCCTGCAAAGCAGTGCCAAGTTCTCTGGCAAATGTGTTCACGTCAGTGCCATTATCAAGCAGAAGCCTCATAGCTCCTTCGTGGCCCTCGTAGGATGCAGTGTGCAAGGCAGTACTGTATTTGCCACCTATCGTGTTCATGTTGGTGTGCTTTCGAAGGAGGAGACACATGACCACTGTGTGACCAGAGCTGGACGTAGTGTTGTATCCATGCAGCATACCCAGCCCTCTCGTCGACCTTCTGGCGCTTCCGGTAGGTTCCGAGGCTCCGGTCATATACTGGAGCCTTTGAACCATCTGGAGTCATTGGGTTTTTACACCATGAAGGATTACTGAGCATTTCCCATTTATCCGTCTTCCCATCTTCTCACTCATTGTTAATACAACTTAACATCAGTCCACCTGACTTGTCTTATTGTTAAGAACCACTCTCCTTCCTTTTATGGAATACAATTAGCTACTTAGTACAAATATGTCTTTAATATGTCTGGTACGTCAGATTGATAATTAATGTTGCTTGGCTCATATCCTTGCACTGAGTCGTCTCCGTACTCTCCGGCACTCCAACGTGCTTCCCTCTATTGGATATCTGCCAGCCAGGGTAGTCAGTAACCCTTTACCCCCTGTGGTGTTGTGCTCCCTCCTCATATACGTTCTGGACCCTCCAGTCCTCCGGCCTTATCCTTCGGTCCTTGGTCACTCCGGTTCGGTATATAACAATATTATCAATCTCGCTACTCTGACTGGCAATGTCTCACGTCCCTAATCCAAATCTATCCAACATGGAACAAATTGAACGTTCCAATACTGGTCGGACTGATCGGGAGCCTCGCCGAGAGTCCCATATGTTTAGCCAGATTGTTCTGATGAGTACTCTGGTCCAGGTTCTCGGACCGTCGATGTACCCATCCATTCCGGTATCACCTACTCTTTGCTACGCTCCTCAATTCACTTGGAGCTCACCTGCGCCACCCGGGAAGGCTCACATCTATACAAAACTTGATCTCCGGAACACCTATTACCTTCTCTGGATCGCTCCGAGTGACGAGCCAAAAATGGCTTTTCGATCTTGCTAGGGGTCCTTTGAATTCCGGGTCATTCTGGAAGGCCTTACCAACGCTCCGGCCGTGTTTTAGCACTTCTTGAACAGCTTGTTTGCAGATCTGTTGGACGTGTACATTGTCATTTACTTGGACGACATATTGATCTATTCCGATGATCCATCCCAACATTCCGAACGCGTCCAGGAGGTGCTCTGGTGCCTTCAGAAGGCCGGACTCTACTGCAAACTCTCCAAGTGCGAGTTCAGCATCACCACCTGTGAATATCTCGGTTACATCCTGTCGCTGGAAGGCTTCCAGATGTCTCCAGACAAGGTTTCCGCCATCATTGATTGGCCGGAACCCTGGAAAGGAAAGGACATTCAGTCTTTCCTTGGGTTTTGTAATTTCTATCGACGTTTCATCTGGAACTACTCGGTGATCACAATCCCTCTTACTTGCCTCACTCGTTCCAACGTCTGATGGGATTGGACCCCGGTTTGCCAACTCACTTTCAACACCCTCAAGCACGCGTTCACAGAGCCTCTGGTGCTTTTGCATTGGATTCCGTTCCAGCAGCTCACCATCGAAACCGATGCCTCCGATTATGCAATCACCTCGATTCTCTCCATCCTCGGAGATGACGGCGAAATCCATCCAATTGTGTTCCGGTCCCGGACACTCGGTCCGGCCGAACTCAAATACGACACTCACGACAAAGAGCTCCTGGCCATTTTTGACGCCTTTAAACACTGGAGGCATTATCTCGAAGGACTGGAGCTTCCGGTCGACATCATAACCGACCACAAGAACCTGGAATACTTCATAACGACCAAAATCCTCACTTGTCGCCAAGTCCGGTGGTTGGAACACTTGTGCCACTTCAACATGGTTATCCGGTTTCGTCCGGGTAAGCTTGGAGCTAAACCTGACGCTTTGACTAGACGATGGCCTGTCTATCCTAAAGAGGGGGATAGGGCTTACAGCCAATTGAATCCTCAAAATTTTCACCCCATTTTCACCCAAGATCAACTCACCGCATCACTCTGGGCCACATTCCTCGAGGAAATCACCCTCCGTTGAAAGGGTTGCTCAGGTTCAACGGTCTAAATATGCAACTGCCAAAATCCCCCCTATTGAACGACTGAGTTACACCTAACTCACAAAGTGAGATTAAGCACGACTAAACCGACAATAGACAGACTCCAACACCAACACACTCCCTTAATGACCTTGATGCACTGACGAGATTCGGGTCTTTTTAGACACAAGTATAGGTCCAAGGAAACCACGAGTAAACATATTTGTCACGAAAGTATTCAATTCCTGTTCCCCAAGGGTGGCTAAGTCTCAACTGGTTTCTTGAAGTGGTGTTCAAGACACAACCTGAATTTATCGGTTGGTTCCCAACGTGGATTTAAGTTTCCCAACTATGCAGATATAACGGCTCTAGACCGGTTTGTTTTGGTGGACTATTAATCCGGTGGGCTGTTTAGACCCTGTTGTTTTTGGCTCACACCTTATTCCACTGACTTGGCTCGCGCCTCAAACTTGCTGGCTCACGCCCCGTAACTATGGCTCACGCCTCGAAACACACACAATGGCTCATGCCTCGAACCTGGTATGGCTCACGCCCCGTAACTGACACTTATAAATCCCACTGATGCTATTCCAAAACCGAACTTAAATTCTGAGACTAATTGGCGGCCAAAGATTCAAGCCTAAACTTCAACTCCATACGCAAGGGCTGTATTGCTCCTCACTTTCTGGGGTCTGGTTCAGTGCCGTCCTCCCTGGTTCTGCCCTCCTTATATACTGTACAAAAACTATTACATGTGCGTGATTACTAGGCCTCGGGTATTCTGCTTGATTAATTAGCCTGCAATCGGTATCAGCTGCGCACGCCCTGGCGCCCTTATTCGCTACTTGAGCTCTCCTATATGTTCATCCAATGACTCCCGTCGATCAGGGGATTATATGTGTAATTAGTTCCCTGAATAGGGTAATTGACCGATATCTTCCTCTGTGGTAGATGCCTCAACTTCTAGTATCGTTGACTGGATTGTATGGTTTAATACCCTTCCAATGATACCCCAGATGCCCTTAATCGGTATCCAGAAACACGCAGTACAAGCTTAGTCCGGTCTGCGGCTTATCGGGTGATCGCGCTGTGGTGGATCCAGTGTATAGGAGTAATAATTGTAGGTCCAGGCCTAGATCAGGTGACCCATCGCATTGCGTCGGGTAAGCCAAAGTCGTGTAAACAACTAGGTGTTTCCCTCCCGAATAAGGTTCCCAGCGTGCCAATAAATGCCAGAGGTGGATAATATGATTCTCCCTTTGATAGTGAGCATTGCTTTGCCTTCCCACGTATAGAGGGTGTTTCATGTATGGGCTTTGAGCCTTAATCCGGATTCAACCCCCAAATGTCCCAAAGGTGAAGTTTCCAGGAATAAGCTGTTATTGCCAGTTTAAGATGATAATGCAATATGGCTCTGAGTTGCACGTTTGGAGCTCACGCCAACCTCTGGATGAGCGCTGAATGTCATGCATTCGTAAAATTTGAGGTTTCCCAAATTTCGCGGCTTATCACCGTTCCTCTATCATTATGGATGTTGAGAAGCTTTACTCCAACATTTGTTCCCATTACAATGATGATCCAGCCACCGTTGCGGGCCTCAATTCCGCAGCCTCTGGCACCACTCCACGCTGGAAGCTCGACCCTTCCAGTATGCTCCGGTGGTACGATCACATTTATGTTCCGGTGGTTTCCAGAGACACTCCGGACCAGCTCCACGTACATGTTCTCCAGAATTTGCATGATCACAAGTTGGCTGGCCACTTTGGATAGAATCACACTCTAGCACTCGTACACTGTGAGTACATGTGGCCAGAGGTCCGGACCCTTGTTCAGGACTACTGTCAGTCGTGTATTATTTGTAAGCACAACAAAAAGCCTTGGCATCGGCCTTACAGACTGCTGAAACCACTTCCGATTCCGCTCCGGCTGTGGCATTCCATTTCCATGGACTTTATCGAGCAGCTTCCTCTCTCTGGCGAGTTTGACTGCATTTTGGTGATTGTTGATCAGTCATCTAAGCAGGTCATTCTCATTCCTTGTGATACCCATATCAATTCACAGAACTTGGCAAACATGGCCTTCCGGCACATGTTACGTGCAACCGGGGCTCCGAATTCATAGCTTCCTTCTTACGGTCGCTGAACTTCTCAATATGGAGATCCATTATACCTCTGGTTATCACCTGGAGGCCGACGGTCAAACGGAATGTATGAATCAGACTGTTGAGCAATATGTCCGCATCTACTGCTCTTACCAACAGGATGATTGGGACCGGCTTCTTCCGCTCGTGGAATTCACTCTCAACAATGTTCCAAACACATCAACCAGCATCTCCCCTTTCTTCGTCAACAAGGATTACAATTCGGCAATCATGGTCCATCCAGAGCGTGATGTGGTGAACATGATCTTCAGGAACTGCATCAGTTCCTCTGAGCTAGCCCTGGCCGACCTCACCCCAGACACATCACGTGACTTTCCTTTTCCGGAAGGAACAACACTTTTCAACTCTTTTGGGTAGTGAATGAGAGGAAAGCTACTGTGGCCTACTAAGTATAACTTATACGAAATGATATGGCTTCTGGACTTCTTCTGTAGAAGACACACATCAGAATGACGAAGGAAGGTAGTATAATGTATAGACTCTGCTTTATGCATCCTCATTGGTGCTTTGGCACAGCAATTAAGTAGTGTCTACCCTCTGGATAATGTAACTTTGGTGCGCCCTGTGTTTGATTCTTGTTGCTCGCTCTTTTTTGTCTCCATTTCAGCTGCGCCCAAGTGCACTTTGATATGTTTCAGGCACGTAACAAATAAATAAAATAAAATTTCTGTCTTTTTCCTCCCTCCGCCATCGCAATCATCATATTAACGACACAGGCAGTGCCAAAGCCCCGCATTTGCGGAAGAAAGGACTGCAAGAGAATCATTGCTCCCACAATCAGGGGGAGAAGCAATACTGTACGAGCCTGTAGGGGACACCTAATAATCCCACATAATGTTGGAGTCTGGTGTTTGGCTCGGACGTTCATGTGATTCTTTCTCCTTGATACTGATCTTACTGTTGTGATACAGATCTTCCCTTATTGTTTCCTTCCCTTTATTGTTCTATTGTCTTTACTGATACTGATCACACTCTTATTGTTCTACCTTGTTTATTGTTCTCCTACCTATAAATGTAGCTAGAACACAATGGATCTGGGCTTTTTCACCTCCCCATCTGAGACCCATCTAAGACCTGCCTTTTCGGCTCCCATCTGCGACCCATCTGAGCTTCTGCATCTAACACATAACCCTTCATATTAGAAGGGGCATATCCCCTCCTTCTAATATGAAGTGTTTGAAGAAAAGCCAGTATGCTGCAAAAAGTGCTGCACCCAAGATCCAAATATACTGCAAAGGCACTGCAGCATATGGGCCTTTGGACTTAGAACTCTCAGTTGTTACTTGTATTAGGTAATCCTGTTGGGTGCTGGCTCAATAATGGGAGTTAAAAGGGCTCAAAAAGGAAACTTCCAAGAAAATACAAGAAAAATAGAAGAAACAAATAGAAAAAATATGAAGAGGCTATAATGTGTCTGATGGTGGAGGCGGGATATCCAAAAAAAGGAAATTCAGCAAAAAATATTGTAAAATACAGGAAAAAAATACAATAAAAATAAAAAATAAAAATGACAACTCCTTCCGTGCAGCATATTCACCTCTGTGACTTGAAGCTTTAAAGAGAGAATGTATTACTTAATCCTGCCAGGGTGGGATACCTAAAAAAGGAAATCCACTAAAAAATATAGTAAAATACAACAAAAAATAAGAAGAAGAAAAAAAAAAAAAACCACTCTTCCCCCTCCACCCAGTCGCCATTGGATGAGACACCTAAAAAGGAAATTCACCAAAAAAATATTGTAAAATACAGGGAAAAAAATCACCACACCCATACTACCATTCTAGTTAGAATAGGTAACATAGTAGGTTTTATTAGAAGGGAGATGTAGTGGTCTAAGGCTACTCTCAAGAATTAGCAGCTGATATAAGTCATAATTAAATCATATTCCTGCTATTTGTATTGGACTTGATGGGTCCTGCCATTGCCTTGAAATTGATGGCTGTCTGTATTGGGTGCTATAGCTGTCTGGCAAATGATGGCTGCCCATATTGAGGTTGCAATTGATGCCTGGTTGCATTAAATGCTAAAATCTGTTCAAAAAGCGCCGGCTCTCAGAAAGTATTTTGCATTTTACAGGCCAATGAGGCCGCCAATCACAAAATGCCATAGATGACTCTTGTAGCCCTTAATGAGCTCTACAATTTGGGTATAGGGATCAAAGGTTTGGCTGATGACTTTCCTTTTTGGGACACTAATGCTTTCATCCCAAAAAGGAAGTTTGCTACATTGGCTCTTCTCTGGCTCATAATTCAACGATTTTGGATGTTCTAACTGGATAGGAATGTTGTTCTAGGTTCTTTGAAGCCACCTAGGATACATCAGAGCCTACTACATTGCAATAATAGGGTGAAAATAGCAAAGTTGATAAATTGTTCCCTGGCCATAATATCCTGGGGATATACAAATGGAAATGATGCACTACCTTGTTTCTTCAGGCTACAAAGATACCCTCCAGGTGGTTTATTGTATTCCAATGATGAAAAACATCGCAATTTGGTCATACAAAGAAATTGCACTTTGGCCCTATTATATATTCCTCCAATATATGAGATACCCCAAAACACATCCTTTGGGATTGGATGATGTATTCATAATAGTAAAGTAGGGAATTGACACCCAAGGCACCCTGTACCCCATGTTTCAGGCTGATCTTGTTTTGTATTCTTGTTCACCATATTCAGTATGCCGCAGGGTCATGGATGATGTTCTGAAGGTTCTTACTGAGTTTCCTGGGCTATATGACCAGTTTTGGGTCAAAAGACGGGCCAATATATGATGATAAAACTCGAAAATGCTTAATGACACGTTTTGCCTATTTCATGAATAGGGCATTAAGGAGATCATTTAGTGGGAAATGGCCAGAAAAAAGGCAACGCAACAGGGCCATCATGACCGTGACCGTTGCTCCCCTACAGGCTCGTACAGTACAAGACTTGTGCAATCTGCCACAAAAAGGACAAAACCCCCAAGAGAGGATGCGACAAGGAAGATGAGGAGACTTCCAAGCGTGCATGTGTCTCTTCCCCGGCTGATGGTAATGCCAACGCAGACGACTTGCCTGGGAGTGATGAGACAATGCCAAGCACGGCCGTGTGCATCATAATGAGTTCGACACATCACAGGCTGACGATTATCCTTATTGAAGGTACCTATCAAATATACCAGTCAACAAGCACTTTTTCAGCCTTGTGCGAGGCCTTCAGAATAAAGAAAGATGCTGAATTCAATGGTACATATCAAATTCCTGAGGACCCACTTGTGACGGATAAGGAACACATCAAAATGGTCATATACAAGGTCTGGAAGGTTTCGGGCTATAAGTTCAAGTGTGTGCTTCAAATTTGCGGCTCTAGACGCATCGAAACACGTTAATCTGACGTGTTTTTTTGATACAGAGTCAAGGGCCACAGGGTCCAGCACACCAGACATAAGACTTGTTTGCACTGCTGCCAGGACAAGAAGCATAAGAGAAAGGCTCAGCCAAGTACTCAAGAGGGAGTTAAGCATCAGGACACACTCGGAATGCAACATTTTGACTGCGACAGCAATCTCTGGGTTAAATGCCAGGACGGTGACATTGAGGATGAAAACGGATCACGGTGTCAGTTCGGCACAGTGGTTCACATGTCCACTATTACAACGTCTCCCTCCCGTCTGGTGCTGCAGGAATGATCCGTGAGGGTCTCGAATGGAGTACCCCTGTTGCGATGGTGGGGAAAATTCAAGCGGTGTACCCGAATGTGATGGCAGTTCAAGTGCATTCGGCATGGAGGATTGCAATGTACTGGATGTCCATCCGGCTGAGGGTGTTGAGCAAGTCTGTTGGGCGATGAAGAAGATTATTGAGCCTTTACATGGGAAGATTGTCGAGATCGGCATTGACACTACATGTATGTGAATTTAGTCTGGATAATCGGAATAATAGGACTGAACCATACATATTATGGACGGGACGAACTCGAAGCACCTGGAGTTATATACTGTCCTAGGTGAACATGATAACTCTGGGTTTCCATTGGCATATTGCCTCCTCTCAACTACCAGAGCGGATGATCTTGGGAAGCTCGAACGAGCTTTGGAAGCATGGGCTTGTGAACTGCACGACAAGTATGGGGTAATTCCCATGTTCATTCATTTGGACAAGGATATGGCCGAGATCGGGATGGCCAAAGACATATGGGACGCAAAAATCCAGCTTTGCTGGTGGCATCTCAGAAAGGCCACCAATGGATGTGTCGATAATGCATTAGCCCACCAACTACTGAAAAAGCCATTGCAATAACTCCAACTTTTTACTGACAGTAATAAGGTGGGGCTCACTCATATCCAACCTACCCCACGTGATTTCCCAATCGGGCTGATGGGCTTCTGATGGCCATAAATGCTCAATTTACGGGCACAGTGGTGTTTTCTGCCACAAAGTAAATACGAAGATCTGTCACAGTACTTTCCAACTTGTTTAATATTGCTCCGTATAATTGTTGATACAGTATTGAGACTGTTGAAAGCGAAATGGTGAGATTTTGGTAGTAATCCATTTTCAAGTGAACAATACCATCAGGATATCGGCCCAAAAAAAAAATGATGCATCACTAAGGACCATATAAAGAATTGTTCGTATTGAAAATCGGGATATTGTGTCCTGATGCTCCGAAATTTAAGCAAGAAGGGTGGAAAAAGGCCCATCAACCCGATTTGGAAGTCACGTGGGGTAGGTTGGATATGAGTGAGCCCCACCTTATAACCGTGTAATGCAATACCCTGGCGAAACTCATTTTCTGACTTTAAGGCAAGAAAATGGCAGCACCGGGGTTTGAACCAAAATAACAGATTACTTAAGCAAACCAAACTAAGGAAGTACCTTAACAAGCTAAGCTATATGGGAGATAGCAATAACCAAAATGATGGGGACATATCATGTGGGCCCCAAACAGAATAAGCATGTTCCCCCTCTCTGGCCCTGCCTTAAGAGCCTGGTTAGGGTTGGCAGGTTATGTTAGAGGTTAGGGTTGGTTAGAGGTTAGGCCCACAGGTACATTCAGTTTTGTGGTTGAGGAGATTTGTCAGCATTTGATGGTTAGGTTGGTTAGGGTTGGTTAGGGTTAGAAACACCCCCAAAATACATAATAAGCATAAACAAACAATTTCGAAGACCTAGGGCAGCTTAGGTCTGGGTATTAGCAAACCCTGGGTAGGGTAAGGGTACCTTACCCTAGCCAGGGCAACAAACATACACAGTATGGCTATTTAGCCCAATGGTTAGTGCACAGAAATTTAAATGTGCTTCATAATCTGGTGGTTGTGAATTCAATCCCTGGTGTTGCACTTTTGTCATTTTCTTGCATCAGTGTCAAATCCAGTTTTGCCAGGGTATTGCATTACACGGTTATATTACTGGCAGTAAAACCCTGCAGATAATGCAATGGCTTTTTCAGTAATTGCTGCAGCTATTACATTAATAGTACGTATATTACACAAAAGGCAGTACACACCCGCCTCCAGCAGAATAAATTATCCACCACACCATACAATGCCATGCGAGCACGGTCCGAATTCGTGTTTATCGACCTGGCCTTAGCCATCCGGACGTGCAGATCCCAAGGAGCACGAGGGATGATTTTTCGAGAGCGTGGCTATGGCTTTGGCACAGTCCACCGTGACCTCCGTGCCCACTAACAGCTCTATGCCGGCAAAATCAGAATTTCTGCGTCCCAAACTCCACAAACACCATTTACGAACGTAACCAGTGCACCTGTCCTGCATGTGGATTCAACTGCAGCGAGTGAGCCCTCCGTCGCGGATGTGGACAATGATCCAGACTTGGAAGATTCCATGGACCGCCACTCTTTCTGCCCGACTGAGCTACGACAACCAATCATCAACCTCATGGAACAGCATCTCAATGTGCACCCTTTAATTCCTGGCTATGCTTATCCAAGCCCCGTTGGCATTCGGTGGTGAGCAGTGAAGCAGATGTACGATTTTTGCTACCACAACGACTTGCCGGAGGTCTGGGCTTATTTGGGGGAGAATTGGTATCAGCGCGGGCAATGGGAGCTCTGGGCACGTGCAGAACACCCTCCTCATCTCAAGACTACAAGGATGGTAGAAAGCCAGTAAGTCATACCGTTGCAGTGTAAAAATTATTCTTATTTTCACAGTTGGGGACGCATCAAGAAAGACTTCCTGCATCATTTCAACAAGCCTCGCCTCGACCTCCTGGTGTGGATATTGGTCACAAAGCTTGCTCCGAACTATTACAGACGACTTGATATCATGCTCAACGCGACCAGCCGCTTCTGGGGCCAGCCTTCGTGGCGCAAAGCATTCAAAGCCCAGTGGAGATGCTGCCAAAACACCCCTACTTCGCTCCCGCTGAATCCAAAGTACCGACCAGACCCCTATAGATGGGTCTGCACTTGCCCCTACTTCTTCAAGAGCCGATTCCTTCTGTGCAAACATCTGGTGCAGGCTGTCCATCCAGTGGACCCTGTATTTTTCCACAAGGTGGAGCGTAGTCGGACTTTACCCTCTTGGTCCCATCCCGCCCACATCCCATCGCTTCCCCCCACTGGAGTAGCTAATGTGACAGAGAGACAGTGGTACTGACCTCGAACGCTGCCAATCCTAGTGTTGCTCTCGGAGCTGCGGGTGATGCTGATGCCGAGGGGGATGAAGGTCCCGGATTTGGATCTGATGATGATGAAGACATCACAGATGCAAGGGCGGCAACTGCAGGATTTCAAACATTTGACGAGCGCCTCAATGGGTACCTCGAAAGGATGCGCGACTTTTGCGATGGCTTGGAATATCAGTGCATCAGGAAAAAAAGGCTTGAGTACGTTGTGCTCCATAGCTTAAATACCCGTGGTAGCTCGGTAGACAAGTCCCCCTTTACGTAGCTCGTGGTAGCTCCCCGCTATGGCGTGGTAGCACCTGGTAGCCATCACATGTAGCCTCGTAGCAACCAGTAGCACCTAGTAACCAGTGATTTCAGTGTGCTACCAGAGCTCTACGCGCTACGAGGCATCTCATAGCAATGTTAGAACACAATACAAATCTCAGCTCTCACGGCGGGAATACGACAATAAATATAACATAGAGAATAATTCGAAACATAACTGTAACCTAATTAAACCTCCTCCGTCTCGCTGTCGGTGTCGCCAGTCCTCGCAGCCAATTCCGCGCGCAACGCATCTTCGCGAGCCTCAGTGATGTGAGTCCCGGCATCGGATGATCCCTTCGCAAAGCTCCCCCTACGGTCAACAGACATGAGTAAGTCATAATAGGTCGTGCGACAGGACATACATGGCGCGGGTGAACCACTTGTGGCGGAGCTTATCAACAACATTCTTGTTCATGTCTGCCCAGCGTTGGATATCGTTGAGATGCGTGGTGTAGTTCTTGGCCATTTCCTTCTCCGTGAACTCGGCGAACACAAATTCACCCGTTGAGAATTCGTTATTGCAATGCTGGAGCTTCGAAAGAACCGGCTCCATAAATAACTGGCATGCATAAGATCAAAAGCGACGTACAACAGAAAACTCCAATGCAAGAGTCGGGAGTGGGTACGGGTCAAAGTGGGATGCAAAGATCACACCCAAGCATGTCTTCTTCTTGAAAAGTTTCTCCTTACGGACATCAGCCAGGATGCTGTTCTCGCCGTAGCCGGTGCCGGCGTCGATGTCCTAGAAACAGAGAACTTTTAGTGGCGAACATGTAAGCCATGGCGCAAAAACCTTGTAATGATACAGTGCCCCCTCCGCAAGTTTCTCTGAGAGGTCCCGGTTAGCGTTGATGGTGGCAGTTGAGGTAGAGTTCCGATTGAATTTGTAGTGCGGCGCGAAAAGAGTACGGCATGCAGTGATGATCTGCGACCGTATATGCGACCCACGCCTCCTGATCTGAAAAGGGAACAAAAGAGTCACTGGAAAAGCTCAGAGGGAGTGCGAGGCTTACCAGCTTAATCATGCGGTCGGTGATCTTGAAGCGCTCATCGGCTGCGTGGCATGCATTGCTGAAGCACTGCTTGGCCCAGAGAATCTGAAGGGCAAGTGCGGGAAAGGCATTGATGGTCAGTATGAGCATGGAGTACTCAGCCATAGCACGAATGAGCAGGGCATTGACTACGGGCTCGTAATCGGCGGCCTTGGGCTTCGCGCGAGCGACTGCGACGTAACCCTCGGCAAATTGGGGATCTTGCCGTGTACGCTTAGCCGGTGGGGGAGGGGCAGGCGAGGATGCCTGTTGACGTTTATTCGAGCCCGTGGAGCCTGAGGAGCGACCGCGGTGGGTCAACGAAGAGGACGGCATCTCATTGCCGCTGTTGTGACTGTGACGGTCACGGCCGTCGTGCTCAGAGTCGGGAGTGTGGGTGGGTCTATCGCCCACCGCAGGGTCGTCCAAGTCAAGGTCCATGTCGCCATGAGTTGGAGAAGTAGAGTCCGGGTCGTCCGAGTGGCTGCCATTCGAAGGAGCCTCGGGTATGGCAACAAATGCGCGGCGGGAAATTTTGGGCGGGGCCTGAGCCTTCTTCAGCTTACGCAGCACGTTCGTTGGACGAGGGGGCTCAGAAGGTAGAGGAGCAAGAGGTGTGATCTATAGTATTGATCACGACGCGAGAAAAAGGACAAATTGGCAGTCACATACTGAAGATTGAAACGAGATGACACCCTCCCCGTCAGACTGCGGGTCTTCGCTCTCGGGCTCGGAGTCATCACGCGGGGGCGGGAGCGAGGCAGCCTTGGCCTGCTGGCTGAGCTGCCGCTTCGCCTTGTCGACCTCCTTCAGGGCCTTCTCGAGCTTCTTCTGTGCCACCTCCAAGTTTTCTTTATCTAAGAAGAGAAGCATTGGAAGAGCCGGTGTCAGTAGGAATATGTGTAGGTTGTTCAAGTAAATCTGTACCTGTCTGATCTTGCTTGCCAGAGGGCTTGCGCTGCCCGCGGTCGCGTGTACGACGGTCGAGAACCTCGTTACCAGAGAGGTCGTCGCGAGATTGGCGCGGCTTAGATTTAGTTGCTGGACGGAGCTGAGTGTCCTCTTCATCGCTGGAGTCCGGTAGAGAGGGTGCCATGGTGGTAGTAAGAGGGAGAGAGGCAAATCAACAAACATGGGGATCACGTTTTTGAAACGCACGGGATTGCGCATCCCGATATGCACCTAATTTGCAAAAAGATAAGCGGTGCATCACCCACTTGCTCACCTGTACCATGGATTCTACCTGCAAATACTGTCGAACCGAGCTCTCCACAATTCAGGGTCTGCGGTCGCACATGGCGCAGTCCAAACGGTGCAGAGAAAAACAACTCGAAGAATATGCTGCCGATTCTGGCTCGGAGTCTGAGTCAGACCATGACACCGGTGGCTTGGACAATAATCACTCACTGGTGGGCGACGAAAATATGAGTTTGGATGGGGACTACGCAGGCAACAACCAGGTTGGGCAGTCCGGTGATGAGGAGGATGATGAGGGAGCCTCCGCAGCTGTCGATCCCCCGCGTGCTGATTCGGCCGACTTGGCGCATCATTCTGCGAGCGCCGCTAATGAGCGCACCAAGGAAACCAGAAAGCGCACGCGAGCCAGTGTGGAGGAGGTCGAGGACGAGTCCGAACGCTGGTATCAGCCTTGCCCAGAGGAGTGGAAGGCCGGCGACATCCTTGACCAGTGCCGGACGCAGTTTGAGAAACTACGTGACGAGCAGAAGAAGAAGGGGCACGCACCATGGGAACCGTTCGAAAGCGAAGATGAATGGGAACTCGCATGCTGGCTCATGACGTCTGGGCTCAGCAATAAGAAGACCGACGAATACCTGAAGCTGAAGACAGTGCGTACCAGTGAATAAATTCGAGAGCCTTTGATCCTAAACTATTTCTGCAGGTTCGCGAAGGGATTAACCCATCATTTCATAACTCTCGCGCATTTTTGAAGCGTATCGATGCGCTGGAGGACGGTCCCAAGTGGACCTGCTACCCCTTCGAGCTAACAGGCGACGAGTTGGATGCGGATGGGAACCCAAAGAAAGAAGTCGTCGAGATGTGGTGCAGAGATCCCGTAGAGTGCGTGCGAGAGTTGGTGGGGAATGCAGCTTTCACAAAGCAAGCGTACAAGCCCTACCGTATCTGGAGGAGGTTTGCGGATGGAAAATACAGCAACCGCGAGTTCAACGAGATGTGGACGGCTGACTGGTGGTGGGAGATTCAGGTACAGATTCAAATCGTGTTTCGAAGCAAATTGTTAACACTCACATCACAGAAACTCCTTCCAAAAGGTGCCACTCTTGTACCAATCATCCTGGCCTCCGATAAAACCCAACTGACGCGGTTCAGTGGTGACCAACAGGCGTGGCCAGTGTACCTCACCATCGGGAATATCAACAAAGAGACCCGTCGCCGACCCTCTTCCCACGCAACCGTTCTCTTGGGCTACATTCCGGTTGCGAAACTGGAGATCTTCTCGAAGAAGAAGCGGTCAGCAGTGGGACACCAGCTCTTCCATGACTGTATGCGAAGGATGCTGCAGTCGTTGAAGGAGGCTGGACGAGATGGCGTGAGGATGGATTGTGCTGACAGCTTCGTGAGAAAGATGTACCTCATCCTTGCCGCATACATAGCCGACTATCCGGAGCAGTGCCTCGTGTGTTGCTGTGGCGAGAATTCCTGTCCGGGTTGTACGTGTTCACCCGAATGCCGCGGCGATACCACCCATGCCCCTTGGCGATGCCACGCCGAAACTTTGGCAATTCTCACCGAGCAGGCAAGCGGCAACTATCCTACGGAATTTGTGGAACAAAACCTCCGCCCCATTAATCCATTCTGGGCAGAGCTACCGCACTGCGAGATTTTCCGGTGCATGACGCCGGATCTATTGCATGAACTTCACAATGGCGTGTTCGGAGACCACATCGTGAAATGGGCGACAAGTGTCATCTCCGGAGGTGCCGCAGAAGTCGATCTTCGATTCCGTGCGATGTCGCCTCACCCTTGCCTGCGCCATTTCAAAAAGGGAATCTCGTTGACGACACAATGGACCGGCACCGAGCGCAAAAATATGGAGAAGGTTTTTTTGGGGATACTTGCAAATGCTACGGACCCCGCGGTCCAGCTCGCCGTTCGTGGAGTACTGGATTTCATCTACTATGCACATTTCGAGACCCACACCGACGAATCTCTTGCTCTGTTGGATGCCGCTTGGGTCGCCTTTCACGAGAACAAAGACATTTTCGTTGATCTCGATGTGCGCACTCACTTCAACATTAGCAAAATTCACAAGCTAAAACATTACGTCGAATCAATTCGCTCCCGGGGTACGGCCGACGGTTTCAACACCGAGGGCACCGAGCGGCTCCATATTGATCTCGCAAAAGTCGGCTACAATGCCACCAACAAGAAGGCATACACACGGCAAATGACTGTCTGGTTGCGCCGCCAGGAGTCTGTTCATAAATTCGGCAGCTATCTCCAGTGGGCTGTTCCCGGCTACGTGGCTCCAATAAACACAGCAGATTCCGAGGAGGAAAGTGAGGAAGAGCCTGAGGGAGATGAGGATGTGGAGGATCGCGACCGCAATGCCGATGATTTACCCGAGAATTCGGATGACGAGGATGAGGCCGACCAGGTCCCATCCTTGCCGTCTTTCACCCTGGCCAAAAAAGCTGCCTTCCCAAGCTTGACGGTGGCGTCCATTGTGGCAGATTTTCATGCACCTAGTTTCGTCCACAACCTCTCACGCTTTCTTCAGTCAAGATCAATCGTTCCGCGCCTTATTCCTGCCAACAATTCGACATTCCCCGTCTACAAACGACTTTCTGTTTCCCTCCCCCATATTTCTCAGGCGTTTTCCAGCAGCACACAGGACACCATTCGCGCTGTTAAAGGTTCCCCATTACAGATGACAGCCAAAGGAGTAAAGCCCGCAAAGGAAGGTCAATTTGACACCGTCCTTGTTCGCGTAAGCCCAAGGCGAGTTAATGAAGGCCCAACTGATGGTGAGCCTCGCACGACTTGTTTTATGTCTCAACTAGGTGCTAATGTCACTCCGGAGGAATTGGTGTTGCGCGCGTTCGAGTCATTTTCCGCATCCCAGATGATTTTGGCCCGTATCCCGATCCCGTTGCTTATGTCGACTGGTATAAACCACTGCAGGCGCCGATCACTGGGCTTGGGATGCATCAGGTGTCGCTCTCATCCCAAAATCATCACCAGCGATCATCCATCATCCCTCTTAGCGACATTATGCGCTCCTGTCACTTGATTCCGGTCTTTGGTAAGTCTGTGGACCGTGGATGGACATCGGAAACTGTTCTGGATCGTTGCAAATCTTTTTATCTTAACCCTTATCTGCGCCACCATGATTTCTATTTGTTTCGATGCCTAGTGGCCATTCACGCCTCTCGAAAAGAAGCTGAAGAGCGTAGGGTTCGAATGAGGACTCTTGGCCGTGCCGGACGATATTAATATTTTTTGTGTAGCACCAAAACTTATATCATTCCGACAGAAATTTTGTTTTCCTGTCACGGGGTATACCAAATGATGCAATTGCATTCGACGGAGCTGAGGTTGGAATCGATATGCGTCATTGATTCCATTTAACTGGGTTTAAATTACCTGTTGGGTCCTAGGATGCATAGAGCGTGTCGTAGTTTGAGAAAAAAAACACCAAATAAGGGAACTGGCAACTTGATAGCTCCTCATAGACGGAACCGAATGTATGGGGTCTACGGAGCACGGGCATGTAGGTACAGGAGCTACCAACCTGTGAGGGTGTGCTACAGTATGCTACCAAGCGCTACTGAGCCACGGCCATCAGCTACCTGGGCTACCGGACCTAGATACCGTAAGCGTGATTGACGTAGGAAAATCTTTTTTCCTGATGTGCCAATTCCGGGATTCCCGCTTCCTTGACACGTTGGAGCGCGAAGGTGCCGGCTTTTTCAGGCTAGTGGATAACTGCCGGAGTCGTGAGGGACACATGAACTGCACCCATGCAGCCGCTCCGACGACCTGGGAGCGGTCGACAGCTAACACAATGTTTTACCGTACTCGGCCACTTCCATCTGAGCGTGACACTTAGTGCTTCCCATATTGGTCAATATATATTTCTGGGTGACTTGAATGTATATCTAATTTGAATACAAATATCTAATACAAGTACTCTCAAGTTGATACAACGCTTAAAATAATCGCACGCACGGCATTGTTTGTGCCTGCTTGGTGGTCACGTGACATTTCCGGGGTGAGGTCAGCCAAGGGTTTCTCTTCCTAGGCTTGGCTTTCTCTTCGTCGTTCTGAGGTTGTTCTGCAGCCTCCCGCCCACCGGATTTTCCCATGTTCAAGTCTATATCTTCTAGAGAGGGATGTCTCCGCCTTGGCCGGTCTACTGTACCATTTCGACCGGATGTTCACCGGGTGTGACCAGTGACCACCAAAGTTCATCTGCTAGGTGTTCAATCGGGGTTGTGACTTGTGACCCTTATTTTATTGTTCAATTGCTGAATTGTCCAGCCCAGATGGGGGAGTGATTTCCCGCCCAGAGTGTCGAGTATCCAGACCATTTCGACCGAAATCGACGTATCAGGGTCAAAAAAGCTTCTTTCTGGGGATTGTTATTTTTTGCGTACTGGAGAGGTCCCCAGCTCACATCTTGGCGTCCTTCCACAAAGTCGAGTGGGTTTCCGAGAAAAAAATCGATTTTCAATGGTTTGGCAGAGGCAAAATGGTCCATTGTTCAGCCCTTTTGGTGACCCGGGACACCTAAAGTTATTGTTCAGTTCAGCCCAGCTGTGACCTAGTGACTGAACATCCGGTACAGTATCCGTTCTATGTGAACGGTCGCATCCATCACTTGAATCCTAAGCTGAAGCCTGAGAGGCCGACTTGGAGGGGTATGCTCACATGCCGTCCGAGTGTTCTCGGTGCCTTCTCCAACTACGATTCTTTTGTCAACAAGGCTGTGGAGGATTTCCGTCCCTGTGCACATCTGCTGCAAGTTCTATCTCACCTTCTTCGAATCACACCGCTCAGAACGCTTGCCTACATCTGCTCGGGCACATATGAAGACACCCGGTGGCACCTACGCTCTGTGAAATTGCGGTACGTAATGCGGTAGGAGGCCCGTTTGATTCGCTACAGGGCCGGGAGGTGGATTTTTTGCAGAGTCAGTTCTTTCCTCGTCGATCACATGTCCATGTAGACTTTCGTTCCCGTAACCCTGCATGTGTATTAAAAGACGTTGCTGGGACCTCTATCTCACTTTCAACGTCAAGCCCGGATTTCGTGCGTTGAGTCTCCTTCTATTCTCGAAACCTACTGAGTCCTGCTTTCACACGAATCCAAGGTCCACACAACCACGAAGACATCGGGTCTGTGCCAGGCTCGACCCTCATTTCTGGCGTCATTTGACTATGCCTGCCTCAATGTAGTTCGAATTGACACAGACATTGGTCTGACACAAACCCAGGCTCCTTGTAGGGATGAGAACACTCGGTAGCACTAGGAATGCGCCTGCGTTCAGTACGTGATTTGAAGTACACGCAGGAACCCCGTTCGATTCGGGCCTGAGTGTTTGATCTGCTATGACCACTTTTTCCCCCTTCCGTATGTTCATTCGGCAACAACATTGGCCTCCAGTGGAAGGTTTTGTCGCCTTCTTGTCGTCGCTTAGATCTGATCGCGCACGAACAATTACCGATGTCTACGAGGTATGAAGAAACCTGGTAGCACTCGGACTGCACCTGCGCTTGTTAGGTCGTAGATTTGCAAGCAGGAGCCCGTTCGATTAGGGACGGGGTGTTGAACTAGCGTTTTTTGCGTTGTAACTATCCCCTGGACGATCTCAATTTATTGACCATAAACTTCAGAACGGGCGTTTGAGCTACGAAATTCTCTGGGCCGAGTAAGGCATCTCGCACGACAATTCAACGACAGTATTTGCCCTCATCAGTGATTCCACGCTTCAGCTTTGTTTTGTATGGCTGAACCCAGTCATCGCGCTCCCGGGTGGCTACAAGGTAGGAGAATACCCGGTGCACCTGGAGTGCACCTGCTCTCAACCATTCTTTCGACTTCAAGTGCAAGCAGGAGCCCGTTCGATTCGGGGCCAGGTGATCGTGACGAATAAAAGAAAAGTCCTTTTTCCCTTCGGTTGTAAGCAGCCCTTGAACGTCATGCGAGCGGATTTTTAGAGCCCAATTTTGTGGGATGAAGATTTCAAGCTTCATTTCGACGCATATTGCTGGAGGCAACGCACTCCATGTTCTCGCGCAAATTCATGCTCCTTGCATGTATAAGCACACCCGGTAGCACTTGGACGCTCAATTGTGATGCTTCTGATCTGAAGTGCACGCAGGAGGTCTGTTAGATCCGGGGTCGGGTGACGGAAAGATGGCCCCGTATTTTTCTTCCATAGCCATTTTCATTCAATCAGTAATAGCATTCAGACCGACTCTCGCTTCAGGCGGCAACGTCAATATCCGCGGAGGTAGCATGTAACTTCTCAGTTTTATCCACTTCTCCAGCGTCGATTAGGTCCCATCCCGCTCTCACAATTACAGGTCTCTGCCATGTCTGAAGACACCCGGTGGTACTTGGAGTGTGCCTCCGCTCAATGGTGTCTGGTGAAAGTGCTTTCCCGCAGGAGGCCCATTCGATTCGGGACCGAGTGATCATCATGAACCTTACCCTTTTTCCATATTGTCGTTCAACCAAGAATACAAACCGGAACGGGTCTCGTTTCAAGCGGTGCCGTCACTATTCGCATTCTATAAACTCTCTGGTGCCCCGGTGGGAGGTTATGTTTTATCTTGGCTTCACTGGCGTCGATTGGGTCTCATCGCGCTCGTACAAACACAGGTCCCGACAGGGTATGAGAACACCCGGTAGCACTTGGAGTGCACCTGCACTCTGTCAAGACTAGGTTTGCCAGCAGGCGGCCCGTTCGATTCGGGGCCGGGTGATGGGTGTATGACGGAATGTGGGCCAACCCACGATGTTGCCTAATTGGGAGGACCACGTGAAAGGCGGCCATCACACGGCAAGAGCACAATGAACATGCACGAACCTTCTCTGGACCGCTACCACGACCACCCACCGACCCGTGCTTGCCACTTTCTCTCCCTCGCACCCTCCTTTCCGCGAAATCACCTCTCCGATGTGTCCCCCTGGCTCACCGCTCCAGTACTACCTGGCCTGCTGTCCTGGATGCGGATGATCCCTGTGGCATTTGCCACCATCAGTTTGCCCTACTCAAGCCCCGCTTGCACAACGCGGATCTTTCACAATAGGTCATTGGCCCATGGCTCTTTGCGCTACCAAGGAGCATACCATTTCGGGAACGGGGCCTCCAGGATCCATCTCCGAGTCAAGGGGTACCCGTCGGAAGATGCCGAGACACCGGCTAATAGGGTAGGGTGGGTCCAAGGTCTCTTAATTCACTTTTTGGAATTTGCTCACGACGCTGTGAAATTGCGTTTGAAAAGGTCAAAAAAAATCGGGTTTTTCGGCCCACATTTCTGGACTGGGCGACATTGATAATGAAATCCGGAACTGTGCTGTATCTGCAGAGAGGGCTGAAACTGGTTGAAACTGCGGGTAAAAATGCTAGGTTTGGGGCAGTTTGGGTCCAATTCCGTGAGAAATTTACCCGATTCGGCTCGCTTAGGCTCGGCTAACCTCGGCTAATAGGGTGGGTGGGTCTGGCGGTCGTTAATTCACTTTTTGTACCCAGTGTACCGGATTTTTGTTGCGGGTACCCCTTGCTCCGAGTCGTAGATCTAGATACTTACGTATCGCCAATACGGCAATTCATTTGTTATACTGTAGATGTTCTTCCTATCTCCGAATTCCTGCCATTGCTGTTTGTCCTTGCATTTCCTCTTTAGTTTGAGGAAAGTCTCTACATGTTCTGAGCAAGGTTCTGAGGACTTCGCCATTTTTCGAAAAGTTCGGCGTTCTTGTTGGCTCTGAGTGCCGTGTGATGGCCGCGCTCTCACGTGATTTCCCAATTAGGCAACATCGTGGGTGGGCCGTGCGTCCGTGTATGACTAGCTTTTTATTTTATTTCCATTAAAAACGAATATTCTCCTGCCGAACACATTCCCGCTGTGAGTGATCCAAGGACGCGAGCCGGAGAAACTTTAAGGCACAGAAAATAGTGTTGGAGCGAGGAACGATTTTCGGATTTGGCTCGATTTCGATTCCCTCGATCAGGTCATCCCACACACTGGTACATATGTACGGCTTATACAGGTATAGAGACACCCGGTGGCACGTGGAGTGTGCCTGCGCTCCATGATGGGATTTCCTGAATGCTTTCCCGCAGGAGGCCCGTTCGATTCGGGACCGGGTATTACCTGTGCATGTGTCCTGGCTTTTTTACGTCGCAACTCTCTCAGTTTCAGACCCATGCAGTTCCGAGCAGAATTTTGAGGAGCGCAATGTTCTGTGCCGAGTATCTGATCCCGCGTGGCGATTCAAAATTGGAGCTTGATTTCACAACCTAAGCTTCGTTCTATTGACGTAATCCAGACACACAAATACAAGGTATGATAACACCCGGTAGCACTTGGTGTGCGCCTGTGCTATGTGGGGTTGAATATTATTTGCGAATTTGTGAGCAGGAGGCCCATTCGATTCGGGACCGGGTGTTACTTTTACTACAGTGGACTTTTGGCTTTTTGACATCGTAGCTGTCCGCTCAACGATCTCAGTGTCATACCCAGAAATTTCCAACATAATTTTGAACGGCGAAATTTCCTAGGCCGAGTATCTGATCCTGCGTGGCGATTCAACATGTGTGAACTTGATTTCGCACCTAAGCTTCGTTCTACACAAAAAGAATGTCCGATCGGGTCTCCCACCCGTTCTCGATAAAAACAACATATTTGGGGACAAAATCAAATGCAGGATCCTTCAGGGCGACATTTTCAGCACATCAAAATCCCTTGATGCTGCATCAAAATCGCCCAAACACAATTTCACAACTTGAGCAGTGATTTTTCTCAAAACATTCTGTATAACCCAAGGAGTTCAGGATCTGAACATCAGTTTCACAAGTTGAATCATCCGAAAATATGTAGGCGTTCGAGTGTTAGAGCCTCTGCAAAATGGCCATTTTGGGCACTGTTGGTCAAATTTCGGCAAAATCCGTCCAAAATGGCGAACTTACCTCGGTCATTGCGAGCTCAAAACCTTATCAATCGAGGTGAATGAAAATATGAATAGAGTATATTTTACGAGTACTTATTGACAATATGGACCATTTTAGCAAACACGATTACCCCACAGAGTCGATCTTTCAGAAAATCACAAAATAATCTATTGTGCAACGGGGGTCCAAGGAAGGTATGGTTTCAACAATTTGGATCGTCATGAAATTCATCCACATTTGTGCCTACATTTTATTTGGAGTGATTTGGGCCAGAAATGACCCTAAACACCCATCGGACATTCTTTTTGTTCACTTAGTGTATTGACTGAACCCACAGACACAGACACGGGTACCTACAAGGTATAAGGACACCCGGTAGCACCCGGTGTGCCCCTGCGCGATGTGGGGTTGGATGTTAGCTGCAAATTTGCGAGCAGGACGCCCGTTCGATTCGGGGCCGGGTGATTGCCGTTTGTATCAAGCATCTTTTTCTTTCGGGGCAAGTATATATTTTATTTCTGGGGAGAAATATCCGGGATCCAGCGGGGCTTCGAAGCAGAACCCTCACAAATGAGTCACAATGAGACCGAGGTGAACGACCAGAGAGTGTTGCGGACTCTGAGACAAGCCGGAGGGAAGTTGGGGATCATGCCGGGAACCGTCCTCGGTCCGTGATCCGAAAACGTGGAGCTTTTTTTGGTTCCTCTTCTCTCAATAACATGCTAATAGCTCGCATCACTCCTTGCTCTTCTGCCTGAGCCCAGGCCGATCTAATGCTATGTTGTCCGACGTCGCGCCGCCCGTGGTGTGCTTCTATAGCTGCGGACACTCAGATAAGATTTCTGTCACCCGCTTAGGTTTGGTTAACCAAAGCATGTTTTTGCGTACGCCGGTTAACCATTGGTTAACCGTTGGTTAACCACAGTTAACCGGGCCAAAAAATCATATATATACGCTACGACACTGACCAGAAATGTACTAGACTTTATTAGACAGTAAATAAATTGGTTTGAACTGGGTCAACAAAGCCGGTCGTTCACCAGACTCAGCACTGTTTAACCAGATTCGACTGGTTAACCAGAGTCGGCTGAAGGTGTGGATAAGGATGATGGCGACGGAGGGTAAGTTCAATGGGCAGGGGGAAGGAACACGAGTGTGACGAACAAAAGATAGTGCACGGTGATGTTCTGCGACATACAGTTGCAGATGTAGAAGGGAGAGGGTAGCAGTCTGGACAAGAAGCTCAGCAGAATCGAAATGGGAGGCAGGGAGTGGGAGTGCGTCTGCGGATGCGGTCGAAGATCTTGTGGACAAGGTGCGATTCCTACAGGGTGAGAGCGGAGTTAGTCGCATATACAGTGAAGATCCGCATCATCCATGAGGAGAAGTCCTGAAGAAGGGTTAGCACATACCGTCCATGGCAACGTGCCGCAGGCCAACGTCCATTTGCCTCGATTTCGAGGTTCCAGTGTTCAATTCTCCAGACTCTGAGAGATACTCAGCGATGGAAATACTCAGTACCAGTGTCTTTACCATGCCAATCAAGGATAGTATAGCGCACGCACCTGCACGTATTGCCTCCCACAGGCAGCGACGGGCGCGTGAGGTGTCCAACACTTCGGACGTGCCGAGACCCTTTGATGATGTCCACGCACTGGTTCTTTTGGATCTTGGGAAAGACGCCAATGAGGACGTGGGGAGGGTACGGAGAAGTTAAAGGTGTGTTCACCTAGGGCCGGCAGAGATCCCGAGGCCGATATGGTTGCGTGGTGCTGCGGCGTCAGTGGCAGAATTAAGTGGCGCAGTTGAAGTTGTCTATGGATTATAGTGTTAGACAGGAATGAGGCTTGAGGAAGGTCTAGTGGATGGAGCAACCAATGGTGATGCGCGACTACTGGAACGACGATAGGCATGGTGGTGAAAGGCAGGAAGTTGGTGGCATGTACAGCCACTGATGTGATTGACATCTGACACTGGTGGGACGGCGGTTGATCGATCCGGCAGCTTTGTCTGTGTTTGGTTCATAGAGGAAGACGGTTCTAATCTCGGTCGAAACAGAAATCAGGTAGCAAATAAGCATAAAAATAAAAGTACTGTGGCAGACTTTTGAATTTTTGTCCCTTGCACAAAAATTCAACAGTTCTGGCTGAACACTGGAATTTTTCTCAACAACTCCTCACAAGCTAAAGATTCCGGCACAGTAACATTGTGTACGGACTATCTACAAGCAATTTTGGTAACAGACTGTCGATGATCTGATCAGAAATGCAAAAGTTATCAGGATTTTGCCAAAATTAAGCAAGATTTGTGTTTGTGACGGGAAAAGAGGACGGTTCAGTCTACAATGTGTCCAGAGCAAGTCAGAAACCCCAATTATATTATTTGAGCACTACCTGGGTGCTTGTAATTGATTCAGGGAATTTCGGCTGGCAGATCACATTTCTGTCAGCGTAGAATCCTTATAACTTTGTCAAACCTCCATGAGTTCATTGACCTTCTGTGAAAAAGATGTGCATGAATGCTCTCCCCACACAATTACTGTGCCGGATTTTTTGATTTCCCTCAGATATGTAAGATGGACCAGGATTTGCGGGAATATTTGCCCATTCCTCAAAAGGGGAAGCTATAATTAAGAATCCAGTCTGATTTACATATTAACCAACCATTGTCTTTCTGTCGAAGCTCAGATATTTGTGGAGTTCTGAGCAAAGGTCGGCCATGTTTGCAACACTCGAAATGAGGGCTGGAGTCACGTGCCACGGTTGGTAGAGACCATCGTGTGCTCAAAACTTCTGCTAAGACCCTGACATTTAACAACAATCCATTTAAATTCAAAGTTGGGAAAGATTTCCAAAATATTCTGATGCACTTCAAATTTCTCTGCTTCATAGGTGATTCACAAAATTCAGATAGCACTCAACTTGGAGTGGTAATTGCCGAAATTTTGGTTGGACCCAATAGTAATCAACATTACAAACATCTTCTTTCTTTGAACGAAGCCGAAAGAGTGCGTAGGGCAGCCAGTACAGAGTGGAACATGGTGGATCGAAGTTGCATCGAGAACAAACAAATGCAAAGTTGCCGGATCGATCAACCGCCGTGCCGGTCCCCACCAGTGACAGGCCCTCTTCACCCAATCGGGGAGAACAGGTCCTCCACCGGTTTATCACGCGCCGGGATTCTTCTATTGGGAGTTGTATCTTTTTAAGTTGGTGCTGGGCCATCCTGTTCAGTGATGAGTACTAGGATCTTGTTTTTAATTGCTAGAGGGGTTATAAACCGTTTTTAATTCTCAGTTTGCAAACATTTTTATAAACCGGTTCACCAATTTAGCCTAAAAATGAGTTTTTCGGCTTCCCAGTCCCAAATTTTCTTTCCAGCTACCTTGATATCACTCTGAGGAACAACGGCGACGTGATCCACCCACTCTGCAAGACTCCTACTCGAGTTTGCCCCTGCAACCGGTTTATCTGCGACTAAATTCCAGAAAGAATGGCAACCAACTTTGAATGCCATGTCAAACACTGATGGTTAGTTTGAGGTAATTGAAGTGTTCTGAGCCTTGCTATGGTTGGCAGTGTTGAGGGCCTCTAGGCCGGTCTCCCATCCAGCTGGGACGGATCAAACATTGGTGGTGCCGGCTCAGGTTGAATAATTAAAAACCGGCCATTTTCCCCAACCCAATTAAAAACCGGTTTATAAACAGCGGTTTATAAACATGTTTACAAACAAGGATAAAAAAACAAGACCCTAATGAGTACACGACAGGCGAAGTGTACGCAACCCAAAAAGAGACAGTTGAAGTGCCAATCCCGAGTGCCTCCATGGGCATCCCACCTAACCTATCTTTTCTACCTGTGTTGCACATAGCAGGGTGATCAGGTTATCTGGTTAAAACTACGGCTCTTACCATTAAATGCAGGTATATCTGCAGCAGTACGGTGGCACGTGAATGAGGGCATGGGCAGGGAGATATGCTCGCTTGTAAGTCGGGATTTTGTTGGCTGTGTGGGTGCCACTCAGAGAGCCTCATACGTCCATTGACTTACCCGGTACAGGACGTGGCATTACAGTTTCGTGATTAGCGGGAAAGCCGAAGATCCACACCACACAGATACCATACCCAAGCATCTGTCTCTGTGAACTTCTTCCGACTTAAATTCGATGTGATATGAGAACTCCCCGGTCTTCTTGGGATTGGGACCTTGCCCGCATACATGACAAGAACAACTGCGGGCCAAATCATCAAATGTTTCTCTCAGGTTCGCTGCTTAAGAAATACGGCCAAAACACCGTGACAGTTTATATTTGGTATGCCCCACTACGTCGTTGATCCACACGGTAAATTTTCCGATTATGACATCTCTGGCTTGCCCTGGATCAAGCGCGCAGTATCTGAGTTGGAGGATAAGCTGGAAACTGTGTTGGAGGACACGTTTTCCAGTCCGGTTATCCCAAAAGCATCTTCCTGGTCGCGAACAACGTAATGCCGGGGGCCCAAGACTTCTTCCGACAGTTGATTTTTAGTTCATGGATATTGCGAGGTTTCTCAACCAATTGTCGGTCCTGAACTGTAATATATGTCTCGTCTGTGGGGAATTATATATCACTATGACGGTCCCGTTGCACATTTATTCCCGCCCCGCAAAAAATAGACTTCCGCCCCAAAAAACTCACCAATTTTGGTAGTCCTGCCCCCAAAACAGAGGTCTTCCTAACATCAATTTGTTTGCGCGGACAGCCCTAAACAGAGTCAACACTGCGTGCACATAATCATTTTTTTTTGGCTTCTCCCATAAAGACTGCCAACTTCACTGTATTCATTCATCTCATGGTCACATACATACACTGACTTTCTTGTGGGCATTCTCTTATTGACTTTTCACTATCTTCGTCAATATGAAAGCAGGACTTGTCCCACAGACTTGGTGATTGACCTCATCATGGCTGCTTGTGTCTAGATGCAGCTGGGAAACTCCAATACCGGTAAGACCGATGTGATCATTCGCGGGAGTTCCGACAATCTCGCAGACTTCACCAGCATTTTTACTCGATATTTGCTTTGCTTCAATCCTGTAGCAGTATCCATGAGTTCACTGTTCTTCAACACTACTTTGAGCTAATGATCGTGAACTCTGCAATGGATTCCAGACACTCTAAGTCCTTGATGTCTCTGTTTCCCATTGCTCTTAGACTAACACAAGTACTCAGTATCAACTTATTTCATCCAACACACGGATATATCAACAGATCGCTGCACTAACTTTGACCGAAATGAGGAGGGTCATGCTTGGGAACGACGGACTTCCGGATGTGCTGCTTTGGTCTGGAGACCGGAAGTTCAATCCCTTCAGGACTTGTGTGATCTTGCCTGCAGGATTGCCAAAATTTGCACCCGGGAAGGTTGTCGGGACCGAGACCTAACTGATCTCCCTGAACATCTGAACCACACATGGCTCAGCATCAAAAAATCGAAAAATCAACCATTGGGAACTGGTTGGGTCATCATTTTGACAGGGGTATAGATTTGGCCATGGAAGGTCTTAATTGTAAGGATAGCAAATCCTGAGCCAACCTTGGAGTTCTCCGATGATGCACTAAGGAGAGGCAAATGTGAAACCTTGGCAGGGGGAAATCCGAAAAATCTGTTGTCAGGCTTTGTTCAGGCTTTTAAATGGTCAGTGCCTCCCTTCGACAGGGCGTGGCACCAGGACCTTGATTTGTGACTATACAGTTGGTATCGATGTTACGAGGTTTGAGTTGAATATGTGGAGCCAGATGGGCTCGAGCATCTCGGTAAACATATTATACACCAGGGAGTGTTACATATTACAGTAGGGGACACGACTTCATGTCAAGTCGCAATTTTGAGAATTTTGGGCTGAAATTAGGTGCAAACCACAGGAAAATAACATGTTTCCATTCAAATTTTACATTTCGGGTTCTGGGTATACAATTACGTAACCAACCCGCCAAATCTCAGTAGACACAATTTTTCACGTGAGTGTTCTGAGCCTGTTTGAGGGACAAGAAGAAAG
This sequence comes from Mycena maculata, assembly GCA_029448575.1. Classification (NCBI taxonomy): domain Eukaryota; kingdom Fungi; phylum Basidiomycota; class Agaricomycetes; order Agaricales; family Mycenaceae; genus Mycena; species Mycena maculata. The sequence continues at coordinate 138,892 of JARJLG010000003.1, forward strand.
GAAAACCAGATTTTGCACTTTAGACAGCAGCTTGAGCTGCCACTGCGTCCGAAAATTGTGTTTAATGGGATTATACGTGATCACCACGTGACCAGAACCCACCAAATTAGCTCACACCCAGGATGGGAACCTTTTAAGGTCACTTAAAAGACCTATGGAAAGAATGTCTCTGGAAAAGACAAATAGCAAAAATCCCTCATTGGCTTAAAACGTGTACTTTACAATGTGCTTTTGTGTACCGTCAATACCCCAAAAATCAAATATGGTTGATTTGGCACCTGATTGACGGTCTTTTCAGACACCTTTCTTACATGGTGAATAAGATAGAAATCAATCAAGTCGAAAAGACCTATGAATTCTAGTTGTGTCTGTAATCCTTTCTTACTTCATTGAATCTCACTAAAGCGATCAAGATATATTAGACTACGAATACACATTCTTTCCATAGGTCTTTTAAGCGACCTTAAAAGGTTCCCATCCTGGGTGTGGCTCTCAAAAACTTGATTTTGAAGATATTGAAATTTTGGCCCATGCAATGTCTTCTAGCTACCAAGAGCTGCTCAAATATGTATTTACAGAGTATTCAAACAATATTTGATCTTGCTATCAAGGTTGCAAGTTTCTTGAATTAAAGTTGTCACAAAGTCACGTCCCCTACCATACTCGCTTGGATGGTCCCCATCTTGAATTTGACAAGGCTATATGTGTGGCATGGAGGGACCTTTGATCTGGCTTTGAACACGTTATTCATGATTACTGAATGCCAGCTTTCACAAAGGTGATACAGGATGCAAAGGCTCAAGTTCAGTACATCTCAAGGAATAAATATGAGTACATGAATTAATTACCCCATCTTTGCGGGGGCACTCAAAAAATTGATTTTGCATATGCGGGACGTGAGTTTTGCGTGCGCGGGGTTGGCTTTATTTATGGCGGAACATGCCGCACAAAACAAAGGGATGTCAGCAAGACCTCTGTTTTTGGGGCGGGACTACCAAACTTGGCAGGACGGGAATAAATGTGCAACGAGACCGCCATATATCACGGGTCATTTGCCAAGCACAAATATTTGAAGTCGAAAGCACAACCGTAAGAATCATACTTGTCACAAAGAAAATTCTCTATGTGCAAACAACGTCGGCGTATCTAGTATTGAAAATTCTCCCGAATCACGTGTTAAAGACTTCTGCATGGGAATTAATAAACACGATTGGTTCCGCACGGAAATTGTCCTGTACAGCAATGGTTATGTCCTACTATGAATGTGCTGAGTCGGAAGGCATGAACTGGGATCATTGTGGTACTTTGGCTATTCAATTGCATACCTTGCATTTGTCGCCGTTGAATAGTTATCTTGAATCTACTGTAATGCCACGAGCTAAACCCACTGCAGAGCAACATCTTCGAAGGGATCCTACTAATTGCGTACAAAGCCAGCGTATCCATCTTTGTACTGTGCTCGCACAGAGAGGGCTCAGAATCACCCAGTATTGAGGGCATAAAAATGCACCTTGTGAACCCCCGAGCCCAGAGTGTGCTGGTGGAATCCTTGGGGATGCAAATACCAGCATCGAACTGGCTGGGACACGGGGAGATGAGAACACATCGGCAATGGGATGACACTCACTTGGACAGTTCTGTTTGCTTTTGCTCCCCTCTTCGTCGATGTTGCACCGCGGCCACTACTTACTCTCTCCATCCGTCAATGTGTCAGTACAGTGATTCGGGGGGCGAGGGGCGAGGGGCGGGGGCGTCAATATGGGTGGTTCGAGCGCTGGTGGTGGTAAGAGACAAGGAGCAACGGTCGGAGAATCGGGCATCAACAAATCCCAGATCCGAAAAAGCAAGTACCGCATCTGAGGCAAGGGTGTCACGTTGATTTGAATTTACCGTGTTTGATCATCAAACTGTCCTTCCTTCCCCTCATCTCAATGTAAGTAGGCCTAGTTTTGTATATCCTCCAGACTTGGAATACACTTCAGATATTTCTAAGAGTACTGAAAGGATGTTGGTTGGCATCAATTTGGGCCGATGGGATATAATTTGGTAAGCGTGTAGTGAGCATTACAATAAGAAAAGGAAACGAACGTGTGCAAAAAAGGATCCGTTTGGAGACCTCGGTAGGATCCAACGTTCGGGGATCAAAGACGAAAATAACGATATATTACCATTACCGCTACGAGTTTGAACAAGCCCAGTGATAAAGGCAATACCCCAAAAATTGCCTGCTAAAACTTGTAAACTTAAAACATTCGTTAGGGGGCCTGCGGCATTTACCGAGATCACGAGGCCCTTTGAGGCGTGATGTGCCACACTCTTTCTTTCTTTCTGCCACGTTTCTGCCACATTCAGTCCTTTCTCAACAGAGTGCAAGACGCTGCCACCGTTCTGTTTCTTGATCCCTGGGCTCATTGTTGCCACCTCTGATTCTCCTGTCCAACGTGCCACGGGGGCATGACTTTTCGCACCCGCAATCACCAGTGGCGCTATGAGACGGGGTTGACGAAGGATGAGGGCAAGTTTGTTTCTTCTTCTTTTTATTCCGTTAGTGGCGGCGGAGACGGTTTTATTAGACCTTACACTTCGCGGCGACTTTCCTTTGGCAGCGTCATCTGCACAGCAGCTCGTTCGCGCACACTGCTGCCCCGGATCGAGGCATTTCGCTGTCTCGCGTGCTGTTTTCGTCGCGGACTGACATACGGTCCCTCATACATCTATGCTGACGTTCCTTCTCTCCCAGATCCCTCCCCGTCCCTCTCGCGCACATCACAACCCGGCGCCTTCGCCCCGCACGTGCGCCTCCTCTCGTGGTTCCTCGACTTACTCGATCCACCTGCGGCGCCGTTCGGCGTGCACCGCAGGGCGCTCGCGGGCAGGGCTGCAAGCAAGGACGTCGGGATGTGGTTTGGGCCGAGTGCCACTGCAGGCGCTGTTAGGTGGGTGATGTTCCGTGCTTTTTTGGATTCTTCCCAATTCCAAGTTCGTGTGCGTCATTTTAGGGCCGATTTGCTTAGATCAATGGACCTACAAGTTGCGTAGCAGCGTATCTCGCACCTCCTCAAGTCCCCAGTGCCTCCTATGCCGAACGACTTGCGTGCCGCTGTTTGAGTAGCGGGTATCTGTAAGAACCCGGACTTTCGAATGCAGGTGTAAATTCCTGGCAGATTACCTTCAACTAATGTACCTAAACATTGCGAAGGACCACCTCCTCAAGTCCTCGGTGCTTGCGAGGCCGAATCAGTAGGGTGTCGCTGATTGAGTGGCAGTGGTCCAGTCGGGTTCACCGACCGACTCTTGGTTAACCAGTTGATGCTGGTTAATTGGACACGACTCTGGTTAATCGTGGTTCACCGGTTGATTCTGGTTAATTGGTGGTTAATTGGTTGACTCCGGTTAATCGGTCGAGGCTGGTTAATCGGTTGACTCTGGTTAACCGCTCGATCCTCATACTAGTTGTCAGTCTAATTAATGCATATAGTGAATTAACAGGTAGTACATAATCTGTATTACTAGTGCATATACATCTTCTTGTATGGCGGTTAACCGCGGTTAACCACGGTTAAGCAATGGTTAACCGGTGTACGCAAGAACATAGTTTGGTTAACCAAACCTAAGCTGGTTTTATAAGATTTTACTGTGCCTAAGGCGGCTAGCTTGTGACGCTCAACTGGCTCCCATCGTCGAACTTGCAGTCGTCTTCCTTCTTAGATTTTCCTTGGTTATTACACAACTGTCCGACGAACCCAGGCCCAATTTTCTTGTCGCATAGCCATGAGAAGCGATCCTGGGAGGAGCCAAGTTTGAGCCAAACTGATCGATATCGTACAGCCGCAGCAACGCGCCTCGCGCGAGCCCTCGGACCGGAATTTGCATAAAGCCAAGCCCGAACCTTCTTTACCTAAATCTCCTTCGCCTCGTACCACTATCAGTCACGACCCGACACGACGATGATACCGATATCGATCCCCGTCGCAAAGCAGCCCGCCATGGATCTGTACTCCGACCATGCCCATGCGCATGTACACGCAGACGAGAAGGTTCACGCCCACACCCACGCCCACGAGGACGACGCGCGGTGGTCCACGCCACATGACCATCGATCGGCACCATCGCACAATCCATGCCACAACTCCCGCCTCCGCCGCCTCCTCCTCCCTGCACTCATAGCCCTCACGCTCCTCGCGGGCCTCGTCGCGCTATTCTGCGTCCTCGACGACCCGTTCGGAATGAACGGCATCGTGGAGGGCCTCCTCCACGTCAAGCGCGCCGTCACCGGGGACGACTCCGGGTCGGGCTCGACCGAATCGGCGTTCACGAAACATAAGTGTGCGTCGCCCGTTTTCACAACCTACCTGACGCTGACGATCCACAGTATACCTCATCGTCGTGTTCGTGGGCCTGCTCGTCGTGCTCGTGCTCGCGGTGATGCTCAGCGCGTGGTGCTGTCGCGGTGTGTCTCGTCTTCCCACGACATACCGTGCGCGAACTCATTTAATATTGGATGTTTTTCTTCTCCGTCTAGGCGCGTTCGAGAACCCGTGCTGCTGTCCCTGCTACCTCTGCGCATGCTGCGGTGGGCTGGGTACGCTCTCTATATGCAGTTCATTCGAATACTGATTGGTTGAATGAACAGCGTGCCTGGAGTGCATCGGCTGCGGGCTGTGTGCGGAGGGCGTGGAGCAGATGTAATATTTCTTGTCGGACACTGAAAAACTCTTGGGCTATTGTATCGCACCTGACGAACCAGCTTTCTTGAGCCCAACCCACGTGTTTCGGCATGCATTTGGGGAAGTTGGGTGAAGTTCGGCATTCTAAGGTGGAATTCCAGCGCTAGCCTCGTCGATCTGGTGCACCTCGGCGACAAAAAATCCGTCGCGGTAGTGAGGAGAGTACATTTCCGTGGCACTTTCCCGAGATACCTGCGTGCAACAGAGACGCAAGACAAGAAGCATGAGTGCCTTTCCTCTGTAGGTTTCTCGGCCCTCGGCATGCGGTTGAACCAGCCCCAGCCCGGCACTCGCACTCGCACGATGGGCAGAGGTGAGGGAAGGAAACATATACGTGTCGGCCCTCGAGGGTAAGTACGGAGGGGGGACAGATACGCGAGTACGCGAGCAACTTGAACGGTTTGGGGAGAAGGACGGCACGACGGGAAGCGACATGGTCGGCGATTGCTTTGGTTTTGGTGGTCGTGGGCTGGGGATTAATATTCCCAGCGGGCGCGGCGAAGTGGAGGGACGGTCTAAACGCAGGGGAGGCAGCGGACGCAAGTGAAGGGAAGAAGTGAGAGGGCGGATCTGCGTGGATTCGACGAGCCGCGGACGCACAGTTCCAGACAAGTTCCAGATGCATCGAACTGTGCTCTCCCCATCGCTCCACATATCGTGGGCGGGCACTGCAAACGCTTAAATCGGAAGGCTCGGGACCAAGTGGCACCGGTCGGGTGCGTCGGGAAAAGTCGGGCGGACGGAACGCGTCGCGAAGATCGGGAACATTGTATAGGACCTCCCATGGTAGACTCGGAGCCAGTCTCTACGTTGAGCAACAAGATAGAGTAGTAGTTTGCAAAAAGAATTGAGTCAATAGTTCGAGCAACCCCGGCCGCACTTTTTTTTTCTTCCTCAATTTTCATCCTATTGACTCAATTCTTTTTGCAAACTACTACTCTATCTTGTTGCTCAACGTAGAGACTGGCTCCGAGTCTACTCCCATGGTCAATTACGACTCACTAATAGCAGAACCAGAATAAAAGCTCTCCGCCATTGGATAATTGCGTGATCGTGCATCAGGGTTGCTCAATTCTTTCGTCGTTCGCGTCGTTCGTTGGTGAATAAATAAATTTCACAAACTCCGCTCCAACGAACGGGGAAGTCGAGTCAACAAATGGAAGCTCCCCACACTTTATGCTGCTGGATGGTCCGATTCGCGCGGTGAAGACACAGTCCACTGCAATGAGTTAGCCACCTCAGCAGCACACGGTCGTAGCCAAAGCGGTATTTGTGGCCCTTTACGGCGGAGTTCAGATGATATTTTGGGCTGCATAGCGGAAGATTAAATGGTATGTGACCGGTCGCATGAGGCGGATAGACAAGGACAGAACAACGGCCTTCCTAGTTGAAACGGAGGGAAAGTTCCGTCGAGATGCCCACGACCCCAGGAGGTGGGTACGATGTAACCTTTCTAGAGGAATGATCTCTGAGTACCGCTGTACCAGTGTTCAGAAATATCATGCATCGTCTTCTCCCGCCTTGAAAGATGGATACGAAACCGGGGGTGCGGCGCTGACTCATGGGAAAGATACCGCTGTATCTTTATTCAAAAGTATCCTGCATCGTCTTCTGCCTCCTTGAAAGATGGATACAAGCCGAGGGTGCGGCAATGAATGGGAAAGATACCATCGTCTTCACCCACATCAAAAATGGAGGGTGCGGAGTTTAACGGGAATCTGGGCCGGCTGCTGAAATGCACCGTTAGACGTTTCCATGGAGTTCTGTCCGGTGGAAAGGGGCGCCTTGGCCCGCTGCCTTCAATTGAGCCACTCTCTCGAATTTATTCCGTGGGAAAACTCCGTGTGGTGCGGGACTTTGGTCGAGTTTCTGGGCTTCGAATCTACGCAGAGCGGATATCGAATCTCCTTCTTGTATTTCTTTTCACCGAAAGCACCCGCCCGCCTAAACACCTTGATCTAATATTGTCAACCCCTGAAACTCGCCTGAGGTTCCATCCGAGCGCAATTGCAGCACGAGGTCTAGAGTGGTGGCCGCCAGGAACCCGCCTTTGGGCGCTGATAGACCTCGTCTCTTCAACTCCGGTTTGACCGTTAGGAGGCATCGGCCCAGTCGAATCAAGATGCGGGAGGTCGAGGGTTCAAATTTTCAAACATAGAAGGCCGGGATCAGCTGACGAATCACCGACTCGGGCGCAGATTTACACTCTATTGTTGCGGCGGAATCTGCAATCCGATGAGCCAGAATACCATGATGGAATTCCCCGTGCATCGCTTTCCGTCAAATTCTGCGCGTCTTGTATCATCTACTGTAAGGATCTCTTGATAATTCGTTCACATTCAGGTCGGTCACAGGGTCCTTGGGCTTGGCATTGATATTTCTAGCGGCGTGCGTTGAACTCGGATCCACACCCGATGTTCGATTTATGATCGATTAACCGGAATGTCGTCAGAATAGGCAAACTGGCAGAAATTAATACAGGCGTTTGACAGCTACGACTAATCTGAAGATATCTATCCACTGCGCAAGGCTGAATTCAAATATCTGGAGTCAGTACTGCTGGAGAAACGCGGCTGTGCGCTCGTCCCCAAGGATTCCGTAATGCCCGACGCCAGTGATGAAGTACTGCTTTACTGGCGTGGTACAACGCCCTGCACCAAGGTCCGCCCACGCGTCGCGTAAGTGAGCAGGCATCGTGGTTATCATCCCAAGCTCCGCAATCAACGCACTAAGAGGCGCCTTGACAGTTGAAACCCACTGTGTGAAAGAATTTGCGGGGTGACTAGGTGACTTCTGAATGTCTTGGGAATGGAAATCAGCGAGGAACTGGAAGAGCGAAGCTGATAGGCGTCTCGTCGTTGCAACAGAGTCGGTGTCGCGCTCCGTCGCATGGGCCGAGCCCGAGAGCGCTGCCGCGAACTGCGTGGCTCGGTCGCTGTGAGCATAGAGGGGATCTTGACGCAGCATCTCGATCATATAGGTAATGGGCCGGTCGATGAGAGGGAGGACGTTTTGCTCTCGCAGCAATGGCTCGATCGTTTCGTTGAGCCAAAGCAAAGGGAAGTGATCAATGAATGATAGTTGCAGGATCTGTTCACCGCTTTCTTCCAGTAGTTTCGCCACTGCGACACTGATTACGCTGGATGCCGAAAAGGCAGCCAGGCGGTAAGGGCCGTTCGGCCGCTTCTGGCGGATCTTCTCCACGAAAAATGCGACAAGGACGAAGAACGGGCTAGTTGGCGTGGATTCGGTCACTCGAATGCCCCAAAGGGTACCGGGGAAGTTGACCCCAAGGGACAAGAGAGGAGTAAGATCTCCATCGCCGCCTGCGAATAAAATAAGAGGTATTCCGTCCCCCGAGCGAAGCTCGCCGATAGTCTCCTCCAACGACCAGGTGGCAGAGTCTGTCAACGGCCCAAGATTCGAGGTATTAACATCTTGGCCTCGGTTTGGCAGCCTGGCGCGTAACTCCGACCATGATACACCGGCCAGGAGTTGGATTTGCGAAACCTGGATAAAGGGCTGAAGTGACGAAGCCAGCCGCGTTGCACTCATGGAATCAAGGCCGTAGGACCGAAGAGGTCTTTCGGGTTCGAAATCCGCTTTATCCGTGTCCAAGAAGGACAACACGATCTGTAAAATCTCCTCCTCGCCTTTCACAGAGACCTGGCGTGGAATTGATTCCTGATCCGACGGCAAGAGATGACGGAAGGCGAGTGGCAAGGGATATCGCGCGTGAAGGGAGCCCCAATCGAGATCAGGAATGTAGTGGTTGAATGACGGTGACCCCTCCCTGAGTTTTTGCAACCCGTCCCGTACACAGGTCCATAGATCTGGGTTGTCGCGTTAGAATATGATTGGTAGATAAGCAGGCAAACTGACGAGCAGCAGACATGGATGCAGCAAAAATCCCATCATCGATCTTCCCATGTCGTCGGGAGTCAGCCCGATCCTGTTTGCCACGTAAGATAAGATATTCCTCATCGTAAGTGTGTCTTCCAAAATCTCACCAAGTAACCAACATTCAATATCGCGGGTACAACGAGGGAAAAAGCGTTGGGATAATGGGCTATGGCACCTTGTAATGTGGTGCAAGCACTACCGTTTCGCTATTGAATACGAGTTCAAATATGAGCCCGGGGAAATGCTCACCTTGCGTAATTAGTTTGTCCTGGGATCCCGATGAGACCACTGAGAGACGAGAACGCGATATAGAAATCGAGGGAATGTATGTCCACTTTGGCCGCGAAGACCTCGAAAACTTTGATCTTCGAATCATGTACAGCGGTGAAATTGGCTTGTGTTTGCTCGAGGAATAGCGCATCCGAAAGCACCATAGTCATCTGAAAGCAGCCTGCGATGGGAACGAGGAGGCTTTCAACGAGCAATGATGTCGCCCGGGCGTCGGTCGCGTCACATTTTGCCAGCCGTAGGTCAAGATCATCACGGCCTCTGAGGTACGCAATTTTCGCCAGGGCCTCGTCGTCTGTATGCGGGTCTAAAGAGTCGATACCCTTCCGAGATGTAAGGACGATGTGTCTAGCACCGTTCTGAATATAGTTAGCATGACGAGACCACACATTGGGATGGACGCACCTGATACAACCAGACTGCAAGATCAACCCCCAGTCCGCCGATACCTCCAAGGAGGATATAGCTCTTGTCGTGGAGAAACAGGGGGGAATCGAGATTGTCCTTTAGATCCACATTTCCATTAGGAATACGTTGGCCGGAGACTGTATTACGCACGACACTGGGAACATCATCGGCAACATTGGCCGGCGGGGGGGAGGGGACGACTCTCAGGACGGACGGACCCCCTTCTTTCGGAAAGTAAACAACATGCTCCCCATTTCTGTATAAAGCGCGGTGGTTTGAGATCAATTGCATGGGATCGGAAAGGTCGGTCGCGGATTCAAAAATCGCCAGATGAATATCCCAGAATGGAAACTCGCGCCGCAGTGTCGTACAAAGTCCGATCGCGCAATCTGCGTCTTGACCCTCCTGGGCAGTCACGTACAGGGTAATAGGGTCCTTCACGTTCATCCCAGCGAGATAAGGCTGGACCTCCATTTCGTCCCCGAACGAATACTGTATATATAGGACGTAGCGAGGGTCGATTTCAGGGATCGATGGAGCAAACGAGTTCGGTTTCTGTGCCGTAAAGAGGAAATTGTGCCCGCCATTTCCAGCCTCAACACTGGCCTGGTTATTGATGAACCCCGTGTCTCGTAGCGTTTCCATCCACGAGGTTGGGGTCATAGTGCAGTGTGTGCGCGAATCCGCAAACGAAAACCACTCGGGAAGGGTACCCAACACACAATCAAGCCACACGCTTCCGACTTTATGGCCCCAGGCTGTGCCGTCAATTTCGATGACGAAAAGGGAGCCTCCGGGAACTAGGAGGCTGTGGAGGGACGAAAGACCAGATCGGATGTCGGGGACTGCATGTAGGGCATGAAGGGCAACAATCATGTCGTAAGACTCTGCGAGTAATCCTGGCTGATTTGGGCCCTTGGTGAGATCATAAGCCTTGGGAGTGACTTTGTGGTACTGAATATTGCGAGCGATCCCAGCAGCCAAGGCCTACAGGAAAACGACTGGAGTTCAGTGACGGTTTAAGATGAAGGGTGAAAGTATTACATATGACGCGTCGGTGACAGTATACTCCGCAAGCAAGTGCGGCTTCCGCTGCAACTCCTCAATTAGATAATTAGTTAACAATCCAGTTCCTTGCGCCATAGTTAGAAAATTTTTCAATAGGAGGAATATGCGCATACCTGCACCGACTTCGAGTATGTTGATCGCATATTTCCCACATTTTTGAAGGGAATCGAGCAGCGAAGAAAAGACCTTCACAGCTTCGGGGTAGACGGTACTGGTCTGGCTATTGCAGATATAGAAGCGGGTCATCAGGTCGTCGGAATATAACGCATCGACGGCGCTCTGGCGGAGGATGTAAATTTGTGAAAAAATCGGTAATCGACAGTGCAGACCTTGGTTGACTGGAAAACTGTTTCGTGGACGTCGGCAATACGAGCAGTAACCTCAAAATGGGCGGGGTACTTTGTGCGCATCTGCGTGTCGTTTTCAGCATCGATCCGCATTTCGTGTGATTTCTTCTCCAGAGCACGCTTGGCAAAGTGGAAGTAGCGCTGGCGGGAAAGCTAGCAATCCGATTTAATGGGAAGGAGCACGAAGTAACGAGATAATTCACATCACCACTAACTATAACGTCTTTCTGCAAAGATTTGGAGATCATTTTGAGAGCCAGTGCGTCCAAAATTGTAAACAAAGCGTCCTCGTCGCTTTGGTCTCTCTGTGAATATGTGGCTCCGGTAGATTCGGGCGTGGAGATGGCAACGGGCTGAAAGATGAGATCCAGCCTGCGGCGGAGGGTCGGAGTGTGCACGGAAAACTTCTGCACCCTCAGATCATGGAACTCGCATACGACTGCTCCTGAGCCGTCCGTGACAACAACATCGTATGATTTAGAATCTAGAAAATAGTTAATCGCTAGTAGATTTGTGTCCTCAAAGTGCGCACCTGGATACCAGGATCGACGCGTTATGTGCGAGAACCAATTCCCAGAAGCAGGACCAGGACTGTAGTAGACGAAACGGCCCACTTGCGACGGTAAATACACTGCCTCGGTCCCATATTGCTTTGATACACCAGGATGGAGCATTACGTGGATACACGCGTCGAGTGTTTGAGGATGTAACCGGTATCGGCCTGACCTACTTATAACAATGAGAGACAGACAGGAGACGAAAGAATACGACTTGCGATTCATCTAGAGATGGGCCCTGGATTTCAGCAATAACTTCCGATGGGCCGCCGTGGCACCGTAGTACTTTTTGATATGCGGGGCCGAAGGTCGCAAGCGGTTGCAGCAATTGATAAAAGCCTGTACAGCATTGGTAAGGAAAACAAACACACACACACTCGGTTCCCACCGTCCATATCCAATCTGGGGAGTCGCTTCCAGATCGACTGCAAATGCGCGCAGTTCGCAGGTTCCGGAGAAGAAATATCCATGAACCCCCGAGCATGTTCTTGGCTCAATGTAAGCTGTTCAGAAAATACTGAGAATCCTAGAGAAAAAGACCCATTGGACATACCGAAGCGGTGCGACCAGGATTTATGGACTTCAGAGACCAATTGCATCCGGAGCGCTCGAGGATCAAATGCGCTGAATTTTTCGCCGACAACGAAAAAATTGAAATGAACTCCACGTCCCAAAGGACATTTGCACCGGATTCCAAGACCTGCAAAAATGGTGATCAACGAAGAGTGCTTGGCCGTTAGATCATATGCGTACGATCTCAATGAATCCGGTAGCCGGTAGGATCGATTCCCCTGCGAATTCCTTCAGTATCACGACAGATACAGCAAGTAGTCGACCCACCATTAATAACGTGTTGAGCCAGCAGCGGATGAGTAAGTTCATTAATCGAAGAGTTGGTGTAAAGTGGTCCGTTGAGCGACGCCGTTTGACGAACCTCGGCGAAATGTGTTTTCGGCAAGGGGATGGGTCGATATACCCAAGGGTGATTAATAAACGACGGTTTATAAACAGAGGGTCCATAGAGGCCACTGAGGTCACAACCATTATATCCGAGAATTGTCATGCGAGCCAGCGTCTCGGCGAACAGTATTTGTTCATCGGCGAACTGTTGCTCTGGGATCGTGGCCGAAGGACGAAGCATTGGGCAGAGAATCGACCTTTCCAGGACGTTGTGTCGGAGTATCGAGGAAGAGAGGACCGGATGACAAGATATTTCCAGGAAGAGGAGCTGATCAGAATCGTATGATTCAAGCAAGTTTGAGATCGCAGGACTGAATAGGACGGGATTGCGACAGTTGTCCCAGAAGTACGAAGGAGAAAATTCCTCAACGAGGACCTCGCCAGTGCAGGTAGAGAACACAGGAATCTGGGGGATGTGCGGTCCACGGTACCGAGTAAATACTTCCTTCATACGCGCCAAATAATCATCTTGAATCGTGTCCATAAAAGACGAGTGCCCGGGGACCATCGTTCTAATCCTTTGCGCGTAAATTCCTTGCGCCTGGGCCAAAGCAATCGCCTTGTCAAGGAGGTCTGCGGTTCCCGAGACTGCAATCGAATCTGGAGAATTGAAACAAGAGATCTCGATGGTGCCCTCCGTGGCACAAATTTGGGACACGATCTTCTGCGCTGCCTCGGCGTTGCAAGCTAACGAAGCCATCCCAACATCAGTGCTCTCTGTCACGGTCATGGCTTGGCCACGGGCTATGGCTATTTCCAACGCCATCGCCTTGGAGCCAGAACCGGAGGCATACAATATCGCCGTCTCTCCGGCAGAATGACCAGCCAGGGCATTCGGGGTGATCCCGACAGAAACCAATAGGTCGAAGAGAGCCATCTGGAGCATAGCGATGGCGGATACAGTGATCGTTACGGGCCATCCTGTTGGCGATAGGGCCAGAGATGGAGGTGAGGTAGGGGAGACAAAGAGACCAGTCGTCTCCAGGAGGGATTCGCCAATTACCCGCCGATAGACATCATCTAATTCGAGGATGGTCCTGCGGAATACGGGGAAGGCCGCAAATAGTCCTCGACCCATCTCCAGGTTCTGGGGTCCCTGGCCGCTAAATATGAAAGCAATGGATGGCGGGGAGGTCGGAACGAGTGTCGCCGGCGCAATTTCTGTACCAGGAGGAAGCGGCAGGGTAAAAGAGGCTCTCCACGGCATCTGCCGAGCACGACGAGCCAGAGTGACTGTGCAGGCGCGCATATTTTCGAGGGAGAGATTCGCGTCGCGGACACCTTGACAGATATGGGCGACGGCCTTGGACGATAGGCCACCCACGACGAATGTCACGGTGGAACCACCGGGAAACTGAATACCGGAGATATCCCGCGTCGGAGAGGCCTCGACGACGACATGGCCGGTAGAGCCACCGATACCTGCTCCAGAAAGGGAGATGATGGACCGGCCAGACGAAGAGCGGCACCCAAGCGGCTGTGATTCCGTTGCTACTTGAAGTCGATGTTTAGCCCATTCGATCGCGGGGGATGGAACAGAGAAGTTCACGGTCGGAGGGATGACTTTCTTCTCCAGGATATGGCAGACCTTCAATAGAGAAACAAGAAACGCGGCGGCCTCCAGATGACTGCAAGGGCTTGGTGAGTCTCAGCGGTGGACCACAGATTGCTTACGTACCCAACATTGCCTTTGACAGTTCCCACATCGATCTCGTCGCTTCGAGCAAAGATTTCGCCCGCAGCATTCGCTTCGATGGGGTCGCCAATGGCGGTTCCTGGTGAAAAGTAAGCGTGAGATAATGTGTCATGTGAGATCTACGCGCACCCGTGATGTGCAACTCTACGAAATCAACATCAGTCACGGCTCTCCCGGCCCGAGAGTAGGCCGTCCGGATGCATTCTTTCTGGGCGATTGCACTGGGGACACTCAGAGGCATTCGCGATCCTGTAGAATTGATCGCAGATCCCAAGATCTACAGAAGTTTGAATCTCGACAGTTATGGTGCGAATTGAACACTCACGACAGAATAGATTTGGTCATTGTCACGAAGCGCGTCCTCCAATCGTTTGATCACAACAACCACGGCGCCTTCTCCCCGTCCAAAACTAGGCCGAAATGTTCAGTTTCTAGGTTCAGACGTTCAAGAATAAAATCGGGGCCCACCCGTCAGCCCTGGCATCGAATGGTTTGATTTTCCCATCTGGGCTGAGGACGCAACTGAGTGTATCGTTCTTCCATTCTACAAGTCTGTTTTTTTGTTTGGAAAAAAAATTACTAATTTAATTCTCCAGAGAAAGTTGCTCACTTACTCGCGATTAATCTGAGCTGCCCCAACCAACGCTGCGGTGCAATCTCCCCCCTCTATAGCTCGGATTGCAAGATGAAGTCCTGTGAGAGATGAACTGCATGCCGTGTCAACCTGAACGGATGGACCAGTAATGTCCAGCACATATGATATTCGATTTGCGGATGCACTGGGAACAGCTGCGAAACTGCCGTCCGTACTCAATGCTCCCTAGATTCAGGATTACCGAGAGTACTATCACTGCAGGAATATTGAGCTCACCCCAACTTCAAAATTGCTCGTTCCACTCATGAAACATCCAACAATTTTTTTGCGGTAATCTATGCCAGAGTCTGCAAGGGCCTCTAAAGACAGTTCCATTAGGCGGCGTGTCGTAAATGGCATGACCCGCGCATCCTTCGCACTAATTCCAAAGGCACTGGTGTCCAAACCGTTGTGGTTCTTCACAAATGCACCTTGAGTAGGCAAGTTCATTTTCCGCTGCAAGTCACCATACCTGACGTGCATTCATTCAGTCGATCCAAAGAAAACACTGACGAATTTGAGTACTTACTCGCTGGAGCTAAAGAGGTCGGGATCCAAGGGCTGATACGCCTGCCCCTTATCCATGAGGAAGTCCCAAAAGGTCCCGTAGCTCAGATCATTGTGAGCGGATTCTCCGGATGGTATCTGGGCTGCAACCCCCACCTAAAGTAGATAGGAGCGATAGTGGGTCGGGAAAAGAAAATAGACTCACAATTGCAATCTTCTCTTGTGTCTTCACGGAGGTCATTGCACAGAGTCCTGAGAACCACAGTATAATTCATTGAAGCCTAATATATGTCGGTGCGACGGATCGGAGAAGCAACAACCCAAAATGGGGGATCCGTGATGGGGCGAACAAAATCTGGCTCTCTGTCGGACAAAAACCTCGTGTTCAGACGGGAGGACCCCTGATGATCAGTAGAAGCTACACCCAAGTACGGAGCAGGGTGGTGTCTCACCATTGATAACCATCGTGGAGTCTTTGGTCACGATCTTAGGGTGGGCCCCAGACGTGGAAGCACGGATACAGGGCGGTGGCATCTCACCACAAGGTCGAGACAGTCGAACATGCCATGTTCTTCTGACATCGGCTCCGACAGGGCTTGATGCATGTCGCGAGTCCTTTATAGCGGGGATCAGCCCGATCGAGCCAAAGGTGGGATCTGTTTCTCCGTGGAATGCGACGAGCATCCTCAAGTCATTGATCTTCCAGACACGGATCGTGTATCAGCTCTCAAAATAAGCTGCAAGGTTTTTGCGGTTTTCGACGCGACAGCGATGGAATCACCGGAGACGAGAGCAACAATTACTGGTCAGTAATTCCGGCTGCATTGTGGGGTAGCTCAGCAAATTCTGTAGAGCTGGTAGACTCTCACTCGGCGCGTCGCAAAATGGCCCCGCCGAGCCTAATGATACTGGTCTTGTTTTTTTTTCTTCTCGTATTGGGACAGATCATCACGAAGATATAAATCAGAATGTGATCTCTGACGGTAGAGTAATAAGTACATTATGTCCGAAGTAAAAACAGCAGAGGAATGATTTTGGACGGCCTGGTAAGTACATCGTGTACATTCAATATACGAAGGTAGGATATACAAACAGCCGACTGAGAAACGCCGAACGAGGTTTCATACCATAGAAGTGATACCAGCGGGATCTTACCTGTATGAAGTCCGTACATACCGGTGGGATATTCCTTGGACACCGGAGGACCGTCTACCGTGCCGTGTAAGTGGTTTTAAGTACTTATCTGGCTAGCCAGGATGGTAATCGCCAGTCGATATCAATCTAGGCCGTGTTTTGTGAACGTTATCCGGAGACTCCCGATCAGTTGAATGGCGATTGGGATGATGCTTTAGATTTGGATCACTCAGTGCATCACATCGAAATGAAGTACCGCCGTTCCATCCCCGAGTGCGAATTCTACTATTACAGTGATCGGCCGGATCTCACGATGAGTGATACAAGTGCGGAGCGCCGTGATCACGCTCATCGGAATAACGAACATCGGCGGAAGTAACCTAATAGACATATTTACCGCCACCATGCGGATGCATGGGGAACTACCTTTGATAGAACCGTGTAGAGATTCGTAGAAGACTGGTTCGCCGGTATGGGTTTCGCCCTGATCTTCCCTGCCCAACATGTTCCCTCTATTTTCCGTCCGACATACGTCGACGCTGGCATACATGTACGAACCAGAAACCATAAAGTATGTTCCTAACTAGTCACTGAATATTGAGCCCTTGTCCTCCTTCGATACTCTAGAGATGTGTGAAATAATCAATAGCCAACTGAGGAGTTTAGAGCAGAAGCTACCTTAGAGAAAGGGGCGTCTGAGGTATCAATCACGCGCGACATCTCGATTACAACTCCCTGTAAGTTGAGGACGTCAGCCAATTAATAATTTTTTGCCGTCGCTCGCACTCGCCCTGCTGTTGTGGCTTTGGCCAGGGGGGCCAAGGCTTCCGGTTCTAGAGGTCGATAGGTTGACTCTGGTAAGAGGTTCACGGAGTCGTTGGCGACCGTTGAGCCTATCGTTGTCAATGAAGTGCACCCGACATCCTTGAGAACTTACGATACGAGTAACGAATTGGAATACACTGGTGATTCGAGATCAGATGATGGAGTATCACTGTGG
The DNA here is from genome assembly GCA_029448575.1 of Mycena maculata. Classification (NCBI taxonomy): domain Eukaryota; kingdom Fungi; phylum Basidiomycota; class Agaricomycetes; order Agaricales; family Mycenaceae; genus Mycena; species Mycena maculata. The sequence goes on from JARJLG010000003.1 coordinate 156,121, forward strand.
AGAGTCTCACGTTTTCCTTGGACGAGGTAGAAAGGGAACCAGGCATCTGTGGACATGTGCAGTCGATTTCGTACGCAGAAAGATTAGTGGGAACTCACAATCGTTTCGCACCAGAAACTCAAGGTTTCCAAATGTGAGCATACAAAATAAAGAGAAGGAAAAGGCCGGTTACAAGGATAAGTTCCAGTGCGCTCGCCACACTGCGTAGGTCATCAGGAACAATAAGAGACGTCTAGAAGAGGAATTAACGATGTAATCACTCCAGTTTCTTAACGACAGAGTTACTAATCGCGGAATGTATATGGGATGGAATGCTCACCGACAGCCGACACAAAAAGCGAGTCAGCTATTCTTCTGGTCCTGTCCTATTGTCGGCAGGGTGAAAGAAAAATTGGACGGGAACCTACTGTTTAAATGCGCTTCCGCGAATTTTCTGTAGCCAGTAGCACATCGCAACAGCCACGACAAAGTCCACCGTCATGCCACATGCAAGAGACGCGGTCAGGAGCCACTTGTATCTCAGTTGCAAGACAGATAAAGTGGGGCTCCGCCATTCGATCCCCATAATGGCAAGATCGGCAATAACGCGCACAAACGTCAAGGTCCAGCATATAATCGGGATGAGCCATTTGCCCGAAACCACCCGAACGCGATGAGCGAAAAAACCCTATACTGTTCATTACAACCTTGCCCATTGGAATCGAGGAGGTTTTGACTTACCTGTACCAGCGTGAATATTATTGCATAGAATAGGAGTGTCATCTCCAGGGAGTGGGGTGGATCTGCGAGATGCTCGAGCTGGCAGTAGAATGTCACCGTGACAGAATAAATCTGGATTGATTTCTTCAAAAAGTTGCCAAGGGGTATTCAACAAGCGAGCTCACCGCATGCCAGGCAGAAATGGCATGGCCGAGCTCAGATATCCTATAGCACACAATATCAACGGAAATGCTTTGAAGGGGTGGTCGATTAACGCAGACCATACTATGGCGACCTTGAAATGATAATTAACATTGTCCTGAGCAGAAGTTGAAGGCATACTATCGCTTTCAGCCAGTGAATGTCGTGAGGATGGTCGCGGAAGTACCTGCAGCATACAATGTAAAAGAGTCATGTTATGCAGACATCGATGTTATCGCACATGTAGGCCTGCAAAGTCTCTATGCCGAAAAGGAAGGTCCCGACAACAGCACCGATCTGGATGGCGCCAATACTGCCGTCAAGGGCTGGGATCGCTGGGGAGGCCGACATAGTGGACGAAACGTGGGCGGTCCATGCCGACGATTTCCGTTTTTATAATAAGGTCACAGGGACTGTCTACACAAGTTGATGCTCCAGAATCAGCGGTAGTGGCTCAGCATATAAATAACCGTAGAAATGGTGATCTAGTTTTTGTTAAGGTTTGTTAAGGACGGAAAAGGAAAGTGTCCATCTGCCGCCAACCCCGCATCACGTCAACCGTGGCAGATTAATTGATTCAGCGGCGGGCAGTGTATGCTATTGCTGTTCTACTCCGTGACCCGGTTTGGAGAATTTCCCGTCTCGGTGTTGAAAGACGGGCCGGCCCCGTGTTCACCGGCGCCCCGCCTTCGCCGAGATGCTGTTTGATTTTCTGCGATCACTGCCCAGGCCTTCAAGTGGGCTCAGTCGGCACCCGTGCGAACACGAAATAGCACTCATTTGCTCTCATTCTTTGCGCATCCGGTCAGAGTTTGATATAGAATCACGATCAGGCACGGTCGCGTTCGCATTCGGATGGCTTCGAATTCGAGGGAATGCCTGCTGGGAAGCCGCCAGACTTGCGAATCCTATTTATTACCCTATGTCATAGAACCACGAGTTCAAACTTTGATTGACTATCACTGTCCTGTCGTTGAGTTAGGTGGCTTTGGTGAATGTGTCCAACCAATCATCATGCAGGAAAATTTATCTCGATAAGCATGCGCCCAGCGGATTTGAGACGGGGCCTCAGAGAGAAAACCGTTTGTATAAATATAGTAGAGTACACGCTATCGGTCAGATCTCCAGGTCACATTGCTACGACAATCAGAAAACCATTAGATTCGACTGACTAAGACATACTTATGAAAAGCAACAAGTCACCCTCGCCTGTCCGTCCTTGCCGATCGACCCGACGAGCGACACGAACGAGTTTCCAAACTGACTTTTCCAGTGCAACATGTGCAATGGAAAGAATATGCCTGTAGAGAAGTGAATACAATTATGCGCCTCGAACGAATGTAGCATGCTAAATGCAGAGGGAATACAGGCGGAAAATGCCAGCTTGTGGCATCTTCACGACCTGAAAAGCACGGACCGACGGTGGGGTAGCCTTCCACTGGTGAGAATCCGCACCGGAAAATTTTTGTTAGAGAGACGTTGGAGAACATTGGAAAGACGCACCAATGGGTCGAACCAGCGACGTCGAACTTGCTGATGTGGAGCCTGCCAACGGTGCAGGGCAATTTGGAGTGGGTATAGAAGCAGGATTATGAAAAAGCTGGTAGGCTACTCGCCTCAACTGAAATGACACCATTGGCCCCTTCTGGCGTATCAAAAGAGATGGGAAACAGCATGGAACAAAGGGCGAGAATAAACTGACTAGAACCATGTTCAGAAAACCACCGGTCGAAGGTGTCAGAATCGCGTTTGTTTGATTCGGATGGTCGTTCGTGGGTGATATTCGGGGAAGGTCGAGACGAGGTCGACCAACCTCGGGAGAATACAGTGGAAGAAGATGGTAGAATGAAGAGAATGGAGAGAGCCTGGCTGGCTTCTGCGGGAGATGGTGGTGGAGAGGAAAGAGATTTTTCAAACTCCGCCTGATCCCCGTTAATAGTCCGTGTGTCTGGGATGCTGTAAGTTCCGGATCAAGCGAATCAACGATGCGATGTCGTTCTGAAGATATTCCGGTAAGATTATCCTTCTTTGATCGCTGGTGTCGCTGGTGGAGTTGGTACAAATCGGCAGACTTTCGCCGACATCCCGTCCACCCATTTCTCCCCGCTAGTTGGCGAGGACAGAACTTGGACAGAACAGAGATTCATCCGACAGGCTGGGATGATGAAAACATTCGAAGAGAATAGGGATTCCGACATGGCCGACGCCGGTCGTTCCTGTGTATGAAGATAAACTTATCAATAAATACGATTGGTTCAGGATAATCATCTGTTTACGATTCCTAGTAACGGAGGTACTGGTTTGCTATCTCTCCATAGCGGGAAGATCTCTGATGTAAGGAAGATCATCTTGGAAATGGAAGCTGATTGAGTTAGGGCGTGCCGGCGGTTGGCCGGCGGCACTCTGAGATTAGCACATCGTCAGCCTCATCCATGCCATTGTCGCTCTTCGCCCACCCACGGTGCCACGCAGACCAAGAATTCTACGCCGACCATTTGATCATCGTTGCTGCGGGGCGGGCCCTTCCCGTCACTCTAAATGATCACTCTACTAAATGGGACCAGGGCGGCCATCCTCCATGATCTCTGACTCCACGGATAACCCCGATCAGACGTATTTATACCGTAAGACACCGCCAGACTACCTCTACCTGACAACCATGTCCTCGACTGATTCTCCTTCCATCCCCATGCTCATATCCGATATCGTTACTCTGAATATTGAGAGGAATCTGTCGGATCCATTCTACGTCTTTGCCCGTCCTGAATCCGGCGACATCGCCACCGTGACTCACCTAGAATTTGGCCGCGCCAGTCATCGTGCGGCCAGTCTCCTTCGTCCAAACCGTGAAGGTCCAGATGGCCAAGTGGTTGCTATTATTGCGTTATCCGATACCGTGTTGTATCATGCGATCCTGGTGGGACTCATGGTCGCTGACTTAATCGTACGTCCTCGGCTTGTGGGTGCCCGTACGTCGTTTAATGCCAACACGAATAGCCATTTCCCATTTCTCCGAGGAATTCGCCTGCGGGAATCTTCCAACTGCTGCGTACTTCGTCTTGTCATCGCATCCTAGCGACTTGTGTCACGCTCGAACCCCTCTTGACGGGCCTCAAGAAGCATATCGCCGAGGTCGATCCAGACTTCGTGCTGAACGTCGAAGAGGTCCCTTCAGTCGCACAAATATATCCCAGCCTGGCCGCCGAAACATCCGAATGTTCGTTCCAGCCTTACCTCCCACGAGTCTCTCATCCGTCGCTCGACGACATTACCCTATACATGCATTCCTCGGGGAGTACGGGATTTCCCAAAGCCATCTCCCAAACTCACCGAACACTCCTGCACTGGCGTGCCCTTCGTACGTTGAATCTATTACAAATCCCTTCTAGATCTATCTGAAATTTGCTTCCCTATCTAGCCCCAGTTTCAGAGACGCGGGATCGTTTGGAAAAACCCTTAGCAAACATGGCGCTCCCAGCGTTCCATCTGTTCGGCATAGTCTGTCAAGTCTTGCAGCCGCTATGCGGCTCGTGTGTTGCGCTCTACCCACCGACTGCAACTTCCCCAAGTGCACTCCCCATGCTGCCGTCTCCCGATAACATCCTTGATCATGCCAAAAAAACAAACTGTAGGTCGCTCACCACGGTACCCGCACTTTTGTCTGCGTGGTCCAATTCTCCGTCCGCCGTCGCATACCTGAAAACACTGCATACCATTGTTCGTCGCATATTGTTCTCTCATCGCGCGCTCAGGCTGACGGCCCGCAGTTATGGGCGGGTGGTCCGCTTCCCCAGAGAATCGGAAACGCCCTTTCGGAAGCTGGTTTAAAGCTGGTGGCAGGGTACGGCGCTACCGAATTGGGCGCCATGACGCACATGGTCCCATACGAAGAGGACGCTAAGGAATGGGCGTGGTTCCGACTTCCAGACCAGGTGAAAGTAAGATGGGTTCCTCAGGGTGACGGTACCTTTGAATGCCATATTCTGGTACGCCCTTTTTGCGGCCTTCTTCCGTGGTGTTCCAATTTCTAAGGGAGCCAACAGACATGGGAGAATCATCAACCTTCTGTGGAAAATTTGGACGATATCAGAGGCTACGCGACGTCGGACCTGTGTATAAACCACCCTCAAAAGAAGCACCTGTGGAGAATGTGTGTCCGGTATCAATTTTGCCTTGTTTGCAGAGCTGAATATTAAATTCAGAGTTGGGCGCATCGATGACGTGATTGTCCACAGTTCCGGAGAGAAAACTGTTCCCGCGCCAATGGAAGATATTGTCCTGAGCAGTCCGCAGTGAGTTTTCATGCAGCACTATTTTCCATTGCTCCACGAACTAATGTGAATGCTGGGGGGAAGTGTCGTAGGAGCCGTGATGTTTGGACGCGAGCGTGTGCAGACTGGGATCCTAATCGAAACGCCGCCGAACCTTCAAATCGATGTTCGGAATCACACCGAACTCGCAGAGCTGCGGAATAAAATTTGGTAAAATGCTCTACCTCAACACTGCGCCTGTACTGACCTCCATCCGATTTTAGGCCTATAGTCGAAGAGGCGAACCAGAATGCCCCGGCATTCAGTCGGATCTTCAAAGAAATGATCTTGTTCACTTCCTCCGACAAACCCTTGCCTCGTGCGGGGAAAGGGACGGTTCTACGCAAGGCCGCACTCAGTCTCTACGCACCCGAGATCGAATCAATGTATGTGCAATTTGCGGGCCTGCTTTTGTACTCATAATAAACGACAGATACAACCATGTGGAGGACCAAATCAGCGTGATCGATTCTATCGACGGCCCGGCCGTCTGGGAGTTCGCCCAGATTCAAGAATGGCTTACCAACCTCGCTGCCAAGCTTGTTGGCTCCACCACAATCTTGCCGAAGGAGGATCTTTTCAAGCAAGGGTTCGACAGGTTGGAAATTTCCACATCAGACAGACTCTCGGACGTGCTGAATATAAATTCCTAGTTTGACGGCCACCCTTTTCCGATTGCATGTCATGAAAGCATTGCGTTCCAGAACCGACGAAGTCTTGGCAGGAGCGGTGGACGCTATTTCACAGAACCTTGTTTATTCCTATCCCACCATCTCAGAGCTATCGACTTATCTCAATAATTTGGGTGGTGAAACTTCGACCGACAATGGACGTCAAGGAATTCAGATTCAAGATCTGATAGACAAGTATAACACCTCGGGGCTTACGCCGGCGGGGGCATCTCCCAATCCGGGGGTGCCAGCCGTAGTTCTTCTCACTGGATCAACTGGAAACCTTGGATCTCAGATCCTTTCGTCCCTTTTAAAGGATGACAGAGTCACCAAGGTTTATGCTTTCAATCGACCCTCGGGACGTACCCTTACCGAACGGCACTTGGACATTTTTAAACAACGGGGCCTCGATACATCGCTCCTGACTTCTCCGAAACTTGTTTTCGTTGAGGCTCGAATGGACCAGAGGGATTTTGGTTTGAAGGCGGACTTGTACGAAGAGGTGCGCTCCCCAATAATCCTATTTGTTGGTCGATGACCCAACCTGATTCGAAGGTCCGTAATTCCGTCACACTTATTATCCACAACGCCTGGATGCTCGATTTCAACGTGGTCCTTGCCTCATTCGAACCCTATATTCTGGGAACACGCCACCTCATCGATCTTGCGCTCTCTGGTCCACACGCACCAAGATTTATCTTTACTTCTTCGATTGCATCTGCGCGGTCGTGGGATCCTAGCCGTGGCCCTTGTCCAGAGGATATCCTCAATGACACCAGTGTTGCCATGGGCGGATATGGGCAAAGCAAATATGTAGTGGAACAGGTAAATTTCGTTACTAGGCTATAGATTTTCCTCACAGGCCGCAGATTCTGGCCAAGAGCGCTTTGACTTCAACAAGCGTCCGCATCAGTCAAGTTTGCGGCGCATTGCCGAAGGGCGCATGGGCTACTAGTGATTGGGTGCCGATCTTAATCAAGACGAGCGTAACTCTTGGACATCTTCCACTCGCTGACGGCGCAAGTATTTCAAACCTGAAACCTCGACTGCTCGATTGATATATTGTTTCAGCTCGTATCCTGGATCGATTTCGAAACCGCTGCGCAGGCCATGATGGACGTTGCTTTTATCTCTTCAAAGGATTCCGGGGGGGCTCCCAACGTCCTGAATCTGGTACACCCTCGCCCGGTTTCTTGGAATTTCGTGATTACTTGCATCCGGGATGTGTTGTTGAAAGAGAGGAATGGCTCTAAGGATTTGAAGCTCGTCAGATTTCCGGATTGGTATAAGAAGTTGCACGAAGCTGGTGGTGGTCACGTCCAAGAAAATCTCGTGGGCATTCATTCTGCTTACACATTTTTGATTTTAACAACGCCTTCGTCAGCCTGGACTGAAACTCCTCGACTTCTTCCGTCACTTGGCCGATTCATCTGTCGGATCCACGGACGCTGAATTCGGAGGGATCAGTTTCTCCACGAACAAAATGCGATCACTCAGTCCTGTGGCAGACGAGGCGAGGAGCATTACCGAGGAGAACGTCGAAGCGTGGGTGGACTATTGGCGTGCCTCTGGCTTCATTTAATGAGAGGAACAATGCACAACACGCCAATGTATATCGCGCAGTTCTTATAAACAAATTGTTTTTCACAGAACTGCCCTGCCGTATGAAAGCAGAAGTATCGGCGGCGCAGACGCCGAATAGCACACAAAGAACGTGAGGCGAGCGGACCTAGAACGGTACCTTTCTTTTCCCGATCCCTTCCCCTCAGTCGATGTATAGCTACTATACTATCTCTTTACAATGTTGTAGGAGACCCGGGTATTGATCAAATTGTCATTCCGATCATGCCTACCACGACTCTTAAGTATTCACAGGATTAGCCTTGGTCATAGGCCAGGTTTATATTTCCGTCAACGGGAGAAGATCTTTCAAGGGGTGCCAGGAAAGGAATTCTGAATATGATTCCTGGTCAAACGTCAACTTGAAACCTGTCGAAAGTAGACAAATGATAGATGTGATAGTGCACAACATGCCGTCTCCGAGCGCGTGTTCTTAAAGTTATCCGAGCGCGTTTGGGCTGGGCGCTCCAGTAAAAATATTCATTTACTATCACAAATCTTGTCTCGGACTACGGGAGACTATGCTCGACGCCTTCGCCGTATGTCAAGTTGTGGAGCTTGTGTGGCGCGCTAATCTTGTCCGCACAGGTCTGCACTGCACGACCGCTCCTGCCCGTATGGCTATGCGCACACGTTCGTGCTTCCAATATAGCCCTTGTGTTCTCCGGCTGCACTTTTGAGAGTAGCTTGAAGAACATTCAAAGACCTCGCTGGCAAGAATTCGCCGACCGAGGTAGGCGTCTCAGCGATCCACGCCTTCCTCCACGATCGCAAGGTGTGGTCCAACTAGATGGCAAGTAGCCAGCGCCCCGGATCTTTTTGCTATTTTTGTGCGGAGGCACTAATCTGTCAGGCCCAAATTGGCTCCGGCTCAAGATGAAACGCCGTTGGAGCCAGTTACTTTGTCAGCAACTTCAGGCCAGGCCTCACAGTTTTCTCTTATGTTTCCGGGTACTATGAAAGCTCTCGTGACACTGGGCGACGGGAGCTTCCAGTTACAAGATGTCAAAATCCCGTCTGTCGGGTTTGACCAAATCCTAGTCAAGGTTGTCGCTGCTGCGCAAAACCCCACCGATTGTATGCATTATTTCTGAGTTGACGTTGTGAACGCTAAAATCCTTGCGAATTTAGGGAAGACTGTGTTGCTACACACTCACGCAGGAAATATACTGGGTTGCGATTTCGCTGGGACCGTCGTCGAGATTGGGGCCGAAGTGTCCGCAGGCTTGAGGAAAATGGGAGAAAGAGTGGCTGGGGCGGTACACGGAGGTGGGTCTTCTTTCCCTAGACCAGATTCACCTTGAATACACGGTGCAGGTATCGCCCCGAATGGCGCTTACGCTGAATACGTCGCCGTCGATGCCGCCCTCATTATCTCAATTCCGGATGATATGACCTTTGAAAATGTTGCCCAGTTGGGGGTGGCGTGTTTTACTGTTTGCCAGTCTCTCTACCAATGCCTTGGTCTCCCTACACCGCTCAAGCCGGCGTCAGTGCCGGAAGACATTCTTATATGGTCGGGAACCTCTGCGACCGGCCAGTACGCTGTGCAATTTGCTAAACTGGCCGGTTTACGCGTCATATCGACCGCCTCAGCGAAGAACATCGAATTTGTCAAATCCCTGGGAGCTGACGAAGTTTTTGACTACGCTGACTGGAAGACTCCCAAAAAGATTTCGGCCACGACAGAGGGTTCTCTTAAATACGCCGTAGATTGTATCAGTGAGGGGATGACACCGAATCAGGTCTCCATGTCGTTAGGGAAGGAAGGAGGCACTATCGCAACGCTTCTTCCTTATGAAAGCAAAAGACAAGGCATTAAAACGGTGTTCATCCTCGGATATTCAATCCTTGGAAAAGTGAGGCACTGATCTCCCTGGATTTCTCAGTACCGATTTTTTTTCAGGCCATCGAGTTCCCTTTCGCCTTCCCCGCCAATCGGGACCACTACGAGAATGGTAAAATTTACGCTCAAATGATCTCGGAAGTGCTTGCGCTGGGGACACTCAAGGCTGTTCCAGTCCGCCTTTATCCACACGGTCTATCCAGTGTGTATGATGGGTTTGAAGACATGAAGGCCGGAAAGGTATTTCTGACTATTTTCAACCCTATGGTCGATTCACCAACTTCAAGGTTGGCGCGCAAAAAATTACCTATAGAATTTCAGACACTCCGGGACTGGGCAGATGATGGCTGAAGAGCAGCAAGACATTTGAATGTTCAATCCATCGATTCATGAAATCGTTATCGCTCGAAAGAGATAATAGTGACCTGCTAATCAAAGGGAGTGAGAGCGCATCCCATCTTCTCCGAGGTTCAAAACTTCCTACACATTCTACCCTGTATGCATCAACATCTCTCCAGAGAGCATCCCACATTTTCTCCGAGCCGTCAGGGCCCTTGTTCTTCTACTTTCAGATTTCAGGCTATACGATTACCCATCAACCTGACGGTTCCGGACGCACGGCCCAATATGTGGGATGGATTCAGGCATACATCTTTGCTAACGTGGGCCAAGTTTTTCCTCCCGGCATCGATATTCTCTCGCTGCAAATATACCTGAAACTTGACCTGTGCGTGATTAGGCCCGAACCGGGGGTTTTCGGTAGCGTCACTAGTCCACTCTATGCCATTTGAGGTACTGCAAGCAGTTTGCAGTAGGCAAAGTGCTTACACTAAGAATTGACGCTTCGGAATCCCACGGAGAAACTGGGACATTGGATTGGATGTTGCTGGTTCCTTAGGGCCTGATCGGGTGCCCCAGAATCTGAGTCTATACCACCTTCGTCACTTCGGCTAGATTTGAGCAAGTTCGTCACCTCATATAAATTCAACAAATTCAGGGATTCTTCGTCACTTGAGAATCCAAGTTGTGAATGTTCGTCAGTTCACATTCCCCGCTGTGAAAATTCGTCAGCTCAACATTTCTGTTATACAAGCATGTGGTTGTTCCATGCCACTGCCGTCACCCACCTGCTTTGTCCCACATTTCTTCGACTAACCGCTACACCCTCCATCACGCTGATATTCTCCAAAACATCGGGGTCGAAAATCAGGCGCTCGAGACTCCAGTCAGAAGTCAAGCTCTCAGCATCATCTTGCATGTCGCTAAATATCCTTGCGCAGGGCCCACCGATCCATTCGAAATTGCGACCTTCGTTGAGGACGACACATCAGGTATGAATTTTGCTTTTCGGTCTGTCCTTCTGCTGCCCCCCAGGTCCAGAAATTGTCGCCGCCACTGGGTCTTCAACGTTAATGGAGTCCCAGGCACCAATATGAGTTCAGCAACCTCGGAAACGACTCTCAAGGTTGGCTCACTGAAAGGGTGGGGTGTACAACATGATGGAGTATCAATCAGGGCTGTCATTGGGCTCAAAATCACTGCCGGCCAACTCGGATAAATAGATTATGGTTGAATTCTTTGGGACTTTTTAGAGTTACTTACTGCAGGCATAGATATGTACCTTATTGATTCATATGTAGAGTAACTGACCCATCATTTATCACCTACCCGCAATGATACGATCTAGTCCTTGCATCCAGAAAATCAACTTACGACCGAAATCTCGGGTGGTGTTTCAATGTTCAATCAGACTGGCGGAGTGATGGCTCACAGGTTGCTGAATATAATGGTCATCATTTCAACGCCCAGTTTGTGGCCAGAAGTACGACCTTCAAGGTGGATCCATAATTTGGAGGTCAAAAGCACGAATGAAGAGAATGATCGAAGACGAAGTCGACGATCCCAAAGACAGCGAGTTCCAGATTATCAGGAAATCCAGGTGTTATTTTTCGTGGGCCAGCACTTCATGCCGGAATACTGTTGCGTCTGGGCCGCGTCCGCGAGCGGAGCAAAGACAATCGAGGCGGAAGTGTGTCGGTAACTGCTCGAAAAACCGTCGGTCCTCAGTGAGTCGTGCCACTAATATACATCGTAGTCTCGAAGTTTTTGCAGTAGAATAAACTGCTTGAGGACGATGCAATGGGACAGGGCGAGGGACACAAGGTGAGAGAGTGAGAGCGGAAGGGAGGGCTAAATCAAACTAAGTCGGACAGATGGGAAAGCTTCGTTGTTTTCGGGTTTTATACGACTGAGTATAAAGGGGAGAATAAAAAAAATACTACAGAAAGATAAATGCGATAACTCAGAAAAGGTATTGACCAGATGAGCATAAGGTTAAAACTCGAAACATCAAAGCCAATGGCCGAGATGGCCGAAATGAATTAACAATGTCGGTGAATGAATAATCACCCCGGAAAGTGAAAGAATAAGGACATGCATGGGGTCAATCTTGCTGCGCAGTATAATAGACTCATCTATTTCCCTTCTCTTCACTTTCACGGGCTTACAATTACTTTTGATCCCGCCTCATCGAGGTAATGTTGCATGCAGACCCCTTCCGCAGTAAACATTGACTCTTGCAGACTAAATACATCTCATCGCACAACCTGAGATCCTTTTGTGGTTGGAGACATCTGGAGGGACGCCGAACATGCTTCAACGTGTCACGGCGTGACGTAAATGGTGAACTCACGAAGATTCTCAGCAAGGAAGTGAACTGACGAAGATTCAGAGAGCCAGGACTCCCAAGTGACGAAGACCCACAGCTGGGAGTCTCAAGTGACGAAGAATAGCTCCAACATGCTAAATTTACACTGTGTGACAAACTTCCTCAAAATCAGCCGGACTGACGAAGTGACGAACGTGGCGCGGACTCCCAGGATCTTTTCCTGAGAATCTTCCCAGAATCTCGTCTACAGTATGTTTCCCACACCATTTGCCGTTCTAGAATGGGAGATACATGTGTGTTCTCAAATATTGATGTGACGAGGGGGAGAAGAACCCAAGTGTTCAAAATACTCAACACATTCTGTAATTGAACTGAGAATCTGTGGCACCATCCCAGAATCTGTGCAAAATTTCACATCACATTTTTTGTGCCTCTCCCAATGCTCAAATGTTCATAGAATGACCGTATTGAAGATTCTAGGGTGGTTTGGTGATGAAATCTATGTCCATACCAGATTCTGTAAAAATTCTAGCGGAATTCTGGAGCACCCTATCAGGCCCTTAGTCTCTCTAGAAGACAGGGTCATGATACCAGCTCGTTTAGAGATTCCTATCTATAAGGGATAAACGAAACCTTAGGGTTACTCCGGCATGCGGATTAGGGTCTTGTAAGTTATTCCCCAGGAGTTATAAACCGGTTTGTTAATTTTGGTTTATAAACAGGCCATTTATAAACATGTTTATAAACCACCAGCTACAAAGTGCCTAAAATTTGAGTTTCTCCACCTCCCGTCCCAAAATTTCTTCCTGGCAACCTTCTTACCATCGCCTGCCCAGTCTGCAAGGCTCCAGATTGCACCGGCCCTTGCCACCGGGTTTTCTGCCAGTGAATCTCTGAAAATGGTGACCGAATGTTGATGCTAAGTATCACAAGAAACTGTCAAAGTAGTGTCAGCAACTGTTCCAACCACAATACCTCCTGTCGTTCCTCACCATAGTACGTGACCTGGACCCAAACATGATGAGATGAGAGGGCAGAGGAACATTTTTGTTGTCGTCCGCAACGAGATCTCCGCGGCCCGGATGAATATTAATAATAATAAACCGGCGATCTGTGCTGGACTATTGAAAAACCTGTTTATAAACGGCCGTTTATAAACCGGTTTATAAACTGCCTTAACTTACAAGACCCTAACACGGATTGGGAAAGGAATGGATTCGGTGTTAGGATTGATGCCTTACAAATACCTTACGTGTAGATCTGATATGGTAGCCGTGATCGGCTCAACCTGGCGTGAGTTCGAAACTGACACGAGCGGCTTTTTTGTCATCTACATATATGTAAGAAAGAGCACGTCTAAAATTAATTCCGCCGTCGTAAAGTGATAAATAAATTTGTGGGCCCTAAATGGATCCTCCAACATCCCAGATATGCCGGAGAAAAAGCCGAAGGAGGTTTTTGAAAAAAAGTCACTCGTCTCGGATTTGAACTCACGCCAGGTTGAGCCGGTCACGGCTACCATATCAGATCTACACGTAAGGTATTTGTAAGGCATCAATCCTAACGCCGAATCCATTCCTTTCCCAATCCGCGTGCCGGAGTAACTCTTACGAAAGCCCCAAACCTGACTCCGGAGTAGTGTTGCCGTCGGTGTGAGCTCACACCGATTTGCAACTCGGCTCGGCCATCGAGTTGATGGACTCGATCATCCGAGTCGAGGCGAGTTGCAGACCGGTGTGAGACGAGTTGTGACAAATTGTTGCCATCATTTTCCCATCCGCCATTTGTAAAGCGCGTGCTGGGCTATTCTACTAGCATTTTGTGAAGCCGGACCATCTCAGCCCACCGAAAAAAATCAAGAAGCAAGGAAATTCGATATAATTGTGTCTCAAATATACCTTACCGCTCGGTGGTCCTTTATATGCGCTGAACATAACTAAAAGACCGTCGTGAAGCCATATGACGGGTCCATGTACTACACTGGTTGAACATTTCACATTTTTGAGTGAAAAAATTGATAAAAAATGTCGTTCAATTTATAGCCATTTTTCACCGAAAAAAGAAGTGAAAAATTTAAAACATTTACACCACTTTTTTGACTTGAAATCAAAGTGAAAAATGTGAAACAAATTTTGTGATGTTGTTAAGATGTTTCTTTTGCATTTTTTGACTGAACTCAAGGTGAAAATGATGGTGAAAAAATCAAAAGTTTTTTCACTAATTTTTTCAGCAGAAATCAAAGTGAAAAATGTGAAACAAAGTTGGTCATATTGTTAAGATGTTTGTTTCACATTTTTGACTGAAACTCAAGGTGAAAAATGCGAAATATCACTTGTTGAACATTTCAATTTTTTGAGTGAAAAAATTCATAAAAATGTTATTCAATTTATTGGCATTTTTTCACCGAAAAAAGAAGTGAAAAATTCAAAACATTTTTCACCACTTTTTGAGTTGAAATCAAAGTGAAAAATGTGAAATAAAGTTTGTGATGTTGCAAAGATGTTTCTTTTGCATTTTTTGACTGAACTCACGGTGAAAATGAAGGTGAAAAAATCAAAAGTTTTTTCACTAACTTTTTCACCAGAAATCAAAGTGAAAAATGTGAAACAAAGTTGGTCATATTGTCGAGATGTTTGTTTCACATTTTTTGACTGAAACTCTAGGTGAAAAATGCGAAACATCACTAGTTGAACATTTCAAATTTTTGAGTGAAAAAATTGATAAAAATGTCATTCAATTTATTGGGATTTTTTCACTGCAAAAAAGAAGTGAAAATTTTAAAACATTTTTCACCACTTTTGTGAGTTGAAATCAAAGTGAAAAATGTGAAACAAACCTCATGTTTTTCTTCGAACTAGTGATACCATTAATTCATACACATTTCAAGGTAAAAACAAAGGTGGAAAAATGAACAGTTTTTTGACCAGTTGTTTCACTAGAAATAGAAGCAAAAAATGCAAAACAAACAGTGGGGGCAAAAGCTAACTCACCCAGAATTCACATGTGTTTCACTCATGTGTTCCGAAGGTGGTTGGCAGCTAAACAAAGGCGATATCACAGTCCATCAATTGTTCTTTGCCAGACAAAATACACACAAAGAATAGACAAAGGACAGACAAAGGAGCTTGGAAATCCTGTGGCCCTTTGTTCTTTGTCCTGTGTCCTTTGTCCTTTGTCCTTTGTCCTTTGTCCTTTGTCCTTTGTCCTTTGTCCTTTGTCCTTTGTCCTTTGTCCTTTGTCCTTTGTCCTTTGTCTTTTGTCCTTTGTCCTTTGTCTTTTGTCCGTCCTTTGTCTATTGTCTGCCTTTCACTGGTGAAGCAATTCAAGTTTTTTTGACGGAAAAATTGGTAAAAAATTCAAAATCTGTTTAGTACATTGTATTTTGGGTCCCAGTGGCATTTTAGGTGCATCTCAGGTCCCTGCATCTATTTCTGGTGTGCTTGGGCCCATGCCACCCACCGTTCCCTCACGGATTTAAAATCCGAAAAATCACCCTTTATTGCTGTTTTAATGAGTACTTGGCCCGCGGTGAGTCCAATCCCAGACGGATTTTGCGGCCCAGCGCCATTTTAGGTGCATTTCATACTCCGGAGTCAGGTTTGGGGCTTTGTTTGGGGCTAGGTTTGGGTTTGATGCCCTTACGTGACGTAGTAAACAAGATGACCTAAAGATGTAAAATGCATTCTGGCTCCCTCAGTTGTGGTCCAGTCATCCTCAAAAGTGGTGGAAATTGAACCGAGATGCGTCCAGTCTTGGAATATGTAACAAGTTTCAAGAGAAACGGAGAGATAATGAGTTAGACTCTGTGCCGAGCACATCAAACCACTAAATTTCGCTGCACTGCGGCTTGTATAAAGCAATTGTTGAGATATACACTTATAGGGGGGATATAGAACCATCATGCACAAAGATTTCAGGGGAAAATCAGGGCAGAACGGCGGCAGAACAAATACATCAAAGTAAGGCCGACAATTGAAACTCCGCTCGAGACAGTGGAATATCTGTGCGTCCTGGCCCGCCTCGATATTGACTGGCATTTTTTGTGTTCCTTAACAAAGATTGCAATTATTCCTTCCAGCTCCTATGATAAAATCTTCACTGAAAACTACAGTGAAACAAATTTGTAGTCACATCGGTGTGGTTTCTCCTCTCGGGGCAGAATTTCGGTCAATATCCACTGGGCTTCTGTCAGAATTTTTTATATCTTGGACTCAGGCAGTTGTCGGTCGAGTTTATGTCACATCCGAAGACCATTGAACAAGAGATGAGCGAATCCGAACACAATTTGAGGTTCCACATCACGTTGAAGTGCGGCCATCAATCATTCGGCACTCGCATCAAACCCAAACCCAGCCCCAAACCCAACCCCAAACCCGACTCCGGAGTAACTCTGAGTATGCATCCCATACTCCGATAATGATTTCAATGCTTCGCCTCAGAAATCGTAGTGTTGGCTTAGGCATTTATTGCGCGTCGCAGAGTTTCTGAATGGAATCCGATGACCTGGTCTGGATCTGGTGCTGTGATATTTCCTTCATGGGTTTGCGGGGACAATTTCGGGCTAGCGTCGCCGTCATTAGTTGTTTTGGTTGCATAGACGTACTGGATGATCATACCCTATATTTTCGAACCGTAATTGATCAATGATACCGCCAACGATACTATTTTAGCCGCTGATGTGTCCATGCACCCTGGTATGGAATTATCGTTGATGCCGACCGCATTTGTGGCCTGTTACCTCCAGAAAGAATCTCGGATATGTATTCATACCATGAGTATCCACATACCAATTCTAGGCTATATCATTGCCCTGCAGCGCTCAAAAGGAATGAAAAGGAATGTTTTGATGGATTTTTCCCACCCGCCAAAACGCCGATTCCACAGGTGGTCCCATCATCGGAAGGTTCATATCTTCCACGGCACAGGTTAAAAATCCGAACATATCTTGGGATGTAGAAAACACATGTATCTGCCTACCACGAGAGCAATATGGCCCGAATTTACCCCGCACGATCAAAGTTCACAGAGAGAACATTACCGATCCCGTGATAAACCGACGCGGCACGAACGTGCAAACAATGACAAATATTGCGCTCAATCGCAATAATCACACCGCTCCCCAATGCAGACGCAAGTAGCACCGGATGTACGTGAGAATTATATCTAGGTAATACGTGGTAGGCGGCCGAATAATATATATACACTTTTGCTGGGGTATGCAGCTTCTGGGTCCATGGGAGGTGCCGTCTCCCGCAAAGCTAATGAGATACAACGTCGAGCGGAATTAACCGAATGTCTGAAGATAAAGTACTAAATGAACTGTAGGAATCTCATCCCATGCAATAAATCGCGTCACCGCCAAAAGACGAGCTGGGATCGGACAGCGGAGAGCGGGCCTGTAGGACGGATCAATTTGAGATACGAATCGTCCAGCAAAAGGCGGAAGACGCACCGAAGATGGCGACCGGTGCCCACCCCGCCAGAAGCAGAGCAACGTGATGTGTTCCGAGCTCTGTCGGGCTCGGTTTCGCGGAAATACTGTCGATGAGGGGCGTTATTGCGGAAAGCAGGTGGATGCCTATGATCGCACTGGAAAGGGAACCGCTATCCATGAGTCGTTCTACGCGTCGCCGGTGATATTCATCACGTACAATTGGAAGATAATGAGACTTCGAACGAGAGAAGAGAGTTCAGAGGGGTTGCGGTGACTCGCAACTGGCGGCGCTACGGGGACAATGGATAGGATAAGTGGACGAAACCGTGAATGATAATGTGCTTTACTTAGCCTATCGATTGGGGGATCGGACAGCGAGGAGATCTCGCCTGGATAATAATGAAAGTAGTCGCTTTCCTCGCTAGGTTCGCCACTTCGCAAACCGAAGGCAAGTTGTGTGACAGATATACGATCGCTGTTGTGGATGGATCGGGGACTAATGCGCGTGCTTCGTGTTGTGCCGTTCGGACTTCCGTCGAAGGAGCGCAAAGGCGTTGTTATATCGTCCTCCTCCGTACTGTGTAAATGGCCCAGAGGACGCGGTGACTTGCTCTTCATTTCCGCAAAGGAGACGCTGGAAATCGTGTCGAACGAATCTTCAGACCCATGCGAGTGATGGCCCGACGTCGCCGTAACGTAATCTGGAGAGGGCGGGGGGAATGGGAGATGGAAACTCCGTAGCTTCTCCTCGCGAAGGATGGGATTTATAGGCTGCCGCCGCGCCTCACTCGCTATACGCAATACGGAGGATGAGGACGGCGACAGTGCAGTGATAGCCCGGGGCGTTGGGGGCGTCGTGCCCGTTTTGAGCGACTGACGCGATTTCCGCTGAGGGATAGCCGTGAAGTTATCCAGGTTATCGAAGTTGACGGAGCGGCGGGCCCGGCGGATGTGCCGATGAGTTCTCAGTATGCGAATGGCGGACAGTAGCGTCACACAGAAGCAGGGGATTGTAAGAAAGAAAGGTGTTCCGGCGTATCCGAGGAATCGGATCCTAGAGGCCACAAATAAATCAAAGAGGACGATGAATTTCGGTGGACCCACCAGAGTGGACGTGGAATGCAATTGAGGCTATCGGTGGCCTCAAATGTGGCGAAGAAGACGACGAATGTGACATTAACGATAGAGGCAAGGAGAGGGAAAAGCACCAAAGGGATTAGATAGTAAAATCGCCACTGAAGAATTCTATGGAATTCTGTGAACCCAGTGGTCAACGGTCAACACCACCACTCACGAGGTATCTTTCTGTGTGTCCCACTGTTTCGGTTTAGCGACGTAGATGGTAGTCGCAGTCGTCACGCAAACCAGCACGCCAATTAAAAAGAACGTGGCCATCCCCGAAACGAGTACTTGTGCTAGCAAAGCAGTGGTCAGCATCGAGATGAGATAGCGACGGCAGCAACTGTGTACTTATGCAGAAGGCTTTAGGCATGCTGGCTGGGTCCATCTTCCATATCAGACCTTTGTGGTAATGCGTTATTGAACAAACTCAACAGACGTGGAGACCGAGGTGCGAACCTAAACAGAATACGCCCTCCAAGACCGTAATCCCGACAGCGTACGCGATCGGACCCCAATAACTCTGAAGAGCCCATGCCAGCGGCAGAAGGACCGCCCAGCAGCCAATCAAGCCTGCAGTGACTTGTTAGAACCCAAGACAGCCGACGGAGAGAACAGCCAGACCCGAGAGCGAGAGAGCAAACCAGGCGAGTTTGAGGCCGAAAGGCAGCATGCGGGATGCGCTTAAGGTCCGGCCTTTGTAAGTACGGGGCGGGTGCCCAGACTAAGTACATGAAGGCCTGTCAGTCCGTGGCGGCCCGAATGACGCTGCGTGGGATTACTTGAACCAATCCTGTCGGAATCCAGATAGTAGCCGAATTAATCATTCTTTCTGGATGGAGGTAATGCCATGAGGCTGATTAAAGCTTTAAGCATTTAGGGAGAGTCGCTTCGAGGGAACCAATGGCGGCTGACCTGCATGATCCACAGTAAGAATCCCGATTCCCAATACACTCATCTTGTGGTCTGCGTCGGGGGCTTGGTTTTCTTTTTTTTTTCGTCGACGCCACCATCTGCTTCCATGGTCAACTGATTGTTTGTTTTCTCCCCCTTGAACCCACGGTAAATGCTGGATAAAAATAGGCCGGCCGCTGGTAGATTGAATGCACTTCCTCGGACGTCGGTTGTCGGGATGGGGGACCGCCATGCGGTGACTCGACGAGTTACGAAATCCAACTGAATGGACCTGCAATGGTATTCCGTGGGATCACATATATCGGTCAGCGATGGCTCAGCAGGACGCAGTATCGCCGAGTGTATCGCGCAGTGTTCCGATTGCCACCTTCGATCCGTCAAGACTCAAGACCATCGCAACCACCAGTTGTATCGCCTTGATTGTGATCTTGAGAGGGCTCGGGGAAGTCGGGACAGATATTCCTTTAACCCGTTAATGCGGTGCCACTGTGTGCTTTCGCGCTTGAGCAGGATGGATGATGGAAGCAAGAGGTGCGTTGTTGACGGTTGTTACCCATCAGCCATCAACCAAGAACTCGAACGTCGATAGCAAGAATTCTCTTCAAGCCACCCGAGCCCGAGGATCCCCCATCTCGGACTTGCTGCGTATGCAGGTCCAACCGATCTTCCGACCGCCGCAATTCAACTGTGGCGTTGAGCCATTCCACCGGTGTGTTGTTTTCTTCCAGCTCCGACCATCCATTCCAGGGTTTCTCCGCACTCCTGGCGAAGCACTGCAAGCACGGGGCCCGATCCCCTCGCGGGAATCAGGATCCTCCCCACTCCGTGGTTGGCATCTTAGGGCTCTTGACGACCGCATAGTAGACCACAGCCGGGCCGAGGCATTTTTCGCGCGACTTGTCATAATCTGCCCAACCGCGCTGAACATGTGATGTAACCTGCCGAATCGGGTCTCTGAAATCGAATAGCTAATTCCGCAATGTTCGGTGCGTACTTCAGTGAAAGGATGGAATCGGGTTGAACACATATTGCATTCATTCACATATTTTTTCTAGCAGGCAAAAGTGTGTTGGACTCCCGGCGTTCCTCCCAATCTAACGGGGGCGTACACCCGAGTCACTTCAGTCCCCTGGCGTGGTACCCTCTTGACATTTGCATCCTAGGTTAATCCTCGAAGTACGGCGTTCAAAAATCAACACTGCATTCCCGAACCCCAACCTGCATACACTGGGTCAATGTCATTTATTCGACGTATGCAGGTTGATTAATATATGGTGTAAGAGCCAACCTCGTCGCGAAAACTCGGAAGATCCGGATGGCCACCCGTCCTTCGACTTGTTGGCAGAAACGGACGTTCTATTTTTGTTCCCGTCCCAGAATGCCTGACTCCAAAGAACACTCCAGTCGTCCATATCGTCCACCCGTTCTGCTGTATAGACACCCTACGTGCAACCAGTTACACCGTAAATTAAAATTTAAAAGTATAACCTTTCATAAATCCTCAAATCCGCGCCACAACAACTGAACAGTATTAATCAGCGCCATGGATTAAAACGATTTCCTCCGGGGATACGTCGTGTCGGGCAGATTGTGACAAACCGCGGTAGTGGAGATGTTTTTCAATTGGGCGCGTCGTCAAGGGATGCTTACCTGTAGCTGAGTCTGAATTTCCGCGAAGGGGAGTGGACTGTGAACGTCGGCGCCGGAGTGGGGATAGCTGATGGGAGAATGGTTGTCTGCATTTCTGCGACGATGGTGACCAGACGCGCGATGGTCGCGACGTCGTGTGAATTTTGAACGCCGGGGTCGGAATGAGTTACCACGCCGGATTGGAACCGGATAAATGTTCTATGGCCCTTGCAGCGTTGGAGTGCAAACGCGGAGGGGACACGATGGATGTCCGGGGCGGATATGTTTAATGAACTCTGGGAATTGAAGGAGAGACATTAATGAACACTCAAGAGATGCCTGCCTGGCGTCGTTTAAGTTTCTCCTTTTGGGAGGGGACTTTGAACGCCGGTACCTCATTTGGGATAGGCTAGAAGGCTCGGGCTGCAAGGCTGTGTATATGACGACTGGAGGAGCCAGATTAGCTGATTTCAGGTTGCGTTCCCTGATGAGACAGACGCCGAGGAGGGCGGAATGAAATCGGAACCACGTTTAGCAGGTACGTTCTCGTTCTTCCTAGTACTCGGAGGAGAGGGGTGCGTCAATAGGCTGAAGGAAGACTCATCTGACGATGTTGACCAGATGCGTATTGTGTCGACCACGGCCGCGGCGTGTTGTTTTGAACGCCGGGGTCGGACTGAGCTGAATGTTTGGTGGATGGAGGGCCAAGGCAGGTACATATGTTTAATGAACCCTGAGAGACTTTTGGAGGCATCGTCGACACGCGTATATACCTAGACTCTCATCATAGCCAGACGCTTCAACGATGATCGACCTCGTATCTCGGTTAGTATATACCTGTAGTTTAGTTTGGTGTGAATTTCCGCCACGTGGGCTTTTTTTTTTGTGTTAGATGGCCTTCCTGACAGCCGACATGGTCGCCCGCTATGTTTTTCCACTTTGAATGGAAGCCAACGCCGAATTGTGGGATGGACTGCACCACAGCATTGTAATATGTAGGCTAGGCGACGATATCGTGCGGCGGAGACGTCGCGAGGCCGGACAGGCCAAATGAATGCGCCCACAGTCATGACCCTCGGACGCCACCGTCAGAAATCCTGATCCTGGGCTACGGGATTTCAAGATGTGCTCCGAGCATCGAAATGGCTTCCCGAGCATTGCAGAAGGCCACTTAGCGAGTACGTTGAAGGCGATCGTCGGGCGCTCCAAGGGAGTGCCCAATACGTGTTTTTCGCGGTTCCGGTCTCTGAAATGTGCGTCATGGCAGTGACACTGCATTTATTTCGGGGAGATAGACTGGCGACCAATCTGTCTACGAGCAAGCTTGTCAGTATGTTTTCCCACTTCAGAGAGAGATCGGTTACCGGTCTAAAGGGGAGAGGGTCCCATCCGAGTAACGAACATCAATCAACCTGCATCACGTCGAATAAACGACATCGCTCCACCGCTGCCACAATTAGGGACAGCAAATGGACAGACATCTATGAATCCTGTGGCGCCAGAATTACATGTCGCGTGGAAGTCCATTTACAAAAAAGGTTCGTAGAAGCGCAAGTCTCACAGGTACACATAACGGAATCTTCCGCTCGACGAGAAGAAACCGCGTTACATCTGCTCCACGCCCTCGGCACATAACCCGCACCCGATGCATTCCAGGCACGCCGTTCACTCAACTAATCAGTATTTGATACACGGAACGGGGGAGCGGGGGAGGGGGATGAAGATAGATGAACGCGTACCTAGCCCGCCGCAGCATGCGCAGAGGTAGCAGGGACACAGCACGGGATCTCGAAAGCGCCTCATAGGAGGGCGACGGATGTTGGTCAGATAGGTGCGCGTATGGCGTGCGGTATGGAGAAAGACGAGACGCACCTCTGCAGCACCACGCACTGAGCATCACCGCCAGGACGAGGACGACGAACACGCCCACGAGCACGACGACCAGGTATACTGGCCGCCGCATGACCGCATCGGTTAGGTTGGGAAACGGAGGGGAGTTCGAGAACGGCGACGCACATTTGTGTTTCGTGAACGACGATTCGGTCGAGTCCGAGGCGTCACCGGTGACGGCGCGCTTCACGTGGAAGAGGCCCTCCACAACGTCGTCCATTCTGGATGGGTCGATGAGGACGCAGTAGAGCGCGAGGGGGCCCGCGAGGACAGAGGGCCATGAGGGCGGGGAGGAGGAGGCGGCAGAGGCGGGTGTTGTAGCAGGGATTGTGCGAGGATGCCGATCGATGGCGATGGGGCGCGGGCCACTGCGCCTCGTCGTCCTCGCGGGCATGCATTTTCCCATCGTCGTGTACATGTGAATGGTCGGAGTACAGATCTATCACAGGCTGCTTTGCAACTGGGATTGAGATCGGTGTCATTATCATTTCGTGCGGGGATCGGGGCGTCGTGAGAGGTACGAGTCGAAAAAGACGTGGATGAGGAGTAGCAGGGCTTGGCCTTATGTAGATGACAGTCCGAGGGCTCGCGCGAGGAAATTAAGTTAAGTCGAGTGTTGCTGCGCAAACGCCTAAGACAGATGGCTATAGCGATATCGATCAGCTTGGCTCCTAGAATCGCGACGATCGCGCCGAATGGCTATGAGAGGAGAAAATTGGGCCTGGGTGCATCGTACAGCCATGCCGGAGACAGGAAAAGACGCGTCCGCAGCGACAGAAGTACACCACGGCGTGGCGTGAAGTCGGGGCATAGCATCCGATAGAACCTGGTCAGCCTCTCAGAGCAGAAGAGTAGTTCTCGAGGGCAGGCGGAGAATCTGGGTGACTGGCCCAGCTAGAAGCATGGCGTTTTAGAGCATACTGTACTATTTCGACCAAGTCTTCACGTAACGCGTAACACAGGCTGCTGAACTGAAGACTTTTGGTTGCCGTAACGCGTAACAGAGACTTTTCGAGCCCAAATAGGCCTAAAAACCGTCAAAAAATCGGTCCGGCACATGCCGGACTTCCATTTATGGCAATTATTGATCGTATTTGTCAGAAATGAAGACCTCCCAAATGAAGACTTGCGGTGACGCGTAACATGGTGTGAAGACTTGGTCAAAATAGTACAGTATTTGCAACGCCCAAAATCGAGGCTCATATTTCTGCGATCACCCATCATTTTTAAGCGGAAGGAAGTGACTGATGTGACTTCGGCCACCCTCTTCGTTTAGCTCTCGCCAAAATCTCCCTCCAACATGAATGGGGGCGAGGGGAACCCATCCAGCACGTCCCCTATACTCAACCCCCCAAAAAACTGGGCCACCAGGGTGCATATTGATTTTCCAGTGAATTTCCTTGGTCACTGTTTCTATTTCGGTCTAATCATTTCTAAGCGATCAGCCATCACTTTTGGGATCAAACGGTCGTTTTGGGGGTTGCAAATATGCTCTAATATGCTCTTTTGAGAGAAGAGCGGAAGGAAGAAAAAACCGGCACGTTTTCGGATCCCAGACCGAGTCCGCTTCCCAGCATGATCCCATCTTTCTTCCGGCTGTCTCCGAGTGCGCAACGTCGGTCTCATTGTCAGCAGAATAGAGGATTCTGCTTCGACGCCGGTCAGGACGTCACTGCTGGATCTCGGGTGGCGCACCCGAGTATGAAACTAGATACTTACGCCCGGAATAAAAGGGTGCTTGCTTCTAGCCATCGGGCCCCGCATCGAACGGGCCTCCTCCTGGCAAATCCGTTGCCCTCAGCTGGACAGGGCGCAGGCGCACTTCAAGTACTACCAGGTGCCTTCATACATATATGCGACGTGCACTTGTGCGAGCGCGCTGAGTACGTTCAGCCATGTAGAATAAAGTTGAAGTGCGAAATCACCGATGAAGGAATACTGTCATTGAATCTACACGCGGGATAGATTACTAGGCCAGGGAAATTCGGCGGTTCAAAAGTCCGCTCGGAAGTTCATGGGTAAGAAACCGAGATCGTCCAGGGAACGTGAAAAAAAACTGATTGCGGTCATCGTTATCACCCGGCCCCGAATCGAACGGGGGCCTCCTGCCTTGAATTACTCCCCTCGGATATCGAGGGCAGGTGCACTCCATGTGATACCGGATGTTCTGATATTCAAGACGGGCGTCCATTTGTGAGACCGCGCTGAGTGAGTGCAGTCAATACAACCAAGTTGAGGCGCGAAATCAGGCCTCCATGCATGTTGAATTGCCACGCGGGACAGATTACTCAGCGGAAATTGGTGCGGCCGAAAGTTTATGAGTAGGAAACTGAGCTTGTACGGGGACGTAAAAATAATCATTGCGGGCACCGTCATCACCAGTCCCCGAATCTTACGGGCCTCCTACCGGAAAACCTTTCACATGCAATAGTAATGAGCACAGGTACACCCCAAGTGCTACCGGGTGTCCTCATACCTGTAGATAACACGCACTTGTCCAATTTGAGGCACAAAATCGGGCTGTCTGACCCCCACTCGAGATACGCACCGATCCCGAAGAATTAGCGGTCTAGAAATACGCACGTGGGACGTCCGCAGGAAGGGCATTCGGGGGGATGCTTACGGCCGAAAAAAAGCGTTTTTTCTCTCCATGAATCACCCGACCCCGAATCGAATGGGCCTCCTGCGTGCATTTCTTCAGAAACAGTCCCGTATTGAGTGCAGGCGCACTCCAAATGCTACCGGGTGTTCTGATACTTGCGGGGATCAGTGTCTAGAATGTTTCCTTGTTTCGTCGTCGCACATCGAGGAGAGGCGGCGAGGCGCATTCCATATGCTACCGGGGGGTGTCTTCAGACCTGCAGGTGACATGCATTTGTGACAGCGCGTCAACTAGGTTCGTTTGGTGCTAGCAACAGAATCAAGTCGAACCTCGAAACCGGGGTAATGTTGAATCGCAATCGCCACGCGAGATATGCACCGATCCCGAAGGATTTGCAGTTTGGAAATGCACGCGTGGAGCGTCCACAGGAATGGGACACAGATCGTGCAGCGGATCCTTCAGACTGGCACAAAATGCACCATCAATACACCCACGTCACCATGCGGCCCCGAATCCAACGGAGGCCTCCTGCCCGACAAGGATACTAGTCTCACCACATTGAGCGCCGGTGCACTCCAAGTGCCACCGGGTGTTGTGATACCGTGTGGGACCTGTATTTGTGAAGCAGAATTAGCGCACGGAATCAGGCGGTAGCGACGAAAAGCGAGGTAGCAATTCCAGACCGTCGCTGTTCAGCTTGAAATACACAAGCGCCATGGGGACGAAACTGTGATCAAGAGGGTGCTGTTTTGTGAAACAAGGAACCGGTGCCGGTTTTTGATTTTGTTAGCTCACACCCGAACCAACCATCCACTCCCATCCCCATAAGGGAATTTATCGCGTGTTTATATCCTTCGGAAAATTCAGCCTCGGTTCAAATGGCACTGATGGTATTAATGCAGCAGGAATATACAAACTGGAAATCTGAAGGTCTGTCTCTGCATTTTTTCATCGCTTCAATACGTACAGATCTTACATCTCCACACCTGGTGGATGCATGGAGGATCATGCCGAGTGGTATGATGCTGCGAATATTGTAATGAGGGCTTGGCTTGGCCTGGCGTTGGCTTACTATTTCGGACTGGGTAGTTGGCCACATTGGCATTCACAGCCCCGGCTACATGGCATCGATGAGCATATTAGGTCCCCGCTGTTTCAGAAGAATGGCAGACATCTTAGGAATGAATCAAGGTGGTTTGCACGAATTTAAACCAGGTGTGAGGGCTACAGTGAATATTTTCCCGGGGGCCACCCAACAAAGGCAAACAACTAGGTAGTTGGCCACCCGGCCAAATAAACCATGGACGGGCAATTCCGGGGGGCGTATGGCCCAGGAATAATTCATATTGGATGTATACGGCATTCCATGTAGTCAGAGGCCTTATACATGCTATGAGGTGCGTAGAAAAACGTGGCTCAGATGGGATTGGGATAGCTGGAATCAGCATCCCCAACGATTTGCGTGTCGTGTGAGGGATATAGCGTCGGGAGGACCGAAATAAGTTCCAGGCACAACGATGGGAGGTTTTAGGACGTACATATGTGGTCCCCTTAGTCCCTAGACTTCAGCAACTCTCAGAAAAAATCCGAAGATCTGCAATGTGAAAATCGGGTGGTTTGGGGTAATGGATCGTGGTGGGAAGGGAAGAACACGCTTAAAATATTTAAGCACATACCAGAAGGAAGATTTCGTCAAAATTATTGCTCCTGGCAAGTGACAGACCACTGGTGCCACGGGATCGTCCAATACAGTGGGGACCATTTGGAGCCACTGACAACAGAAGGAGGGAATTTGCTGGTGCCTAGCTCAGGTAGGTACATGGTAGCCTCACTCTGTTGTATGATAGGGCGAAGCCCCACATCCTGGCAGCATAACGAGCCCCGGAGCTTGTGGATTGAGGATGATTTGGTCGAGAACGAGCCGTCGCGGTCGTCTGTTAGCAGTCAATGCTAAGAAATTGATGTTCCCACGCGTCGGACCGCGATCCGACTTGCCATAACTTTTGATCAAGCCATCACTTTGGGCCGGAATTTGGCATGGACCATCGTCAAAGGTCCCATTCCCTCCTCCAACACCCAAGTTGTGGTATACAATCATGTGGTGTCTTATGTTTCCCAACTGGCCAACTACCTAGTCCGGCCAACTACCCAGTCCGAAATAGTATGAAGGCATGTTCGGCGATCTCTGTGACACTCAGATAATGTATGTACTACTTGAAAGTTGGAAACCCGAATGCAGGTAACTGTTGGTACGAAACAAAAGGTCTAAACGTTGACATGAACCTGTCGTCAATATCCTACTGTACTCACGTATTGGCGCTGTAGATGGGTTGATTATACATAAGTAGCAAGATAAGTAGTACTAATGTGTATTGGGTATCAGACCGTAAGTATCCTCAGACCTAAAGCAGCGGACGGCGGTCAAGCAGCCGTATCCTCTTCACGTCCCCACGAGCCTTCAGCTCTTGTTTGGGGACGTCCCAGTTGATCACCTCGACAAACCCTTGATCCACCGCCTCCTGCAGCATCTGCGTCCACCACCCCTTGGGCTTCTTCACGTCGGGGAGGAGATTGAGTGCCGTGGCCACTTCGGCGAGCGGTAGTGGTGTGTTTGCAGCGCCGCCACGCAATAAGTGGCCCACGAGGTGCTTGAGGCGTGCCGGCACCGCGCGCGGAGCCGAGGCTGTCGGCTTTACTACCGGCGGCGCGGTGCTCATGCCCTGAAGGCTTTGTACGGGGAGGATGGACGCGGCTGTCGGAGACGTCAGCAGCGACAACAACGACGCGGATTCCGGAGGCATCGGCCGCGACGGCGGCGACGGCGCTGGTGGGGACAAAGGCAAAGTGCGTCCCACGGCAAGGCGCGATGCGCCCCCATCCATCGTCAGGCGCGGCCGCACCCTCAGCCTGAGATGTTCCCTCCCCAGGAGACTGACACCGCCGCGCTCATCAGTCCCTATCAGTGCCGCGGGGGAGAAGACCAGCGCGTCGCCAGTGGGAAGCAGCATGACCTGCTGGAACCAGGATTCCAGTGCAGCAGACTCGCTGCTGCCCGCAGAGACGTGGTGTGCGAGATGGGCGCACCACGCGGGGGAGGAGAAACGATGACAGATGATGACGGATGCGAGGTCTAGGATCGTAGGCGGGATGACTGTCGGCTCTTGCGTTGCGATGATCACCCGGGTAGCGAGATGCCGCTGGAGGCGGATGGTGCTGCTGACGGACTGGGTTAGACGAGCGGAATCGCTGTTGGTTAGATATTTATGTGCCTCGTCCAGCACTGCGAGCAAAGTCAAATAGGCGCAGAGATGGGATGCTCCGTACGAACGAACGCACCAACGAGTTTTCCGCACGCCGTTTGCCATTGAGTGAATGCGCCGAGCACAATGTCAAAGAGCACGCCCGCCGTCAGGCCTAGCGACATTTCCAAATTAGCATCTGAGTCTTCAACGTCGACGGGAGCCCCTTACCATCGAGGAACGGATCCGTGAGGTCGACGAGGACCAGTCCTCCAGTAGTGAAATATGATTCAATATCTCGTGCGCCTGGGCGGACAAACGCATCCAATAGATCCAATCGAAGCTTGATCATTGCTTTCTGCTTTGGATCGAGCTTCTCGAGGCCAATTTGGCGCTTGAATTCTGTGCCCAAGTCAGTTAGGTCTGAACCACACCTTCCCCTCTCCCCGCACCTAGATAGCTAAACGCATCGACGCCCATGGTGCGGATGATGAGCAGCGCGGTGTGCATGTAGAGCGGCATGGTCTGCCCAATAGAAGGATTACAGGATTACACAGTCAAGGCGAGGCTGGCGAGACGTACCTCGAGATTGTCACAGCCCATTAGCGAGAGCATGCGGTCCGCCGTGAGGTCCTTTTCTGACAAGCACAGCGGCTCTACGTGGACATTTTCTAAGGAAGCGTAAGTGCGGCGACGACGGTTGACGTTGCTGGGTCTTCAAAGTTGGCGGTTGAATAATGGTGAAGGCCGCAAAGGGCGAGGCGTACGTACGAGCATAGGACGGTGACTTGGGGCAGAGCGGCTCGACGAGAGGCATCTTTAGACACCGAGACGAAGGCTGCCTCGCACGGGCGATTGGTGTCTTGAGCATCAAAATGAAAGCTGTAGGTGGAACTAGTAAGCCACAACGTGGGTGGGGAGCAATGATCGAACACGCGTACACGAGAGCGCTCAAAGGCTCCGGGAGCCGGCCAACACGTGTATCCGCAATAAGTGCGCATTCGAGGAGGCAAGAGACGGTATGGCTCTTCCCTGATCCCTACAAAAAGGCTGTGGCTCAATGCAGGACCTGACACAAAGAAAGAAAAACCAACCTGAACACCGCAGATGACAGCGCTACTGGGTGCGTTGGTGTTGACATAGACCCGCTCCCCTGCACTTGTTCCGATTAGTCCACGAGACGGGAAGTCAGTGGCATGATGCTTGAGTGCAGGATACACGAGCAGTGGTGAAGTGACGAGTTGGTGGCGAACAAGGTTAGCGTCAGTGTCTTGCTCAGTCGCTGTCGCAGTTGCGAGGAAGGCAAGTTCGTCGTCCATGGTGGTAAGGTGCAGAGAGTGAAAGAAAGACGTGGACACCAGAAGGAAAAAAGGACGAGACGACATCGTCGTTGCATGGTCGCGGCATCTTCCAGGCCGCGATCATTTTCACACGCCGTTGACTTGCCTTTGCCCTTCATCAAAAGGTGCTGGTGTAAGGGTCGATCTCGCCCCTCAAAGTCTTGTGCCGGTTCAACGTGGCCAGTATACGGCCACGTATGTGAGACATTGGAGTAAAATATCTCATAAATAAACGTGGATGACAAAGAATAGGTAACGCACCCATTGGCCGCAGGATAATCTGAAGACCATGAGGGAACGTGCTTGAACGGACAAAAAAAGGATCGCTTTTTTTGGCTAGGCGGACTGCACGCGCAAGCGGATTCGCGGTACCTGGTGCGGATGTGGGCGGATGGGAGCGAGTTAAAATAGCTTGCGACGATTAGACTAACCGAGGAAGCCGAATGCATCCGCTTACAAGGGGCGGCATCCGGAATATTCACCCCACAGAGCGCCACCTATGGCATGCCGCGTGGAATGCCAAATCGAGGGAATCTAGAACGGCAAAAAAAAAAAAAAAGATAAGAGAAAGGGAGGGGAAATAGCAAGAATCACCCGAGCTCAAATCGAGCGGGTACATTGTGCCTCTTGCTGCACACCATCCACAGAAGAACGCGCGCGCCGGCGAATCCCAGGTTGACCATACCGCGGAGTCACGCGGGGACGCTGCTTAGACTCGCGCTAAATTCGAAATTGCCGGCATTGTTCAGCTGGGGGATGGGTATCGCCCATCGATCGAGGTGAGGGGGCGGATGGACGACGTTGCGTAATCGGGTGCACAGTGCAGGGAGCAAAGCGTCGACGGAAGAGGATGTGCGCGCCGACTTTTGGCCCTTTCCCGAGCACGACAACGTGCAAGCTCTTGGCTCCTAAAATCCTATGCGACGAGGGAATTGGGCTTGGCTTCTTCGTCAGCCGGGCACAGGAAAAGACGCAGAAGTATGAAGTCGGACGGCCTAGCATTCGCAGCTACAAGCATCTGCCGTTTGAGAGAAGAACGGAGGGAAGAAAAAAGCAGGAGCAAAGCCACGTTTTCGGATCACGGACCGACTCCGCTTCCCGGCATGATCCAAACCTTGATGCGAGCGTCTCCGAGTGGTCGTTCTGGGTCGTTCAAACAACGTAGGCCTCCTCACCCCAAGACTGAGGTGACCCGGTGTTCAGCTCCGTCTGGGGGACCGCGACTCTGCCTAATATACGGTACAGGTTCCTCTCTCTTCCCGCTGACGCATCTGTCAATCAACCAACATTGACCTGTTCCAGGAAGTCGAACTATCTTATGTATTTTGGGGATCGTGTCCACTTCTTTGAATCACTCAGATCGCTAATTGGAAGAGTCTGAGCCGAACTCATCCACCGAATTTTTTTTTTCTGGGTCCTGTTAAACAATACTGTTGCCCAAAGTGAAGCTTTCAAAGATGCAGAAAATTGGCCGTTGAAAATCCGCGGATGTTCGTTGGCATCATGAATCACTAGTGGATGCTACACCGAACAAAGGACATCTTACTTCACGTATCACCCAGCCCCGAATCGAACGGGGGTTGCCTGTCAACAGTAATGGTTTGTTGGGCGCAGGCGCACTCCAAGCGCGGTTGGATGACTGCGGTGCGAAGAGAACCATATCCATTGTGCGAAGTGCGGGGAGGGATTATCTCCGAGAATGCTGGTAAGAGTATCACAAAAAATGTAATGAACTCTACTGGAAAAACATCTACCCAACATACTTCCCCTCAATTCTCGCTCAATCTGGAGGCGCCTCAAATGCAGCATATACTCGTATAGTCCTAGGATGAAAAAAACAGGTTGAACGAAAGCGGGCGAAAGCTGAATGAGAACCTTCCCTGAGCGCAAGAATCCCGGGCCCTTGATGTCGGTGCGGAAAAAATCAGAAAGGTTGGGTTCAAAACGTTCAAAGACGAGGGTGATATCAATTGACAAGTGGCATAAGACGAGGTATATAATGAAGATGTGGGTATAATAACCATACATATGGTCAGATATAGGACGAAAGATGGTATATGACGGTCACTGAACTGTCTCGTCGGTTTCGGGTATGGCTTCAAGAAGCCTGGGTTTTAAGAGGTGAGGCGGAGCGGAGCTCGGAGGAGTCTCCAAGGCGCTCGTCGTTGGGTTGTCGGGGGACATATCCCGAGGAATTGGGTGATCACAGCGGAAGAATTCGCACAGCAAGGGATGGTATAATTTTACCATACGAAAGGGCGAATTCTGTGAGATGTTGCCAAAATTGCACATAACTTTAAGCCTTCCTTTCAACAAATCGAGGACAAGTCTGAGGGGTTCCCAGGAATTCTGGACCGCTAGACAGGCGATCAAGTGGTCGACGGCAACGCGATGAAGTTCGGGGACCCTTGAGTGCCTTTAACGGTAGTGAGCAGAGTCAAGAACAGACGTTTGGATAACGTACAGGATAAAGTCGAACAAATCGACAGCTGCGTCAAAGAAATCAGGGTTCCAACACTGATCAGTTGACGTGGCGTTGAGCAGAACTTCATCGATGTTTAGCAGCCGTCTCTCGGCAGAGCAGCCAGCATCCTCCAGCGCCTTCCAGATATTCCACCGATACATGAGATCTCCGACGGAGAAAGTAAGTTGCAGCTTCGCAAGAGGTGTTCGACACAGTAAGGGAATATTCAGACTTTTCTCAGCCTGTATCCGCAAGATGGGATGGCCAGGAAAGCGTAAGAAAAGTATACCAATCTTGGGATTTCGAGCGAGATCCTCTACCACCGCGCAGCATACGGAGATCATCTCCGGGTGCAGTTGAACAAGGTTGGCCAAAAAATCCAGTGTTGGGTCCGGACCCCAATCGCGACAATATCTGGAGAAGTGACTGGCTTCAGTCCAGTTGCTCAGAAGTTCATTTTCCCTGGAACGACGGTCAGTGTAAATCCATCGGATTTGGATTTTCAATACCTTGAAATCAGTAATTCGTGTACAACGAGGTGTGCTTCCGACACGGGCAGCTGAACCAGACTAAATGCAACCTTTGCTCCATAACCCTCCTCGAGTTGGCGAAATAGCAATTCGGCTGCTATCGTCATCATAGATTCGGGGTAGATGTCCGGACTAAATATTATGATCAGAATTTGAATCTCATGACTGACCAAGAAACCACACCGAGAAAGCTCGATCAAGTCATCATACATTCCCGAGGTGAGATTTCCAGGCGCGGTCCGTCGGATTATGCCAAGGCGCCACTGAATTGCGAGTGCCTCGCGATCAATGATGCGGTCGAGGACCTTCAAAGTCGTTTCTCCCAACGCCATAATTGCTCTCCCAGAGAGAGTTCCTGGTCCCCAGACAGTGCTTGGAACCGTCGACGCCGTGTAGAAGCTGAACCGTGCATCATCTCCTGGGACACGATGGCCGGGCACGGCCACCTCCCGGACTCCAGACACTGCTCCTCTACGATCGAGGATCAGAATATTTGTAACAGTTCCCTGTGTATGGTGGTCAGAATCCACTTTTATTATTTCATCACCACATTTCATTATTTCACCAGTGTATTTTGTTATTTCACCAATATATTTTGTTATTTCACCAACAGGTTTTATAGTTTCACAACATTCTTGTTTCGCAATATGTTTTTTTGTGTGTGTCGTAACATGTTTTTTTGGTGTTGTTTTTTGTGTTGCAACATGTTTTTTTATGTATTACAACATGTTGTTTTTTGTGTCGCAACATTTTGAAAGTTGCACAACACATTTTGAAAAAAATTAATATGACTTGTTCTGTGGTCCTGCGAGGCCTTCTATCCTCTCTGTGGTGCTCCCAATCCTCATTGGCTCCATAAACAATATTCGGCTTCTGGCGCTCCACTGCTCGGGACCTGGTGGTAGGGTTTGACGGCCAAACCTTGGGCACAAGGAGAGCTTCTCATGGTCTCAGACAGGGGCATTGGAATGTGCAATGGTCGCTGAGGGGACAAGGGACAGGAACTCCACAACAAGCCCCAGGTTTCAGAAGACAAGGTGTCCACCAAACCTCTGAATCTGTGTGGCCGAGGTTCAGCCATCAAACCCTGCCACTGGGTCCTGAGCAGTGGAGCGCCAGAAGCCGGAATATATTGTTTATGACCAATGAGGATTGGGAGCACCACAG
Organism: Mycena maculata; assembly: GCA_029448575.1. Taxonomy (NCBI): domain Eukaryota; kingdom Fungi; phylum Basidiomycota; class Agaricomycetes; order Agaricales; family Mycenaceae; genus Mycena; species Mycena maculata. The sequence goes on from JARJLG010000003.1 coordinate 190,465, forward strand.
AGAAGATAGAAGGAGGATAGGCCTTGCAGGACCACAGAACAAGTCATATGATTTTTTTTTCAAGCATACTGTGCAACTTGTTGCGACACAAAAGACAACATGGTACGACACACAAAAAAAACATGGTGTGAAACAAGAATGTTGTGAAACTATAAAATGTGTTGGTGAAATAAAAAATATGCTGGTGAAATAATATAGGTGATATACTATGGCACATATACTGTCCAAAAATTCCCAAATGGTGAAATCTACATGGAAACAGTGTTTTCTGAATACATCTACACCTCTTTTCAGGTGGTTGGCACCTTCAGCATATGGGTTACACCCTGCTTGGTTAATAATTACAACACCTTTGGCCCCAGACTGCAACTGACCCCATCGTTGGCCACCGTTCAATTATCTTGTTGCTCTGAGTCTCGAAGATATAATTGATGGCAGCACTGATGGCAACACTGATATTGGCACTCCGATGGAATCCATAAATGGAAAACAAACAGTTCTGAACTCCAGCTGTTCACATGGTTCAATACAGCTTATTCTACAGCTTGCTCTACAGCCCATTGAAACAGGTGCTCAGGATCAACAGTCAAAATATACAACTGCCAAAATCCTCCCTATCAAACGACTGAGTTACACCTAACTCACAAAGTGAGATCAAGAGCAACTAAACCGACGGTAGACAGACTCCAACACCAACACACTCCCTTAACGACCAAGATACACTGACAAGATTCGGGTCTTTTTGGACACAAATATAGGTCCAAGGAAACCACGAGTAGACATATTTGTCATGAAAGTATTCAATTCCCATCCCCCCAAGGGTGGCTGAGTCTCAACTAGTTTCTTGGAAGTGGCGTTCAAGACACAACCTGAATTTATTGGTTGGTTCCCAATGTGGGTTTCAGTGTCCCAACTGTGCAATGATAACGGCTCTGAACCAGCTTGTTTTGTGGACTGTTAATCCTGGTGGGCTGTTTAGACCTGGTTTGTTGGCTCATGCCTTACTTGGGGTGTGGGCCGTGGCGAGCCCGGCAAGACTCGTACTTATTTTTTATCATTTATGGTAGGGTATCTATCAGCCTCAGGGCACAATCTCATCTACATCTTGATGTCCAATGAGCTGGCCACTCCGCTCTTGGTCCTTCGTATAGTTTCCGTGTCGCTCGCAAAATGTGCAAGCTTTCCCCCCACGCAACAGCTCCGACCGATACCACCTGTCCCCATGTCAAATTCTTTGTGGGCATTTATTTCTGCTGCACCGGGACTTTTATCTCCCGAAGTCTATGCTTTCCATACGGTGTGGATAGACACCCTCTTCTGAATGAATTCACGGTGGATGAAACTGTAAGATAGGTTCTAAAAATGCCAATCCCTCCCCAAGCACGTCATATCATGATCTGGGGTCTCGGACACTACTCCTTAATTCTGCCATGCAGACCTCCCGGCTTTTTGCTGGCTGCACATCATCTCGGAATGTTGCTGCAATAAATTCATCACTCAAATCTCAAGTATTGCCCTGGGCAACAAAGCCCGCTAGCATGTGGAATGCACTCGACCAGACTACCAGCAAAATGAGTGAACTCGCGCAGGGCCCTTGGTCAATGGAGCTGTCCTTTCTTGCCTCGCGCACTTCTTTTCCTCAATCAAGGCCTACCATTTTTTATCCTTCTTGACACCATGTTCGCCTCGACTGGCCTTAAATACCTTCCAGACCGGCTTGATCCATTTGTCTTTGCCCACTGATTCCAATCCACACCTTAGATATTGTATGGCCCATATTCACGCGCTCCTTCCACAGTCCCACTCTAATTGAAATCATCAATAGAAATTTGCACACAGAGGTCGATGAGGCCGCGAAAACATTCCGTGAGCACCGCCTTGTGGGAGTCCACAAATGGGTCGCTTGTGGAACTGGGAACGAAATACCGCAACATGATGCAAACCAAGCTGGAGATTCTACATCCCACTGGGTACTTTGGCGGTGTCACTGACTGTACCTCTAGACAACTTCTGAACTCCAAGCCCAGAAAGGTTGGCCGTCACACTTGCTGTATTCTGAAACTTGAGTGTGTCCATATGCATATCGTGAGGCACTTGAAGGCGCCGAGGATTTATGGAAAGATAGGGGCTTGGTGCGTTCATGGCCAAATCAAACGGTGTCCATCCGCGGATATTCCATGAATTGGCTGCATAATTGAGGGCAGATGCATACCATCCCTTATCGTTCCTAGCTCGGATGGTCCTGAGCAAAAGGGGAATTGTGTCACCGAGCCAGCGCAATGGATGTCCTGAGCATGAGGCAAAAGGCAAAGAATCCTGTGCAAGGGTCTTCCCCGAGTCGAACGGGGTCCTTCACGTATCCCGAACGTTTCAACGCACACAGGGAGTGGGAGTATTCTGTATACATATATATATGCTAACAGTCCTTATTCCTCACTTTAGTGCTTTGAATTTGAATGGGGGATGGTGTGCGGTATTCGGATGCGAACTGCAAATCTTATGTGATCTTTATGACCTTCTGTCATGTCGACTCTGTGAATATCAAGTGGAAATTTCAGGGAGCGCTCGAAGCGAATCGGGAGTGTATGTAATCTGCACGTTCTGGGATCAAAATCAGTACCTCGTTGGTATTCCAAGCACAGTTCAATCATGGTCAGAATGCGAAGGGATGGATTTGATTTATCTTGGATTAAATCCCAGAGGAAGCAGGCAGAGGATGGTAGATTCAATGACCACCACAAACATGGACATTGTTGGATTATGGGCAGAATATTGGGTGGGAGTTCGGTTATAGGAGCTTACTCGGGACTGTTTTTATTAGGGAAGGATTCGGTTAATGAGGGTGTCATTTCAGTCCAGCCAGAACACCGCTGAAATGCTGACTATCTGAACAAGCGTGAAATGTAGGAATATGTAAATCAGTGCTTAGGACACTAATAACACAAAACCAACACTAAACATAAATCCAAACAATAAACGGTGCGAGTACGGGGATCGGACCAAGTATTAGGTCTCCAGTTGTGCTAAATATAAGTAATAGCTATTTACGCGTAAATACTGATACAATTCAATTAGCCGATCTAGGGTCTCAGATGAGGTCTAGAGGAAGCCAAGAGGTGTTTTAATCTCGTGGGGTGGGTGGATTAGTCCTTAGACTTTGTTATCCTTTCTGTGTTCTCGGTCCCTTATGATTCTGTTCCGTGTTCTATCAAATCCCTTTGCCTAAATCCTTATGAAACCCTTGTGAAACCCTTATGAGTCCGTTCCGTGTTCTGTTTCTTTAAGATTCTAGCGCGAGATGTGATCCAACAACCAACAATATATTGACCGAAATAACTAAAAGAACTCTACAAGTTCTGAGAGGTACTCCAAATGGATCCAAGGCTTCCCAAGCGACAATAACAGCAGAGCTGAATACGTCTAGCAAGAAGGGGTGAATTCACTACTTTCCCTCTCTGAACCTGCCTGTATTTATACAAACGGGTGACACAACATGCAGGACTAATAAATAGAATAATAGTACAGGATAATTAGCAACGAGCACGCAATGAACACGAACGGATAAGAAAAAGGTTAAATAGATACTTTGTTCCGAGACCTGTGTTCTGATTTGCTTCTAATCCAAGAGATGGCATCATATCATGATGTGGATTTTACCCGTGTCCAGCCCCTCTGCGGAACCACGGTTAAATTGTCATATAGTATGACTCCTGGTACGGGAAAACAGATAAACTACTCCAGCACTTGAATGATGGAGGTAGTGGATCAATCTTCCCTTGACAACGACTGTGTTACCCAATCCAGACCTCGGTGAAACAGTGGCTATGGGTACACTGATGTTCGCGAAGATGATCTATAAGCTGCTAGAGCGCAACCTACCAACCAAAAACACTACAACCAACACATACACACACAATTGAGTTCGGGTCGTCCTGCAGTTTACAGGTAAGATTGAACTTTCTCGTATTCGTGTCTCGAAAACGCCAACTCGATAGAAGTCTTATTAGGACTAGTATGAGCACAAAGTAGTCAAAGATTGACCAGGGATTATCTACTTCGACAGAAGCGATATGGATTTTATATATTTTATACTTCTAGACGCCACAAAGGCAATCTCGAAGACCTATAAGTCTCTCTAGACTTAGTTAAGGTTTCCTGCCGTACTCTGACGGAGACCACACGGGGTCTAGACTGAAGATTGCGACTGAACTCACTGGAACAGTGCCAACAGCAGACCTGAGGTAACAACCAAACAGGTGCCTTTCAATCTAGAAGTGTCGCGACTCTCCACGAACACAGCTTAAGTCCTTTAAAGCTTTTTAATGCCAACAAGACCACTTTATATTTGAACGATAACACCAAAGATAGTTATATAACGTATCTCCGCGCTAGGCTCAGACCAGCACCAACACCGTTACCTTGGTGGGAGATGCAGTACTGAATCGCGGGATCTGCTAGGCTTTATATACGATACAGGAATTGTAGATAGTAATGAGAAATGAGTCAAGATATAAGAGAGATTTGATGTACACGGAATTGCGGAGGTATGCCGCTGGTATTCGTAGCTCGAGGCCGAGACTAGTCATCTAGATTTGACTAACTCGAACCCTTACTAGGTATATTGGTTTGTTCCCGAGGCCTGCCGGCCCTAGCACGTATGCTAGCCGCGCACGCGCCTCAACTACTGGCCGCGCAACCTCGTAGGTCGTGGCATATTGTCTAGCTCTCTATTGGTCAACGCGACACTGCCGTCCGGCAAATGTCTACACGTCTCGCTCATTCCTTCGGTCTAAGTGTCTGTCATCGATTCTGATGGCTCTCTCGTTATGTGTGATTGCCGTCGCGACGCGTCTTTCCATGATCTACACTCGTCGCGATCACGTTCCGACGATCTCCGATGTCTCGGCTTTCTCGGTCTTAGGATTCTCGCTCGAACTACTGTTCGCGAGCCAAGTTATAGTTGTCGCAACTAGACTTATCCAAGTCTAGACAATATATATATGACTTTCCATGCCCAATCTGTGGACTTCATGCAAGTGTCTCAAGTCTAGGCGTCTAATCCTCCTTGGTATAGTGTCTAGCTTTTAGTACAACCAACCCTTTGCGAAGTCAATTCAATACTATGAGGCCCACTGTGTCCCAAACACCGTACGCTAACCCCTAATGGTATAAGGATCAAAACTCTAATGTATATATCACCGGATAGAGGTTCTAGTTGGTGACTAGAAATGCAAAAATGCAAGATTACACCGGCGCGCATTTATGAGCCGTATCATCGGTCCAAGCGTCAAATATCAAACGTGCCGTGGATTGATCCGTCCGCTACTACCGGACTGTTCGGGCCGTGTTCCCACTTTTAGCAAAGGTTCCTTTGTTCTTTGATTCCCAACCCCACTAGTGTACTTCCAGGTGTAATTCGTAGTCAGAATGGATGGTGTGTGTATGTATGTCCTTGGTATAACACTTTATCTTTGTCCCAATTCAATTGAATAGTTGGACTTTGAATTACGCGTAAATACATAGCAGCTCCCCAGGCCGTTGACCCTTGTGGTATCGGTGACCTGACAAGTCTTTACTATGTAACTAGAGGCATAGTGCCTTTAGCCAACAGATCGGACCTCTCTATGGCTCTCTATGGGCAAGATATTGATAAACCCTGGTTCCACTTTAGTAAGTGGAACAAGAACGCAGAAATTGGTAAATTGCAGGCTTGGCTATTTTGCATGCTTATCACCGCAATCTGGCTCCAGTCATTTATCCCTCTAGGAAACAGTATGGCACTCAAACAAATAATTACTGTCCCCTGACAGGAACAAAAATAAGCGAGGCTCCATACCACCGAGTCGAACGGGGTCCTCTGTGCTGTTGTTTCGCCTTTGGCACATCGTGAGCCATATGCTGGTGGGCCTTGCTCCTTACTTTGATGTTGTGAATTTGAATGAGAAACCTTGTGCGAGGGATAGGAAATTGTAGCGAAGATATCCTAGAATCTAGAAGATTCTGAGGGCTCGTAACTGTCTCTGTCAGATAATATCATCCAGATGAGGTTGCACTCTTCTTTTTGGTTACGTGGGCTGGATGATGTGGAAAGATACCCCGAGGTTTCGGTTTACAGTGCACAGGCCATCTGGGAGCTGCCCCCTTCTCCACCACCCTAGAACTTCTGCTACTGCTGCGTTTTTGGCTCTTTCGATTTGCTTGGATGTCACCAATTTTTTCTCAGCGTACTCTTCATGTTCCCAAAGCAAAAGACTTGTGCACAGCTCTTCCAATCCCCTGGCTGGATAGTCTGGCCAAGGAATCTTTGCTCAAAGATCGAATTTCTCCAGGCAGTCACACCAAACCTTTGATTCAAAAAATAATGAAACACAGTTTTCTCAGACCCATCTGACTAGTCAGTCATATTATGTGTCGAAAAACAACCCAGAATTGCGAGTATGTACATCAGACATACTTTCTCCAGTTGTCGAAGGCAAAAAATTGCATCAGTGAAATTGGTCTCATCTTCAGTGCGGCCAAAGACCGTGTCAACTGATGAGGTGGTTATTCGGAGGTTTGAGAGCAGCAGGGATTCAAAACCCAGTGCAGAGCAGGACTCGGGCTGGGATCGACAAGTGCATCTTCAAAAGACAGGCTGCGGGATCATGACAAAACTCAGAGGATGTTTTTTTCCGCTTGCACTGTTAGTGCTCACTATGATGTAGATGCAGTGCATGATTGGGTAGGGTTGGAACATCTTTAGCCAACAAGTACAATGGTTGATAGAAGAAGACCAATAAAAAAGAAATGTACTCTCAAGGTTTGAACTCTGGACCTTAGAAGTACGCTCGGCATTCACTGTGAGCACAGCCACTAAGTAGTCACAAAAAAATCTAATGGAATGCCAGAAAAGGACTTCAACACAGCCACAAATTTCCTTCTACTGGAAAAGTGTAACTGATGATTCACGTCGCTCGCAAAAACCTCATGTAAACTTTTAGAAAAGAACGAGAACTTATTACATAAGTACTCGTAATTCTGACAACTATGGCCTGCACCTCAAACTTGCTGGCTTGTGCCCCGTAACTATGGCTCATGCCCTGAAACACTTTATGGCTTACACCTCGAACTTGGTATAGCTCATGCCCCATAACTTGCACTTATGAATCCCACTAATGTTATTCTGAAACTGAACTTGAATTCTGAGACTATTTGACAGCCAAAATTCAAGCCTAAACTTCAACTCCATATGCAAGGGCTATATTGCTCCTCACTTTCTGGGGTCTAATTCAGTGCCATCTTCCCTTGTTCTGCTCTCCTTATATACTGTACAGAAACTGTTACATATGCGTGATTACTAGGCCTCAGGTATTCTACTTAATTAATTAGCCCAGCTGTGCATGTCCTGGTGTTCCTATTTATTACTTGGTTCCTCCTAAATGTCTGTATAATGACTCCACTTGACCCCTCATTGATCAGGGGATTATATGTTCAATTATTCCCCTGAATAGGGTAATTGGCCCTCTTTCATAGATGTCCCGACTTCTAGTATCGCTAATTGGATTGTACAGGTTGATACCTTTCCAATCAGCATCTAGAAATACACAGTACAAGCTTAATCCTGGTCTGCAGTTTATTGGGTGATCGCATCCTCACGGACCCGGTGTTCAGGAATACTCAGAATAGCAATTTCAAGTCTAGGGTTTTCTGACCATTGTGCTGGGTCCCAAAGGCCAAAAAAATGCGAAAAAGAAATAGAAAAAAGAGAGTTCAGGAGAATTTCAGTCAACCTCAAGGGACATTCCCTGGTCATGGTAAGTCACTGCATTCACTCTGATGGGAGTGAATTCCTAAGTACGTCCGATTCAAGCAACACATTTAAATTGTGAGACAGTTGAATCTACTATCTAGGGGGAAATGAAAGTTAAACTTCATACTTGAGAAGAGAGAGAGGGAATCATCCAGCCTCCTCCATACCGGCATATTTCAGCCCATCAGGCCTGATATTCGGAGGTAACAAGAACTTGATAGATGCCTGCTCCAAAGGAATTCTGCATTCGAGAACCACATACGACAATTCAAGGCTTGTATTACCTTCAAGTCGTGTTTTTTGGTTCCAAAGGATGGTGGAAACAATATTTAAAGAGCTGGAACTTGCTACGCTCCTGAATGTTCTAGGGCAGGAAAACCACGAGAATAAATAGCCAAAATATTCATGAGACATCCTGGAGATAGTCAATGAGTCCCACAACGCTCCAAGAGTCCAGGGAGCTCACGAGGAAGGAAAACGGCCAAAAAGAACGAATGAATTGAATGCACTTACCGTTATGTCTCACAGCCACTGATGGGCCCCTAATTTTGCCATCTGCTGCGTTGCGTTGCTCTCTGTCACCAATTCAACAATTTAAAGTGTAGACCTCATTCTATATGCCACCACCTAATGCACGAATATTGTCATGAATTACCGATGAGTTGTAAGGCAGCAAATGGTTGCCTGCGTGGCGGTGGCGATGCACATAACAGTTAAGTGCACCCAGTTGATCCGTCGGTAAACCAGTCTAGGCCTTGGTCAGGTGACCATCAGATAAGCCAAAGTCATGTAAACAACTGGGTGTTTCTTCCCCGAATAAGGTTCCCAGTGTGCCAATAAATGCCAGAGGTGGATATTATGATTCTCCCTTTGATAGTGAACGTTGTGTTTGCCTTCCCATGTATAGAGGGTGTTTCAGGACTTTGATATTGGGGCTTCAAGCCTTAATCCGGATCCACCCCTAAGTGAATACAAGGGTGCCGTTTTCCAACTTCTAACATGGTGCATGGAAATGTGTCTCCGTATCATCTGGCCACCTATCAGTGACTGGTGTCATCAGCGTCGCCACCAAATTGTTGGAGGAAAGCGGTGAACAGGTTCTGCAACTGACGTTCATTGACCACTTCCCGCTCTGGTGGGTAAACAAGGAGATGGAGTTGATACTCCGAGAGAATGACTTCTCGGCTTTGGTGGAACAGGTCATCCCAACCATGCTTTAGGTCCTTCGCCAAGATCCGCTATACGCCCGAAGTGCCGATGTCAGGCAGTTGGCGACGACGTTTTCGACCGATGACCCTGTGATTGTCGTGCAGTCCAAGGCTGGCACGTTCACTTCTCCAATTCCTCCTTGATCTCTGTCCCGAAAATGGTCCGCGGTCCTAGGTGTGTGTCGCTGTCCAACACCGACGGATTCCCGGGTTGGTTACATTGGAATTGTTTCTGACAAGCGAACTGCTGAGTTACTTCAGCAGTATTTAATTGCAGGAGCATGGAAACACTGCTCGCTATCCCTTTCGAACAATCAAAAAATGAGTCAATGGTCGAAAGTTGGTACACGTACTACGATTCACAGAATCCTTGCATTGAACCTGCCCTCGGAAACCAATGTATCGTTGAGGATATACGGAAACAAATTTATGTTTACTATTCCGTGGGTGAGCCGAGACAAGGAGAGCCGTGAGACGCACCAACGCAGGGCGCACAAGGATACGGGGAAAGTACTCACGATTTATCGTTTCTCCCATGTCCTTGGCTGAAGGGGAAGCTGGGCATCGCGCTAGTAACGAATCCATGAACACGACTGAAATTAGGGAGGAAAGAGGGAGAGACATACCGGCATAAGCTAAGCTGTTTGAGCTTTTTCTGCTTGCCCGCATCGGAAATAGAGGTGCTAGAGGTCCTCCGGAGTCCGTGAAGTCATGTCGTCGCCGCACCAGGACTATAAACCGGACTGATCATATGCGGATCCCCTTGGCCACCGCGCCTTGGACCGAGTGTAAGAAGGACAGCTCTAGAACAACACTCGTCCGCTCCGCCGTCCGCCTTGGCTTTAGGCGCAATTCTGGCACGTCAATAAATTGGAGACTTGTCAAAGTCAACGTATAAGAACACTAATATTCTTGAGTAAAGGATCACGATCTGGTGGAGACGAGAAAAGTAATGAATCAGCTCCTTCTTTTGAAAAGACTTCTATCCCTCGGGCGTTAGGACTCGGTGTTATGACACCCTCGTACAACACGATGATTGAACAGTTTTCCCTCAGGATCGAGTGAACACTCAGGGTACACGTAGAACATGGAATCATCATGAATAGATAGCTCTGGCATCCGCGCGCAAAACTCATCATATTTCCACCACGGTAAACATCCGAAAAAGTACTCCGTGGGCATCTACAGGGGACAGAACGTCCCGCAGCTTGCATTTACATCAGCGTTACACGCCCGATCGGATGGAGCGCTGACACTCACTGGCCAGGGTGTGCAGGGATCGACGGGAGGATGCAGCAAACCTGGCCGGACGGGCCTGAGCAAGGGAAGGGGATGGGGTTGATCAGAATTTGCGAGGTTCAGGAGTAAAGCGGGGGCGTACAGGGCGGGTCCTAGAAGTCGGGATGGTCAGCACGATTCGCGGGTTGATGAGAGGTCATACGTACACCGGTGGCTCCGCCTACGTGCAGCCATTCAGTCAGCGCTGTGCATTCGGTGGTGATGACAACATACAGGTGGCGGCCTGAGGTACGGATACGGCACCCTGTCCCAGGACAAGGATCGCGAGGATGGCGGTGGAGATCAGCTTGGGGAACATTATGCAGGTGAGGGCAGATGGATGGAACCATCGCCTTTTATATATTCACGAGGACGGCGGCGAAATCCCTGGGGAAGTTGGCCGAGGCCAAATTGAATTGATGGAAATCAATGCGTAATGGTGGGGCAAGCGTGAAACTCCCGCGCCTGATAATAACCTGGATCATGCTCCGAAAATTTCTGAAAATACCACACATTGTTGGAGCCGGTTGCACATACAATCAATGTTTCACTGCGACGTGATTCTCGTGTACACCAAGGCAGGTTGGATGCGAGAGGTTCATATGAGCAGGGCCACCCGCTGGATTCCAGATTCTGCACGCACTCCAGTTCAACGAGCCGTGCACGAGTCCGGGATAATACTTTTTGAAACCTACGGGTAGTAAGATATTAATAAACCTGCAGACAGCGGATACGTATCTGGGCGCCCCGTAAACTGGTAGTTATCGACGCGGGAAACTAACACATCGGGTGAATAAACACTGCGTTTCGCTCGGAGGGCCCCGTCTATATTGGAAAAAAACTACCCCACCCTGGGTGATAATCTTCAGCACCCTGCAGACGTCATTCAATTTCTGGGATGCCCCGTCTGGCGCTAGTGAGGAATGTGGTTTGCCGGTTGTCGGGAGGAGTCCAGATCGACGGGTCGGGGTCCGGGGAGCTGGTCCAGGGAGAAATGACGCTCCAGCTGTCCTCAAAATATAGACACATTTTCAGGAAGAATTTAGAACGTGCCTCGGAGAAAGGCCCGAAGATTCATCATTTCAGACGAAATGGAACATGAAAAGAGTTACAGCCGTTGATTTTTTTTTTTTTTTTGATTCCGAAACCCGATCCATCGCGCAGTCGCCTGCACGAGTCAATTTACAGCATTCGTTGGAACTCAGACAGGATATCCACCCCGTAGCACTCTTCTTCAATTTTGAATTTTGTACCCGCTGCGGAATTTGGTTGGTTCCACTTGGTGTTGCCCTCGGATCCACTTCTACAATCTAGAGGCTGAATTCGCTCCGCCGGGAAGCGAGCAAACCAGGACGCATCATGCATGCTACGCGTGGTGCGATCGCGGGGGAGCATGAGATCCGCGATCAGGCAGGAGCTTGGGTTGCAGTACTCCTTGCGAAGCTTTTTTAGGCGATGACACCACCCTCCGTGCACTCCCGAGACTCGACACCACAGATCCCGAGCACGGAAAGATGGCGCCGCGCGGGCACGGGGAGTCGCGTGCCGCTGGACGACATCTTTGTATGCGAGGGAGTCGGGTGGCGGATCGCTGGGATGGAAGGCGAAGGGCGGAGAGGATGGGGGGCGGAATGGGCGGACGAGGGGCAGCAATGGAGGGTGAAGGAGGGCAAGAGTAGAGTCGAGGGGCGATGCAACGAGGGGCGGAGAACGAAGGGAATGAGCCTCGCATTGAGAGGTGGAGGAGAGGCAGAGGGCGAGGCGGAACGAGACGTAGGAGACGACGCGAGAAGGCCTGGACACCTTCTTCGTCGTCCCGCCTTTGCCACCCTGCGAAGTGCTCTCCACGCGCAGGGTCGTTCGCGCCCGATACGTTATGACGTGCGGGGTCTGAAAACCGGTGTCAATCTCGGTCGAAAGCAGGGATCGAGGAAAGCGACGAAGAGCGAGATGTGGGAGGGATGGTGGAGACGGGGAAGGCAATAAGGTGGGCAAGCCGATCGACAAGGGCACGGGACGGTGGAGGATGTGAGATGCGGGACAGGGAATAGAACAAAGGGAAATGCCGCACAGCGGGTGCACCAGCTACTGACTTCCACCGCTCCCATCGTTCCGCTCGGACTCCGTCTTCTCAGTATCGGCCTGCCCTTTTCGACGAAAGGCGCCGCGCGACAATGTTCTGGAGGATCGGCACATATCACTGGCACGCATTCGCGCAGGAAGGATGCATCGTGGCGTCGACGAGCCGAGGTGGATAGCGACGGCGTGTGTGGTGGCCGTGCTTACGATCCAGGCCAGCGGCGGTTTGCGCCTCCGTGGATTTTTGACGATGACTTACCAGGCCTCAAATGATGCGGCAAGCGATGAAAGTCGAGGAGGGTGGTAAAAGAGATAGAAGCATTTCATGCGCTACTGGCCGCAGTGGATGCTGAGAACACAAAGTCGCTGCGTGGGCGACAAGTGGGCGAGTGCTGAGAGACCAGGTCACGTGAACGCGGACCCGCGAAGGCGGTCCGCCATCGGCTATCGTCGAATTTTTCGGGTGTTTCCGGTGACGTCGGCATATAACTCCGCTGCGCTGGCAATTATCTTGTGCGAATATCAGCCATGCTTGTATCGTCCGCTGGGTTTCTTCTAGATTTCGTATAAAAATATGGGAGGTATTCAGACCCCGGCCTGCCCCCTGAGAACATTTTATTTCAATCGGTACAACCGTAGTACCGGTAATGCCAATGTTCTATAAGAGACAAATTTCCGGTGAGTTATCAAAGAAGTACTTTGTCGGTTTGAATCCTTCCGCCGAGTGCAGATGGTCACTGTCAAGGCTTGAGAAGCGCAAGACGGTTTGTTTGGTTTGACCATCCTACGCGATTTAAGTCATCTCGACGCGACGCTCACGCAACTGAACTCGTTATTACTCGCAAACATCGAAACTCTTGAGAGAATTATTTCAGGGCCGTTCGCGGCATATCGTTCGTCGCGCGGGGGCCAGACAAAGCTGAATGTGATCAGATGGCGAACTTTAAGGGACCTCGATTGGGCATCCTGTATTCCGACATTGGATCTATCCAACGGGTCGTGCTTTTGCTGGGAATCCAGGGGGATTGGGTGTGCATTTTGGGCACGGGCACGCGTTTCCCATGCTCAGATCACGATTATCCGGCCGATATAGAGCTCGGGCGTCTGTCAAGAAGGACTAGAATAGAACTGGGGCTGCAGCATTGCTGTACACCGTAGCTTGGGACCAGCTGGGGCAGTCAGATCGCCATTATCCTGCCGATATAGACTAGAATAGAACCGGGGCTGCAGCATTGCTGTACGCCACAGCTTGGGACCAATGTGTCGCAGAGTGGCTGGACGATGCACACTTACACTTAGCATGTCTTCTGCATGTTCTGCGAAGATCCGTTTCAAACTTTACACCCTCCGTCGCTGGTGTCACATTTGATACAATTTGGTTGGACACGGACACGCGTTTCCCATGCTTGCTGATATTCCTGTCAACTATAGAAGAGAATAGAACCTAGGCTGCAGCATTGTGACTCCTCAACCGCACCTCTATATCAATGGGTTCCGCTGTCTCACTCCTTGTCCCCATCGCTACAGCCGTCGCTAGTGTGCTATTCAGCCTTCGATCCAAGCCAGCCGGCAACAATCCGACGCATAACGACATCGAAGCAGCAAACAGACTCCAACGGGAGCAGGAAGAGCGCGACAGAGCAGCACAAGCCGCCAGGGAGAAAGCAGAAAAGCTCGCGCAGGAGGCCGAGATGAATGCTCAACGAGCTCGAGAGGCACAGGCCGCGATGGAAGCGGCACAGGCAGAAGCAAAGCGCATCAGGGAAGCGTTCGCGGCTGCTGATCGGGCGGCTGAAGCTGAGCGCTATCAGGCACAAAGACGCGAGCAGGAGATAAGAGAAGAGGCGAGGAGAGCGGCGGAGGCGGCACAGCAGGAGGCACTACGCCAACAGCAGCTCGCGGCGGAAGAGAATAGGGTCGCCGCTGAGGCCCGACGTGCCGCAGAGGAAGCTGCACGCGTAGCGGCGGAAGAAGCCCGTGCGGCGCGCGAAGCGAAAGCGAAGGTTGATCACCAGCTCCGCGAAGGCATCCAGCCTGTCATCATGCCCTCTACCGCAGACCTAGAAGACGCCAAGCGCAGGATCGGGTACCGCGACGGGCTGTACCACTTCGCTGTAGCAGGCGTCGCGGGGAGCGGCAAGTCATCCCTCATCAATGCTCTCCGGGGTCTGCGAAACAGGGATGCGGGGGCCGCTGCGACGGGCATTACGGAGACGACGCTGCGTGTCGCTCGCTTCCCAGATTCAGACCCCAAGAACCCGTTTGTCTGGTACGATATCCCGGGCGCGGGCACGCTGCAGGTGCGGGACTGGCAGTACTTCAACAATCAGGGGCTATACGTCTTCGACGCGCTCGTCGTCCTCGTCGACAACAGGTTCACCATGACGGACGTTGCGATCCTCCGCAATGCGCGTCTTTTCGGAATACCGTGCTACATTGTTCGCTCCAAGGCAGACAGCCACGTCCGCAACCTAATGCGGGAGATGGGATACGAAAGCGACGACGAAGAACAGGATGCTCGAAGTCGTGCGGCGCTCGAGCATGTGGCCAGAGAGCACTTTGTCAGTGCGACGAGGAAGAATGTACAGGAGATTCTCCGCGGCGCCGACCTACCCGAGCAACGTGTCTACATTGTCTCGAACTTGACGATGCTCAGCGCAACCAAGGGAAATGTTACAAGCAAGATAGCAAAGAGGATCATAGATGAGTTCGACTTCTTGCAAGATCTGTTGGGAGACGCATACAAGCGTAGGGGGGGTGTGGCAAAGGTGCAAGGATCTTCTACCGCAGTCATGTAGTGTTGCCAAGGGTGTTCATTGGGTTTTGGCTTGTTCTTTCTGTCCGTATAATAGTGGCCCTGAAAAGTAGAGTCGCGCTTTTTCCTGTGTTGTACGCTACCAGTCTGTCAAAGATCGGCTTGCCTGGGTTCTGCGATGGGACCAGACAGGCGACGAGTCAATTGCACTAAAAGAAAGAGGAGGCAGCCGGAGGTACAAACAATAGCAACTGGCGTCGGAGGCCTGGACAGGAAATATGAAGGTAACGAGGAGAGATTGCACTGGGAAGGAGTAGTCGTCAGGTGCAAGAGAGCGGATCGGATGCGTCGGATCAACACAGCCACATGTATAGTCGGCTAGAACGCTCACGCGACTGGCTGGGCGCGTCGCGCGTTTTAGTGTTCAGTATACTATAAGCAACGGAAGAAAGGATAAGGAAAGAAAAAAGGAATATGCCGCCACTATCTATGGCTCAAGCCCGATTCGAACGAGTGGCTTCTGTGAACAAAGGGACCAGGTTTGCACGCGCGGGCCATCCGGTACTGAGCCTTCCTCGTTATCTGTTAGCCCTGAATAGGTGGGGTCCAGGCATATTCCAATCCAAGTTCAACCAGCATTCGCGTCGACGATGAATTTCCCCTAACTTTCATCAGCGAGATGGGTTTTGAATTCAACCAAGTGTTGCGCCGGGATACACACCTGGCTCTGAATAAATTTAATGCAGAGTTCGGCCTTGGTTTCCCCGTTGAAGGATCCTGGTTTCAATTTGTCAGTATAACTGGTGTGTTTCCGTAAAGAAGTAAAATGCTCTCCCTCGCATGGCTCGGGCTCGGTTCGAACGAGCGATGTCTGCATAATATGACTGGCTTGGAATCCACTTTTTATTTTGTCTGGACTCACGAGGATGTCTTCACTGGCGGGGACATCAAGGCCAAACTCTGGGATTAAATTTATTCGGAGCCAGGTACCCCGACGTCTTGGTTGAACATTTAGCGATCTTCTCAAAAAGGCACACACATACTCAGAGCCAACGAGGGCTCGATAGCCGGTAGCACGCATTTGCAACACTTCATCCACTCGTTCTCATCCGTTATGCAGAAGTCACTCGTTCCACTCGAGCACGAGCCATGAATCAGTGGGGTTACCTTCTGTCTGAACACAGAAATCTCTCCATTAGGAAACCAAGGTCGGACTTTGAGATTCAATCTATTCGGAGCGAGATGCGTATCCCAATGTAACACTTGATTGAATTCAAAGATTTTCTCAAAAGTCACCCACATGTCCCGAGCCAACAGGTAGCTAGGAAGGCTCGGTAGCGGGTGGCCCGCCCCTGCAGCATACAATGTAAAAGAGTCATGGCCCGGGCTCGAGTCGAACGAGCAATGTCTGCAGCGCACTAACAATTGCGAATCATGTACGTTTCGCAGATGGCGATCCGGACCGCCCGCTACCGAGCCTTTCTCTCTCTATGCGTACTCGGAATATGCGAGAGAGCCTTTGAAACTTGTGGTGGGTGGATGGATGCCAATCTGTCTCAAGACATCTCTGGGAACATTGCAATCCTCCGCCTCCTGCTTTACGAAGATATCAAATTCAATCTCATCATTTCCCTGGGTATAAATTCCAGTAAAGGAAGGCAAGCGGGAAGGAACCAGAACAGAAAGTATGTTGGACGACAGATCTAGAATGGCTCGGGCTCGATTCGAACGAACAATTTCTGCAAACACTCGAATGATTACCACCAAATTTTAACAGATGCGGATCACCCGCCAGGGCCTTCCTCGTTATCTGTTTGTTCTGACTATGTGCGTAGTTTCCAGAGGTTTGTCGGTGGGAATATTCCTGAATCCAAATCCAAGGTCAACCGACAGAAAACAATTCAGCCAAAATAAAACCGGGATCATGTTTCCAGAGGTGTAATATATGATGAATACAATAATATCAGTACAACCGAATTGAGACTAGATGCATTGTAGTAGTAGAGTGTTCCGCGTACACCGCATGTGTAAAGAACACAACAGGCTCAAAGAAAGTAAATCCCTGTTGAACCTTTGGGTTTATCACCAATACCCAGCCGCATATCGTTCGGAGAAAAGATCGATAGCTTGATTAGAACTCGTTTCGTTTCAGCGTATCCTCCGTTTCGCCAACTTCGCAGTCTGTGCCCGTCTCGTGTTTTGGACATGCGAAGTGTAACGAGTGGGATTGGGCACCTCCGATATTCTGTGCCAGGTCGCTACATTGGATGGTGGGAAACAGGAACGATTGCTGCCCCAGGTCCAGTCGCGTGTGTCGGTACACACGACACGCCATCATGTTCGTCAACATCCCGCTAGGAACGCTGCTGTACGCAGGTCCAAGACCGGGAACGCACAACAGGACTAAGGCCACGATATTGGTAATAACAGTAATCCTGAAAATAAAGAGTTTCAGTGAGTTCAACAACATTGATGGAGGGCTGACATGTAATAGATTTGGCCATCTACGAAGAGTGACTTGGAGAAGGATGGGAGGTACGCCCCTGTGAAGAATGCGGATACCTTCTGTTTCCAAGAATGATACTCGACATGGGTATTTCCAACCAGCCTGTACGAGATGGCGAGGAAAACTGCAGTGTCGAACAATCCTGGATTTAAACCGATGATTGCGACATACGCTTCCAGCTCACCCAGACTACAGTAGGGGGTGGGTCCGATGTTGACGCCGCGGGTCGCAATCGGAATGATGAGACTTGTTCCGAGTACGGACAGCCACATGAGGCCAAAGACGATAGTCACTGTCCGTGCGCCGCCGTATACAGCACGCACACGGAAGAAGAAAAGGAGCGATGTCAAAGCGATGGCGAGGGGGAGAAGGAGTGCAATCGCAAGATGAAACGCATGGCAAATCTCCGACAGGATAGGCTGCGTAAACATAAGGGATCGTTTTTTTGGCAGGACGTAACCCACGTACTCAGGAACCACGCATCCAATCGCAGCCGCAGCGGAGGTGATTCTGCGCGATGTTAATATGACATTCGGAGGAGGTGGCCTGTGGTCACCTCGACAGAAAATACACCGCTACTGGCCACCTCAATCTGTGTTTGAAAAGCAGCATGTAGTCTCCTTTCAGATTGCTGAGAATGTCCCATATGAATACCTGGCCAGAGACAGATGAGCAAGTGGCCGAAGATTATCGCGTGTAACGCACCGCAGAAGTTCCCGCCCATACGTATCGGGTGAGTAGGAGCTGTGTGGCGAGTTCAGGAGGGAGAAGCGACAGCGCGGGGTCACTCAGTGCCGCAGAATCCGTATCTAGCAACAATACCATGCACGGTCGGAGTAGATGAAGGAGGGGGGAAGGACGACGCAGGAAGATCAATACATTCCCTCTTAATTATAACACACTGCAGTGTTATATCGGTCTCGCGGTATCTTCTGCGACTGGGCACCGAGTCAGAGGCTATGCTATCCACCAAAAGCGCTGCCGGAGCGTTAATAGTATGTGTAATGGACAATGGCCAATCAACTGTCGAGTTTAATACTACTCACAGCTGTGGCTATATTGCATGACGAGAGACGCCAAACTTTGCTCACTTATCAGGTTCCGGGACGGAGGTGGAACATCTGGTGGCTTACATAGTACCGGCGCGAAGGACGGAACTGTCAAGGAAACACGAGGCGCCAAGTCTTCTTCCCTGTTCTCGCCGTTGGACAGCTCCACTTCGGTGTTCCATGGTGGCCCGGTGTATCGTGTATCTATAATAAAGGAACAGAGCATCACAGAGCTAACCAAGGGCGGGCTCGTGGTCTGACCCCCAACGGACGTCCAGGATGGTATCGCTGCCATTGAGGAGGTTCTCTTGAGAACCTCCTTACCGAATACGGCGAGGTGTGTGCACATAAATACGTGAGAGGATATATCGAACGAAGCGTATCCGTGGATTTTTTGCTGACACAGAAACGGATTTATAGACATCGATCTCACCGGAAATCGGAGTCAGTTACGAGTACTTATGTAATAAGTTCTCGTTCTTTTCTAAAAGTTTACATGAGGGTTTTGCGAGCTGCTCAAATCATCAGTCCTACTTTTCCAGTAGAAGGAAAATAGTGGCGGTGTTGAAGGCCCTCTCAGAGATTCCATTAGTTTTTTTGTGACTATATAGTGGCTGGGCTCACGGCTAATGCCGAGTGTACTTCTAAGGTCCTGAGATCGAACCTCGATGTGTACATTTTTTTTCTATTCGCCTTTTTTTTTTTTCTATCATGCTCATGGCAAGAAGCATTAGGCTTGTTGGCAGCTCTCCTTTCTCTGTCTCTTTTTGTCTTCCTTTTGCTGTTCCTTTTTTCTATCTTTTTTTCAAGTTTATGCATAAAAAATTTCTGGTGCTCAAAATCTAGTCCCACAGGCTTCCTTGTGGATGTTGAAAGTCATTAGTAGACCTGTTGTGCAAGCTACAGTGTCCTATGAGGGAAAAAAGAGATGAAAAAGGGAAGGAAAAGGGAGTTACGGTGGGGGGTTTCATAGTAGCTCTTTTTTCTTCCCTTTTTGCTTGCCTTTTTTTGTGCTTTTCAATGGTTTGTGCACTTAGACATGATACTTTCCCCCTTTTCACTCTTTTTTACATAGCTAAACTGGAAAAGGGGAAAACGAAAAACAGGGCAAAAAACGATGGGAATGTAAAAAGGGCAGAAAAAAGGGAGTGAAAAAGGGCTACTGCTTGTTACCTCAAAATGTTCCAACCCTACCCAATCATGTACAATAATAGGGGTAGTCAGAGTAGACGATTCTGGAGTGATTATGGGCACCATTATGGACCACGATTATGAGTGATTTTAATCGTGGGATGATTACCATAAATCCAAATACGCAGAATCACTGAGAATTGTGTACAATCAGCTCTGGAGGTAATTATGCAACAGTTATGCAATGATTAATTTACAATTTAAACATCAATAATTGTGCATAATTGGTGGCCATAAGTGCCTGCATAATCACTCCAACTCTGACTGCCCCTAATGAACACTAATGCTGCAAGGGGTGTCATGGGGAAAAAAAAATCTATAGGTCTTGTCAGCCTCCTGTGGTTTCTCATCCAGCCCTGCCTGAGTCCTCCTTTACGCTGCAACAAAAAGTTACCAGTACGATTCAATCCCTGCTGCTGTCAAAACCACACTGTTTGTTAGTTAGCAAGTACTGTGTCCTGCACTTACATCCCAATGTTCACGTGCCGGTCATGTTTGGAGTTGCATTCCATCTTCAAATTATTAAGGCACACAACATGGAGGTAGGATCAACAGATTTACACATGAAACTCCATGACTTGGCGAGATGTGAGTGGATATGCATCACAACAAATATACTGACCTATTTTGCTTATAGCCTTGGATTAGATTTTGAAGGACATCAAACAAAAGGCAATTCTACTGCTGACCTTCTTCAGTCCGGAGGTCGTAGCCACGGACAAAAATGGGTTCCGGTGAGCAGTGAATGTGCAGGAAACACACCACATCAAACAGATGGCCTAAATGTTTTCATTGAGTTGGCTGAGTGAGGGCGTACAATTATATCAACCTTGGTTTTGAGTCATCAAAAAAAGCAGTTGTATGTATGACCTTGGGCGCCTTTTTTTTTTTTGTTGCAGCAGAACTCAGTTGTGCATCCAAATCTGGCAAAGTAAAAGCTGGCCTTCCAGATTGTCAAGGTTAACCAAGTATCTGCCATGTGGCAAGATATGCCCTGGGTCATAACCTGCTCAATCCGGGCTTGAAGGTTGATATGGTTGCGACCATGAGCCCAGGAGAGGTTCATTTCCTCTGTGATTGAATAAAGAGTTCAAACGAATTTGCACTGTTGTGCCCATGAGTGGAAGGCAGAGGAAAGAAATAGAAGGATATCACTCTATGGCAGGATTAATAATGGTGTTCTCTATGCTGCCTGCTGCAGAAACATTCCATGACCAGAATGTTCAAAACCAAGCCAATAAGTTTGAATTTTCCATGTTGATTTGGCTCTCAATTGAAATTCAGACAGCTTGTAGGTGATCAGAGTAGTGTGTAACTTGGATGTCAAGATGTAGATGAGATTGCAGCCTGTCCCTGATACTCTACTATATAAAAAAATAAGTACGAGTTTTGCCGGGCTACGCCACGGCCCACACCCCAAGTGAATTTGTCATTCCGGGGACGAGCCTATGATGGTCAGCGATGGAGAACGCAAGAGGTTTCGAACCCCGTTTCGGAGGCGATTATGAAAACGAGCTTGAAAACGCCCCATGCTGTAGTGCAGGCGTATCTGGGGTTTTGATTAGTCTTGTTGTTACCGCGGGGTCTTGAATCTTATTACATAAACATCGGAGTTTGAATTTCCGCTTGAGCAGTAGGTCAAAGCCGACGTGTCATTGCATAAATTGAATACACAGAGTGAGTCTCACATCCATTCCTGCACATTCTGTCTCTTCAGAATTTCGAAAAGTAAGCGTGAATACTGCTTTTGAGGGACCTCCGATACTCCCGTGATCTGTCTGCCGACACGCATAAAGTGTTCCACACAGGCTCCATGGCACCCCGAAAAAATCTTGCACGAGGGCACAATCAATCAATAGGTTGTGCATACCTTCTGAGGAGGTAATCTAGTCAGAAAAGAGAGGTATGTTGATGGCGGGCGTTTTTACTTGGAAAAAGTTTACGTAATAAGATTCTACGGCGATCAAGACCCCGCGGTAACCAACAGACTTCAACAAACTGAGGTACGAAGTGAGGATAATTCTAATCAGCAACCCCGCGTGCTCGGGTACGGGGGGTTACCGCTATTCAGCAACCCCCCTTATGTAACTGTAGATAAGATCTTGCTCGGTCCGGTGATCCCGTATGTGACGGCATCAGTGAACCAACAGTGCGGAACAGTGGCTGTGTTCCCGCCAGTGATACACGTAACCATCATCATGCCGAAGGTATTCATCCATTGAAAATGGATACTCAAGCTAACAAGGACATAGTCACAGAGGAAGAAACCTAGGACCAAGGATGACAGGGCCCGCTTGCGCCTGATACCGCTCATTCAGCAGGCCACAGTAAAGCACTTGTGCAGGAGAGAATCCACCGCTGGATTGCCAATAGAGATCCAGCTAAGCTCGACATCCAGACGCTCACAGTAGTCTACGAAAAGATCCAGAAAAACATTTGACTGACCAAAGCTGATGTCAAATTTTTTTCAACCACTGCTGCTGTGGATGGCATTGACTCTCTAGCTTCCACACACTCGAGAGTCCCCCACATACATCCTGCCCCTGCAATAAACACTACCACTGTACAGGAGTATAACACATCTCTCTCAGGTCTGCCAGAAACCCATCATGTTCCTCAATGATGGCCAGAAGAAGGCGCCACAGTACAGTGGCATCCCATTTCAACCCTTCGGCACTGTCTCCGGACTGATCCACTGCAATCCACAGCATGCATTCACCATCGGGCTGGCTGTGTGGCGGGGAAATCCGGTGGGTACACCTGTCGAGAAGTGGGCCAAGGAGCCCATGCACTGTGATGTGATGGTCCTCATCCATGCCCCACCCATGCCTGGCAGGCGCAGTACTGGGAAAATCATTCTCATCTGCGAGCTGAACATCACCAATGTCGAGGCAAGGGAGCGCAAGGCTAAAGATATCCTCAAGAGCCGCATGTGTGAGATGCTCAAAGAAATTGGATCGAGGGTGAAACAGGTCTGGGTCAATAATGAGCGCAAGGAGTGCAACAACACTGGGATCTGTCTTACGCTGGCATTGGAGTGGATGATTGAGAGCTTGTGGCTGGGGGCGTGAATGGGTTGGGTATTCTGAGGAACGACAATGGGCAGGTGACAGCCATCAAAGGATTTCGCTTGATAGAAATGTAGCACTTTGGAGTTGGAAATATTTTTCTTGCTTCAAACTTGGAAATGAAAAAAGAAATATGTTGTTTGAACCCAAATCCCGCGGTATTTGCTCATAACTCAAAGAACCAAAAGATTGGAAACTGTTTAAATGAGAACTGCACTCAAAAAACATGAGGACTTGATATAAACCTTCATAATAAATAACCTCTAGTAACACACTTTGGCAATGGGTCAAGGTGAAACCTCACTGTACTTTATTATTGGGTCCAATAATCATTGGACATGATGTAGTAGACCTTAAGCACCCACTCAAAAAAAAACTGAGGATTGAACTGGGACCCTAGCAGAAAGTGAAATGTAGGGAAATGGTCGAACTATTGGTTTTGGATCAAAGCCCGTTATTTGATTCTGTGACCGCAGTGCAGGCCAGATATAATATGTATAAGCCCACTGTCTATGGGTGATCCGATGGTCTGATTAATCATGAAAACGAAATTGAATTAGAAGACCCAATCTGACCCAGTTGTTCGTGCATATCATCCAACTGCTCCTGGGTTTGAATACCATTCATCATCAACCTCACCTCTGCCTGAAGTGCATGGTAGACGGTGCGCTGAGGAAGCGTTTGTGTTGGTGGAGGCATTGGGACTGTTGAGGATGAGACCGGATTGGATATGGTGGATCCAGGCAAAGATGTGGCAGTGAACTGAACCAGGCGGCTTGTCGCCCTATCCCGAAATATAATAGCACTGAATCTGGCGACCTCCAGACGTGGATTCTGGTACCATCTGGACAATATATCAGAGATGGATATTTTTCGAAAATTTGCAACCTACCGTGCCCTGATCAGGGAAATATAGAATGGAAGCCCGGGTATCTTCAACCATGCTGCAAAGTAATGATGACAAACAAGGCCCTGGTTGAGACCCATGCAGCAGTCACAGACGTAACATCCATCAGGCAGGAGCACAACAATATGAGCGGCACCGGTGTTCCTATGGGTTATCTTGACCAAATGAATAGGAACAAGACCTTGGTTCTGAACCAGTCGAAGAAGCCATCATGTTTCAATGTAGGCATTATCGTTTGAAAAATCATTCATCGGATGCTATGGGATACGTAGCACAGCAATTAATCAAGAGATCACATAGAGGTCAAAGATACTCTCACATTCTCCTCATCATTACACCATTGATATCCCAACTCCACCTCATTCCGAAGGACAGCATATTCGGTCTGAAAGTTGCATGAGGGGTTTTGCAAAATGAAAAAGATGAAAGGTCTCACCCAGGTTCTGGTCCCCTCCGGGAGTTGCAGAACATCTGCATTGTAGAATACAGATGATTCCATCTGTTCTAAGCATCAGCTCAGTAAACCATTCAAAGGAGAACCGAGTCTGAGGCAATGGTGATGTGTACTGTGCATAGGTCATGGAATCCGACATGGCTGACTATCGTTCATCTAAGAAGCCGGGTCAGAATTGAGCAAGCAATGGTCAAATATCCATAGTTGAATTCGAACCACCAGGAACAGAGATCCTCATGTGCAAATGGGCCAAGGGCCCGAGTCCCAGTGTCTGCATCGAATCGGTTTGGGAAACGCGGCAACCTTGATAGGTGAGATACATATGATGCAGCCCGCTCTTGTGATGTGAAAGCAGCTCATTCAAAAGGCTGCTTATGGTTATGCTGTCATTAACAACTGCAAGAGGTGGGGTGAGTGACTCGAGGCTTTGATTTGTACTGCGAGACTTACCCATCGGGATGGAACGCCCATAACAAACACTGTATACTCCCGGGGCGGCTGCGGCTGCGGCAGTTGTGATTTACCCCAACATTGCTTCATTCTTCGCTGGGACATGAAGGTCCAATGGGAGCGATGGCGTCGACGTCCCAGAATCAATGTGATGATCAAATTATAACGAAAGAAACCCGGGAAAAGGATTGAACCTGCGAGCAATGGTTCTAGATGGACATTCAGTAACATAGGAGCATCCACCGACCATAAAATATCACAGAGGAGACGAGTGCAATCGAAAAGTAGAGCAACACGTAACCAGTGTCGAAAGTCAAGACAGTCGGGACATTAGATGGAATAAAGAAGCACCCGAGAAAGCTGGCAACCAGCGAGAGGAGAAATAGTGCAGAGTGAACAATGGCCCATTTAAGTCGGTTGAATCCGACTGCCTCTGGGCTGGACTTGAATATAGTGCCACGCTCTGACAGAGATTCAGTGAAGAACAACCATGTTACGGGGAAAAAATCGCACTGGGAAGGAGTTTGCTTGGAGGGCGCTGATTGTACTTGACAATCTTTTCTTGCCTGCTGGATATGCGGGTTCGTTGGATAAAACCGGTTTCTGAGCTGACTTGAATAATGGTCCCTCTTGTCGAATTTCAAAAATCTGAATGATTGCCGAGAGGCTGTGAACTTGCGAGCCGTGATTGTCTCAAATATTGCAGTGCTTGAGGGCGCAGTGCTTCAGGGCATGAGGACCAGACTCGGATTTCCAGAGCAATGAAATTTTGCTGAATATATGTACTAGACAGGGAGGTTGAAGGATCCCCAGGGGTAGAGGTAAACCTCCAGAGGTCAGAGGTAAGGTACAGAGAGGCACCGGTAGAGGTTGGAACATCTTTGTACCTCCCAAAACCTCTACCTTACCTTGGGTGGTCCAGAGGTATACAGAGGTATGGCAAACATATGCTTTTCACCACCTTATAATAGGCTTTTCCACACTGTAGGTCTTGACTTTGCTAAATATTTCACTATTTTGGGCCATAGTAAAATGTATTAGCACATTTAGGCTCTGTTGCCTAACAACACAGCTGTGTAGTAAGCACACAGTAGGAACATGTCTTTGTCAGAGGCTGATAATCTCTCACAATGACCTCTCTACATAGTCTGTGAATCGAGTGGGTGGTTCCGGCAAGTTTACAATCACTATGTGAGCAGTTTTGATGATGTTCGAACTCAGAACCTCCCAAGGTATACCTTTAAAGATCTGAATAAAGGTCACAGAGGTCTACCTCCAAGGTTTTAGAGGTAAGGTAGAGGTCAACCTCTTGGAGGTCAGAGGTTTTGGAGGTAAGGGTACAGGTAGACCCATTTGTACCTCCATCTTTACCCCTGGTGAGCCTTAGGGAGGTTTGGCAGTTGGATCGGAACAATGTGAATATATCGCGAGTTCGATTAGGGCATGTGTGACAGTCTCTGAAGCGAAGGCTGTGTGTTTGAACCTGTAAGGACTTATCCGAAACGCAGTGCAACAGCACATTAAGGGGCTGTAAGGGGTCAGCGGAGGAGCGGGAGGATCAACTGCGCCCGCACAACTGCGACGGCAGCATAGAGCAGCCGAGATTGGATCAGGCATTCGATCTAATCTAATCAGAGGGGGTTGCTGAATAGAAGATTGTTATTCAGCAACCCCCGTACAACGGCACGGGGGTTGCTGATTAGATTTATCCCTGACGAAATATCAAGACATTCTAAATTTGAGAGAGAAAAAACTTTCCAAACACGCCCGCGCGCAGCGAATCTATTTTTATTACATCCGGAATGCGATAGCGGCCTGCCCCTTGAGAATATTTTATTTCAATCTGTACAACCGTAATGGTAATGCGAATGTTATATAAGAGACAAATTTCCGGTGAATTCTCAAAGAAATACTTTGTCGGTTTGAATCTTTTCGCTGAGTGCAGATGGTCATCGTCAAGGCTTGGGAAGCGCAAGGGGGTTTGTTTGTTGGCTTGACCATACCTGAATCAGAAACAGCTGAAATAATCCAAGCTTTCGGTGCACCCATTGGTATGGTTGTAATAGTGCTGGCAGCTCCCGTGAGATTTTCTTCCGTGAACACGTGGACGCCTGTCTCAGCTGTCCTCGGCTACTCGGCACACCAGGTAGGTATTATTACACGGCACGGTCCAAATCACGAACACCAATTCCAGGGATTCTCGCGGTGTACAAGTAAGTAAATCATGGAAACTCAGCAAAGGTTTCCAATTTATTACAGTACAGGTACATTTTTCTACGCGATCTAAGTCATCTCAAAAACATTGAAACTCTCGAGAAGTATTTCATGGCCGTTCATGTCTGGCATATCGTTCGCGGCGTCGCGCGGGGGCCAGACAAAGCTGAATGCGATCAGATGACGAACTATAAGGGAGCTTGATTGGGCATGGCTGGGCGTCCTGTATTCCGACATCGGATCCATCCAGCGGTCGGTACTCTTGCTGGGGATCTAGGAGGATTGGGTGTACATTTTGGGCATGGGCACGCGTTTCCCATGCTCAGATCCCGATTATTTTGCCGATATAGAGCTCGAGCTTCTGTCAAGAAAGACTAGAATAGAACCCGGGCCGCAGCAACGCTGTACGCCGCAGGTTGGGTCCAGCGTGTGGCAGAGGGGTTGCACGAGCGGCAGCTTCTTGCACACTTACACTTAGCATGTCTTCTGCATGTTCTGCGAAGATCCGTGTCAAACTTTTACACCATCCGTCGCCGGTGTCACTTTTGATTTGGTTGGACATGAACACGCGTTTCCCATGCTTGGATCGTGATATTCCTGTCAACTATAGAAGAGAATAGAACCCGGGCGGCAGCATTGTGGTGCCTCAACCGCACATCTAGATCAATGGGTTCCGCTGTCTCGACGCATAACGACATCGAAGCAGCAAGCAGATGCCAACGAGAGCAGGAAGAGCGCGACAGAGCAGCACAAGCCGCCAGGGAGGAAGCAGAAAGGCTGGCGCGGGAGGCCGAGTTGAATGCTCAACGAGCTCGAGAGGCACAGGCCGCCATGGAAGCCGCAGAGGCAGAGGCAGAGCGTACCAGGAGAGGGGCTGAAGAAGCGCTCGTGGCTGCTGAGCGGGCGGCTGAAGCGGAGCGCTATCAGGCACAAAGACGCGAGCAGGAGATAAAAGAAGAGGCGAGGAAAGCGGCGGAGGCAGCACAGCAGGAGGCACTACGCCAACAGCAGCTCGCGGCGGAAGAGAATAGGATTGCCACTGAGGCCCGACGTGCCGCAGACGAAGCTGCACGCGTAGCGGCGGAAGAAGCCCGTGCGGCGCGCGAAGCGAAAGCGAAGGTTGACCACCAGCTCCGCGAAGGCATCCAGCCTGTCATCATGCCCTCTACCGCAGACCTAGAAGACGCCAAGCGCAGGATCGGGTACCGCGACGGGCTGTACCACTTCGCTGTAGCAGGTGTCGCGGGGAGCGGCAAGTCATCCCTCATCAATGCTCTGCGGGGTCTGCGAAACAGGGATGTAGGGGCCGCTGCGACGGGCATTACGGAGACGACGCTGCGTGTCGCTCGCTTCCCAGATTCAGACCCCAAGAACCCATTTGTCTGGTATGATATCCCAGGCGCGGGCACGCTGCAGGTGCGGGACTGGCAGTACTTCAACAATCAGGGGCTATACGTCTTCGACGCGCTCGTCGTCCTCGTCGACAACAGGTTCACCATGACGGACGTTGCGATCCTCCGCAACGCGCGTCTTTTCGGAATACCGTGCTACATTGTTCGCTCCAAGGCGGACAGCCATGTCCGCAACCTAATGCGGGAGATGGGATATGAAAGCGACGACGAAGAACAGGATGCTCGAAGTCGTGCGGCGCTCGAGCATGTGGCCAGAGAGCACTTTGTCAGCGCGACGAGGAAGAATGTTCGGGAGATTCTCCACGGCGCCGACCTACCCGAGCAACGTGTCTACATTGTCTCGAACTTGACGATGCTCAGCGCAACCAAAGGAAATGTCACGAGCAAGATAGCAAAGAGGATCATAGATGAGTTCGACTTCTTGCAAGATCTGTTGGGAGACGGAAACAAGCGTAGGGGGGGTGTGGCAAAGGTGCAAGGATCTTCTACCGCAGTCATGTAGCGTTGTCAAGGGTGTTCAATGGGTTTCGGCTTGTTCTCTCTCTGTCCGTGGAATAGTGGCCCTGCAAAGTAGAGTCGCGCTTTTTCCTGTGTTGTATGTTGTACGCTACCAGTCTGTCAAAGATCGGCTTGCCTGGGTTCTGGACGAGACGGGCGACGCGTCAATTGCACTAAAAGAAAGAGGAGGCAGCCGAAGATACGAACAATAGCAGTTGGGGTCGGAGGCCTGGACAGGAAATATGAAGGTTAACGAGGAGAGATTCCACCGGGAAGTCGCCGAGTCGTCGTCGAGGTGCAAGAGAGCGGATCGGATGCGTCGGATCAACACAGCCACATGCAGAACGGTCACGCGACTAGCTGGGTGTAGACGCGCGTTTTAGTGTTCATTATACTATAAGCAATGGAAGAAAGGATAAGGAAAGAAAAAAAGGAATATGCCGTATGGCTCAAGCCCGACTCGAACGAGTGGCTTCTGTAAAAGGGACCAGGTTTCACATTGCCATCCACTACTGAGCTTTCCTCGTTATCTGTTTGCAGTCTGTTTGCCCTGAATAGGTGGGATCCAGGCAGATTTCAATCCAAGTTCAACTAGCATTTGAGTCGATGATGAATTAATTGACACTGTTCCCCTACCTTTCATCAGCAAGATGGTTTTTGAATTCAACCAAGTGTTGCGTCGAGGTGCGCACCTGGTTCTGAGTAAATTTGATCCAGAGTTCGGCCTTGGTCTCCCCGTTGAGGGATCCTAGTTTCAATTTGTCAATATAATTGGTGTGTTTCCGTAAGAAAGTAAAATGCTCTCCCTCGCATGGCTCGGACTCTGTTCGAACGAGCGGTGTCTGCGTAACATGACTCTTTTACATTGTATGCTGCAGGGGCGGGCCACCCGCTACCGAGCCTTCCTAGCTACCTGTTGGCTCGGGACATGTGGGCGAATATTGAGAAAATCCTTGAATTCAACCAAGTGTTACATTGGGATACACACCTGGCTCCGAATAGATTGAATCTCAAAGTCCGGCCTTGTCCTAGTGGAGAGATTTCTGTGTTCAGACAAAAGGGGACCCCACTAATCAGATTCATGGCTCGTGCTCGAGTCGAACGAGCAACTTCTGTATGACGGAAGAGAACGAGTGGATGAAGTGTTCCAGATGCGTGCTACCCGCTATCGAGCCGTCGTTGGCTCTGAATATGTGTGTGCCTTTTTGAAAGGATCGCTGAATGTTCAACCAAGACGTCGGTGGTACCTGGCTCCGAATAAATTTAATCCCAGAGTTTGACCTTGATTCCCCCGTCAGTGAAGACATCCTCGTGAGTCCAGACAAAATAAAAGTTAACGTTAGATTCCAAGCCAGTCATGCAGCGCACTAATAATTGCAAATTATATACGTTTCACAGATGGGGACCGCCCGCTACCGAGCCTTTCTTACCCTACGCGTACTCGAAATATATGAGAGAGCCTTTGAAACTTGTGGTGGGTGGATGAATGCCAATCTGTCTCAAGATATGTCTGGGAACAACATTGCAGTCCTCCTCCTGCTTTACAAAGATATCGAATTCAATCTCAGCAGTCCCCTGGGTATGAATTCCAGTAAAGGAAGGCGAAGGCCAAGGAGCCAGAACCGTATGTGGGATGGCAGATCTAGAATGACTCGGCCTCGATTCGAACGAGCAACTTCTGCAAACACTTGAATGATTACCACCAAATTTTAACAGATGCGGATCACCCGCCACCGAGCCTTCCTCGTTATCTGTCTGTTCTGACTATGTGCGTAGTTGCCAGAGGTGTGTTGGTGGGAATCCCCCTGAATCCAACTCCAAGCTCGACCGACAGAAAACAATTCAGTCAAAATAAAACCAGGGTCATGTTTCCAGAGGCGTAATATGGGATGAATACGATAATATCAGTACAGCCGAATCGAGACTGTAGTAGTAGAGTGTTCCACGTACACCGCACGTGTAAGAATACGGCAGGCTCGAAGAAAGTAAATCCGTGTTGAACCTTTGGGTTCATCTCCGATACCCTATCCGCGTATCGTTCGGATAAAATTATAAAGATCGATAGCTTGGTTAGCACTCCTCGTTTCCTTTCAGCGTATCCTCCGTTTCACCAATTTCGCAGGCCGTTCCCGTCTCCTGTCTTGGGCATGCGAAGTGCAACGAGTGGGATTGGGCACCTCCGATATTCTGTGCCAGGTCGCTACGTTGGATGGTGGGAAACAGGAACGATTGCTGCCCGAGGTTCAGTCGCGTGTGCCGGTACACACGACACGCCATCATGTTTGTCAACATCACGTTAGGAACGAACAGGAAGCTGCTGTACGCAGGTCCAAGACCGGGAACGCACAACAGGACTAAGGCCACGACATTGGTAACAACAGTAATCCTGAAAATAAAGAGTCTCAGTGAGCTAGAAAACATCGATGGAGGGCTTACATGTAATAAATTTGGCCATCTACGAAGAGTGACTTAGAGAAGGACGGGAGGTACGCCCCTGTGAAGAATGCGGATGCCCTTTGTTTCCAAGAATGATACTCGACATGGGTATTTCCAACCAGCCTGTACGAGATGGCGAGGAAAACTGCAGTGTCGAACAATCCTGGATTGAGACCCATGACCGCGGCATACGCTGCCAGTTCACCCAGACTACAGTAGGGGGTGGGTCCGATGTTGACGCCGCGGGTCGCAATCGGAATGATGAGACTTGTTCCGAGTACGGACAGCCACATGAGGCCAAAGACGATAGTCACTGTCCATGCGCCGCAGTATACAGCACGTACACGGAAGAAGAAAAGGAGCGATGTCAAAGGGATGGAGAGGGGAAAAAGGAGTGCAATCGCCAGATGAAAGGCCTGGCAATCTCCGACAGGATAGGCTGTGTAAACGTAAGGGGATCGTTTTTTTGGCAGGACGTAACCCACGTACTCAAGAAAACCACGCATCCAATCGCAGCCGCAGCGGAGGTGATTCTGCGCGGTGTAAATATGACATTCGGAGGAGGTGGCTTGTCGTCACCTCGACAGAAAATACGCCGCTACTGGCCACCCCAATCCGTGCTTGAAAAGCAGCATGTAGTCTCCTTTCAGATTGCTGAGAACGTCCCATATGAATACCTGGTCAGAGACAGATGAGCAAGTGGCCGAAGATTATCGCGTGTTAGGCACCGCAGAAGTTCCCGTCCATACGTATCGGGTGAGTAGGAGCTGTGTGGCGAGTTCAGGAGGGAGAAGCGACAGCGCGGGGTCACTCAGTGCCGCAGAATCCGTATCTGGCAGCAAGATCATTCACGGGCGGAGTAGATGAAGGAGGGGGGAAGGACGCAGGAAGATCAATACATTCCCTCTGATTTATCACACACTGCAGTGTTATATCAGTTTCGCGGTACCTTCTGCGACAGGGCACCGAGTCAGAGGCTATGCTATCCACCAAAAGCGCTGCCGGAGCGTTAATAGTATGTGTAATGGACAATGACCAATCAACTGTCGAGTTTATTACTACTCACAGCTGTGATTATATAAAGCAGGTAAGGCCGACGAGCGGCACAGCCCGTTACCGATGATTTTTTTCCTACGACAGTTGACGCTCCTCAATGGCAACAAATCCATATTTCTTTTCTGAGTCTGTTGAATAACCCCTTTGTAGGGAGAGACATGCTTCCTTTGGCACCAGGCAGCGATACAAGCAAAAATTGTAGTGTCTGTTTACTTAGTAAGAGACTAGGTCAGCGAGGGGTACCTGCATCAAATATTTTCTACAACTCCTCCATATTCCTCTTGGCAGTGTAAAATATTTGAACCTCTGAGTCGGTGGGATTCTTTGGTCTTTGCTGACAGTTCTACAGGGACGAGGAGCTTGCAGCAAGGGCCCAGGTCACTCACAGACAAAACAGGTAGGCAGGCGCCCAGCAGCAATAGATGAAGCTTACAACATGTGAGGTATGAGCATCTGTCTAGATGCAGCTAGGCCTGAGAATTGCCAAAGGAAAAATGAAGTGGGTAAGGCCGATGATGCGCTTACCTACCGTCCAAGCGCGAACAGACCCAAATGGAGCTGAGTGAATGGCGAGGAGGAGGGAAGGAATATAGTAGGCGAGTGTTTCAGCAAGATCAGTCCCGTGAGTGGAAACCGGCGGCTGACAAGGTCGAAGGGGTGATGTGAGCTACAATGGATGTAGTGTCGAGGGCAAGAGCGAGACGAAGCGAAGCGAGGCGAAGCGAGGCGAAGCGAGGCGAAGCGAGGCGAAGCGAGGCGAAGCGAGGCGAAGCGAGGCGAAGCGAGGCGAAGCGAGGCGAAGCGAGGCGAAGCGAGGCGAAGCGAGGCGAAGCGAGGCGAAGCGAGGCGAAGCGAGGCGAAGCGAGGCGAAGCGAGGCGAAGCGAGGCGAAGCGAGGCGAAGCGAGGCGAAGCGAGGCGAAGCGAGGCGAAGCGAGGCGAAGCGAGGCGAAGCGAGGCGAAGCGAGGCGAAGCGAGGCGAAGCGAGGCGAAGCGAGGCGAAGCGAGGCGAAGCGAGGCGAAGCGAGGCGAAGCGAGGCGAAGCGAGGCGAAGCGAGGCGAAGCGAGGCGAAGCGAGGCGAAGCGAGGCGAAGCGAGGCGAAGCGAGGCGAAGCGAGGCGAAGCGAGGCGAAGCGAGGCGAAGCGAGGCGAAGCGAGGCGAAGCGAGGCGAAGCGAGGCGAAGCGAGGCGAAGCGAGACGATGCGAGACGGGATAAGTGTTTGATTGGTGAGACTTAGATTGAGCATGAGACTTTGGGGAAATCCAAGGTGTTGTATTGCAGAAGATGAGTACAGTATTTATACAGATATCTAGATAGGAGAAGTCTTAGCAGAAATAAAATAAAAATGTAGTTCCGGTCAGTTCAGAGGAGTCGGGGCTATGTGGAAATAAATGAGGTTTCACGGGTATTCGGGTAAACTGGAGAGCTGGAGCGGTCTAGATTGGGGATTGAATGGTTGGAAGGCTCAAGGCTATGCCTCGAGGCAGTGGCGGAAGCGGGAGTGTGCGGGTAAATTGAGAGTCGGGGGGCGGAAGTGTGAGACATAGCGGTGGAAGGAGAACGGTGTTTAGCATGTTTGGTTCAGAAGCTGATGGCTCGGCTTGATCCGAGTCGGACTTTGGCGGATTCCGGCTACAGCGCACAAACGTGCGCAACACCGACAAGGGGCAGAGCCCGGTAACGTGACAAAGTTGATATCAGTCAGTATATTGAACCTACAGCCGACAAAGTTCTGTGTAATTGGTTGGGAAGTGTAGCTATATTGCTTTCTTGATGCAGGATAGAAACACAACAACTCAAAGATTCACCGGTCCAAGCCCACTAGTATGTGTCGATCAGCTCACATTGAGCCCTTGTCGATCTTTCCACACATCCTGGTGTCATGTGGGTATGGCCCATCCAATCATAAACTTGATCAGATTTACATTGTGCGACCCTGTAAGTAGAAATTTGCATGTAATGAGACCATTCAACCTCGACTGCCAAGACATTGAACACACTGAATCCAGTATGTAGTGTCTCTCATCAACCTGTCGGAATGTAGGTTGCCAAAGGATTGAACGGTGTCCAAAATTGGCTCCATGTCTGCGACAACAATGTATGTTAAACAGGCACCAGGGCTTTTACAGCTCATGGAGAAATGAGCTTGCCTCGAGACCACTGCCCATAGAGAATATGTAGGCCAGTTTGAATGAGAATCTTGGTGACTCCTTGAATACTTAACAAGTCATGCCCTGGTTCTGGGTGCAATAAGGGTGGGATGCCAAGATGAAGACTCTCGATAATGTTCAGATTAAAGAAGCAGTTGTTCTTAACCTTGGTCCACAATAGTAAGCAACAATATGAGCAATTGCTTGCCTCACGTCCTGACTCAACTGGAGCTGCAGATACTGGTGCACATGACAGAGGCCAAGAAGAAGACAAGATATGGTTTGGTTCAACTCTCAGGTGCCAGAAGTGAGAAAAACTCTGTCTAGAAAAATACTTGATGTGCACTTGACTGCTCATTAAAATGGAATGAGACAAGAAACTGAGGCTTTACCTGATTTTGAACCGGACAGAAAGATGGTGAGGTCGCTGCCTGAGTTCACTTTGTTATTCTACGGCAGTAAATTGGTATTTCGTTTAATATTATCTCTGAGCCATGTTGGAAGTGTAAAAGATCAGAAGTGGCTGCTGAGGGCTAGTGTGTTGTGGTGAGCAGTGACGAAGGGACACATCGGCCGAAGCGCCATCGGCCGAATATTGTGTTCACACGGGAAATGATGGCCGCGTCCGGCGGTAGTGAGCCACGCAGCAAAAATGACACATCAAGTTAATCTCATTTGGAGTCGAGTAATTTGTAGAGCAGTTCAAAAAAATGGAAGAAAAAAGCCCGTGAAGCGGAGGATTTTACCACTCATATTAGGCTGAGAAAATTGGTCAAAAGATTATGTATTGCCGAGTTCTTGAACTATGACTCATCTCTTATGACAGATCCTTGTTTGTCCTTGTAATGAAAATGTGATCTACTGCAAGTCGCTGAAATTAGGGCGCCCTAAGACCCTTATAAAGCTGGTAGGGCCGACGAGCGGCAAGGCCCGCTACCATTTTGGGCCATTATTGCAATTCGGAATGTGGTTCTGGAGAGTGCCAGTGTAGAACAAGATGTATTCAAGAAATTCTACTTGATAGGTAGGCTACTACTAGTAGTAACTAGTCGGTGGTTCAGTAACAAGCAAGAAAAGTTATGTTCATATGTTCAAGAAGAGGAGCACAGTGCGGAGGGTTTTTGAGACAGT
The DNA here is from genome assembly GCA_029448575.1 of Mycena maculata. Classification (NCBI taxonomy): domain Eukaryota; kingdom Fungi; phylum Basidiomycota; class Agaricomycetes; order Agaricales; family Mycenaceae; genus Mycena; species Mycena maculata. Next base: position 226,096 of record JARJLG010000003.1, read on the forward strand.
AGTGTACGAGGAAGAAAGCCCGATCCAAGTCAAGATGGTGAAAATGGACGATGATGCAAAAAAGTCAGATCCCTGTGATCTTTCGCAAGAGCGAAAAGTGCAGGTTGCAGATGTACATAAGCACGCTGTAAACCTGCCGGCTTACTACGGTCCGATCACTGCTTACGTACGCAAGTCGTACCTTGTCTGTCGTAGCTCCAGCTCGCCGTTGTCGAATATACTGTGGCCCTGTTGGTTCTCAGTGTGTTTCTCTCCAGTGTTTTCTGTCAGGCTGACAGTCTTCCACACGCCAAAACTTAAAAGTAGAACCAATAATCTGTGCCAAAGAAGTTGACAGTACACAAACAGGTACGACAGATCGAGACATAAGACTTTCAACTAAAGGGTCCTTGCGGTCCACAGCTCACGAGCCTTTGCGGTGGGAATTGGGTCCACGTCTGGGTCACCAGGTCTCTTCCGTGTTGCCTTTGATGCACCGTCCTTGCTCGAGTACATGAGCTCCACAATGTGGTCAGACTTGACCGAGTGGGAATCTTGAAGGCACAGCATTGCAGAGGGGTCATTGACAGGCCCCAGGAAGTTCCACCAAAGGCTGGTCCAGAAAAGTGGCTTTTTGAGGCCGAAAATGTGAAATTTTGTTCCCCAAAATGTGGCTTTTTGAGGGTGAAATCTGAGGAATCTTGTCTGAGAAGTGGCTTTTTGAAGTTCAACTTGACGAAAAAATCGCACAGGAGGTGCCCGAACTCAGCATTGCACCTGAGATTTTTTCTCCGATTATTTGAGCAAAAATTTGAATTTCACGGGACCACCCTCAGGCTTGTCTGAAAGACCCCGATGAGTGGCTTTTTGAGGCTGGATTTGAAGAAAATTTGGGACCAGCCTTTGATGGAGCTTCCCGAGGCCTCATTGACAGTGGTGTAGAGATGGCAAGGTTCGGTCCGGAAATCGGTTCGAACATGGACTGGACCGAACTGAACACAAAGTTCAGGTGCAGTGTTCAGAGAACTGTGAACTTGAACCGAACTTTTGTTTCAACGTTCAGCCAGGAGGAGGGAGGTTCAAACCGCGAACCAAACCTGAACCTCCGGCCAACCTCCAACACCAAGTTTCCATAGGTTTCCATAGATTTTTGTCCATCAAGGGAGTTGAATGGGGAGTTATTATATGGTTATTCATCTCTCATTCTACACAGCTCTTGGGCTGATATTTTGGGAGCCTAAATCGTCGAAATCGGTTGTGCCGCTGAGGATGCTGAGAGTGTCACATGATATAGCGAAGGTTTTTGTTACCCAATTGGGCCACAACTGAGTTCTATGGCCATGAGGGTGGAAAGAGACCTGGGACACCTTAGTAGAGCAAAAGATGCCACGAGTAATATTCTACAGCCAAAGAAAATGACATGTGCCCATGGGAGATTTTTCTAGGCTTGAACCCGTTTGAACCTGAACTTACATTCAGGTTCAGCATTCGGTGGTTACCTAAACCAAACACGAGGTTCAGGTTCGGTGTTCACAAAAAATGGGCCCGAACCGAACTGAACCGAACTTTGCCATCTCTATGTTGATGCAGTCAGGGCACTGGTTCGAGTACATTGGAAGGGGCTGCGGGGGATGTATCTCTGCAGAGTGATATGGAAGGTAATTCTGGGAGTCATTGTTTATAGAGGAAGGTGGAGTGAAGCAAGAAAGTCAACTGAAAAGTACCATTTCGGCTTGAGACAACGAAAATTACGAGAATGCCTGCCCTAAAGCCTCACTTACGCAAAAAGAAATGACAAAAATGTGATCGTCTGCCAAAAGCTCGTTGATAGGGCGCTATATAAGAACCCGTACCTAAAGGTAGCGGGAACCTAACGGTAACGGGAATTGCATGACGAGAGACGCCAAACTTTGGACACTTATCAGGTTCCGGGACGGAGGTGGAACATCTGGTGGCTTACATAGTACCGGCGCGAAGAACGGAACTGTCAAAAAGACTCGAGGCGCCAAGTCTTCTTCCCTATTCTCGCCGTTAGACAGCTCCACTTCGGTGTTCCATAATGGCCCGGTGCATCGTGTATCTATTATCATGGACGAACAGAGCATCACCGGGTGACAGCTAACCAAGGGCGGGCTCGTGGTCTGACCTCCAGCCGAAGTCCAGGTGCACATAAATACGTGAGCGGGCATATCGAACGAAGCGTATCCGGGTACTGTCTGCTGACGCAGGAGAACGGACTTAGACATCGATCTCACCGGAAGTCGGAGTCAGTGAATTTGTGATTCCGCGGACGAGCCTATGAAGGTCAGCTATATTGATACCAGTACACGCCGCGCGGCCGGCGGTCGTTCCGCGAGACGACCGGAGCAGCGAGCGCAAGGGAGATCGAGTGGAAGAACCTGTGTGCGATCCTTGGACATAGGTCGTAACTGGTCAAGGTGGTGCAGAGCCAACTGTGGAATGAGATACGGAGAACTTAGCAGATGGTGATGGTGTCAAGGAAGACGACCATGTTGATCAGGGCGGTGATGCGCTAGGGCCACAATTCGAAAATTGACCCAATGAGGGTACTGTTGAAATTATTTCTACGTACCAAATTTTCCACGATCCATCACCGAGATTAGGCACGAACAGCCCCACTGGCTTTGGTTAGGACTCGAACCAAGAGATCCGCCTCGTAGCACTTTTCTTCAATTTTGTCGAATTTTTCTCTTCTGCGTGGCATTGTTTGGTTCCACCCGGTGTTGGCCTCGGATCCAAACAACCGGCCACCGAGAGCACTTGGGCCCCGCAGTGAAGCGCGCAAACCAGGGCGTCTCAGGGATGGTATGCGTGCGGTCATGGCTCGGGTCGGAGTCCTCCTTGTGAAGCTTTTATGCGGTCCCTTCCGCGCATGTCCCTAGAGCGACCTCCGATCCCCAGCGCGAAAAGATGGCGCCGTGCGGGCACGGGGAGTCCCGCGCCGCTGGACGACATGTTTGGATGCGAGGGAATGGATCAGGGCATCGCCGTCTAGAGGAAGGGCAGAGGGCGGGAGATGAGGAGAAGAGCGGATGGGGGGCGCGGCAGGTGGACATGGGACGCGCAGGCGTGCCCCGCGTCTCCCTCCGCTCAGTAAGGCCGCGCGGAGGGTCACAGAGGAGGGGGTGGCGCGCCATTTCCGCCCCGCAGCTGTAGATGGCGTGAGCGTTGAGGCCGGGTTACAGCGAGGGCAGCGGTGAATTCGGCGCATGGTCCGAGCGTCGGGTTGCCCGGGAGGGGGAGGCACGTCGGACGGAGAGGCTGCATCGGGGGCGGCACGGAGTCGGACCAGCACCGTGAAACGCGCCTGCAAAGGATGGAGTGAGTGGGCGTGGCCAGGAGCGAGTGGAGCGAGGGGAAGGCAGGCGTGTGAGGATGTAGGTGGGAGACGAGGAAAGGAGAGCGGACGCGGTGTGGTCGGGCGCGGATGGTACAAGTACTCATAATTCGGAGTCATCGCTTTCCTCCCTAATATCCTGATAATCTTCCCGTCTGCGTGTCGTCGGGGCCTGGAGTGCTGGAGTGGCTTACGCAGGCGCTGCAGAACGTGGAGCGGAGCGCGGTGGACACGGACGCGCTGGGTGGGTAGGCGGGACGAGGCGGGTGGACGGCTCGTCTGTCGGCGCTGAGACGCATGCTCGCTCGGGACCGTAAGGTATTGAATAAGGACGTGTAGCCATGGTGCAGTATTGAGGCGTGGCGGCGGCGGAGCGACTCAGGGTCCGACGGGAAGGAGGCGAGCGGTGTGAGGGATGCATAGGGCGGAATAGGCCGCAGCCCTGAGACGATTGTGGGCCGGAGCATCGGCGTGTCGCCTTGCAAAGACCAGCGCTCAGGATTCGGGAGCGGGAGACGGGCAGGGCGCGGCACTGTTCCCTGGGATTCGGGGGATGACGAGTGGGGGGGGCGAGGACGAGAAGCCTATAAGGATGCGCCGGATGGGGCGACCTAGGATGGCTGCCATTGCAAAGAGGGTGCGGGCGTACAGCGGTGAATTCGGTGTTAGGGAGAGTATGGTCGCGTATCGCCACGTATGGCGCACGAAGAATCCAGCGCGGTGTCAGGCAGAGGCAGATGGCGTGGTCGCGCCACCGAGTGGCGTAGATTTCGGAAAAGGGGGTGCCTGTAGAGGAGCATGTAAGCATGGCGCCAAGGCCAGAGAGTTGAGAATAAGGGAGCGCGGGGGTGGACACGAGAGAGTGGAAGGAATGAGCGCTCCAACGAAGAAAGTATCATTGGGAGGGTAGGGAAGGAGAGTGGGCGCACGAAGCGGAGAAGAGAAAGAAGGGTCGGCAGATATGATAGAAGTACTCACAATTGAGCGCCCTCTCTCCTCCCTGTCCTCCCGGCTGCGTATCGACGATCATCGGCGGCCCGAAGGGGCCCATGGTGCTACGCAATCGTGGATGCCGGTTCGAACTCGGGTAGCGCACTTGGATGTCCAGGGAATCCAGTCGGGCGCATCTGCACCAGTATTGTACCGCCTCGGTGGAGTCGTAGCCTCAGCGCTCCAATCAACTAATCGTATAGATCTGTGGGATGCGCTAGAACGAATCCGAAGATAAAGTTGAAGCAAACGATTGAGCACGAAATAGTGGGAGGAGGGAGAACAGAATAAGACTCGCCTGGTCCGTCGTCTGCTCTGGCTTGACACACTACCAGTGGCCCTGCTCCCATTGTTTTTCTCCGGCGAATATCGCGCAGTCACGACATGTGAATCGTCTTCCGACCTCAACGGTGTACGCATGGCACATTGGCGACGGACATCGAGCACTGAGCGTCCCGTGAAAAGTACCGCTGGGCCCCGCTGTCAATGAATTTGCAGAGAGGATTATCACCAGCGGACGGACGAGACCTCGTTCGGTGTCAGTCGTGAGAAACCATAGTACGCCTAGATCCTTCAAGCGATACAAGCCTCTAGATCTGAGCTTCAGGCCTCAGGTCCCGTGGAGGCGTTGACGACATAATACCAGACCTCACTCAGATGATGCCCCAGGGGAGGAAAGTCCGGGAGTGCTATGAACAAGATAGAAGAATTTCCTGCGATATATCTTCTACCGGCTGTAGCGGATGCTGAAAACACAGCGACGGATGGGAGAGGACGGGGTGATTCGGGATCAACCATGATGTGATGCTAGGTGATGCTCCCACGCGATCCCTTCCCATATCGGTCCTGTTCCGACTCGCCCGCTGATTTACCGATTTTTCTGGAGCATGGTAAGTACGTCTGCGTATACACCTTGAGGCTCCAGTTCTTAGTCTGGTTTTCACCGATGTGGTCGGAATATTATTCGGAGTTTCAATTTCGATGCGAGCGCCGGTTCAGACTCAACTTGTCTTTGCATAAAGTGAGCGCGCAGAAATTCCTGCATCCCTTCCTGTGCATTCCGTCTCTTCATAATGTCGAAAATTGAGCAGGAATGTGACCGCCCATAGCCCCAGCATCCATCGGCCGACGTGAATAAAATATTCCACACGGCCCTAATAGACGCTGAAAAATCTGGGCCACAACCAAAGTATGGATCAGGAACGCCGGTGGAGGGGGACATCTTGGAATAAAGGTGAGTTGGATTGTCGGCCAGCGTTTATACTTGGGGGAGAATTTTCGGTGTAAAGGAACCGGTTCGGACTGTCCGAGTTGAAAAGCAAACGCAGTTGAGCTTCGCCTTTGGAGATCGGTTTGAGCTGATTTTGAGTATTTTGTAGAGGGTGCGCTGTTTGAATGCGGACCGATAACTTGAAAATATGCTCATACTGTCCCAATAATGATTCACTCACTTTGGGATCATACGGTTCAATATGCGCTTCTTGTCCATTTTTTGGAGGGTACAAACCGCACACGAAATCAATGGGGAAGAAATAAAGAACCAGTGATCCGGACTTGGCGTGGGTCGGACCCACGAGATTCGTAGTACTACCGTACCAGATTTCCCGATTAATGGCCGCGGCATCCTTGTTCCCCCTGTCGAAATCCATTCATTGCCAGTTAGATCTGACAAGAGCACGGTCAAGTGAGCACAGGCGAGCCGAGGTTTGTCCCCGGATCGACATACGAATGCAAGATGGTCTAGTCTCTCTCTTTGTCCTGCGTGCTAGGTTGAGTTACTACCGTGCCGGATTTGTCGCTTCTTTGTTTCCTCATTTCCAAAGGAGGGAGCTTAGATCTAACAAATTGTGGTCAAGTGAGCACGGGTGAGCCAGGGTTTGTCCCCGAGAACTTTCGGATGGTCAGTGGATTCTCGGTTCCGTAAGGAAAGCGGTGGACACCATGGTTTTCTTCGACGCACTCATGGTCCTCCTCGTCACGGCCGCCGCCGAACCAAACCCTAGACATCACTGGGGTCGACTCCGATCGTTTCTACTACGCTTTCTGGGCCGCGGATGGCGCCGACATCCGAGGCGGGAAGGGCTGGTCAACCGCATCTTCTGAATAGGGATCTCGCCTCCTCCGTTTGGCTCACTGAATCCGTCTATGCGTGCAGACCGCTCGAGTTCTGGATCGAGGATCATGAGGAACTCACGGGCAACAGTACCCAAACAATATGAAGACAGTAAGAAGGAAGGAATTTTCCAGGTTTGGTCTTCAATCCGGCGAGGATAGAAAAAGAGGTTCAAGAATTGCGTTCCGCACAACTGAGTAAAGTGGACACCTGAAATTGCCATTGATGGATATTTCCCAAGTCCAGGTGATTCGGGCATACATTATTTAGCGATCCAAAAGCTCCCTCCGCCCAAATTCACGTTCGGTGACTTCGGAATAAATGTCGAGGGCCTGCCCGGTCCAGGCACACATATCGTGCTGTGTAGTGGGCCTCTCCGGCTCCGCATTGAATCTGGCCGCCGCCGCCTGCTGTTCCGCCTCTTCTTCTTCGGCCTCGGCCGCCAATTCGTCGGCCATGGCCTGCAGCTCGGAGGGAGAAGGAGGGCGTGGGGGATCGCTACTCGGAGTCAGCCAATCCGACAAATCGAAATTGAATGAGCCACGGGTGGCGCTAGGCGTCGGAGCGGGAGGATCCGTTCGGGTGACTGTGGGTTGTATCGGAGTATTGCTGGTTCGGGTCTTCTGGACGCGTGTGCGGGGTGGAATGGGAGGGGACACGGCATCCGCGAGAAAGATGTAAGAGGTGGGGTACGACTTCGTCGTCTTTATGTGCGTCTCGCAGCGTGTCTTCAAGACGCCAAGGGTGTTTCCACTAAGAGCCGATTCGGTGAGTGGCCCGTCCAAGCGGTCGGATGTGAGGTACTTACCAGACGCAACACCCGACACCCACCGTGATACAGCCGCAGTCCTCTTTCCTCGGTACTCCCCCCAATTCCCGTTTTTGAGCTCCCGTGAAATATTCTGGAGGCAGAAGTACGACGGTGCTGCTCGCGAACTCTCCGCTGCCAACCCACGTCCACTGACCGCCGCGGGATGCGCTGGCGTGTACCGTGGTCCCGCAGCCCGTAGTACGATTCGGCTGAGCAACCTCAGCCAGATCATGGTCTAGAGGCAGTGGGAGTATCGGGACAACATATTTCGACGGAGCTGCGCGGGGATACGGATATCCATCGTCGAGGACAAATTTCCGGGTCATGTCGGCGCCACATGTAAGCGTGAAAGTGTGCGGAGTGTCGTTCTCTCGGTGTTGCAGGCTACGGGACTGGAGTCCGAGAATGGAATCGTTCCTCCCGGGACGGTGTATGGTCGCTTGCGACATCCTGGGCAGGTGAGGAGAAAAAGGAGGATGGTCCGTGCACGGTTTGATCCCCGTTTTCTGCCGAAGTCGTGCCGACCGCTGATTGCCGGAAGCGCACAACGTCAAAGAAAAAATCGTTGGCCAAAAAATACGATCAGATGATTATTGATTATTGTTGGAGGAATTGCCGTAACAGGCAATCTGCCCGATGCCCGAGCAATCTTACCAATCAGCTCACTGATATGGAACATATCCGAACTATGTAGAATATTCTAGTTTACCTCCTCTGTAGTATATAAACTGGAGTGAGCAGGCCAATCTCTTCAGGAGATTGTAAACCAAGCCTCACAGCCTAGTGCAATCTATTGTCTTAACACCTTCATTACAACAATTATTGTCCACAAGGATTCGACAAGGATCCGTGAGAGGAGAGATAGTGCTGCAAGAAGATAACGTAGCTGCCCAGTCGGTACGCCAAATCTCTCGAGTCTCCTGCAGCACGATAAAGCTCACAATATACATCAGCATCTGCGCCCGACTGTCGAGCACGCCGTCCGCGGGGAATTCAGGCTCGGTTAAATATCCATCCAGTGACTCTTGTACAAAGCCCCAATCGAAGAATCCGACCCTCTCAACTCTAGCGTATGTGCCCAGGTGTGCCCCGGGCTTTTAAATGTTCCTGCAGGGGTGCGAGTGCAGAATCCGTCGTATCGCGGCGCCGGGCGGGGCGTTGTAGCCGAGCTTTTTGAGGTACAGCTCGTCTAGGACATATGGCTGGACGGCCTGCCGCAGGATCCACTTATCCATGAAGGTCCACGGCGGGTTCTCGCCCTTGATTGGTCGGACTTTCAAAGATCTGGAAACGGGTCATTTGGAATGAGTTAGGTTGGTTGAATTTTAGCAGAAAAAGCTCACGGAGACAGGGTGTTGATGTATTCAACGACGTTATGATCTAAAAAGGGTGGACGCCCTTCTACTGAATGCGCCATATCCATACGCTCCCCCATATGGTTCAGAATGTCCTGCAACAAAATCGTCCTCGCAAAAACATACTAGTACTGCTAGAAAAAAGTCAAAAATAGTAGGGTTCCCTCTCAATACAATGGATCTTACCGATGCGACGTGCAACGGGTGCCATTCACCGGATATCGCTTTCTCCCGAACGCGAGGATCGAAGCCCTCCGCGATGGCTCTCGGCACATCCGGCGGCCCAGTCACTGCCAGGGCGGCGACATTGTAGACCTCCACACCGGCGGTCGCAGCGGCCGCGTACGCGTGGTGCGAACTGATTCCTCCGAACATCCTGCGGGCCAATTGCGCATCATTGTACGAGTTTTTGCTCAACGACAGGACGGGGACTGTGGCCATCTGGATGCGATCCAAGATTGCCTAGCGTTCTGCATCTGACGGAAGCTCCAAACCAAGTACGAGTCCCGCAGGATCCGGCTTGCGGAGAGAATCGACTAGAGGCCATGCATATCCCCTTTTGAGATACCCGCTGCGCCTAAAGAGCAGGTAGTGTCCTGCCATTAACTATTCATGGTGGTTCGGATTTGGGTCCGTCTTTGGGAGAATCGAAGGGCAATGAATACCTTATTAACACGTTTGAAGACTGTTCGATCATCGCTGAAGTCTCCGCTTTGGACGACGCTCTCGATATCCCACTGAGCCTTCCACCCGAACGAGATAAATGTTTTCATTTCGCTCGCGACGAGGAGTCTGCCATCGGAGATGGTGTAATATAACGGCTGGACGCCAAGCCGATCGCGGGCAGCAAATAACAGTTGGTGTCTAGAATCTTAATGCATGAAGGCAAACTCTCCACGGAGCGATGAGAGGAGGCGGAAGCTGTCGCCCTTGTAGCTGGACAACAATGAAGTAGGACCGGAAGCTCTGGATAGCGCAGGCGACGTACAGCTGATAAGCTCTGAATCGGATTTGGTCTTGAATACGGATCCCTGTCCCTCCAACTCCGCGCGAACCCGCTCGTGGTCGCAAATCTCGCCGGTGACGACGCAATGGATCAGGTCATCCTCGTCGGACAAGGGCTGCTGCCCGGACAACAATTCCGAGTAGATCCACCGACACCACGGCGGGAGTGGATTAAAGTGTTTGCGTTTCTCATTCTGTTCGAGCGGAGTCAGTGGTAGGGGTTGTTGTCGTACTGTAAATCGACGCGTCGCATCACGCGACTCCACATGTCGTCGGGGTGGGCATGAGCTTTGTAAGGTGTCAGCGTTGCAGAAGCGCGGAGATGGAAGTGGGATGGAATTTGAATGCAGTTCGTGCTTCCCATTCTGTTCGAGCGCTGGTAGGGGTTGTTTTTCGCGCTGCAAATGCACGCGTCTGCACACATCGCGGGGGGTCGTAAGCGAACCTGCCCACTTCTGCCTCTGGGCTCAGGAGGTACGCGGCCGAGCAGAGTTCCCTGCCGAGTTGTTATCCAGTTGCCTTGACCAATTCCGGAATACGAAAGGGATAGAAGATTAAAATGCCTGGATATCTGCACCAGGAATGCGCTGCATAGCCACGATCTCTTGGGATCCAGGGCGTCCAAAAATGTGAAGGCAGGAATTGCGGGTCCGAGCCGCTGGCAGCGAGAAATTGAAACCACACGTTCGTTTAAAAGGCCCAGACAGAAAAAGAGGGGAGCACCAATTTCGATTAAATTATGGTTAAACTGGGCCGTAAGGATTGAGATGCATGCAAACCTCGAAGAAAGCGACCCGAGAGTGCCATATCGATAATGGTGGCTCATCCGACGAGCCCCGCAATCGACAGCCTTGAATCCTTTGAGTTTTCGCGAACAGACTGTTGGCTTCGAAAGGTCTCGAAAGATCCCGCAGAGGGTAGACTCGTCATGATGCTAAGCGGAAACAAAACCGGGCGGCCCGGAAGTTGCTCGGAAGAAAGATGCTGTGAGAAGATCGGATCAATTTACGGACCACGTGGTGCGGGCGTCTCTTGCGCGCCTATTCCTTCTTCGTCAGCCTCAATTGTCAGCGACACTGTCTTCTCGCTGATGACCGCAGACTCCATCCAGACTCTGAATTTCATTGCTTTCAATGCCGTGGTGACAATGGAATAGATTTGGAATAGCCAAGGAGTTCTCCAGACTCTAGCTCTCTCCGGGAACCACCATCCTTCGACGTTCCGGCTGGACCTCAATGGCCGCTAGTGATCCGCTCCTGCACAACTCTACACATACCGCCGCCACCCATGCATCCGAGTTGCAGCCTGTTTGACTCTCTTACAGGCCGCACTATTTTTCGATGGTTCTTCTTTCACTCCCCTCTCATCTTAATCTCTGAACCTCGACGACCCCCCACCCATCAGGAATATGCCTACTACTGTTTTCTTTGGCAATTCGTTTCCTTCTTCGAACGCAAACATTCGCATCTCGGCCGCTGTTTCTTATGTTATCCGTGACTTTCATGCTCTTCGCGTTTACCCAGGCAATCCTGGATGTTTCCCCCGCTGCCACTGCATATACTCACGAATCGTGCAAAACATACGAATCCTGGCGAACAAATGGGCCCGCTTGCTTCTTATCCGCGAAGCACTGACTGTCACCAACAAGCATGTGTACCCTGGATAATGTTGTACAGTTCCCACTTATCGTCGTCGCGCTTGCCGATTGTCTCTTCGTGCGTCTCTCTATCATCTCCTCTGCCCCGCACAATGAGGTATCTTTCCAGCTGTATCACCGTGCAGTCATCTGGGGTCCTTCGCCTTATACAAGGACTGAAACAATTCTGTCAAGTACTTCAGCCCCTAGGATATTATGTAACGTTCGCCGTCACTGAAATGTTGATAAGCAGTGAGGCGACCTCCCATACAGTGCCGCTCTCATAACAAATTTCGTTCTGCTCGGCTTAACAGGTATGTCTTTCTCATGATCACCGGAGAACCGCTTGTTTGCTCAAGAAACGTCTCCAGCGGGGCAGATACTGCATGTGAATAAGGAGGTAACCGTTGTCTTGGGGTGCGACGCCGCACAGAACTATACAGTGATGGACGTGTCAACGGGTTGAGACGGTCAATGGGTCGTTCGGTTTCTGCGACGTATCTTTGGCCCTGACTGCTTAGATAAAAAAGGAGTGAATGAATGTATCCTATATTTCAATTGTGCCCAAAGTGCAGTACTGTACGAGACATGTAGACCTCTTAATAAAATCGTGTTTCCAAAAGATGCCGAAATCGGGATCAATGTGTGATCCAAATAAATTCGTTGCAGAGTTCGGACCACATATGATAAAAATTTGAGTCTCTAGGAAAATCCAGATCTTGCTTCCACATATCTTTGCCCCTTGTTTCCAACCTGAATTCAAACACACAGGACAGGATATGCCGAATAATGATCCCTTCTGCCAAATGCCTCTACCCCGTTACGGAAAGATCGGTCACAGTCCGAATGCGCTTCGTCCGATATCACCGGCTGAATGTCGTTCTGGACCGAAGTTTCTAGGTTGAAATAATGTGGAAGGGTTCCGGACAAGTAACAGGTGATTGTACACACCTGTGAAGTAGAATGCAAAAAGTGCGCACGTAAGCTTGCAGTACTCAGATTGCCGAGCGTTGCCGATGGCCAAATGGGGACAAATGTCACAACCCATTGAGTGTCCCGAGAACCCCCAGAATTGTTTGATTATATCTCTCGCAGTTGTACCTCAAATATTCATTGTTGAGAAACAGTGACTCTTTGACCATAAATCAACTGATCTGCCTCTTCAGAATTTTTAATTTACTACAGGTGAAAGTGGGTCAGCCGAGTTGATTCTGTTGACCCATTGACTTGGGGTGTGGGCCGTGGAACAGCCCGGCAAAACTCGTACTTATATTTTTTTAAAATGAGATATCCGTGTGACCGGAAACTCCCAAAATCTCAAACCAGGATCCTGGTATATCGAGGGGACCTTCAATTAATTAATTTATAAGCAACACATAAACACCAGAGAAAGAGGAACAGGCAATCAGAAGCTTGATTGTCAATTCCACTACATTTATGTTGCAGGTGTAGTGAGCAGGGGAAACAAATGCATGCCATTAAAAAGTGCAAAAAAAGCATCTGATCATTTGATGACCTGTGCTCGAGTCAGATGACGGATGGGTACTGGATACTGGAGTGCAGAACATGAAGTGTCCAGGTATTGTTCCCTTCTCCGTAGACATGGGTATCGGACAACTTTATAGTAGACAGATATGACCCATGATACCTACAGTGGCGATGAAAAGTTCTGCATGCGGGCAGATTTAGCGTATACAGCTAAATATAGGCATGAAATCGAAAAACGTTTGGTGAGGGAGATGTAGTGTAGGATGTTCTTAGTGACTGCGAAAAAGAATCGGGGCATTCAGATATCATCTGGTAGAGCAGCGAATTGATTACTTCAAAACACCATCAGTCACAATGTCACATCAACATGTTTCTCCACGAACCACCACCAAACCGTGTTCGTCTCACCATTTTCGTCGTCCAGAACATCGTCCGAGGGCTCATTATCCACTTCTAGACACTTCCTATGCACCCCCACGAAGCAATCATGTGTCCTGCGGATGCACGACAAAGAAAACATGGATTTTCAAGAATTGGCAATGAACTCGGGTTCAATCGATCCACCACATCCCGGAACTATTGCCAGGTTATCCGAACCGGTGATCCCTACCACTACGCCCCCAAATCCGGATGCCCACGTCAATTCACGGGCCGTGACATGCACCACACCGTCAGAATGATTGACACGGGTGAAGCACGCGACGGTGAAGACGTCTGCCAGGCACTTTTCCCCACTCCTCCAGTCTCCAGTCCGCCAGGCTCTTTGTCAGGACGGCCAGAACGGTCGTGTGCGTCGCGCGAAGCTGCTACTCAGCAAGGCTCACATTCAGAAGTGATATGTGTGTGCGGAAGACATGTGCAATGTGTCGGCAGATGACTTTCGCGATGTCATCTTCTCTGATGAATCAAAATTCAACCTTTTTGGGTCCGATGGGAAGCAATATTGTCGCAGAAGGCCTGGCGAAGAGTTGGAACCACGGAACGTCAAGAAAACCGTGAAGCATGGCGGAGGGAGTATCATGGTTTGGGGGTGTGTTAAGGGGCGACCACTAAAATTATCCGTGAAATCGACCCATCCTATGTTCTACTATTTGGCTTTTGATGTGATGTCAGTGAGGAGCAGCCGGCCATCAATTGTCACGCTAATGTCACACTCTAACATGGACACGGTCTAAACTTGGTCTAAACCAAGACGCGTTTGAAATCGAGACATCCCAACTGGTTATCTAGTTATAGTTCTGTATCAGTCATATGCCTCACCGGTCCGGCATACTGCATGGTCATCAATCAACAGAAGTTCACGGCGAGTGGGGTATATCAATGTCTCTTATCGGCCAATCTTCTTCCCTGTTTCCTTGTTTCCTCCCTCTCCTCCCATGACTCGCAAGGTCTTAGAGGTGACTTCTCCAGTAACCATACACCTGGTGGACCCTACTGGCCGAGTTGTAACAAGAATTGATCCGAAAACCAAGATTCACCATGTTACCTGTAATCTGTGTGGGATTGAGATTCCAATGACTGTATCGGCGAACAGATTCAGCTTCCTGAAACACCGAAATAGCGATCTTTGCAGGAGACAATCAGGGAACAGTGTAAGTAAAGTAAATGCACATGCCGAGAATAAGTATTAGTTTAACTATCTTCTAGGCTCAATCTCGGTTGCAGATGCCCTTGGTTTTCGTGTAGGACTTCCGATTTCCTCTGATTCCAACGCAGCGGCACGGTGGGCCTTCCGGTCCTCTGATTTAATATCCATGTAGGTTGTGAGTGAGAGAGATGAGAGATGTGCTTCTACCACAGAATGCACTTATAACGAGCGATGCCGCACGCTAAACGCGCGACTTGCGCATGTCTACTAAAATTAAACCGCGTCGTGACATATAATTGATGGCCGGCTGCTCCCCGCTGACATCGCATCAAAAGCCAAATAGTAGAACATAGGATGGGTCGATTTCACGGATAATTTTAGTGGTCGCCCCTTGGGGTGTGTGACAGAACACGGACCGGGCCGGCTTCACTGTGTCGAGGGCCGCATGAATGCAGTGCAATACTGTCAGATTCTTGAGGAATCACTCCTGGGCATCCTCTCTGACTACAATCTCACTCTGGACAGCATCATTTTTCAGCAGGATGGTGATCCGAAGCACACATCAGACCGTGCGTACACATGGTTTGCCGACAATGACATCAAAATCCTTTGATGGGCGCCATCTTCCCCCGATATGAACATTAGGGAGCATGCATGGGAGCAGCTGGATCGTCAAGTGTGCCGCCGCGAGGTGCTACCAACGAATTGTGATGAGTTGTGGGCGGCTTTACAGGAGGAATGGGCAAATCTGGACATGGCCTATATTAACCACTTGTACGATTCCCTACCTGCCAGGGTGCAGGCTCTGTATGATGCCAAGGGTGAATACACCAAGTACTAATTTAATTGGAATTTTTGGAGCCAGCCTTCTTGAGAACTTCGGCCATTTCGAGACCACTTTGTTGTTGTTTGACTAAGCTACTGGTACATTTTGATCCAATTAATTCACTGCTCCACCAGATAATATCTGAATGCCCCAATTCTTTTTTACAGTTACTAAGAACATCCTACACTACATCTCCCTCACCAAAAGTTTTTCGATTTCATGCCTATATTTAGATGTATACGCTAAATCTGCCCGTGTGCAGAACTTTTCATCGCCACTGTAAATAGGGTCATTCACAATAATCCCTTTTCTCTCCTTTTTGCTGTCAATTTTCACCGAGTTTTTTTTTTCCCTTTTCCACTTAGAAGGATCCAGATCCAAAAAAATCAGGTTTCCATGTCCAAAGTTGGATGAAAACCAGAAAAAAATGAGGGATAAGTGGAACAAAAATGAGTTACTGTGAACGGGTGAGCAAGGGGATTTTGAAAAAAGGGAGAAAAGCTACCCCAGCATCTGGACAAGCTGGTGTCAAGTTTTAGAGGCAATAATTAACTAAAAAAAAAAGACCAACCGAAAAAAGGAATCCAGTCACCAGGTTCGAACCAACGCCTGTGGACGTCAGAAGTACGCTCGGCATTGGCCGATAGCACAGCCACTATGCAGTCACAAAAATTCTAATGGAGTATCTGAAAAACCCTTCAACACAGCCACTATTTCCCTTGTACTATAAAATCGTAACTGATAATTCACGCAGCTAGTGAAACGGCCATGTAAACTTTAGAAAAGAACGAGAACTTATTACATAAGTACTCGTAACCCGTCCATCACTGTAATGCGACTCTGGCAATTATGTGCGTTTATAAACTTATATATTGCACCCAAGGTGTAAACGTCTCCCCCTCGCCTGCGAGGCAAGCCATTACTTTGTGGTCGTCCTCAACTACGTGGTTGCAACTAAACCCGATATGATGTCTGGTCCAATCGCGTCACCCCACAATTTACTCACCTTTCTTGGTCCCTCTACCCGGTTACCGGTAATGATTCTGATTTCCTCCCGATAGAACATCGTGCCGATGATGCTCATCGTCCACGTGAGCTTGACAAGGAATTTCAACGAGGCGGATTCGCGTGGTTCTGGTGGCGATGATTATTCCGCTGTAGATCGGCAATATTCACGGTTAGGTGTTATCACGGTGACATCGTTCATCATGTTGCATTCGGCGAAACCCGGATTCTGACACCGATCCTTTTATTCTTACATGCCCGCGGCACTTGCCCACCATCGCATCCACATTGTCCAATACGGTGAGTGTTTGATGATTATTTTCCTTCCTGCAATTTGCCGCTGACAAATTTCATAGCAGGTCGGGTAGATCTCGCGCCGACCGTGCAATATTGATGTATATCGGTGGATGGCAGTACATGAACCCTTGATATGTGCGCAGTGGGGTTTGGAGCGGATGATTGCGCATACGCGTAGGTATGTGAGCCGCCCAATATCAGTCATCCCTTACATAGAGCGGCATGGGGGAGGCAGACCCACTTGGTCAGCATGGTCCCATTCGGTACACATCTTGCGCTCAGATGTCGATCAAATGCCGGTCTCAGGGGAGAGAAGACGAAGACGGGAAAATTCTGGTTCTATTCAATTAACTCGGTTCTATGGCCGCACTCCGCCAGATGTACTGCCTCTCATTTGCCTGAGTGTCAGCTGTTCTGCTGCGGAGTGCTTCGTGTCCCCACGGTTTGGGCCTGAGTCTATTTCTTGCTAATTTTGTTGAACGGTTCTGGCGCCCAACTATCTGCCGCTGAACGCGTCGGTGAGTTTTCGGCGAGTCAGTTTCTTCCTAGCCAATCCACGCTTGACCCTGAATCGGCTTCTTCCTAATTTTGAAGCTGTTAGCACATGCTAGGCGCCAACCAGAACCCCGGCCCGGCGTCTCCAACTCTTCCGGTGGATTTAGTCCGCGCTTGTGCCTAAGTTGTCTCCGTTCTATTTGTGCAGCCGTCGACCCATGAGGTGCCAGATTCTTTCACTGTTGAGCGCTTCAACCCTGCGTCTGAAGATCTCTGAGTAGGCTTCCTCAGCTTTTGCTGACTGTCCAATTTCCCACTGGGCAGCACCTCCTCCCGGCGTCTCCATCTCCTCTGGAGCTTCCGGTGGGTATGCGCCTTATAGGTAATCTCCACTTGGACCTGAGCCTCCATGATAGGCGCCAAATTTTCCTCTGCCCAGTGCTTCCAGCCAGAGTCTCCAAGTTCCGGTGAGGTCTCAGACATATGACTCATGGCTAAGGCACGCTTAGAGCCGCTTAGGGCCTACTTCTTCCGGATTTTGACGCTGTCGCCAGTGTCTTTTTTTTGGACTCTGACGCAAATCCCGACTTTCCCGGTGAGCAGAATTTCGGGCGTGCCAAGCATTGTAAATGCTTGCGTTCGGCGCCGTATGGATCGGGTAGCGTGGAATTTTGGTACGTCGGCTCTTAAAATTCATTTGCTGGGATTCCGGCCTCGTCCAACTAAGCGTTGAAACTTCCCTCCGCGTATTTCCAGAAGCCTTCGTGGGGTGAGTGGTCAATCTTGATCCTGGACAATTTTACCTTCATAACCGGATGACTAGTGCGAACGAACCTGAGTGGCTGAATGCATGGGAGTTGGATGTCATAAGACGTCCTCGGTTGATATATATCCTGGTTAAAAAAAGTACATATAAACCCGATGAAACCCCTATTTCTCGATAACCATCGACAGAGATCCCCAGTCGACATCAGCCCTCAGCACTCACGTTCTACGCCTGTTGCTTAGTATGAGTAGTACCACGCCACAAATTCGCGACAGACCATGGGGACAAGGGTGAGTCAAATTTCCCTCCTTGGTCTTGTTCCTGACCTGCAACTTGTATAGCATTAACCCGAAAAAGATCGTCAGCAAGGACGAGTTCGACGCCACGGTGGCCACCGCATATCAGAACACAGCCCGCGTCGAGACCCCACCCGAAGATGTCCAGATCTTGGCGAATTTGCTCAGTGTGCCACCAGAAAAACTGAGCGGAACCGGTGCAGGATTTAAGAAGGGGGGAGAAATGTGTGGTCACTGCGGCCGCACTTTCAGCCTCCTCGACATAGCGGCAACGGGACTCCAAGTTCACGGCAATCAGTTCCTGGTTGACGTTGTGATGGGCAAATACGGATATATCGTGAACACGGCGGCCCAGCCATTCAATTGTCACAAATGCGGTACAAAACCCCCTATTTTGGACCCCAAGTATGACATTGTATCTTATGTGTGTCAGGTGAACGCGGATGAGGATCCGGATAATGTGTGAAGGGATGGGATGCAATTTTAGACCAAGGGTCCCGTACTACAGACACAAGGTGTAAATGTATGCTACAAATGTAACCAAGTCTCCGCCATTGTGAAGTTGTGAACTAGCCCATGTCAAACTTGGGGTGTGGGCCGTGGCGAGCCCGGCAAAACTCGTATAGTAGGGTATCTATCAGCCTCAGGGGACAATCTCATCTACATCTCGTCCAATGAGCTGACCACTCCGCTCTTGGTCCTTCATATAGTTCCCACGTTGCTCGCAAAATGTGCAAGCTTTCCCCCCACGCAACAGCTCCGACCGATACCATCCGTCCCCGTGTCGAATTCTTTGTGGGCATTTATTTCTTCTGCTGCACCGGGACTTTTATCTCCCAAAGTCTATACTTTCCATACGGTGTGGATAGACACCCTCTTCAGAATTAATTCACGGTGGATGAAACTGTAAGATAGGCTATCAAAACGTCAATCCCTCCCCAAGCACGTCGTATCATGATCTCGGACACTACTCCTCAATTCCGCTGACCTCCCCGCTTTTTGCTGGCTGCACATCATCTCGGAATGTCGCTGCAATAAATTCATCACTCAAATCTCAAGTATTGCCCTGGGCAACAAAGCCCGCTAGCATGTGGAATGCACTCGACCAGACTACCAGCAAAATGAGTGAACTCGCGCAGGACCCTCGGTCAATGGAGCTGTCCTTTCTTGCCTCGCGCACTTCTTTTCCTCAATCAAGGCCTAACATTTTTTATCCTTCTTGACACCATGTTCGCCTCGACTGGCCTTAAATACCTTCCAGACCGGCTTGATCCATTTGTCTTTGCCCACTGATTCCAATCCACACCTTAGATATTGTATGGCCCATATTCACGCGCTCCTTCCACAGTCCCACTCTAATTGAAATCATCAATAGAAATTTGCACACAGAGGTCGATGAGGCCGCGAAAACATTCCGTGAGCACCGCCTTGTGGGAGTCCACAAATGGGTCGCTTGTGGAACTGGGAACGAAATACCGCAACATGATGCAAACCAAGCTGGAGATTCTACATCCCACTGGGTACTTTGGCGGCGTCACTGATTGTACCTCTAGACAACTTCCGAACTCCAAGCGCAGAAAGGTTGGCCATCACACTTGCTGTATTCTGAAACTTGAGTGTGTCCATATGCATATCGTGAGGCACTGCAAGTCGCCGAGGATTTACGGAAAGATAGGGCCTGGTGCGTTCATGGCCAAATCAAATGGTGTCCATCCGCAGATATTCCATGAATTGGCTGCATAATTGAGGGCAGATGCATACCACATCCTAGAGGGCCCTGATCATCCCTAGCTCGGATGTTCCTGAACAAAAGGGGAATTGTGTCACCGCACCAGCGCAATGGATGTCCTGAGCATGAGGCAAAAGGCAAAGAATCCTGTGCAAGGGTCTGCCCCGAGTCGAACGGGGTCCTTCACGTATCCCGAACGTTTCAACGCACACAGGGAGTGGGAGTATTCCATATATATATATATATATGCTAACAGTCCTTATTCCTCGCTTTAGTGCTTTGAATTTGAATGGGGGATGGTGTGCGGTATTCGGATGCGAACTGCGAATCTTATGTGATCTTTATGACCTTCTGTCATATCGACTCTTTGAATATCAAGTGGAAATTTCAGGGAGCGCTCGAAGCGAATCGAGAGTGTATGTAATCTGCACGTTCTGGGATCAAAATCAGTACCTCATTGGTATTCCAAGCACAGTTCAATCATGGTCAGAATGCGAAGGGATAGATTTGATTTATCTTGGATTAAATCCCAGAGGAAGCAGACAGAGGATGGTAGATTCTATGACCACCACAAACATGGACATTGTTGGATTATGGGCGGAATATTGGGTGTGAGTTCCGTTATAGGAGCTCACTTGGGACTGTTTTTATTAGGGAAGGATTCTGTTAATGAGGGTGTCATTTCAGTCCAGCCAGAACACCGCAATCCGGCTCCAGTTATTTATCCCTCTAGGAAACAGTATGGCACTCAAACAAATAATTACTGTCGTCTGAGAGGAACAAAAATAAGCGAGGCTCCGTACCCCGCCGAGTCGAACGGGGTCCTCTGTGCTGTTGTTTCGCCTTCGGCAAACCGTGAGCCATATGCTGGTGGGCCTTGCTCCTTACTTTGATGTTGTGAATCCTAATGAGAAACCTTGTGCGAGGGGTAGGAAATTGTAGTGAAGATGTCCTGGAATCTAGAAGATTCTGAGGGCTCGTAACTGTCTCTGTCAGATAATATCATCCAGATGAGGTTGCACTCTTCTTTTTTGGTGACGTGGGCCGGATGATGTGGAAAGATACCCTGAGGTTTCGGTTTACAGCGCACAGGCCATCTGGGAGCTTCCCCCTTCTCCACCACCCCAGAACCTCTGCTACTGCCGCGTTTTTGGGTCTTTGGATTTGCTTATTCTTGGATGTCACCAAATTTTTCTCAATGTACTCTTCCCAAAGCAAAAGACTGGTGCATGGCTCTTCCAATGCCCTGGCTGGATAGTCTGGCCAAGGAATCTTTGCTCAAAGATCGAATTTCTCCAGGCGGTCGCACCAAACCTTTGATTCAAAAAATAATGAAACACAGTTTTCCCAGACCCATCTGACTAGTCAGTCATATTATGTGTTGAAAAACAACCCAGAATTGCGAGTATGTACATCAGACATACTTTCTCCGGTTGTCGAAGGCAAAAAATTGCATCAGTGAAATTGGTCTCATCTTCAGTGCGGCCAAAGACCGTGTCAACTGATGAGGTGGTTATTCGGAGGTTTGATAGCAGCAGGGATTCAAAACCCAGTGCAGAGCAGGACTCGGGCTGGGATCGACAAGTGTATCTTCAAAAGACAGGCTGCGGGATCATGACAAAACTCAGAGGATGTTTTTTTCCGCTTGCACTGTTAGTGCTCACTATGATGTAGATGCACAATGTGCATGATTGGGTAGGGTTGGAACATCTTTAGCCAACAACTAATGGTTGATAGAAGAGGACCAATAAAAAAGGAATGTACTCTCGAGGTTTGAACTCCGGACCTTAGAAGTACGCTCGGCATTCGCCGTGAGCACAGCCACTAAGGAGTCACAAAAAAATCTAATGGAATGCGAGAAAAGGACTTCAACACAGCCACTAATTTCCTTCTACTGGAAAAGTGTAACTGATGATTCGCGTTGCTCGCAAAAACCTCATGTAAACTTTTAGAAAAGAACGAGAACTTATTACATAAGTACTTGTAATCTGCTACAATTCTTTCCCCATGCGACAGTCCTGGATTGAAATGTCGAAGAGACACAATAAGTAACCAACTTTATTACTACTTATTTTGGACTGGGTAGTTGGCCGGACTAGGTAGTTGGCCACTTGGAACATATAAGGCACCAGATGATAATTCACCACAAGTTGCGTGTTGGAGGAAGGAAGGGGACCTCTGACGATGGTCCGTGCCAAATTTCGGGCCAAAGTGATGCGTTGATCCGAAGTCATGGCAAGTTGGATCGAGATCCGACAGGCCATAGTGGGGATTTATTATTATAATTGAGGACTCTCGTTGAAATGGGGAAATTTTATAAATGGGCTTCTAGATTAGAGACTCTTCATTTATAAATCGTTAGAGGCACCTTTGCAATGCTGGTTTTTTCCCAATCTGGTAGCGCTCGATGTGGCGGCGTCGTGGGCGCTTTCATGGGGCACACATCAGGCGGGTGGCGGTGCAGTCGCGCCTCCCTTCTGGCCACCCAAAAATTACCGAAAATTGCCTTCCCTCGTACCCACATAGCCATTGCTCCAGTGGGGTCTATGTATCAACCTTTTAGATATAATCCACTAGATTCTGCATGTACAAGTACATAGTGTGAATGTGCCCTGGTGACGTGTAGGGGAACAGGGCGCTCGTCGTCGTTTTGGTGGGCGGGCACATTTGATGGCCCGATGGTATCTCGGATCATGATTGTGTTTGGGCATGTTATTACTCCGTGCTTTTGCCCTTGCCAAATAGGGGTCATTATCACTATTTGCCTCCCCTCAGCTTCCATCCGCATGCTGGACGGTATGAATGATATAAATGAGCAACTGCAATAGTAATGCCGTAAATTAATAGTCAACGCAGGTCCCGCCTCTCAGTTCATCCCCGCCGCCTACTACCCGGGTGGCCGGGCCAGCCCACGCTCCACTAGCTGCCGCAGATCCTAGCACATGGGGCGGCCCCTTTCGGACAGGGAAATTTTGCTGAATGAGAAGATACTTCTGTAGAACATTCACACAATTTTTTGGTGTAGAAATTATCGGACCGATCCTCGACACAAACTTGATCCAATGAAGGATCAATAAATTCCACCTGTCAATTAAGCTGGTTCGTTTTAGGTTCGTTGGGGACGTGGCACTGTTTCTCAAATTAATTCAAGGAACACAACAGCACACTTCCGAAGGATCCCATGGACATGTTGACTGCTCTGGCTTCCCATTTCAGTCCAAAGTTCTCAATTGCCATGGCCAGATTGAGCCACTTTAGTTGTAGCAATTAAGTATCCAAGGATGAGATCACCCAAAACTTTTGGGTGATCTTGAACAATTACAGCGATATGAAATATTGATGTTCTTCGGCCCGAAAAACGCGTCGGCCCAATATTTGCATTTACCTCCTTGGCTTATATGTTGAGGGGTTCCAATGGTCAAATAATCCCATTCCTTGATCCAATCATCTCTGAGTATTCTGCTTTAGTTTTGTATTGGACAGAGGCTCCAAATCGATTTGCTGCTGAATTATTTGCCGAATATAGGAAAGACCGGTTTAGGCACCCACGGCGCTTAAACATGTTCATGCATGCAATACCTTGCTCCCATTTTCTGGAGCAATCTGATTCCCCTTATTTCATTTCTGTCAGTTTCCTTGGTCCAAACCAAAGATAAATTCGACAATTGGGCATGCTTATTAGGTACTAATAGTTTGAAAAATTCACAGGGTAGGTATCACCGAATCCAGGTTGATATCTTGTAAATTAGGGCCCTGATTTTACCACAACGGTCTGAGGACATTCGGATGATAACCTTGTCAGAAATAACTCCGAGATTCCCTGCCCTTAACCTGGGTATCGGGCCGAAGATGCCACACAATCAGAGAACATGAATCCCGGTTTTGTGCAATAAATTGCCTGTTTCGAAGGTTCCTGGAATGTATATATCCCTGGGGTGCTGTCAAACATGTTCATTAGAAGTATATGCAACATCTCAAACTGTTTATTCCACCCGAAGAAATTTGTTGTTGGAGGATTGTTCAAGATTTTATACGTACCATAGTGGTACTTTGGGGATTTTGAGCTACCAAGAATCGTGAGGGCGAAGAAATTACCTATATTTCCTGGAGTAATTGACAATTCCATGAATGTATGGATCTGTAGACATGATCTGCAGTGTTAGATCTGTGATAGGGCCCTTTGTGCCCATTTGCCGTCCGAAATGCCGTGTTCCCAATACACAAATTACCTCAAAATTGCTGGTTTTTTTTTGTGCCGTAGCATTATGGAGTAAAATACAAGAGTTTCTGCATGTTCAGAATTTGCGCTGAGTCCCATATCCGCTCGAGTGAAGCAGTTTTCGGGAAATTGAGGCGTTGAAAAGATTCACCTGTGTTTTCATGATGTAAATGATGATTGAATGATTCTATGATTCCAGAGATGTGTATCTTTGTGTCAGATCCACAACCGGCCCTGCGTTCTCATTTCCCGCCCGGAATACTGTGCTCCCAATATATAAATTCCAACCAAAATCACTGTTTCTTTCGCTCTGAGGGTTTTTAGGTTGAACACAAGGATTTCTGTTTATTCAGAATTTATATAGCATTCGTTAGTGGTTCAACCGAAGCGGTTTTTCAGTGCTCCGAGAAGCCCGAGATTCGAAATCATTGGATCATCACGGTGCTACTCCCATGACAAGCTGCTTCTTCCACACCGCATCCATCGTCAAAGCCGGTTTTCTCGACATTCAGCTGCCGCTGACACTGCAAGCAACTGGTGGACTCACATGGTCTTAAATTCTGGGTCTCTGGCTCTATTCCTCTGAAGGAACTGCCCAAATTGCTGTGTAAATCCGAGCTGGTCCCAGGTTACATCCTTGCGCCGTCGGCCAGGCAAGGCCTCAATGGACTTTAAACTCCTCCCAGGATCGCCCATGGCCAACTCTCACTCGATGTGTATGACCCTAGGTGCTCTGAGCGAGGGCTTGTGCTCTTTCAAGCAGTATTTCTTGTGAATGACGAGTCGTGCAAGATGGTCCATTGGGTGTGTGGGTGGAGTAATGCCAGAAAAGAGGGTGGATAGAAGGATGTTCTGATCTGACCCCACGCTTTTTTTGTGGCCAGGAGGGATTCTACAGGTGCGTGTACTACAATTTTTGGTTTCTTAGGCTGTTTTACCTGATGACACCACTCATAAGGTCAATCCCTTTCCTCTGGTCCTCGCCGCTGACGCCCCACACGGCCTCGTTGAAGCGCTCGACACCCACATACGCAAGCACATCCCGGCGCCGCTCCCACTCGACCGCCAGCGCTGTGCCTCCGACCAGGCGGGCTCGTCAGAGCGCTTTGGCTCAAGGCCCACATGGGTGGACGATTCACGCTCGCACAGCCTCAGCAGGAGCCGAATGTGCATGCCCACCGACGTGTCCGCGCCGATACTGGGGCTCGGGCCCCGGATTTGGCTCATGCTGGGGGAGCAGGAGCACGAGGGAGCTGCTGCTGCCACTGGAGAGCATCAGCGACGATGCTGCATGGAGGTTGTGGACCATGCCACTTGTTGCGTGGCGCAAGGGTGGGCGTGCGGCACGGCAGAGCAGCAGCCTGAGCAGGACCGGGACGTGATGAGCAGTCTCTGCCACTGTGCCTTGTCCCCGCACCTCGTCCCCCGGCCTTGCACGTATCCTGCGGGGCCTGTACTCTTCCGTAGTCATGTTTCTGTATGCTTGGTGGGTGAATGCAACGGGCGTTGAAAGGGTTGCTCAGGTTCAACGGTCTAAATATGCAACTGCCAAAGTCCCCCCTATCGAATGACTGAGTTACACCTAACTCACAAAGTGAGATTAAGCACGACTAAACCGACAATAGACAGACTCCAACACCAACACACTCTCTTAATGACCTTGATGCACTGACAAGATTCAAGTCTTTTTGGACACAAGTATAGGTCCAAGGAAACCACGAGTAAACATATTTGTCATGAAAGTATTCAATTCCCGTTCCCCCAAGGGTGGCTAAGTCTCAACTAGTTTCTTGAAGTGGCGTTCAAGACACAACCTGAATTTATTGGTTGGTTCCCAACGTGGATTTAAGTTTCCCAACTATGCAGATATAACAGCTCTAGACCGGTTTGTTTTGGTGGACTATTAATCTGGTGGGCTGTTTAGACCTGGTTGTTTGGCTCACGCCTTATTCCAGTGACTTGGCTCGCGCCTCAAACTTGCTTGGCTCGCACCCTGTAACTATGGATCACGCCTCAAAACACACACAATGGCTCACACCTCGAACTTGGTATGGCTCGCGCCCCGTAACTAACACTTATAAATCCCACTGATGCTATTCCAAAGCCGAACTTAAATTCTGAGACTAATTGACAGCCAAAGATTCAAGCCTAAACTTCAACTCCGTACCCAAGGCTGTATTGCTCCTCACTTTCTGGGGTCTGGTTCAGTGCCGTCCTCCCTAGTTCTGCCCTCCTTATATGCTATACAAAAACTATTACATGTGTGTGATTACTAGGCTTCGGGTATTCTACTTAATTAATTAGCCTGAAATCGGTATCTGCGGAGCGCGTTCTGGCGTTCCCATTCGCTACTTGAGCCCTCCTATATGTTCGTCTAATGACTCCTGTCGATCAGGGGATTATATGTGTAATTAGTCCCCTGAATAGGGTAATTGACCCATATCTTCCTCTGTGGTAGATACCTCAACTTCTAGTATTGTTGACTGGATTGTATGGTTTGATACCTTTCCAATGATACCCCAGATGCCCTTAATCGGTGAAACACTGACTATCTGAACTAGTGTGAAATGTAGAAATATGTAAATCAGTGCTTAGAGCACTAATAACACAAAACCAACACTAAACACAAATCCAAACAATAAACGGTGCAAGTACGGCGATCGGACCAAGTATTAGGTCTCTGGGTGTGCTAAATATAAGTAATAGCTATTTACGTGTAAATACTGATATGATTCAATTAGCCGATCTAGGGTCTCAGATGAGGTCTAGAGGAAGCCAAGAGGTGTTTTTTTCTCGTGGGGTGGTAGATTAGTCCTTGGACTTTGTTATCCTTTCAGTGTTCTCGGTCCCTTATGATTCTGTTCTGTGTTCTGTCAAATTCCTTTGCCTAAATCCTTATGAAACCCTTGTGAAACCCTTATGAGTCCGTTCCGTGTTCTGTTTCCTTAAGATTCTAGCGCGTGATGTAATCCAACAACCAACAATATATTTGACCGAAATAACTAAAAGAACTCTACAAGTTCCAAGAGGTACTCCAAATGAATACAAGCAGAGCTGAATATGTCTAGCAAGAAGGGGTGGATTCACTGCCTTCCCTCTCTGAACCTGTCTGTATTTATACAAATGAGTGACACAACATGCAGGACTAATAAATATAAATAGTACATGAATAATTAGCAATGAGCGCGCAATGAATACAAACAGATAAATAAATGGTTAAATAGAAATCGATACTTTGTTCCGAGACCTATGTTCTGATTTGTTTCTAATCCCAGAGATGGCATCATATTATGATGTGGATTTTACCCGTGTCTAGCCCTCTCTGCAGAACCACGGTTAAATTGTCATATAGTATGACTTTCGGTACGGGAAAATGGATAAACCACTCCAACACACGAATGATGGAGTTAGTGGATCAATCTTCCCTAGGCAACGACTGTGCTACCCAACCCAGACCTCGGTCCAAGCGTTGAATATCAAACATGCCGTGGATTGATCCGTCGGCTACTGCCGGACTGTTCGGGCCGTGTTCCACTTTCAGCAAAGGCTCCTTTGTTCGTTGATTCCCAACTCCAGTAGTGTACTTTTCAGGTGTAATTTGTAGTCAGAATGGATGGTGTGTGTATGTCCTTGGTATAACACTTTATCTCTGTCCCAATTCGATCGAATGGTTGGACTTTGAATTACGCGTAAATACACAGCAGCTACCCAGGCCGTTGACCCTCGTGGTATCGGTGACCTGACAAGTCTTTACTATGTAACTAGAGGCGTAGTGCCTTTAGCCAACAGATCGGACCTCTCTATGGCTCTTTATGGGCAAGATATAGATAAGTTCTGGTTCCACTTTAGTAAGTGGAACAAGGACACAGAAATTGGTAAATTTCAGGCTTGGCCATTTTGCATGCTTATCATCGGCAGAAACACGCAGTACAAGCTTAATCCGGTCTGCGGCTTATTGGGTGATCGCGCTGTCGCGGATCTGGTGTATAGGAGTAATAATTGTAGGTCCAGGCCTAGATCAGTTGACCCATCGTGTCGTGTCGTGTCGGGTAAGCCAAAGTCGTGTAAACAACTAGGTGTTTCCCTCCCAAATAAGGTTCCCAGCGTGCCAATAAATGCCAGAGGTGGATAATATGATTCTCCCTTTGATAGTGAGCATTGCTTTGCCTTCCCACGTATAGAGGGTGTTTCACGACTTTGATGTATGGGCTTTGAGCCTTAATCCGGATTCAACCCCCAAGTATCCCAAAGGTGAAGTTTCCAGGAATAAGCTGTTATTGCCAGTTTAAGATGATAATGCAATATGGCTCTGGGTTGCACGTTTGGAGCTCTCGCCAACCTCTGGATGAGCGCTGAATGTCATGCATTCGTAAAATTTGAGGTTTCGCAAATTTCGCGGCTTATCAGCGTAAAATTCGAAGAATAAAGAACCGTTTATATCACCCTATGTTGTCTATTCTGAGAGCCGAATTCAGTGGTAGAAGACTTCCTTGCAATTACCAACCTTTAAAGGGTGGAGAACGATGCCTGGATGTTTCAGCGGCGCCGAAATCGCATCGTAGCTGTTGTCTACCCGATTAGGACGTGGCGGCAGGTTATTGACAAATCTGTGTCAATAGTGTCAAGGTGGTGCCAAATATCACCATACCTCTGATCGCTGTCCGCGACGTCGACAATGTTTGATCGCTGTAAGCATAGTGATCACGTCAGACCGGAAGTGGAGAGAGCACCTGTAACCATTTATAATTGACCTGCCTCTGGTTTAGAACCCTATATAATAATGTCCGGACCTAATGAGAGGCGCTTTTATAATTGAGCCCCAGCCTGTGGTGGATCTGAGGTGTCATCAAGCATCTACGGAGTCGGGAAGACCACGACAACTCGTTCTCAAGGATGCGGGGCTTCGACTCAGCACATCACATGGAGCCTGAGGGCCCACCCTTTACCCACCTGCCCTATGCGCCAACCAAGACCATGCTTCTGTTTTGAGCAAGAGGTACCCAGCCTTGAAATTTCCGACACAGGGTCAGAAAACCGGATCAAGGCTCGCGAGGACCTGAGTTCCCTCCTACGTAAGCTTATATAATCGCCAAATCAGGCAATTTTGTACTGCTTTTGATTATATAATAATATCTACCAAGCACCTTCCTCAGCCCTTGCCTCAGCCTCTATTTTGTGTTAGATTGTGTTAAGTCTTGGTTAAATTAAGTAGAATAAAGGCAACTGCCCCCATGCCTTGTTCGGATTGAAACCAGATAGGCCAAAAATATTATTATTTCGCAGATTTTTTTTTGCATGTGCAAACACCGAAATGTTCTAATCAAAAGTGAATTAAGGGTCCACCCTTCCTGTGAGGCCGTGCTTCGGCATTCTCTGGCGGCTACCTCTCGGTTTTGAGTGGCTCTAGATGGCCACCTCCGTATCGGACGTTTCTCTGGCACTACGATGAAACGGTGACTATGGGTACACTGATGTTCGCAAAGATAATCAGAAAGCTGCTAGATGGCAACTAACCAACTAAAAACACTACAACCAACACACTCACACAATTGAGTTCAGGTCGTCCTGCAGTTCACAGGTAAGATTGAACTTCTCAGGTTCGTGTCTCGAAAATGCCAACTCGATAGAAGTCTTATTAGGACTAATATGAGCACAAAGTAGTCAAAGATTGACCAGGGATTATCTACTTCGACTGAAGTGATATGGGTTTTATATATTTTATACTTCTAGACACCTCAAAAAGATATCTTGAAGACCTATAAGTCTCTCTAGACTTAGATAGGATTTCCTCCCTACTCTGACGGGGACCGCACTGGATCTAGACTTTGGATCGCGACCAAACTCACTGGAATGGATGCCAACAACCGGGTACTGCGACTGAACTCACTGGAACAGTGCCAACAGCAGACCTGAGGTAACAACCAAACAGGTGCCTTTCACACTAGTGTCGCGACTCTCCACGAACACGGCTTAAGTCCTTTAAAGCTTATATATGCCAACAAGACCACTTTATATTTGAACGATAACAACAAAGATAGTTATATAAATGTATCTCCGCGCTAGGTTCAGACCAGCACCAACACTGTTACCTTGGTGGGAGATGCAGTACTGAATCGCGGGATCTCTAGGCTTTATATACGATACAGGAATTGTAGATAGTAATGAGAAATGAGTCAAGATATAAGAGAGATTTGATGTACACGGAACTGCGGAGGTATGCCACTGGTATTCGTAGTTCTAGGCCGAGACTAGTCATCTAGATTTGACCAGCTCGAACCCATACTAGGTGCATTGGTTTGTTCCCGAGGCCTGCCGGTCCTAGCACGTATGCTAGCCGGACACGCACCCCAACTGCTTGCCGTGCAACCACGTAGGTTGCGGCATATTTCTAGTTCTCTATTGGTTGACACAACACTGCTGTCCAGCCGTATCAACGTGTCTTGCTCATTCCTTCGGTCCAAGCGTCTGTCATCGATTCTGATGACTATCTCGTTATGTGTGATTGCCGTTGTGACATGTCTTTCCATGATCGACACTTGTCGCAATCATTTCCCAATGATCTCCGAAGTCTCGGCTTTCTCGGTTTCATGATTCTCGCTCGAACTACTGTTCGTGAACCAAGTTATAGTTGTCGCGGCTAGACCCCATCCGGAGTCTAGTGTATATATATGACTTTCCATGCCCAATCTGTGGACTTCATGCATATCTCTCAAGTTTAGGCATTTTTACCTCCTCAATACAGTGTCTAGCTTTTAGTACAACGACCCTTTGCGAAGTCAATTCAATACTATGAAGCCCACTGAGTCCCAGACACCGCACGCTAACCCCCAATGGTATAAGGATCAAACCATATTGTATCTAGAAGACAATAGTCCTCTTGCGTCATGAACACCTAGCCAGCAGCTCGGAGCTCACTCTGACTCTACTTGTATATCACCGGATAGAGGCTCTAGTTGGCGACTAGAAGTGCAAAAATGCATGATTACACCGGCACGCAGTTACGAGCCGTATCAACCACTCTGAAACTTGGCAGGAGTAGTAATAGGGTGTTTGATAATTAGGATTTTGGTTACAACTTGTGCCCCAACTTTGACCCCCCACTTGGCCTCAACTCAAGCCAAGTTGAAGCAGAAGTCGAGGCCTTGTTTGTGAAACACCCAAGCTGTTGATTTCTGCCCTAAATCCGACGTTGGCGTCCCTGGGAATCGGATTGATATGATCCACGTGTGAGGACCTGTATGGCAAATATACTGTGCAAAAAGATTTCGCTTCTTCGCGGCCTGGTTGCAATAACAACTTTGCTTTTGGCACACACAGAGATTGAGGTGGTTTGTTTTGATTGTCTTTCTTCCTTTCCTCCACCCACTCCCACTGTCCATTCTCCTCTCCCCGCATTGTAGGCTTCTACCGGTTGGTCATAGAGGGGGCCGTGAAGCCGGGTTCCAATGTGGTCGACCATTACTCTACACAAGCACCACACTTCCCTCTTTCGGCCCACAATAAAGTCAGTATCCCATTGCTTTCAATGCCCCTGGCTGACTGAGTCTCCCCAATAGTATTTCGCATTTGTAGTAACCAATACTTGCGCAGATATACCCAGAATGCGGGGCTCCTTGCTATTCGACGTGGTTCTACACAACATTGTGTGTGCTTGCGATCTGGCTGATATGTGATCTTCCATGGCGTCAATATGGCATATATACTGTGCAAAAATTATTGGCGGGTGACATCTATGTGGAAGCAGTGTTTTGGAGTGCAACTACACTTGGGCTCAATGGGTTGCAACCTGTTTATTCGAGGGTTACAACAGTGTGAAAAGTGGGTTGCAATTTGCTGCAACGTTGGCCACACCTGGTTTGTATTTGTATGGCACATATACTGTCCAAAAATCCTTGAATGGTGACATCTACATAGAAACAGTGTTTTTCGAGTACAAGTACACCTCTTTTCAGTTAGCTGAAAACTGTGCAACCAAGATCACAAACACCTCAGCATTTTGTCACATCTGGGTGCACCGCTGGGTCACACTTCAACAGTTTCTCATTGCACTGAGTCCCGCCGCTCAAATTGATGCCAACACTAATATTGAAACTCCGGCAGAATCGAGAAACGGAAGGCCGGCCGTTCTGCAGTTCATGAGTGCCAGATAAGAGTGGAGGACCTTTTGTTGCCTAACCATTGGTGACACAACCTATATACGGCTCCCAAAGAGATGGGGAGTCAGTACAATCTGGCAAGGAGACCTCATAACATTGAATGGTTGAATATTGGCCATTCGCGGAGTCTTGAGGTGGATCATGCCTGAATAATATCTAAAGGCATTCATAAGGCCACCTGAATACCGATACATCTTTCTGAGGACATCAATTCTACGGAGGGACACAGGAGAGCAACAGGAGAGGTGCGAACATAAATTGATGATATGGCACGCCCGCCGGCTTCATGCCAGTGTCAGGCAATCAATTCCGTCTTGCCGAGATGTGATCCATTCAAGGGAGATGCGACCATTTTCACCTCAGTTGTAACCTAACTCGAAGATGCAGCCTATTCACCGGTTGTGACCCAACCAATCATACTAGTTGTAAGTTGCTCATAAAAACCCTGTAGAAAAGTCATAATTTTTGAACAGTATATCGCCCATAATATACTGTCCAAAAATTGGCCCTTTTTGACAGTGTTTGTATGGCACATATACTGTGCAAAAATTATCTGGCTAACATCTCCGTGGAAACAGGGTGCTTTGGCTTACATCTTTGAAATGGCAACAGGGTTTTTGCTTGCATCTCTCAAACTGGGGACATCTTTCAAACATAGTTGTGTTCTTTGTAAAGGTTCACAATTCACTTAGCTGCACCCAGTTGCTTGGAGTGTCTTTGATCTTTTCTGACTCCAAGTAATCCCTGGGGCAGCGTAACTGATCGGATTGACCGAAACGAGGATCCGAATGTTCCGTTGGGATATCAAGAAGGATATTTTATGGTTTTTGAGCCTCAGAGAGCAGAAAACCCTAAATATAATGATCAATATATCTCTGTGGGCGAAAACAGTCACTTGGGAAATTATAAGATGAATCCCAATACCCCCAAACCTTTGGGCAAAATTGTTAATCTGCGCAGTCAAACTACGGTAAATTCCCTTCAGTTTTTACTTGAACCTTGCTGGTAGGTGCTCTAAATGAGTCTTCCAATGATAGTGTACCTAGATTATGATGTCCGAGAGACTTGAGCTGACACTGGTTGAACATTTCACATTTTTGAGTGAAAAAATTGATAAAAAATGTCGTTCAATTTATAGCCATTTTTCACTGAAAAAAGAAGTGAAAAATTCAAAACATTTTCACCACTTTTTTGACTTGAAATCAAAGTGAAAAATGTGAAACAAATTTTGTGATGTTGTTAAGATGTTTCTTTTGCATTTTTTGACTGAAGTCAAGGTGGAAATGATGGTGAAAAAATCAAAAGTTTTTTCACTAATTTTTTCAGCAGGAATCAAAGTGAAAAATGTGAAACAAAGTTGGTCATATTGTTAAGATGTTTGTTTCACATTTTTGACTGAAACTCAAGGTGAAAAATGCGAAATATCACTTGTTGAACATTTCAATTTTTTGAGTGAAAAAATTCATAAAAATGTTATTCAATTTATTGGCATTTTTTCACCGAAAAAAGAAGTGAAAAATTCAAAACATTTTTCACCACTTTTTGAGTTGAAATCAAAGTGAAAAATGTGAAACAAAGCTCATGTTTTTCGCATTTTTTCACTTCTTTTTGTTTTGCAGTGAAAAAATGCCAAATTGAATGACATTTTTATCAATTTTTTCACTCAAAAATTTGAAATGTTCAACCAGTGATGTTTCGCATTTTTCACCTAGAGTTTCAGTCAAAAATGTGAAACAAACATCTTAACAATATGACCAACTTTGTTTCACATTTTTCACTTTGATTTCTGGTGAAAAAATTAGTGAAAAAACTTTTGATTTTTTCACCTTCATTTTCACCTTGAGTTCAGTCAAAAAATGCAAAAGAAACATCTTTGCAACATCACAAACTTTATTTCACATTTTTCACTTTGATTTCAACTCAAAAAGTGGTGAAAAATGTTTTGAAATTTTCACTTCTTTTTTCCGTGAAAAAATGCCAGTAAATTGAATAACATTTTTATCAATTTTTTCACTCAAAAAATTAAAATGTTCAACAAGTGATATTTCGCATTTTTCACCTTGAGTTTCAGTCAAAAATGTGAAACAAACATCTTAACAATATGACCAACTTTGTTTCACATTTTTCACTTTGATTCCTGCTGAAAAAATTAGTGAAAAAACTTTTGATTTTTTCACCATCATTTTCACCTTGACTTCAGTCAAAAAATGCAAAAGAAACATCTTAACAACATCGCAAAATTTGTTTCACATTTTTCACTTTGATTTCAAGTCAAAAAAGTGGTGAAAATGTTTTGAATTTTTCACTTCTTTTTTCAGTGAAAAATGGCTATAAATTGAACGACATTTTTTATCAATTTTTTCACTCAAAAATGTGAAATGTTCAACCAGTGTGAGGCAGAAATGTAAAGCGGCCGACAGAGTACGAATTGATTCCGGACCGGTAGTTGGGATCTGATCCCAACATTTTGGTGATCAACGTGGAATGGTTGCATCCCTCTCGAATGGGCCACACCTCGGCAAGATGATACTGATTGTCAGGGACTTCCATCAAGCTGACAGGTGCACCGTATCATCAATTTATCCTGTTGTGCCTCTCCTGTGTCCCTCCATAGAAATTAGAATTCACCGCTCAGAAATATTGATTATGATTCCTCAGCTTTCAAGGATTTTTTTAAGATGTTATTCAGGTAATTGTTATATACCGAGCCGGTTGGACCTAGGACGAGGGGCTGAGGACCGGAGGCTCCGAAAGACCGGAAGGCCCGGGAATGGTCCGGAATGGTATAAGGAAAGATCGCAACGCCACAGGGGGTTAAGGGTGAGCGACTATCCTGACCGGCAGGTATTCCGGGACTCGGAGTACCGGAGGTGATTCGAGGAGGACGGAGACGACTCAGTGCAAGGAGACAAGCCAAGCAACGTTAATAATCAAACTGACGTACAAGACATATTAAAGACGTATTTATACTAAGTAACTAATTGTTTTCCATAAAAGGAAGGAGGGTGATTCTCAACAATAAGACAAGTCAGGAGGACTGATGTTAAGTTGTAGGACAATAAGTGGAAAGACGGAAAGGCGGATAAACGGGAAACGCTCAGTAATCCTTCATTGCGTAAAAACCCGATGATACCTGATGGTCCGGAGGCTCCGGTATATTACCGGAGCCTCGGAGCCTACCGGAAGTACCGGAGGGTCAACGTGAGGGCTGGGGATGTTGCATGGATATAACAGTATCCCCCTCTTAGGTTCCTCTCCCATGAGGAACCCAAAAGGAATGAAGTTTGTCGAACAAGGAAGAAGCGTGTGGGAAAATAAAAAAGATCAGAAAGTCACGTGCTGTTCGTTTTGGCTCAGTCATTTCTTTCTTTAATACCACCACCACCTACGGCACTTAAAACACCAAATCACGATGTCGAGCCACGGGAACACCGACAGTGGGCGCGAGGGGTCGCACAACAGCGACCGCAGCGACGCCGGCAAGGGCAAGAAAACCGGAAAGGGCAAGGCGCTTGCGACAACGGCGGAGCTGCGCGATGAAGCCGTGCAGCAGTTCTATGAGGAGCGCGAGGTGCGCTGAAGGGCTCTCATCTCCGCGTACCAGGAACAGGCCGTGGAGGCCTCCCACCGGGCAGAGGTTGCGCAGGAGGACGCCGTGCGTGCCCTCCAGCTTGCTCGCGAGCTAGAGTCGCTCGACGCGGAGGCCCCGGCATTTGATGAAGTGCCGGTTATTGAGACCATGTCCCCGGAGCGTGCGGAGGGTGGCGAGGAGGAGGACGAGTTGAACGATGAGGATGACAGTGACGTAGAACAGGAGGGAGAGAATGGTGCGTCGCAGTGAAACCGGAGGTTCCGGTACTAACAATTTTTTTTCTTTCATAGTCTGCGATTCCTGCCGCAAGAGCGGTCAAGTTTGCGTGGTCGACGCGGGGCGCACCGCATGCCGGCGGTGCCGCGACAAGCACATCCAGTGCAGTCGTGCGCGGCCCCTCGGTCCCCCCCGTGTCAACAAGCGTCGAGCAGCGCAGGAGGCCCGTCGCCAGGAGTCCACACCCGTTGTGGGGCCCTCGCGGATGCGCCGGAGCGCCCGAACACAGGGGGCTGACCGGAGCGACCGTGAGGTGCGCGATCGCACGAGGAAGGAGGGGAGCGGAGGGCACGGAAGGAGGAAAAGAAGGAGAGCGGGAGCCGGAAGCTCTGGGAGCTCGAGGCCGACGTCGGTTACCTCGCAGAGCAGGTGGGGCGCAGCATGTTGCACTATAAGCTGGCATTCCGGGCGTGCCAGCTTATTTTGAAAACGTTCGCGGCGCCGGAGAGTGGAAGGGAGGTGCCTCCCGGAGTTGAGAGGATGCTCCGGTGGATGGCCGCGGATATGGAGGCCTCCACATGGGATTTCACCCCAGCGGAGGAGGCGGAGCTGGATCAGCTCGCGGAGGAGGAGGAGAAGGAGGGGAAGGACGAGGATGTGCGCCCGGCAAAGCGCCGGAGGCTGAAGAAGCGCGGGAGTCCCGTCGTGGAGGAGAGGGAGGTTGATCCCGCTGAGTCGGAGGACTCGGATGCGGAACCGGAGGCTCCGGTTGCGCCCCGAGCCCGTTCCGCTTCCTGGCCCGAGGATTTCCGGGTTTCGGAGGGCGAGAAAGAAGTGGAAATGGTGGATGAGGGGATGGACGTGGATGCGCCTGGGGCGCAGGAGGGAGCCCTAGCAGTAAGATATAGCCTAAAAGCCCTGGATGTAGCCATAGAACATTAGGCAAAACACCTGGACCTAGCCAGGGCCTGGCTACAGCCAGAAAAGAGCATTCAGTGATGATTTCAGTAATAGCTGACAAAATGAATTCCAGCTGGCTGGCTTGAACCCAGACCACCTTAAATAGTATGATTACAAAGACGCATCAGAAAGAGACCTTTTAACCACTGCACTAAACAGCTGTTTCAAACCATTTGTTGGCCCTGGCTGGGGTAAGGTACCCTTACCCTACCCAGGGCTGCTTATACCCAGATCTAGAGCAGGCAAGCTGCTCTAGATCTTCGAAATTGTATGTTTAAAGCTTATTATGTGTTTTTGTTGTGTTTCTAACCCTAACCCTAACCAAACCTAACCACCAAACCCCCTACCCTAACAACAAAATTCAATATACCTAAGGGCTAACCTCTAACCTCTAACCTCTAACCTCTAACCCTAACCTACTAACACTAACCTCTAACACTAACCTACTAACACTAACCAGGCCCCTAAGGTGGGGCCAGAAGGTATGAAACATCTCCATTGTGAATTATCAGAGCTATGATATGGCCCTATAAATTTTATTCTCTTTCATTCCCTCTTAGCTCAGTTGGTTAGAATGTTACTTAGGCTTGCAATGCTTATGTAACACTAAGGCTTTTGGTTCAATCCCTGCTACGGCCACTTTCTTATTTTAAGTAAATTTGGCAGGGAAAAAAGGCTAGCCAGGCCCTGGCTAGGTCCAGGTGTTTTGCCTAATGTTCTATGGCTACATCCAGGTCATTAGGCAAAAACCTACAGCTACAGGTGAGGACTATTCGAGTCCTCACCTTCAAGCCTGACCCGGAGCCCGTCCCACCTCCACCTCCCACTCCCTCGCCTGCGACGGAGGCTCCAGTGCGGATGAAGAGGGAGTCGGAGGAGCAGGCATTCCAGACCTTGGTGCTCCAACCGGGGAGCACTGGCAGGATTCCATGAGGAGGAAGGCGGAGTATTTGTGATCGACAATTCGGATGAGGAGATGGGGGATCCGGAGGCTCCGGAAATGCCGGAGTCGTCCGGAACGAAGGAATGAAGGCCCTGGAGGCCTAAGGACAAATGAACAATGTAAATATAATGAGTGTTGTAATTTTCTTGAAAACGGAAGAATTTTTTCTTGGTTTTAAATTTGAGTGATGAGTTAATATTCGGGTCCGGGCTTGGTAGGAAAGCGCCGGTGAAAGTTGTCGATGTTCGACCGTGTCCAAGTCGTCCGTACCAACCCAAACGTACGGAGCTAATTTCGGAGCCTCCGGTCGATCTTGGAGTCAGCAATATGGCTGATTTTGAAGTATGATTCGCTGTCAATGATTTCTACAGCAGCCGGAGGTGGCTCCGCGGGTTCCGAGAAGAGGTTCGGAACGTGCGGTTTTGAGTTGGGAATTATGGAAAACTGGATGGTCCTGTGACAACAATTTCGGAAACCAAATTGTATAAGGGGCGGCACTGGGTTTGCTAATAACTTCATAAGGGCCAAGGTACGTCTCCGAGAATGTCGGAGGGGTCCAGAAGCAGTGAAGATGCTTTGCAAAGATGAGAATTTGATTGCCGATTGACAGTGTAGGTTCCGGGGACCGTTTCCGGTCTCCGGCCTCCTTGTTTGATGTAATTTCTGAAGATCGACGATAAAATCCTTGGCGTGCATGTTCGCAACTTGACATTCCGGATGAACCGTGATTGTTAGATTATAACCCCTATTGACGAAGAAGGGGGAGATGCTGGTCAAAGTATTCGGAGTGTTCGAATTCCGTGAGCGGAAAGAATCGGTCCCAATCGTCGTTCCGTTTAACCGTCGGCCTCCGGAGGATACCCGGAGGTATAGTGGAATGTAGTGAATCCCCATGTTGAGTAGTTAGCCCAGCGACCGGAAGAAGGAAGTGGTGGATTCGGAGCCCCGGACGCACGGAACGTGTGCCGGAACACCATTTTTTATGAATGGATATGAATGAGGAAGAAGCGAAGGAGCTCCGGTAATTTTAATATGGTTTATCAAAAAGAATGAGAGTGACCGGAGTGAGGGAGTTGCTCGATGAACTCCATAGGAATGGAATGCCACGGCCGGAGCGGAACCGGAAGGGTTTTCAGGAATCCGTAAGGCTGATGTCGAGGCATGTTGTTGTGCTTGGAAAGAATGTATGATTGACAGTAGTTGTGAACATATGTTCGGACCTCCGGTCACGTGTGCTCAGTGGAAGAGTGTTGGAGTCGGTCTGGAGCGTCTCTGGGAACCAATGGGACATGTATGTTCGTCGAACTGGAAGACCAGACGGATGGACATTACAGCGCGGGGATGTGCCGGAGGTTGCAGAAGTGACCCGCAAAGGCAAAGGGACAGTTGTCGTAGTGTGAGTGGATGTCGGAGTGAGGTTCCTCAACATCCATAACGACGAAGAGTGGACTGGGAGGATGTGCTCTGCTGGAATGCTGGCTTTTTAGATCAATAAGCAGCTGATTCTGGCAAAGAAAAAGTTGAAAATTATCGGAGATTTCATGGCTTATCCCCCTCTTAAGGGTAGATGTCCCATCATCTACCGACAATATCCACACCCTCCGAGTCGTTCCGGTAAAAACCGGAGACCACCGCAAGCAGTGGGAAGCTCGGAGGAATTCCAACAGCCCAGAAGGAGCGTGGGGAATTCATGGTCGAACCCAAGGATTTAAATCCAGGGCTCCGGAACGGCGACAAACCGGAAGCTGATCCGGAGGTTCACCGGAGCGTTGACACGTGGGTTGACGAAGTTCCCGTCAAAATCGCAAGGTTGAAGGAAAGATTCCGAGAGGTCCAAGCATGCGGACTCGGAATATCACCGGTTGAACAACACCTCGGATGGGACAAAGAGGTGGAAAGGTGGAGCCATTCGCCGAGAGAATGAATGGAAGAGGCGAAAATTTGAATGAAAAAGGCTCCGAGTGCCCAAAGTGTTTGTCAGCCAAGTTTCTCCACAGGTTCTGAATCCGGGTCAAAAGGTTGACTCCGGAGAGTATATCATCGAGGATTTGCCCACGAGGAGAAAAAAGCACTGGAAAATCACGAGTCTGGAGTCTAAGGGCTCCGGTAAAGACCTGTGAGTCCGGAGCCTCCGGATCCAAAAGAAGCGATGGGAAGAATCTGTGTGCTGTTGAATCGGGGAAATCTGAGATGAGGTCGTTGAAAGACTGAACCGGAAATATCGGAGTTGGCGTCAAAGAAGGGATTCTGTCCTCTGCGGCGATGGCTGTTTTAGACATCTGTATAGAGTAGCGCAAGTAACCGGAGATGATCTTCGGACCGCGATGTGGTAAGACAAAGGACTGTCGCGATAAATTTCCCTTAGGTCGTCGGAAGATTGCCTGAGCTTCGCTAGAGGGACGGAGAAGCCAGCGCATTCAGAAGGCTTCCGACTAGTCTCCAGAGACAATCGGAAAAGACCGGAGCTCATCCGAAGTGTCCCAGAGGATAGTGGATGATGAACCCATGGTCAATTTGACGATTCCAAGGATAATCGACGCAGAAGGAGAGTTTCTTGTGAACAAGACCGTGGAAGATGATCTGGATTCCGCGGAGTCTCGGAAGTGGCGAAACCCCAAAATTGGAGGTTGCAAGGTGATGACATAAAAGGGCAAGGATGAACCGTGTCAAAGGTAAAGTTGCGAATGAGGTTATGAGACCTCTTTCAATGAGTGATCCAGGAGCGATAGCTGGGCAAGTGCCAGAACACCCGGAGGACCGTGAAGCGAGTAGCTTCGGGGTATGACCGGTGTTTACAGGAAGCATTAGGGCTCCGAAGTTACCGGTATGAGGAGTACTCAACGGATGTTGTCGGAACAGCCGGAATGAGCGGAGGAGTTGTCCGGAGAGTATCCGAGACGATGTTCGAAACCGGAGTTTAACCGGAAGAACGTCCGGAACCTGGTGATAGTCAGAATTTCCGGAGGGAGAGACGAATGTCTCGATGATGTTCCGATGTGTTATATCCATGCAACATCCCAGAGCCTCCCGTCGACCTTCTGGTTGCTCCGGTAGGTTCCGGAGCTCCGGTCATATCCCGGAGCCTCCGGACCTTCCGGAAGCATCGGGTTTTTACGCTATGAAGGCTTACTGAGCGTTTCCCGTTTATCCGTCTTCTCATCTTCCTTTTAATTGTCTTACAACTTATCATCAGTCCTCATGACAAGTCTTATTGTCATGAACCACTCTCCTTCCTATTTGGGAATACAATTAGGTATTCCATTTAAATACTACGTCTTTACTGCATGTACTTCAGTTTGATTATTAACGTTAATCGTTGCCTGGTTCTTCTTCTCGATCTGAGTGGTCTTCGTACCTCCTTATCACCTCCGGT
The DNA here is from genome assembly GCA_029448575.1 of Mycena maculata. Taxonomy (NCBI): domain Eukaryota; kingdom Fungi; phylum Basidiomycota; class Agaricomycetes; order Agaricales; family Mycenaceae; genus Mycena; species Mycena maculata. Next base: position 267,292 of record JARJLG010000003.1, read on the forward strand.
ACTTCGACTTCCAGTTATCCGTCAGTCAAGGCGTTAGCTCACCCTTAACCCCCTGTGGTGTTGCAATCCTTCCTTTATACTGCACCGGACCTCTTCCGGGCCCTCCGGTACCTCCGGTCCTAACCGGAGCCTCCGGAACCTCCAGCCTATCTTCCATCTCGTCCTAGGTCCATTCCGGCACGGTATATAACACGATGGAACAGTGGCATGTAAGCCGGAGAGTCCGGAAGGACTCGTGGTGAACACGTCAGAATTGTCGGTGTGAGCAGCGGAGAGTGTCGGAGCTCCGGTGCAGCATTGCTCTACCCATATTTGGGAACCGAAACAGTATCCGGCATAATTGCCGGTCGTGTGCACACTAAAACACCATGTGGATATGGAGCAGATCAGTTGGAAACTTCCGACCAGTCAATCAACGGATTGATACGGTGGAGTTTGCCGGTATCCAAGGACCAGAATTGATGGGGAATCAGAAACAATGACGCAGAATTCCAGACTTGGAATTTCACCGAAGGATGGGAATTAGATGGGGAGTATGACAGACGTTGATGCCAATTAATGGGAGGAAGTTGCCGACGAGATCCGGAGCTTCCGAGGAACATCCGGAGCTTCCGAGAATCCGAAAAACTTGGTAAATTCACAGATAAGTAAACGACGACACAATCCGAATAGGAAGATGAGTCTCCAGTCGGAAGTTAATTCCGGGGGCAATTCCAATTTGTTAGATATAGTGAAATCATAGATCCGGCTCATGAGAGCGGGACTGTCGTGAGTGTGGAAAAAGAATGGATGTGTGGTTAGGATAAAACTCGGAAAGACTTCCGGAAGTCGACGCGGACGACCGGAGGTTGAGTTTGCGAGACTGCTGTTCATTCAGGCACGTTTGTTGGTCAAGTCGGTGGATTTGGCTGAGGGAACTGCGTCGGACTGAATTGGACGCTTCCTACACTCGGCAACCTTGTGTCCGGAGCCTCCGCAATACACGCAAAGACCCTGGAGCTTCCGACGTTCGCGCTCCGCAGGAAGAATTTTCCCATGTTTGCCAAGCAACTTGGTGACTGCTGCCGGAAACTTCGATCGACAGGCTCCGGAAGTTTGACCGGAATGTTCCGGAGCCGCAGTCGGCGGTGTGGGTGGTGCAGATGACACGAAACTGAGAACGGAAGGTGCCGGTGAAAATGTGCCAAAACCGGAACTGCCGGAATCTCCTCCGGAGAGTTCAGAGTCACCCGGAAGTTGAGAAACTTCCGATTCGGTTTGCTCTTCATCGATCCGCTGCCAATACCAGTTATCGATACGGTGGGCGATTTGCCGGAAGCCGTCGAGAGAACTGGGATATGGATATTGGTCCATCTCCGTGGTAATCCGGAGAGGAAGGGAAGCACGGAGAACATGACTAAGCGCGGAATCGCTCCAGTTGAGAACAGCAGCGAATTTGTCAAATTCCTGAAGGAAAGGGGTGATCCGGTTGGAGTGTTTCATCCGGATGCGTCGGAGCTTATCCACAGCTTCTCCAATCAAATCTCGAGGACCAAAAACATCGAAAAACTCCATGATGAACAAGGAAAAATTGCTTTGCCACGGAAGGTCCTGCTGCTCGCCAGAGGATTCGAACAGGCGTGCAGCCTCGCCCCGGAGCAACGACAAGATGAATAAATTCTTGTCATCGTCCGTGCGGAAGTCGCGGGGACGCTCCGCGAAATGCATGTAGCACTGGGCGAGGAAAGGATGAAGTCTCGAAGGATCGGAACCATCGAAGAGTTCCGGAGTCCGGAGATTTGTACGAAGTGGGGAAGCTGTATCGGAGGAGTGCAACATACTGTCCGGAACTCCTTCCGGAGATGCCGATGAGCTCAGAAGACGCGATGGAAGGAGATTGGTGTGATGGAAATGATTTTTGCCGTTGCTGTCAAGGATGCCATGGAAACCATCCTCCGGCCAACCAGAGTAAGACGGAGGATCCATCGGTAGTCGAATATGATGGACCGGTTGGCAATAAGGGTAGAAGACAGCAGTTGAAACAGGATGCGGCTCCAGCAATTCCAGAGAGAGGTCCGGAGATTTCCGGAACGGAAACCGGAACCCTCGGAGGACGCGCCAATGGTTGTGGAAAGCCGGAATAGATCGGAGAATATCCTGAGTTCCATGGACCGATTGGACCGGAGTTAACCGGACCGAAATATGGAGTCCATGGATTGGGCGAAAATACTTTGGAGGATGACATCGACTCTGAAGCATCACAAGGTGAGGCAGTCTGATGAGTAACGTGACACTCCTCATCGCTCAGCGGAAGATCTGCGAGCGATGGGAAAACCAGAGGAGTGGTGCCAGAGGAAGAATATGACATGATTGCCAGTCAAGACAGTGAGTTTGATTATACTGTTATATACCGAGCCGGTTGGACCTAGGACGAGGGGCTGAGGACCGGAGGCTCCGAAAGACCGGAAGGCCTGGGAATGGTCCGGAATGGTATAAGGAAAGATCACAACATCACAGGGGGTTAAGGGTGAGCCCCAGTGAGAAAGCCAGCGAAGGAGGCTGAGGCAGATTGAGGCAGATTGAGAAAATGAGGGAGAATGAGTCAGATCGAGAAGAGAACGAGGAAAAAGACTGACCACAAATTAACAGATATGCTAAATCGACGTCTGCGTTCGCTCGATGTGTTAAATGACTTTGCAAAAGCTCGCACACACCACTACGTCATCGGCGCGTCGTCTCCCAAATTATGAATAAAGTCGTACGATGTGGCGGAGTTTCAATTGCCTCTTGCTTCCTCCCACATCGACCTCACGTCCTCCCTCGCTGACCGTGTCCTCCTGCCTACCTCGCATCCTCCACTCGCCCACCTCGAGCTCGCGTCCTCCCTCGCCCACCTCGTGTTCCCCTTCTCTGTCTCTGGCCTCACTTCCTCTCCTGTATTGACGCACTCTGCAGGTGAATCTCGTGTGCGGTCTCGGCTCATGTATTGGCACTTCCTGATGGTGTGTGCTCCATTTCCGGACGATCTCTCCTGCTAATTCTCTTATATAATAGACAGCCCTTGTTCATCGGCGCGAGAAGTGTACCCCCAACTTATTCCATCTCGTCTTGTTTACCTTTCCCATGCCCGTAGATAGGCTTCCTCAACGCATCTGAGCCCCTCGACACGCCGAGCTCATCGCCTTTCGATCCAGTCATGCTTCGCCCTGATACGACACCTACAAGACAACTGCGATGGGCCGGCGCGACGCGGGGGTGGTGCACAATGTGTGGATTGGGTGGGCGTCGTCGTATATACATACCGTGTACGTGTAGTGTAATAGAAGTGCCAAATATATCTGGTTTTCAATTCTCTCAATGTATCTCAATGTAATTCAATAAAATTTACACACCCCTCGATGTCGCTCAATCTGGGTCATTTTGCATTGAGGTACAATGAGGCATGTCCAGAATATCGAGGCAGATTGAGGACCTGTCAAACTCCTCGATCTGCCTCATTCTGCCTCAACCTCCTTCGCTGGCTTTCTCACTGGGGGTGAGCGACTATCCTGACCGGCAGGTATTCCGGGACTCGGAGTACCGGAGGTGATTCGAGGAGGACGGAGACGACTCAGTGCAAGGAGACAAGCCAAGCAACGTTAATAATCAAACTGACGTACAAGACATATTAAAGACGTATTTATACTAAGTAACTAATTGTTTTCCATAAAAGGAAGGAGGGTGATTCTTAACAATAAGACAAGTCAGGAGGACTGATGTTAAGTTGTAGGACAATAAGTGGAAAGACGGAAAGGCGGATAAACGGGAAACACTCAGTAATCCTTCATTGCGTAAAAACCCGATGATACCTGATGGTCCAGAGGCTCCAGTATATTACCGGAGCCTCGGAGCCTACCGTAAGTACCGGAGGGTCGACGTGAGGGCTGGGGATGTTGCATGGATATAACAGTAATGATCCATGCTTATGGCACATATACTGTCCAAAAATTCCCAAATGGTGACATCTACATGGAAACAGTGTTTTCTGAATACATCTACACCTCTTTTCAGGTGGTTGGCACCTTTGGCATATGGGTTGCACCCTGCTCACTTAATGATTACAACACCTTTGGCCCCAGATTACAACTGACCCCACTGCTGGCCAACTTTCAATTGTCTTGTTGCTCTGAGTCTCGAAGATATAATTGATGGCAGCACTGATGGCAACACCGATATTGGCACTCCGACGGAATCCATAAACGGAAAACAAACAGTTCTGAACTCCATAAGAAGTGGAGAGACTTGGGTTATGGAGTACCAACCCCTATACCACATTTCAATGAATCAGCTCGAGGGAGAAATTTACCACAGACTTTTCTTAACCTGGACACGTCAAATTGCTGGCCATTGATAGACTGTTGTGACAGAGCTTGTTCAAATAACAACCACAGAGTACAGTGGACATAAATATTTGAAAATCATATCCTACAGGGGTGCAGCACTGGACAGAACAGCAGGGTAAAGATAACAGCGCGAATTGGTGGCATGCCACGCCAGCCGGTCTGATGGTGATATGCTGCAATCAATGACAGTTTGCCGAGATGCGACCAATTCCAAAGATGCAACCCTTTCTAGTGAGTTGCAACCCAGGTCAAAGATGTAATCTATCTGGAGGTTGTAACCAAAGCAATGGTTCAGTTGTAAGTTGCTTCCAAAAACCCTGTAAAAAAGTGCTAATTTTTGGACAGTATATCGCCCATACATGCTCAAGACCTAATGAATGGTCAATATTAGACCGTTCAATGCTATGTGGTCTCCTCACCAAAATGTTCTGACCACCTATCTCTGCACAGTATGTAGGATGTGTCCCCCTCATTCTAGAAATAAAAGGTCCTCCAGGCTTTTGATGGTGCTTGTAGACTACAGAACGGCTGCTTTCCGTTTCTGGACCTTGTTGGAGTTGTAATATAGTGTTCCCCTCAATTTGGTGTTCGAGACTCAGGGCAATAACACCTTGTTGAAGTGTGACCAGCAGTGTACCCCATTGCAACCCAATTCCAGATGTGTGGCAATCTTCAAAGAATTAGTTGCAACCCTTGAATCCAAGTTGTCAGCTACCTCAAACAAGGTGTATTTGTCCTCAAAAAACACTGTTTTTATGTAGATTTCACCGTTTACAAATCTTTGGACAGTATATATGGCATACGACCAATCTACAAGTTGTAACCCAGGGAAGTTGTGGCCAACTGAAGTTGTCACGAACAGTCAAAATGAGGTGAACGTCAGCCAAAGTTGTCATTTTTTTTGGCAAGTTGTCAAAAAAAAAATTGCACTCTTATGGGCGTATGGCAAATATACTGTGCAAAAAGATTTCACTTCTTCGCGGGATGGTTGCAATAACAACTTTGCCTTTGGCACACAAATTTTGGACAACTTGACCAAGTTGCAACTTCAGAATTGCAGCAACTCGGGTTTTCAAAACTTTCCTATGGACAACTTTGCTTGGGTACAACTTCAGCAGGATGCAACTTTGAAGTGTAATGGCTGCAACTTTAGGCAGGGGCATCTTATTGAGGAGTCAACTTTACTCTGAATGAAGCACAATTTTTTTTGGGTTGGCATACAACATTGGGGTGGCCGGTTCACATGTTTGGACTTAGGCCGAGGAGCAGACCATCGGAGTTAGTAAGCCTGAATTATGTCAATAAAACATGGCTGTGCCCTATAAGGCCTGGATTTTGTAAGGTGTTACAAGGTCCTAAGGCCCTCAGAAGCTTGTTATAGGTTAGGATTGTGACCAACTTACTCAATCCTAATAAATTGAGAATGCAATCTGTATGAATCCACCCCCTTCCCCTTCCCCCCCAGTTTCAAATGTTCATTGTTCAACCAACTGAATTCTAATGAGTCTTATATGTAGGTCTAGCCCACCTATCCATCTTTCATTGATCTCATTTCCCAGTTTAAATTGAAGATTGATCCAATGGCTGAGGAAAGCGCTGAATCCTTTTGCAGACAAACATCATTCACACAATTTCTTAGCCTGGCCCGCCCTTGCCCAATTCTTAGGCCGGATAGATCTCACAACAGATTTCACTGTCAAACCATCAACCTACTCCAGTGTTGGATGAATATCTCTTCCCTCATCCTTCAACTGCATAGGCACTGGCATCCTATGCAGTGCCACAGCACAAATATTGTAAATTAGCCAATGAATCGGGTTTCTGTAGCTTTAACTACGTTAATGGGCTTGCGACGAAAAATCGAGTAAATCATAATATATTTGGGTCAATACCATTGGAGGCATATGTCATTTACTTTATACAAGCATGTTTCAGCCATATATTGATGAATCGACACCGGGTTGACCAAAGTTGGACATGCCAATTGGCATCACAAGCCATTTGGTCTGATGCCATCAAACGGGCGTGGGCATGGTTCATCTAAACGAAGTACGTGTGAAATACACTATTTGCTCTTCCAGAGTCATCCCACTGTATTGAGTAAGTATTCTTTTCATTGACTTTGAATTTTTTCCGAAGGTTTGGCTTGCTGATACCTACTTTTGCAAGCGTGACAAAACTTCACAAGAAGAATCTATCAGCACCGTAGTACAGTGGAATGAAACTCTTAAGAAGTGCCTACATTTCATGTCGTTGCCATTATCCAATGCCCTCTATGTTGAAAATTCCCTGTGAGTCATTACTTGACTGTCCCAGTCACGTAAGTTGAGGACAATTTTGGTTTGGTTCAATAGTAATGTGATTGATTGACGGCAGCAGGGTTGATTAGGGTATAGAATACTTCCATGTCAGCATCCTCACCTCTGGTGTATGAATGAGTAGGAAAATTGATGAATTTGAGGCTCTGTGCTGTGACTTCAGCCTGCTCCGCTAATGTTTCTATTTCTTTTTGCGGTGAGTGTCAAAAGATACCAAACCAATGGAATCTAGAATATTTAAGGGCTATTGGAGGGATATATCCATGCTTCATGCCATTGATCCTGACACAATGCTTCAATTTGATTAAGAGGATGAAATTCTCGGTGGGTTCAACCTTCGTGGCCATTTATAGCTCAGATTCTGTGCTAGGGGTATCCATTGGGCATGATACAAGGTACTACCTGCCATTGGCCAGAAAATTTGCCTGTCTGAAGAAGACAGGCAGTCAGGCGGGCCATTGGCAGAATGGCTTGTGCACGTGACTTAAGCAAGGCGGAATGGCTTGTGTCCATATCTGAGGGAGAGCTTATGAATTTGTCTTGATTTCACCAGGATATGGAAGAGGGAACATAAACCTACATTTTGGGTGTCTTTTCCGGCCCACAAACCTCAGAATAATTGTGTCACGATCGAAGCCTTACTGGTTGAGGTGTGGGTGGTGCACCACCCCTGAGCAGAATGGCTTGTGTTGACTGTGCATGTAATACATGGGGAAATTGACCAAATATTTGTTCCTCAAGTGTCTGAATGCAGTTTCTGTTGATCAGATTGAATGGAAGTACCAGAACATGGAGTTGGCCTAAGTTCTGACAAAGAACATTCACGAACGGTCAACAATTTGAACCAAATGTTTTGAGGCGCATATTTTATAAGTCTCAACTATTGGCTTGCAAGCCATTCGGCCAACTTCGTCCCAGCCAACAAAAAGGAAGTGGCTTGTCTTCTATGATCCCGAATATCGACCCCCAACCTTTCAGCACGACAAACCGCTTAAACAGGTAGTCAATGACGATATCCCCATCCCCAGAATGAAGCACACAGTAGAGGATGTTGAAGAGAAGAACCCAGTTGAACGGCAGAAATCTGCTACCCAAACACACCCCTGGAAGAAAAAGAACCCTGGAGGTCGGGTCGGGGGTTGTGCTCTGGTAGCAAAACCATGCAGAGTATTTGTACTACGGAACGGTACAACTGTGGCCAAAGGCGCAGATGCAGACAACTTTAATCTCAAGTCTCATTGTTAACCCATCAATAGATGACAGAAGAGGGGTTGATATACAGTAAAGACTTGCCGCAGACTGGGTTTTATTGAAGAAGTGACTTTAGGAGGGATGTTTCGCAGTAGAACTGATTTAATTCAGTGTAAATACTACGGCTTAAATACAAGAACAAGAGTCATACTAACTAAAGGGGACAAGTAAACACTACATGAAAACAGCGCACATGAGAGTCAGTCAGAGTAAATACGAGTCAGAGAACAGCGCGCATATGAGTAGATATGAGTCCGTAGCAAAAGGCTCATGAGGAACTGTCGCGCGCCTGCGCGACAGGTGAGTCCGAGTGAGTCCCAAGTCGGGACTTCGGTTTGCCGTTCCAACAGGTTTGAATGCCCGAAACAAGATTCATGTCGCTGATCACGATGATGAGGATGGCCGGGAGATCCCGACACTAATGCGGAAGAGTACAAACAATTTCAATGGACAGGGAGATAGTTATGAAAGAAATACTCACAGTGAGGATTGTTGGTGTGGCCGAGCACAAGCCCAAGCCACACAAGCCCGCCCCGGCCAATTTAAACTCTGCTAAGCGGGGCAAGTTCGGCCAAGCCACTTGGCTAACTCTGGCCTTAAGTCCAAACATGTGAACCGGCCACCCCAATGTTGTATACCAACCCAAAAAAAGTTGTGCTTCATTCAGAGTAAAGTTGACTCCTCAATAAGATGCCCCTGCCTAAAGTTGCAGCCATTACACTTCAAAGTTGCATCCTGCTGAAGTTGTACCCAAGCAAAGTTGTCCATAGGAAAGTTTTGAAAACCTGATTTGCTGCAATTCTGAAGTTGCAACTTGGTCAAGTTATGTAAAATTTGTGTGCCAAAAGCAAAGTTGTTATTGCAACCATCCCGCAAAGAAGTGAAATCTTTTTGCACAGTATATTTGCCATAGTAAATCACCAGAGGTGATCCCCAGGGCCCCAAGATTCAACACTATGTAACATACAGGGGAGTTCATGAACCACAAAATATTGAAGTTCAAGTGAGGCCTTTAATCGGTGACAGGAAGTGCGTGGGCACGTTAATCTGACTCACGTGCCGGCAGCAGTTACGTTGTCATTCGATTGGGGGTATGAGATGCCAACCTAACCGCAACATGTCACCGAGTGTCCACAACATGTCACCCAGTACCCCACAGATGTGGCCCAAAAATCCCTGTTGTAACCCATTTGGTTCAAGATGTAAATCTGTATAAAGGGAATTGTCACCTGGCCTCAGGTAGATGTAATCCATGTTGGGAGATGTATGCATGGCAAATGTAACCTGTCATCAAAAACCCTGTCGGAAAATGCTAATTATTGGACAGTATATCACCCATACCCATAGACCTTGAATTAGCAGAAGTAGGGGCATCAAGTTGTGTCAAGTTGTACCCTTATGCACAATTAGACATCCAACTTTGTGTCCCAACCAATTTTGTGCTCCAACTTGGTGCAGAATTGGGCTCAAAGTTGGGGCTCAAAATCTAATTATGAAAGACCCTAATGTTGGTGAAAGCTTCTCCCGAGTATGTGCATCAATATTTTCCTCGAGTCTCTCCCTTCTCATAACGATCCATTGCTCAAACCACCCAATTTTGGTGTCTCAGACATTCAGATTTTTTTCTGAGTCATCAGCATCCAGATATCAAAGCGACCATATAGGTATGTCCTAATACTTCACATTGGTCCATCCAGAAGTCCTTCTGGTTGTCCCACCATTGTATCCCCCACGTGACATGTGAATGGATGGGGAAGCCGGTTCACGCCTTGATGGTCCTGTAGCATGTATGCAGCTTCTGATTGTATGGAATACTGCATACACACCATATCAACCATCCACCAGATTTCCCGTCCATGATTTATTTAGGGGGGTGGCCAACTACTTAGTTATTTACCTTTGTTGGGTGGTCACGGAGAGAATATTCACTGCATCCAATTAAATTCCTCCAAAGCACTTTGATTTATTCATGGGATATGTACCTTCATTCGGAAACCACTAGGACTGAATCTGCTCAATGGTGCCATTGAGCATGAGCCATAAATGGCAAGATGGCCAACTAGCCCATCTGATGAAAACACTCACTCCCAGGTATGTGTGAATGTATATGAAATGCTAATGCAGCAGAGCTATGAACTCAAAACCACATACAACACAAAACACTATCAACTAACCCCTCAATAGAGAGAGTCAGAGTGCAAGTTCAGGGGTGTAAGTTAAGTATTAGACTTGATAGCAGCTAGTTTCTCGGTTGATCACTTAGTTAACTAAGGGTCACTTGTGCTTTTGCAAGGTTTGATTGGTCAAGTCAATTTGTATTGGACAGATAATGTCTAGGATGTCAAGGAGACAGTATAGGGTAGGTCTTAAGACTGTTAAGTCTGCGCTTTTGTGTCTTTCGACAGTTTCAGTGTTCTGTTCACTGTTCTGGGTCTGTTTGCTGTGTTCTGACGATTGCCGTGTTCTATCAATTGCTGTGTTCTGATTCTGGGTCTGGTCACAATTTGTTCAGGGCAATCTAACCTCCACAGCTATCAGAGCGACAATTCCAGTGGCCGGCACAACATGTACAGTACCCCTAGATGTGCTAGCTTGCCCTCTTCTTCTGCTGCCCTATAGTTTTACATCACAATGATTACTGTACAATGTCCGTTGGTTCATGGCATCCAAATCCTAATCCCTGGCTCCTGATTGGTTGTATCTTGTTGAGACATGTGATGATGAACAATGTCCATGTGGAGTATGACTCCTTAATTTGACTGCTGAATAGGATAGAAAGTGTCTTCTTGTCACGATTCGACCCCTTATCTAATCGCGACAATGCCTTATATAAGCACCTAATCAAGTGCTCGTCTATTTAAACGCCGAGGCTATGCTTGAGTCATCAGTGATCGGACAGCCAGGGATCGGGTTCCCACAGGAACATCCGATGAAGCACGACAGATTGGTGATTGGACAGCTCACAGGTGTCATGGCTGCAGACATGTGGAGTATGCATGGGCATTACTCAGAACACATGGCTTCGAGATGTTTCTTACTCAGAACACACGGTTCTGGCATGTTTATTATTCAGAACACATGGTTATGGTGCTTATAGCACATGGACACCCTATTGTATATATTATTAGCACTAGTTACATAGCCACAGTTGAACAGTATAAGTAGTGTAGCTAGTCGCTTGTATACCTTAGTCTTTTATTCCATCATTCTTCGAGCCTCACTCTTACCGAGCACCTCCAATCCACATTGTGTGTCCATTGGGTGTTCTTGAGCCTTGAGCGTGACACTTCTTCATCTGTAGCCTCTAGTCCCGGGCCTGAATAGTCTAGTCTTGAAGCTTCTGCACAACTCTTCTACGTTTCCAATAATACCCAATAGTCCTTGGTTTGGTTCAGTGGTTGTACCACAATAGCTCTATGTCTTTCTCTCTCTCTTGTTTATCTTTGCAGCTAAGCGGCTGGATCATGTTCTATTGTTCAAGTAATCCCCAGACCCAGTCTGGACCCAGTGCGTGATCAAACGTGTCCCTAGTTTTTGGGTAAAACAGGTCTAAATAGTCTTGTCACGAATAATTGGGTTCTTCCCACTGTTGCCTGCCAGCAACTGGTATTTCACCTATAGGCTACTTTGATGGCCATGGCAAAATAGCCGAAACCCCGTGAGGCTCGGCTAGAGTTGTCAAATCTGGCATAGCCACACTGCAGCTAGGTCTGGGTACTGCCTGCCAGTGCCTGGGTAGGCACGAAGTCTGTGTGGCTAGATTCTGTGAGGCTTGGGTACCAGCTAGCCAGACCATGTCAGCTATCGCTATCTCCGATGAGACGATGCATCGGCTACCGAGAGCATGAATGCAGTGTCTGCCTTAGCAAACTCAGAGTGAATATCTGGCAACAGGTAAGGCCACACTACAAGACTCAAAAGACGATGATCAGATTTACAAGAATGTTAGTTTCCTGTATAATAAAGTGTGTTGAGCCATGTTATTCTTCAGGAAGGCACCAGAAAGTTTCCACTGGGTTGACAATCTGTCGCTTTGCCATCAAATTACCTGGAAACACATACATTTATATAGGATTATTAAAGTCGGCAAGGAGTCGTACTCACCTTCGTCACTTAGTTACTTTGCTTAGCATTGCGAGAGTTTGTCACTTTGATGGTTATATGTGAAAGTTTGTCACATTGCCTGGTTTGTGTGAAAGTTCATCAGTTCAACTCAAGAACCTGGAATCTCGGCCATCATTGTTGCTTCAACAAGGCTGGGCATGTTTTTTTAATATAGATCCCTCGCTAACACTAACCACTAACCCTAACCAACTAACTCAAATCACTAACCACTAACCTCTAACCACTAACCTCTAACCACTAACCTCTAACCCCTAACCAGCTAACCCGAAACTAACCGGCCATTTTGGCAACTGATGATTCCCATTACTGCGTGATGTGCCGAATAGTTGCCGCTCGATAAACACTCACGAAATTTCACAGAATGCCATCATACTCACGAACTTTCACCGATTCCCATCAAAGTTACGAAGTTTCACTACGCTAAGCAAAGTAACTAAGTGACGAAGATGGTTTGGACTCGTTGGCAAGTGACCACCATACTTTGCCAACAAGATTCAGATGCCCATACATCCACAAAGTGGACTGGACTACCAGAGCAGATATGTACATTGATTCAAGATAAATACATTACAGGTTTTTTTTCCCCCCTCCACCTTTCAAAAAGAAGACTTATAGCAGGACTAAGGAGACCAAGTTCAGAAGGAGAAGATTTAGAGTCTACTATTGTTTGCTGCATAGCACTGTGCCCAGTCTGTACCATGGACAAACTTGTCATATGATAGGCTTGTCTGCCGTTGACCAATCACTAGTGCAGTGTGGGGAGACCATACACCAATCCTGTGATGGCCTGGAAGCCAAAAGAGTGGTTCTGATGGATTGCAAGAGACCCAACCATTTTTGATTTGCCAATGTAGTGGCATGGAAGGGGACCTGAGAAGAAGGGCCTATAAATCGGAAATTAGGCGAAAACAGAGTGGGGTGAGGAAAGAGGGCCTACATTGAGTAGATTGTGTCCATTGGGTGCCCTGGCATGAGGTAGAACAGAAGATTGGTTGAGAACACTCAAGACATCCCATACATGTATTGTCCTATCACAGGAGCCAGACATGATATGCTTGCCATCTGGTGAGAAGGCAACAGAGCGTACCCCAGAAGTGTGGCCTTCCAATGGCACACTAGAAGGGGCTCTGGTCTCTGCATCCCAAACACGTACAGTGTGGTCATTGGAGCCGGATACAATATGCTTATCATCTGGTGAGAATGCAACCGAGTTCACCGCCTCAGTGTGTCCTGCTAATGGTCCACCCAGAGCAGCTCCAGTCTTTGCATCCCATATGCGGAGAGTGTGGTCATGGGAGCCAGACACAATGTGTCTACCATCCTGGGAAAAGGCAATGCAGTAGACTGCCCCAGTATGGCCCTCCAATGGTTCTCCCACAGGAGCTCCACTCTTTGCATCCCACATTCGCATGCTGTGGCTATTATGACTAGACACAATGTGTCTTCCATCCGGTGAGAAGGCTACAGAGTGCACTCCAGTCATGTGTCCTTCTGACCGCCTATGCTGAGCACCTCCAGTGTTTACATTCCACAGGCGCACAGTGTGGTCATCAGAGCCAGAAACAATATATTTCCCATCAGGTGAGAAAGCAACTGAGTTCACCACATCTGTGTGTCCTTCCAATTGCCCACCCAGAGCAGCTCCAGTCTCTGTATCCCAGATACGCACTGTCTGGTCAAAGGACCCAGACACAACATGTTTTCCATCAGGGGAGAAGGCAACTGAGGTCACTTCATCGGTGTGCCCTTCAAATGGCTCACTCAGAGCAACTCCACTCTCTGCATCCCAGATTCGCACAGTGCTATCATATGAGCCTGAAACAATATGCTTCCCATTAGGTGAGAAGGCAACAGAGTACACCCCACGAGTGTGACCTTTCAAAGGTTTTTCCAGAGATGCTCCGCCATCTGCATCCCAAACTCTTATTTGTACAGTGCGGTCATTGGATCCAGATACAATATGCTTTCCATCTGGTGAGAAGGCAACAGAGTACACTGAATGTACATGTCCTTCCAAGGGCCCACCATGAGCAGTTTGAGTCTTTGCATCCCAAACACGCACAGTGTGGTCACCAGAGCCAGAAACAATATGTGTGCTGTCTGGTGAGAAGGCAACAGATAGAACCCTATCAGTATGCCCTTCCAATGGCCTCCCCAACACAGCTCCAGTCTTTGCATCCCAAATACGCACAGTTTGGTCATATGACCCTGACACAATATAGTTCCCATTGGGTGAGAATCCAACCGATGTCACTCCATTTGTGTGCCCTTCCAATGGTCTCTGGAAAGTAGCCCCACTCTCTGCATCCCAGATTCGGACAGTGCTGTCATAAGCTCCAGACACAATATGTTTCCCATCAGGGGAGAATGCCACTGAATATACCTGGTTGGTATGTCCTCTCAAGACAGCCTTTACAGCTGTCCATTTTTCTGTGTGCCTATTCGTGGTGGATGAAGGGAATTGGACTCTATCAATGGTCCCTTCAAACAGCCAACGTTGAGCAGCACCAGTATCTGCATCCCAAATACACATAGTGTTGTCCCTGGAGCCAGAAACAATATGCTTCCCGTCTGGTGAGAAGGTAGCAGAGAGAACCATATCAGTGTGCCCTTCTAATGGCCTACCCAGAGCAGCTTGAGTCTCTGTGTCCCAAATACGCACAGTGTGGTCGCAGGACCCAGACACAATATGCTTTCCATCTGGTGAGAAGCCAACTGATGTCACCCCTCCAGTGTGCCCTTCCAATGGTCCACCTAGAGCAGCTCCAGTTTCTGCATCCCAGATTCGGACAGTGCTGTCATAGGCTCCTGACACAATATGTTTGCCATCAGGGGAGAATGCCACTGAGTGTACCTGGTTGGTGTGGCCTGCCAAGGTAGGTATTGTTGCTGGCCACCTTTCCACGCGTCCTTTGACAACAGACAATAAATGAGGGAATTGTGGCCAAAATGCTTGACCAATTTCAGACTCTGCTGGTGCTAAAGCCAATGCAGACACATAAAGGTGTGGAGCACTGTACACGATTACACCACGAAAGAAGGCAATGAATTTCTGGGCATCTTTTGCAAATCGGACCAGGCATGGGTTCTGCCATGCATAAGTTCTTCTTTGATAGCAAGCATGGAACAAGCTTACCGTATCAGCCCATATAATCAAATTTGATAGTGCTCTGGGTGCAAAATCAAGGATTCCAAGCAAAGCCAGGACCTCCAGCCAGAAAAGAAACTGTTTGAAGAGGAGTTTTTCTACACCCTCTGCAGTGTGAAGTTCATAGGATAATGTGACAAGATGATCCATCCAAAATTGACATGCATATCTAAGATGGAGTGGTATGTATCTATCGAGACGCAATTGTAAATCTGGCATGTGAACATGGGGCAAGTATGAGCTGGGAAGATGACAGATATTGAATTTGAGCTCTTTGTGCAGCAAGTTGAGGAGAGCCGAGGCCAGGAACCGTTTCTGGGCCTCTGTGCCACAGCGAACCTTCTGATGAACGTGGGAGCTCATAAATTCTCTGAACGAGAGATGTATGATTTTAATTGGCACCCCCGGAATATCAGAGACATGGATTACAGCACTGAGAGGAAGCAATATCCCATGGACCATCTCTGAATCCAGTTCAAGCAATGCTGCAAGACTTGGGCAATCCAGTGGCTCAAAAAGCTGCATCATAGTGCTTAGAACCCTCAAGGCTCGAAATTGGACTGTCTGTGCACGTTGGTCTCCGGGGAGAGGTACTGGGATGGCCTCATCTACAATCCGGAGATACAGTCCGTGCAAATCAGTGAGGATCTCCCCACCCAGGAGATATTCAATAGATTCCTGGGGAGGTACCTGTGGGAGTCCTCCAATAACATAACGAACAGCTGTGGCAGCAAACACAAAAAGACCCCTTGCACGATTTGTTAGTTCTTCGACATGACGGTCCTGGATTTTCCATTGGTGCCGTGTAGTCCAGTTTGCACCATTAAGGGATTGCTTGATATAATGATGGATGTCTTTGCTGACTAGCTTTATGTCAATTTCATCCAGGACAACCCCATGTGTCAGAGAGACCAGAGTGTCAAGCTTGAGATAGGAAGGAACATCCGGACGCCCAGTCAGAAAGAATCGGACGTGATCAGGGATTCGAGTGATACTATCTGAAAGCCATCGAAGAAATATTTGGCCGCGATCCTTGCCACATTCGTCCAAAGCATCCAGGCAGATAATCCAAGGCTTTGAACTTCGTGGTAGTTTTTCAAGGATCCCAACCACCATCTTTTGGAACTGTAGATGTGGTTCGGCATCGAGAAGGCCTGTGTGATCGCTCTCTAACAGATTGATCAGGCGAGCCCGAAACGCTGCATCGTAATCCGCGAGTTGCATGGCCAGGGTAGTGGGAAGGTGCGTGATCTCCTTGCGCTGTGTGTAGTCCCGCGAGAAGAAAAAGGACGCAGCCAGTGTGCCCTTCTCCTCTGCTAGAATAGCTGCCACGCTCTTCGCGACCGTGGATTTGCCTGATCCTGCGCATCCACTGAGCATGACCACCTGTTTCGCCGAGTTGGGAGGGGCGCTCAATCGCGTCACAACATCCTTGATTACGTCGACCCGGGTGCCCTCCATGCATTTTTCCGGGGTATTGGCAGAATTGTAGCGTGCTGGTACACATTTGAGCTTTGCGAGGATCTCGTTGGTAAGGACAGTATCAATTTTCCTGCTAACTGTTCGGACTGGCATATGGGTTAATATCTAGATTGTGTCTTGATATCAAGTGTTGCTCACCATTGGATGCCATCGTCTCCACACATTTCTCAATCGAGATATTGCCGTAGAACTACGAACCTGTCAGAACGAAGGACCAGAAAAATCCAGCGAACCTACGGTGAAATCGCGGATGTGGGATGCGACAGAATCCTTGATGCCCTGGATTCTATTTTTGTAATTCTTACTTTTGAGGAACCGCTTGAATCGACTTTTCTTGGCCAGAGATTTACATTCCAGGAGAATCATTTTTAGTTCCCTGAACCCCAAAGAAATTAATAAATTTGCAACACAGTACTTCGGATTACATAATAACGTACGAAGGCAAAGTGTCCAGCCGCCGCTTTAAATCGCCACTAACACCCGTGGTATCGATGGTTGTCAATTTATCAAGGGATTTCTCGAGCTTGGCAAGGTCCTCCTTGTTTGCTTCCATCGTCTACCAAGGACGAGTCAGCAATTTTCCATATGGATGTGGAGGTGGATACAGAGAGCATCGTCGCTAGCTCCAGAACCCCATTGATTGCGCCTTCCACCCCAGGTATGCCAATCCCGGTGACACCGGCTTGAGCAAGGGTCAGCGCAGGGAGAATGACTCCATCGAGTATCGATGCAGCTGAGGGGAACTGGGAAACCCCAATCCGTGTAGACTGAGCTATAGGCGTCGCCATTGGAGTGGCACAGATTTCGCGTGGGGTAAGGAAAGGAGATGGCAGTGAGGAGAAAAATTCCTCAGCTGTGCTCAGCGTCATCGGAGTGGCACAATTTGGCGTGGCAGGCGAAGCGACAGTGGGAAGAAAATACATCCTTCGTACCTGCGCACTGATGATCGGCGCACGGCTATCTAATGCAACCGCTATCGATTATGTCTCGTTGCCTAAGTATAACGAGCGCTCACACGATACATACGGAGGTTGACGATGTCAATGTCCGCCTCAATCCCGAAGAGGTTTAGGGCCCACCAATTATCTGGTGCATTGGATTCATCGATTTCTCCATTATTTGGGACCTTCATCGCGTATGAGTGGTATCTTACTTCGCATCACCAGCTCGTGATCACTGGTCGTCGCCGAAAATCAAAGCCCGAACTTCTTGCGCTGCAATTAATAGAACTGGTTCCGGACTTCTTCACGAGCGGCCCACAGCCAACGCACAGCATGCCCGGGAGTATCCGGATTTAATCATCAAGCGCATTGGGATGGATAGGTGCGGTCCGGTGTTGAATTTCACCCTCGAATTTTAATTGTTGCCGGATGGTAAACAGTGGATAAGACGTCAAATTCGTCGACGTTATCCTTCCTTAGCCTTCGCCACTACACAACTTCTACTTCAAACAGCCTTCAGTTTTTCTTGGAAGTACCAGTGATACCCGCCGAAAGAAAAGTCGCGTCAGTTCACAAAGACTTGTTTTTACGTTGGTACACAGAAAATCGCACCTACTCCTCCGCAACGACGCTCGCTGCCTTCCCGTGGTTCATCCCCTTCTGGACACCAAGTAGGACGTCACCCACCGTATCCAACCCCGTCGTCACGTCCTCCCGATACTTGAGCTCAACGCTTGCTAGCAGCGGTGGGATAGTCGCGTAGAACTCTGCATTGTATTTCGGTCGGAGGTAGAAGACTTGGACGCCGTCGATGCGGAGAACCTTGCCGATGACGAGACTCAAGTTCTGTCCGCATGTTGGTAGGTCTAAATGAACCGTACCTTGATCGCTCGATAGTTTGTGTTGGATTCGGACATCATCCCACATTCCTGGAAAGGAATTATGAGGAAAGGTGAATAGGATTGCGGGGAAGAAAAACGCACTAAAAACCGTGCGTGGACCGCGACGAACTCCAGCGGGGACCTCGCCGCCGACATTATCCCAATACCTATCCTATCGGAGTTCGGGTTACCGGTGGGGGGAGGTCACATACACGTCGATGGGTCCTTCCTTCTCGCGTATCAGTCGCCTTGTAGTTGAAGGCGACGTCCGCGCCGATATCTTTCATGAACTGGAGCTTCTCTTCCGATCCTGCGGACGCGGTCACTTTCATACCCGCCTTCTTCGCGAGCTGAGTAACCATCTTATTGGGGTTTTGTGGTAGTTGGAGACGGCACGCACGAGCCGACAGCACCTGCAAGTAGATAGAGTCAGTCTCGTTGGAGGTTGCGAATAAATGAGATAGGTACCTCAGGCTGCGCCAGTGGTGGCAAAAACGACTTCGCCCTCAACGTCGAATTGTTTCATTTTTTACTCATGGTTGAAAGACAACGCACGGGCTTGGTATCCGCAAATCCCTTCCAACCTATATACGCCGTCATGCTGGAAGTGGATAAAATTTATGACCCGTGCCCTCCTGGCATTCCTGCGGCTCCTACGTATGCCGTCCGGGTGCCGCATCATGCCGCGCAAGAACGGGTCGACCGAAAGCAAAAGTGTCTTCGCCAGGAAAACCCCATCGAGACGAACGGTCTCTAGATCAATCGTCTGGGCCGCGTCGTAGACCGTCGTTTCTCCCGGAATGGGATAATCTGGGGAAAAGATGGATCAGTATCGGGTTGCGAAGTATCGGCGAATGCACCTTCGGGGACAGAATTGAACAGGACGCGCATTTCTGACGGAGGTCATCTCGATATCGAGGTGAGTGGGAATTTGGCGAGAACTATGTACTTTTCAGCTGTCGAATGGTGGGTCTTTCGAGAGAGATTGCGAGCTGTTGAAGGACGCTGACCGAGCAACACCGAACTCGGGGGTTATGTGAGAATTCCCGCGTCCGCATACGCTGTGTCCCTCGAGTCCGAGTACGCGGCGGGGAGAGCACAGGTCCGCTCGGGGGACTCGTGGATTGTGAAGAGATTCGACGCATCTAGATCTCGACTACTCGCGGCCTTTCCGTGCCTCCCCTTCGCGCTATCCACGTCTTCAGAGGACTAGACGTGCCACCCCAGCGTACAGTAGAACACTCATCGGACCCACGAGCGCGGAACGGGACGGCGACGACGCGACACCCGATAGCCTGAAGACGATACACGTCCCGATGATACGAGCTCTGAGTCTCTGAATCGCGCTCCCGGTCCGCCGACACGCGCTCAAAAAACACCGTCCCCCACCAGGTGTATCCGCCGGGCACGATACACGCCCCCACCCTCCTGTTCGCGCGCCTGGAGTCTCCGGAATCGAGACCCCCTCCTCGCGGTCTGGTACGCCAAGGATCCCCGTCTCCGGCTCGGTGGCCGATTCGCACCCAAGGGAGCAGGTGCGGAGGGCGCCCAAGCGGGTGGTAGATACACGCAGGAGAAAAACAGTATGCGCGGTGCATGGTGTACGGTACAGCATGTATAGTACAGGCAAGCGCGGCGCATATACGTACGTATACCCAGCGGGCGGAGTCGGGACATCAAGGACGTGAAGTGGAGGATCGCAGACGGTGGGGATGGCGATGACGGTCGGGATGTGGGTGAGGCAGCGGTGGATGGATATACGGGACAGGAAGCGGAGATTCGAGGGACGGCGATCCACCCGGAGCCGAGGCAGTCGGCACCGCGAACCGCATCGCATCGGGCCCGAGGCATGCGCCCGGCACGCGATGACGAAAGCATGCCTCCCTGTCGGTCGGAATGGAAAGCAAGGAGGGGTCAATGATCCCCGCCGTCTGAGTCCGAGGTCGATGTGGCCGGGCGATATACCGACGATGCGTGCCCGGGACGTGGCGTCCGTTTCCCATTCGCACACCGCGCGAGCCGTGCCACACATCATGATCGTTCTCCTTCCTGTCCCGTCCCCACCCCCACCCTGTCCAGCCCCCACCCCCACCCCCGCCTTGCCCCGCCGCCCCTGGCTGCCGCCGACGCGTGCCAGCCAAGGCGAAGACGAAGAGAGCGCTCCTCTCCGACGACGCGCCTCCTCTCTCGTACTTCCGTGCGTGACGAGGCCAGCGATTGTCCAGCCATCGCGCCCATCGAATCAAGGCCGCCTATCGGCGGGGAGGTGGAACGACGGTGCGGGACGGAGACCACCGCACCGTGCGCTCGCCCATCCGCGGACGCGACAGGGCGCGGTGCCGTCCGACCAAGGGCAGGGAGGCGTCCAATTATCACGAACTAAATGAATGCAGCGCGTTCAGCCATAGATCGTGAATGCAAGAGGGGGCACACCTTCCAACGGAAGCGCGTCCATAGCACCACGGATTTGGTGACTGCCCTCGTCCCCGCTCCCCGTTCGCCGGAGCCGGGCGGGCCCCGCGCACATCATCGTCCTCCCCTGCCTCCGCCTGCTCCCTCCCGTCGCTCTCCCCCTGCCCTGCATCCACCCACCCGCCATCCCTCGCGCGACTTCCTATGGAGCAGCCGCCACCAACACGGAGATGACAACGCTCGAGGACGCGCGCGATGTCCATGGCCGGAGTACATATCGCGTCGATCGCCGACGACGCGCCAATCGTCGGCGCCGTCTGTGCGACGGTGCGATGAATGCAGCGATTCCCCGCCCATCGCCTATCGCCCGCTTCGGGAGGAAGAGGGGCTGTAAGTCGAGTCGAGTCGAGCGCCGAGTAGGGCGGGAACGAGGGCGCGGGGGACACCATCACACCACTTGCCACGAGATGCCGGTGCCGACCATCCCTGCCACCGCCCTCGCCCCATCGGCCATCGCCGCCGCCGACCAGGAGAACGACCCGCTCCGCTCCGTATCGCGGGGGATCACCTGCGGCGTCCGACGGTCATGATCTGGATGGAGCGGTCAGCACGTCCAAGCTAATGATCAGGAGAGGGACACACCGCACTGGCTCCCGCGAGGCAGGCTCGAGCGCGCCAGGCCCTGGAGAAGGGGCGCGAAGGTATAATCTGGATGGCTGGCAATCAGCAGGATCACAGTCGATGGTGAAAGGAACACACCTGTGCCAGCGCAGCGATACCTCTGTCCGCAGCACCGCACCTCCCCGTGTTCGTTGCTCACGGTGCCGCGGGGCGACGAGGCGAAACAGACGTCGGACAATGGATGCTGAGGTCTAGGAAGGTAGGGCTGCGATGGCGAAGCAAGGTCTGAGGAGGGGGGAAGACAACGAGGGCGCTTACGGGGCCATCGACGGGGACGAGTGCACCAAGGCTTCATGTTTCGTTCTCGAGAACGCCGCCCCACCACGCACTCGCCCCCAGTCCGAAGGACGGCTCCACGCCGCCAGCGAGAACAGCATAGCAGAGCGAGAGGGCGGCAGCATTGAATCCGTGTCGTCCACGCTCAGAGCGGAGTCGGACGTGCGATCACTGGAACCAAGGACGTCAGCGGGGGCGATGGATAAAGAGGGGATAAGCATGGGCATGCTGGGAAGATGGACAGCGAAGCACCGGGCAAAGAATTCCCGAAAAGGCGGCTGAAAGACTCACAGCGATGATCCCTCATGCACATCTCTGTGTCGATCTCTGCCCCGTGCGAAGTTATTGCCGTTTTCAGAAAAGTTGGCGCGCGTGACTTTTTGATGTTTTTACGCTTTTTGCTGGCCCAACTTCGGCGGCCCATATCTCCACGGCGGCTCCACCAAATCACTCGAGTCTGGCACTGTTAGAACGCCCTGATCCAGGGCTACAACGCCCCACCATTTTTGGAAGGTTCTGAGTGGTAAAAGCTCCGTGACTTTGTATAACGGCTGAACTTTATCGGCGACATCCTGCACCAGACAGAGGGACTATGGGGAGGAGATAACTTGTATATACATTCTTGAGACTATATACAAGACTGCCCCAGTCTATTTATGTGAGTTTTCGGTGCGTAATGTACCCAATACTTGAGAACAAAACGACACCTATGAAAGCCCTCTAGACCATCACCTGCCGCTCGCTTTGCGGCATAAAACAACATCCTCCCTTGTTATACGAGTCATATATGTTCTAAATGGCACATTTGTGAGCATATGTGAGGTCAAGAAAGGTCAGAAACACACCTTCCACTCCCTGAGAACTATATGCCACTCATCATACTTCCGGGGCCATCCAACAGCCAAAAACCCCTCCTGGGCCCTTTGAGCAGGTCATAGAATGTTACTATATAATCCCTGGGGGATTGTATGCCTAGGAAAGGCCAAGGGGAGTCAGTCTAAAGTGGTGTAAAATGTCACTCACAGAATCAGCCGTTGTTGGCACTGTCATGCACAGACTTTCATGGGGCTCCCTCAGGATAGTGGTATGGAGGACCTATGGACCTAAATTGGAGGAGGACAACCTCTTCATCCATCGCTACGGGCCACGGATACGGATAGATATGCCTGAGAGCTACCACCAGAATGGATGTCCAGTAATGCTTAGAAAATGCTGGGGCATGCTAGCCCTGGATGAGGGCTTTCTAATGGTGCCAGACTTGAGCGATTTGGTGAAGCCGTTGTGGAGATATGGGCCTCTGAAGTTGGGCCAGCAAAAAGCATAAAAAACATCAAAAGATCACGCGCGCCAACTTTTCTGAAAACGGCAATAAGTGTCGTGTCCGGCGCACGTCGGCTGAGGAAATGCACGTCAGCATAATGAAGTCGGCGTGGTTAAAGGATAGAGGGGTGGAGACGCGATGAGCGTGGCGTGGGGATACGGGGAGCAGAGAAGTAGCAAGTTCGCGAAAAAAGGCCAGGCAGAAGAAACTCACCATGCCGCAATCGCTCGTCTGTCCACATCCCATCCCCACCAGTGATGAGCAGTCAATGACTTTTTGACTGCGGTTTTGACTGAACTCGGTCAAAAAGTCACACCGGGGGCAAAAGCCAACTCACCCGGGATCCACATGCGTTTCACTCATGTGGTCCGCAGGTGGTTGGCAGGTGTCATCAGCCGGACAAAGAGTCTTTCAACAGACTTATTGTTCTACTTAACAAAGTGGCATCTGTTATTTAATTAGATACCACAAAATAATACTGTTACTTAGAAGGACTTACCTGTTTCTTTGAACATGGTTGTGGCAAGCTGCGACACGGCCACAATTGCTGTGGGAGGTATGCCGTACAACGGCATGATGGTGCCATATTGGTGCCATCAAATATGCCAAGGACTTGTCGCGCCCTTGTGATGAGAAAAAGGTAGGCACATCAAAGGTTGAGCCAAGCCAGCATTTAACTCAAGCCAGGCCAGCTCGAAACCCTATGCTGGGTTCTCATTGGGTCTGCCCAATCCAGGTGTCATGTAATCACCAGCTCTGTCCGCATCAGACTCACTGCTTGGCAGTGCTGAGCAAGACATTGACATGCTTTATCCTAGGGACCGTTGTCGGCATGCAAGTGTATCCATTGGTTGCCTTTGTCGGCACGCCAGTGCTCCTGCTCATTGCCTTTGTTGGCAGGCGGGACCATCTGCTCATCGCCCCCTGCCCATCCACTCTTGGTCTTTGTCCCTGCAAAACCTCACCACCACATTCCCTTTGCTATCACAGGTTAATGAGGAGACCCGCTTTGAACTCCGTGGGGCCGGGTCACGATCAAGTTGTGACCGCCGTGCCAAATTAGGTGGCCGGGTCACCGATGACTTGTGACCTGGATGATTGACCTCGCTTACCATTCACCACCGTGTATTCCCGCCATTATGCATGCATCTGGTGCTCTCCCCCTCCCCATTTTGATTGTATATCAGCAGATACGTACCAGTGTCCCCCTGCGTGCCTCTTACGCGTGAAATGGTTGTTTAACGGGCGATAAATTGGCAAAAAGCTGTACACATTGGTACGTGTTTCCTGAGCTTCTGTGTTTGCCAACCACCGAATTTCTCATTCATTTTTCACTCAGGCTGCATTGCTGGATCCTTTATGCACCATTCTGCTTGAGCCATCACCTAGGAAGAAGGAATTGTGTATTTTAGGTGCGTAGCGGTACATTTTTACTGGCCTTCCATTTTTTGACTTCTTTCGTATCTTACCCCATCCCCTATCCTCATTCACCCGTCTTCCCTGCCCTGAGACTGCACCTGGCAGTCGTGTCCCGCTGCCGCCCTCGCTGTCATCTTTCGGATGGTACTCCCAGATTGACTTTTCCGCTATGGCAACTCCATGTAAGTCATTTCTCGCCCCATTTCCCTCAAACAACTAACCTGATCGCTCCTTAGTATCCCCCCCTCGCGACTCATCCCGTGTTCTGGCGCGCCCGAGGCCGTGCTTGTTGCCTGCCGCCATCTTTCTGATGGTACACCCAAAATCGATATTTTCAGCCATGGCAACTCAATGTAAGTTGGTTATTGCCCCATTTCCCTCAAACAACTAACCTACTTGTTCCTTGGGGTCTCCCCTCGAGACTCCTCCCGTGCTCCGGCGTGTCCGAAGCTGTGCTCATCGCCCGCCGCTGTCTTTCGGATGGTACACCCGAAATCGATGTTTTGGTGATGGCAACTCAATGTAAGTTGGTTATTGCCCCATTATCCTTAAACAGCTAACCTGCTCGTTCATTAGGGTCCCCTCTCAGGCATCCCTGAATTTTCCAGCGTGCCCAACGCCCCGCTCATCGCCCGCCGCTGTCTTTCGGATGGTACACTAAATCAACATTTTAGGGCATATCAAGTGCGGGTAGGTTAGTTCTAGCCCAATTGTCTTCAAACGGCTCACCAAATTGAATGTAAGGATCCCCCCTTGCGACTCGTCCTGTGTTCCGGCGCACCAGACCCTACATGTCACCCGCCGCCATTGTTCTGATGGTAACGGATTTTTCAGCCATGTCAACCACAGGCAAGTCAGTTCTCATCCAATTCCTTTCAAACAACTTACTGAATCAAACATTAGTATCCCCCTCGCGGCTCCCCGGGTCTTCCGGTGCGCCCGAGGCCGCACTCATCGCCCGCCTCCATCCTTCGTCTGGATACCCCCAAAATCGACCTTTCAGCTATGTGAACTGCAGGTAAGTCAGATATTGCCTAGTTCCCTTCAAGCAAGTCACTGAATCGAACATTAGGATCCTCTCTGGAGCCTCCCCAGGTTCATCGGCTTGCTCGGGGCCCCGATTGTCGCCCGCCTCCATCCTTCGGGCGGAAACCCCGAAATCGATTTTTTGACCATGTCAACTGCAGGTAGCTCAATCTTTGCCCAATTATCTTCAAACAACTTACTACATCGAACGTTAGGATCCCCCCTCGCTCCTCCCCCGGTTTTTTGCCACGCCTGACGCCGCATTCATTGCCTGCCGTCATCATTTTGATGGCACCCCCCAAAGTCGCTTCTTCGAGCATGTCAACTGCAGGTAGGTTAGTTATGGTCCAATTCCTTTCAAATGACTCATTGAATCCAACATCAGGATCATCCCTCATGCCTCGCTCGGGCTTCTGGTGCGCCCGAGGCTGCCCTTGTCGCTTGCTGCCGTCTTTCGCGTGGATACCCCCGAAGTCGATTTTTCGGCCATGTCAACTGCAGGCAAGTCAGTTCTCGCCCGATCCCTTTCAAACGACTCACCAAATCGAACATTCAGACCCCTCCTCGCGTTTCCCCAGGTTTTCTGGCGCGGTCGAGGGCCCGCTTGTCGACCGCATCCATCCTTCAGGTGGATAGCCCCAAAATCGACTTACTACATAGGATCCCCCCTCGCCCCTCCCCTGGTTTTCCGCCGCGCCAAACACTGCGTTCATTGCCTGCCATCAGATGGCCTTCCGCCAAGTCAGAATTTTGTACCTTGAGTTGGGCCCATCAAGTGATATCGTGGCCAGAGCCCCAGATTTTTCAAGGACTCACTCTAACAGGAAAGTTAGAATGACACCTGGCTTCTTGGATGTTTGCTTTCTCTCGTGTTTCATGCTGTAATCGTGGTCATAGGGTGAGGCAATAATCACACGTATATAGTGGTCAATTCATGGGAAATTGTTTCAAGCAAGAGGAGGTAACAAAAACTAAAAAGTATTCAGATGCAAGTACATCTCATTTTCTATGTTAAGTGAACTGGGAAGCCTCCCACTATCTCTCTCTCGAATAGAGTATGATAGCGGACCAAACTTCATGACAAGTTGGCGTCCGGATTTGGAAATTGTTACTACTGCCTGAGTTTTCACTGAATCATGATGAAAATGCATGAATAGTACCACAAGAAGGTGCTCTAAAGATCCCCCGGACCAAAAGTTTGAAAACTCAAAAAATATTTTTTCCCACTTGGATTTCGCGCTTTTGATCTCGGCCCGGTGGTAGCCGGTGGCTGTGTACGTCAATCAATTTCCTTTTTTGATGCCTTACCATACTACCAAGTCAAAAATTGTCCACCTTTGGGCTCTAGGAGCAGAAATATCTCATTCAATCATTTCTTTAGTGCAAGAAGTATCACCAGAGTCACCCTCACGGCCACAAAGGTATACAGAATTTTTAATCTCTCGGCCAAATTTCGCGCTTTTTTTTCCCACGGTATAACACCCCTCAAAATGAAAATTTTGTCTATAAAACAGCTTTCTGAGGCTCTAAATCTTCAATCCTGGATGAAATCACCCAAAATTAGAGGTTGTCATGAAGTTTGGTCTGCTATCATACACCTGCATGCCGACAACGGTCACTAGGATAAAGCATGTCAATGTCTTGCTCAGCACTGCCAAGCAGTGTGTCTGATGCGAACAGAGCCGGTGATTACATGACACCTGCTTGAGTTAAATGCCGGCTTGGCTCAACCTTTGACATGCCTACCCACAGCGCCGGGCCCTCAATTTAGCAGGCACTTAAGTTAGCAGCGCTTCTTTGAGTATTGTAAAACAAGTGATATGGCCTGAAACTGACTCATTTGGGAATCAACTAAATTGAATATTATTTCTTTTATTATACTTAGAAAAGCATAGCTAACTAAAATGCCTTTTTAATCCATTAGAAGCACTCTGATTGGCTGCTTATAGATATAAAAGAGTGTTTTAGTTAGCTACACTTTTCTAAGTATAGTAAAAGAAATAATATCCAATTTAGTTGAGTCACAAATGAGACATATTAAATTCAGTGTCGGGCCACATCAATTGTTTTACAATACTCAAGGAAGCGCTGCTAACTTAAATGCCTGCTAAATTGAGGGCCCAGTGCTGTGACCTTTTTCTCATCACAAGGGTGCGACAAGTCCTTGGCATATTTGATGGCACCAATATGGCACCATCATGCCGTTGTACGGCATACCTCCCACGGCAATTGTGGCCGTGTCGCAGCTTGCCACAACAAACCGTCTATGTGCAATGGTTACATGTTCAAAGAAACAGGTAAGTCCTTCTAAGTAACAGTATTATTTTGTGGTGTCTAATTAAATAACAGATGCCACTTTGTTAAGTAGAACAATAAGTCTGTTGAAAGACTATTTGTCCGGCTGATGACACCTGCCAACCACCTGCGGACCACATGAGTGAAACGCATGTGGATCCCGGGTGAGTTGGCTTTTGCCCCCGGTGTCAATGGCCACTTGACTCGTGTGATCAGATCAATCTTTGCTCAATCGGGAAGCTCTATGATATCTTCGTCGAAATACCGGTAATACATCATCTCAAGACTCAATCTACGCGGAATAACATCTGGAATAACATTTGTTCATTCTCTCCCGTTGAAATAGTCAGAGAATTCTCAGTAGAACCTCGGAGAATAGATTGCTTCATGAACTGCTCTCTCGGCGCTCTGAGTCGTTGCTTGCACCCAACTTCACATGCCCGGCAAAGAAGGCACTTCAGCCTTGTACTGGGTGCATCTTGTCAGACACCCCGATGCCCCTAGCAAAGTCAAAGTGGTCAAGGAGCGTGGTAGGCAGGGAGACAAGCCCAAAGTCTATTGCAAGGCTCACCTTGAAGCCTGATGCAGAGGGGGAGGCAGAGGAAGAAACGGTAGATGTAGATGATATTACTGAGTCAATTCTCGTTGTATAGGGGCCGTATCTACGTTATTTAGGCTGCCCGGCGTGGATGAGAAATATGTATTATGTCACCCATAAACCCGCTGTCAAGTCGAGTCAAAACGACTGGTCAATAGGGCTGGGTATTATATCCAATCCTGGATGTAATTCACGGTATCAATTCAGGGGGTGTCTGGTATCTTAAAAAGGGCTTGTAATTTACCGTAATTTACAGCGCCGCAGGCCCGATTTTTTTACCGTAATTTACAGTAAAAAATGGTTGTAAAGTTTGTAAACTATGTAAATTACGTGTAAATTTTACCATCCACCATCATTCTTGCCCCACAACACACTGCTGGCAGTCAACTATGCGTTCTGAGGAGTCTAGCTGGGGTGCTGCAGGCGGTGGAAGTGCCCGCAGTTGGCTTGGTCGTATTTGCGGGGGTTGGACAAGCCACAAGGGCGGGTTGACAAGTACCTTGATGGCTGGATGAGACACAACTATCCCTTCCTGGGTTTCAGAGTTGTCCTCATCCTCCTCGAGAGTGGTACGACCATATGGATATTCCTGATTATCGAAATCATCCTTCAGATCATACTAGATGGCAGTTCTGCCCCTGGAAAGACTTGCCCAGAGCTTTTTGAACATATATAGCACTCCAGAAGCAACGACTGGCCTCTGGGAGTGAGCTGGAAGCTGGCTGGAAGAACCCAGAGGAATTTCAAGAAAATTACAAAAATTACATCCCAAACTGGAGGTCCCTGGTAAGAAATGTAATTTACATGTAATTTACGTGTAATTTTTGGGTTGTAAATTACAGAGCCATTTAATACCCCGCACTACTGGTCAACCTTGACTTTTGACCGGTCAATTGACTTTTTGACCAAGTCAACTGACTGCACAACACTGATCCCCACTTGCCTCCATCAGTCCAACTCGCATAGACGTTCGGTTAGCAGGCAGGTGGCAGGCAGAACAGAATCCAATCCTGAGACGAGTTAAGCGCATCCCGGTAAATTTCCGGAGCGCGAGCGGGAGAGCGTCGAGGAACCTGAATCTCAATGTGCCTTGCGGAAGGAAAATAATGTTCCAAGAATATGCCGCCGGAGACTGCAGAGCCAGTGAACATGAAGAAAATATTTTGGAAGAAATTGAAACACGGCAAAGAACTTGATTCGACAAGGCTACGTGGCATGGGCGCGTACCGATTGAAGTCAAGATCCACAGTCGCATTCTTAGGATTGAGCGTCGGTCATGTAAAAGCTTGTCAAAATTCAGAGGTCGAGGAGATTCGGTAGATGAGAAGATGTAGTCTTGTTGTTACCGATGGGGTCCGATTGGGTCAGAATATTATTACATAAACATCGGAGTTTCAATTTCGATGCGAGCACCGGTTCAGACTCAACTTGTGTTTGCATAAAGTGAGTGTGTAGAATGATTCCTGCATCTATTCCTGTGCATTCAGAATGCCGAAAATTGAGCGTGAATCGTGGTTTGAGGGACTGCCGAATAGCCCCGTGATCCATCGGCCGATGTGAATAAAATATTCCACACAGCCCCAATGGACGCAGAAAAAATCTGGGATATTGCCACGACTAAGTTATATGTCAGGAATACCTGTGAAGAGGGCCATCTGGGGAGAAAGGTGAGTTTTATTGTCGGCGAGCGTTTTTACTTGGGTGAAGTTTACGTAATAAGATTCTGACGCAATCGGACACCCGCGGTAACTAACAGACTTCAACAAACCGCATCATATTGTTGAAGCGTCTGTCTACGAGAGACTAGAGATTCGAGAAGATGCTCAGGTTTTTCCTCTCCGACTCGGATCAAAATTGATGAGGATCTCACGTGTTACCTCTCAGGCTGTCCCGGACTGCGACTAGGTTCGGAGCAAGCCTGTCTCCGGTCCGGCAAGCCGGACAATCTTCGAAGCACGTGAAGTCATGTGCACACTGAGAAGGTGGCTTGATCCGAATCTAGACTGCGACGGACTTCAGCAAAACCTTCGGTGAACTTGTCCTCTCGTTCCAGTTAGCACAATTCTTCCCTCTATAAGAACCTCGAAACCACTTACAAGATTGCAGGCCAAATACCGGACCTTACACTGTCTTTTTCCGTGTGACACATTCCCGCCTTCGTCATCGCCACTGGCCTCACATTCGGAGGTCTCATTCCTTTCTTCAACACGGAGTACGCATGTCAAGCATTTGGGCTTCCCCAACGAATCGCCGCTTCCAAGTCCGCACAGTCGGTTATGATTTTGATCACCGCACGCGGCACCACCATCGGTCTTGCAATTTTTGTGTTTTACGCGCAGGGAAACATGGCCGTGGTTGATACTCTCCTTACGCTACTGGGATATGTGGGCGCAGTTAATGGAAATGTTTGCTGCAAGGAAGGCGTGCGCGGTAAAGCGGTCTTCTGCGCAAGCTGTGCCGCTTTCTTCGCTGCGTGGGGTGCGTGCCATATGACCCAGGGATGAGGTGAGTAAGTTTTAAGAGCAAGATCACCTGCGTTTCTCACTTCGCACAGAAAGCCCGTCGGACCTGTCTAGTCTAGCTATTTTGTAACCGGTTTGAAATGCCGATCGATTCCTCCTCCTCCTCCGAGCCCTGGAGACATGTTTTGTCAGGATTTTGACCAGGTCTGCCGGCTAAAATCGAAATGTCAGGATTCGCATCAGGCCTTCTGACCCATCAACGGAGGTGCTTTACCAACAAGCCGAGCCGCTCCACTGCCGCGAAGTTGCCGCAGGTAGATCCGCTGTCCGCTCAGTCCAAATAAAGACCATACCTGCTGTCAATCAACTCCACCTCCACGTATTCCCCTTGACTGTTTTTTTGACTGGCTGCTCTCAGTCTGCTCGAGGGTCTGACTGCAAGATAGGGCTGCAGAATCGGCGCAGATTTTTCACTCAGCGCACGTACACGTGAATCGAACCGCGGTAGATTATCCCGTCGAGTGTGTCAGCACGCCCGAGTCAGAATAACCGACATAGAAGTTTAATTGCTCCAAAAAATGAATGTCCCTCCCAGCTCGGGGCATTTCAACAAGATACCCACTAATTTCATAGATAAATGCAAGTCTAATCTGAATAACACCTATCCGAGTCAAAACCATCCAAGGGTCAGACCTCTCCCGCATCCTCGGACCTTCGTATATTTTCCCAGGCTCATGCGGACCCACTCTTCCCGCCGCAATTCACACAGAGCGCCACCCCTTTATTATAGTTGCTGACAGCCCAAAAAAACAGTAGTGTTTTGAAATTGTTTTGCGTTTTGTGAACCAACTAACTTCTAAGGAGGCTTTGCCAGAGTTGTGGGCTGAATAGCTCGACGGATGGGTTGAAGCCCTAACACCGGGGGCAAAAGCCAACGCACCCGGGATCCACATGCATTTGCATGTGTTTCGCAGGTAATGATCTACCAAACAAAAGATGTGTGACAGTTTGTCAATTGTTCTTTACCAGACAAAGGAGGGACAAAGAGTAGACAAAGGGCAGACAAAGGGCAGGAGAGGTTTCCTGGGTGCTGGGAATCCTCTCCTGCCTTTTGTCTGTCCTTTGCAAGAGGAGGTCGGGACTGTAATCCTGGACACGCGTTGCCTCTTTAGGAAGGAGGGCGAGTTACGGGGTCTTCAACTCAAACTGAACCAAAAAGCTTCCAAGCACCGAGAGTTTTTTTTGGTCTCATTAATGCTACAGGGGTTAATGAGTGGTGGATAGAATGAAGGGCCCAAGACCCACATCCTTGAAAGCTTTTGCGGAAGGTAGAATTCCTCGACGAAAGGCTTGATTTGATCAATCAAGTTCTATTTTCAGATTGATGGCTAGAATATATTGACTGACCTATATCTTTTCTCCCTGGATGGATGTGCCCTCAATACATTGGAAGTAGGGTTTGCCAACTTGGGGCTTTCAATTGATCAATAAAGTAAGGAATTCCATCCACAGAAAGAAAAGACCTGAGGAATTTGAGAAAAGTCGCGAGTAGGTAGAGTGTAGCACGAGTATGGAATATCACGAATATTCGTGCCAAGCCATTCGCGAATTGCGAATATTCGTGAATTGATGTGGCTGTGCTATTCGTGTGAATGTGAATATCAGTTTCTGGGTAGGTAGGTAGGTAGGTAGGTATTATTACACGGCACGGTGCGAATAACGAACGCCGGTTTCCAGGAGTTATCCGGGTGTACAAAGCAAGCTAAATTACACCTTCGCCCCTGGGCCTTCAAACACCTTCCAAGCCGAGCTCACAGATACCACGAGTAGCCGGCAGCCACCCGTGCCCCGCGGTAGAACCCAGTCAATGTCTGAAAGCAATTAGTCAATGCACCACTTCACCGGAATGAATCCTCTTCACGCAACAATATCTTCACCTATCATGGCCGGTAAACAGGAACAGAATAGAAAACCTCAAGGGTGTCATGTACGAACTTTGCTACAAGTACAATGGTGCTGCGCTGATGGATGATAGCGAAAGTGGATATTCACGAATATTCGTCGGGTAATTCTGGGTTAATCACCGTGAAATAGAGTTCAATCAAGCATAGGAAATTTGGGTCTGTTTAACACATCTCCTCTCTGGAACCATAACACACTTCATTTACACCAACTAGATCTGTAATTCATATGCAAACCAAGACATCTTTGCTTTGGCAACTGCTTGACAGGTTGAACACAGCCTGTCTCGGTAACCCAGACGTTCTGGCGTGATCCTTATCTTATCCGGAGCTGATCTGGCGGAGTTTGAATAAATGATAAGAAAACCGGGCCCAAGATCACGCCAGAACGTCTGGGGCATTTGGTATAGCAACACCCCCCATGATGTCACACCCGGGAATGTCACCTCCCTCACTTTTATGTCGCACTCACCTCAGCATGTCTCAAGGAAGCCCAAAATAATGCAGAAAGGTTGTCTATGTGTATATAACACAATATATATTTTTGGGCTTGCAGCCCGAGGTCAATTTGGACCAACTGCACTCAATGCCTGCCAAATAGGTGTCATTTTGGACGGCCCACAACAGCACAGGAAGTGGCAGAAAAAATTGGAAAAAATTGTGGAGGCTCTGGAGGGAATACACGTGAGTATAGGAGCAGGCAGCAGGAGGGAGGAGGAGGAGGGATGTGACACCATGGGGGGTGTTGCTATACCAAATGCCCCAGACGTTCTAGTGTGATCTGCGCCCATCTTTCTCTTATCTTTTATTTAAACTCCGCCGGATCAATCTGAAAGTGATAGATAAGATATCAATCAGCACGCTCATAGCAGGTCACACTAGAACATCTGGGTTACCGAGACAGGAACACAGCAAGTGTGATGGTCCAACAATTGGCTGAACATGCAAGACAAGGGCTTGTATGAGGCTTCAACAATGTTTTAACTCACAAGATAACATAAAAGTGTCCTCAGCAACTCATTGGTGGCTACTACACCCCCGAATTCTCAATGTATTCACTGAATATTCATATTCGTGAATATTCGCGAATACTGCTGACTAAGCAACAAATATTCGTGATCAATATTCGTATGAATGCGAATATCAATGTCTAGGTGTCGGTGAATATTCATATTCGCGAATATATATTCGTGCTACTCTCTACGAGTAGGACCCCGATCACTGGGTAGGGTGGGTACCCATGCATACACATCGTGTCATGATTTACTGATCTGACCTCCTCTTGGTCCTTTGTCTATTTTTTTGTGTAGCTTATCTAGCAAAGAACAATTGTCGAACTGTGACACACACCAGATAAATAATTATCTTGACCCAGGTCAAGACGTAAACCAAGAGGCCATAATTCTATAGTCAAATCAGTTTGACTGAAAATTGGACTTTCCTTTTCGTTTAAAAGTGTTGCAGAAATATGAACAGTTCCAGAGACCACAAATTTATCTACTTTCAGTGAGGTACAAAAGGACCAATGAAAGATCAACTTTCAGCAGCCATTTCACACACCGGACAAAGAAATCTTTCAACCTACGTTGAAAGGTTTGCTGAAAGATTTCTTTGTCCGGTGTGTGAAATGGCTGCTGAAAGTTGATCTTTCATTGGTCCTTTTGTATCTCACTGAAAGTAGATAAATTGGTCTCTGGAACTGTTCATATTTCTGCGGCACTTTTAAACGAAAAGGAAAGTCCAATTTTCTGTCACACTGATTTGACTATAGAATTATGGCCTCTTGGTTTACGTCTTGACCTAGATCAAGATAATTCTTTATACGGTGTGACAGGCTTTGTTTGGCCTGCCAACCACCTCCGGACCACATGTGTGAAACGCATGTGGTTTCCGGGTGCGTTGGCTCTCGCCCCCAGTGTAAGAGCCACCCATTCTGTGGTATAGAGCGGAGGCTGAGAACACACACCAACAATTAGCTAAATTCAGTGCAACTGATGTGCAATCTGAGGACAAAAATCTCACATTGCACAAAATATCAGCCTGAGATTGAACCTCTTTCTAGTAGTTTCAGTCCCGCTGATTTTGCACTTCATACTCATTAAATAATTCTTGATTTCAGGTGCACTGGAATGGGTTTCAAACACTTTGAATCAGATTACAACAAGTATGAGCCAAACGGGCTACCAAAAGTACTGGTATAATTAGCCATTTCATTCCTCTGGAAATGCAAAAGTACAGCGTAATTTTCCACCCCGCCTGAACTGTTAGTGGAAATAATTGATTTCAGTCCCGCCGAAATTCGGACGCTCTGCCAACAAACAGATTTCAGTGCTACTGAAATCAATTCTTTCGGTTTGCAATCCTTCTGGGCCGAGTTTCAGGCCCAAACTTGAATTTGGTGAGCACCGAAACAAATCACCAAACCACTAGTTTAGGTTATTGGTTTGAGCTGGTCCTTTTGTAATCTGGCCCATAGGATTTCAACCAGATTTCGATGTACCCAGATCACCATCTCATTTGACTAGTCTATACAACAATATGGGTCGTACTGAGACTACGAAAAAGGGCTTAAATTTCGGCCCTAATTTTCCGTAATTTATACTTGGGGCATCAGATTGAACATCAGTTGTGCCTAAATTTGCTAATCTCCGGTGTGACAGATGTAATAATCGCGATCACGTGCAGATCGCTGCATCATTTGATTTAGGCGTCGATCATTCCTGTTATTGAATATCGAACCGAAAACAACACGGAAGACAACATTGAGGCCCGTACAGATAACATACATAACAGTGAATCCACGTGAAAGAGAAATACACCCCTCCGCTCAATAGTTATTAATCTTGGTGGCGACATCCGCAGAGAAGACACAGCTGTATACGGGATTGTCGTGATCTGTGTGGAAGCCTAAATCCCTCAGACCTTCGATCAACACCCCCGCAACTTCCGAATGTTCGAAAATCTAGAAAAGAAAACCCAAGTTGACATTCGGCGACGCAAATCAAGGTGTTCAAAAACCAACCTCCATCATGTGATCCAAGTTCTGCAGAGAAGGTAAAGTTAGTTAGGAATTGAAAGTTTTGGAAATGGCCGTTGGTATACCTCAGCGCTGGCGCGGACAACAAGAAGAGGCTCAGGGCCCGGATATCCGAGCTCCTGAAGGTGCTTTTCAACAGCGTTGTTTTGCAGCCACTGTTAAACATATTTCCCGTTAGATAGACAGTGGTCATGAAGAACAAGTGATTCACCAGTGTGTAACTTGACAAACGATCCTGGATAGGCAGTGCGGTGATCTTGTCCATTATCCCCTCCATTTTTTGTGCAAATTGTTCCTCGGACAGATGAGGCGGGCGATGGTAGATGCATATCACATTGGTGTCTGCATTCTCTCCGGCGGCCTGAGCAGACACGACTTTTGTGATGATATCCGCTGCAAATGCAGTGGCGCTTTGGCGAAAACCAAAGTCATCGGCCTCTTTGAGTAGGTTCTGGAGCGCCGGGTCTTTCAGCATCTGGGAATAATTTAATGTGAATAAACCTCGTGCATATTGGTAAGGAAATTGGACGCAGGCACCTCGGCTAGATGGTCCAGAGTCTATAGGAATTACATTGATGTCCCGCATTAAATTGAATATACGTAGAAATGTACCTCGTACTCCGCTGACATCACCACAGTGGGTGGTGCCAGCGGGAGCCCAACCGACTTCATATGCTTGTCCATTAGGGTGTTTTCAAATATCTGCGGCCGGCCCACAAGATTATCAGCACGCGAATCAGTAGAAATTGACCATGGGACGTTACGAGATCCAATTTAAGGAGATTCTTCTGGGCAACGGGCAGCGCAGCGATAGCGTCACCAAGTGCCCCCACTTTGGCTTCAAATTCCGTCCTTGAAAGGTTCGGGGGCGCCTTGTGAATACCGATAAAGCATGCCGCTTTAGTGGAAGCCATTGGATGCGTGGGTGAGAGATTCTCTGACAGTTCTGGACTCGAGACGGGGTTTATATAGCCATTTACGCACCAAAGGCATGGACCCGAGGAGTCATGTGGGTGGTTTAGCTTGGGACGTACCGCTGTGGCGTCGTGGAGGCAAATGAAAAGAAACCGATTTGGTAATTTAGGTCCCGAGTTACGGAGAATGAGGGGCTTCTGCTCTCGTAGGGAAGTTATACTTACACAGCAGCCGGACCCGAAATATTGGCATCCTCTATATGTGTGATTAATCATTCAGCTTGCGATGTTGAAGTTGTGTGTTGATGTGCTTTTTTCTTTCTCTTAAGTCGTCGACAAATATCTGCTCACACGGCAGTTATGGCATAGATCTGCCCAGGTCCTGTCCACGCTAGAAGTTAGATAAGGGAACCACGGATTTTGAGGGGAGTAAGAAACGTTCAGCGGAATTTAGACGTCACTTCTCTCCGGAACTCGAATCATCGGAGACAAAGCAAAGCCTTATTACGGTACGTATTCAGTCTGAGACGTGCGTCGCGACTGTTCGCGGCGCCACTCGCTTCATGATCAAAACTCATCATCACCCGATCTCCTTTTCTATTTTCGACGTTCTACCAAGTCGAAGTCCGACGCTAGAATGGTTCTCCGCGCCGCCGCGGCCGATCCCCTCTATCCGAAAGTCGTGTTTTCTATTTTACCCCCGAAGTGTGGAGGAACAAATGGCGCCCTTTTTTTCACAATAAGCATTATCTTCAGGTGATGAATAGGTCCGGCCATGGGTGGGCAGGGCAGCAGGGAAATGCCGATGGCTGGAGTATGGATGGTAAGAGTGACGGCGGGAGTGATGGCGGGAGTGCCGACCCGAGTGATGGCGCAACATGTATCTAACTATCTAATCAAGATGATTATCTCCGAATTCTTGATTATCAATACGGATAAGAGCGGTACTGGCGGATTGATTGTACGGGATACTGAAGATATCCACCAGCAGATATAAGTGGAAAGAGGTACTATGCACCGTGTATCCACTAGTCGATAGTTGGGGAATATACCACATGTATATGTGGTGATATTTAGCAATCCCCTGGGTAGATACTGGGTTGAAAGCGGTACTGTCTACCCTGGTTTCCACCAGGTGATACCCCAGGTAACCCCCTGGGTGGATACTCGATGATATGGTGATATCCATAGGGATATCCACCGTGGGGATTTGTTGCAGAAAACGCAGTGTTTCTTCAAACATCACGTGGGAAATGTAGTGGCAAACACGCAGGTTCGTTCTGGAAGCACTACAGATTAAATACTGAAGGACAAGTAGTATACGAGGATCGGCGAGAGGATCGGATCCGGAGATGAAAATCGTCCGAGTCGGGAATATAAAGTACTGTATTATTTCGACCGTAGGTTCAGCAACTGTGACCTGTAACCACCTAGGTTCAACCCGTGGGAAGTTCATGTTGGATTTTGAGCCTAGGGACGTAGCGAAGCTCAGTGACCCTCTCAAAACGCGCAGGGGTCTCGGTAGGATTTCTACGGTACTTATACACACGGATGAGTAATATGTACGAAAAGAGGTAAATGGAAACCATAAGAGAACAGCGTGTGCATGAGTCCATAAGAGTCAGTATAAGTAATGAGGCAAGGGAACACGTGAGGAAAGAGTCGGGATGAGTCGGAGAAGTGTGCGGAGTCGGGGGAAATGATCTCCCGCGGCAGCGCCCGGAGTCATCTTGTGTGGACGATGGTGGTGCGTTGGTGATCTCAATTGTTATTCCAATAGTTCAGGGGTGTAATATACCCGCCGCTGGAAGAGCCACTGGTGGCTGCCAGTGGCCTCCATTGGCCATTGGCAGATGGTGTTTGACATGGTTTGCCAGTGAGGCGCAATGCTTCTGACGATCCCCGCGGGGCTTAACCGAACTCTTGTCTCTCAGCTAATATGCGAGATCTACTGGAGTCCACTGTCCACGACTGGTACTCAGTGTAGGCCGGTGGGCAATCATGGTGCAATCCTGCCCCTACCAATGACTCAGGGCTTATGTGGGTAGAACTAAGAACGAAGGATCTACAATGGAGTAGATTTTTTTTTTGAGGAAGGCAGGTCCTTACTGTAGTCCTGTTCCAGTCAAGAGAATAAATGATGAACTGTGATATTCACTTCAACAAGATAAACCTCGTGCCTCACTTTGTTGTAAGATATCTCAAAAAAAATTCCTGCCATACTCCAGTGTAAAACACTGGTAGCCAGTGGGTTCCACAGGA
The DNA here is from genome assembly GCA_029448575.1 of Mycena maculata. Lineage (NCBI taxonomy): Eukaryota > Fungi > Basidiomycota > Agaricomycetes > Agaricales > Mycenaceae > Mycena > Mycena maculata. The sequence continues at coordinate 306,463 of JARJLG010000003.1, forward strand.
CTCGCTGGAGTCTGATAGAAATTACTGGAAGGAAACTTCAAGAAAGAGGATCTCAACCATCTAAAGCCAACACCATTGTGTGATTGACTGTCAAATATTTTGTAGTCTCTTGTAGACTCCAGATATTCCAATAAATTCCCGCTACCTTTAGGTAAGGGTTTTAGGGCGCCCTATCATTGCGTCCTGCAGTAAATTCGGTTCTTTGTCATTTTTGCTGAGTAAACACTGATGCAAGTGATTCATCCACCCAAAATCCAGCGGCTTGACGAGATCCGCAGGTATGCCGATGTTTGCCGTCAAGAGACTCATAATGCTGATCATGAACCTCCGTGATCTCCGCCTGCTCCCACCTTTCACCGTCTACCGCTTGCTGCTGAATCAGCTCAGACATCGAGACCTCTTCTGTGTCCTTGGACTGCATTTTATTGTCTGCTATCCCTGCCTGCCGTTCCATCGCTTGCGGTCTCCTGTCCCAAATCTGCCCTGTAGCAATGCAATGGCTCCATTCACACTATGAAATGTACACCTGGCTGTAGCTGTGCCCCCCCTCTGATCTCGTCTGTTGCCCTTGAATGATCACTTTTTGTTCTGCTCAAGAGATATAGGCGGAACTATTCTCGGTTCCTGGAATATCTGCGATAGGAAAAGATACACTGGGGAGGAATTGTGCAAATGTCGGAACTTCACTGGATTGAATAGGACATGTAACCGGATATCAAATATGACTTGACTTATCCTTGACAATGTAGAGAGTAGTCCAGTCTTGGCTTGAGTGATCACATTTAGCAGACAACGGAATTCCTCTCTGAGATGCCCGAAATAAGGTGAAATTGAGCACTGTTATCTGAGGTCCCCAATCGGAATACTGCATATATTGCACTGCACTGCATGCAGCTCGAGAAATGCATATTTTTGGTATCTCGGGGATTGTGACATGTGAGCAATATTATTCACAAGGAAACTTTGGTTCAGGTTCAAGAGACCACTGAAGTTGAACTAGATGTAGCACAGCCAGATAGATTTGGACGAGTCATGGAATATATGCTTGACATTATGTCGCCACTGCGGGGCGAGGCAGACAAAATAAAATAAATTCATGTGGCTGGACAACACGAATCCTATTGGGTATTTCTTTTGCACTAAACCCATAGTTCTGACTTCGGCTTCACGAGTGATCTCCGTCTGTCTGCACTGGGGAATGATGGTAAAAAGAATATTGCCTCAGACTTAAAGAATTCTTGGTGTTCAAGCACAGTGTGGAACTCACTGACCAATGGAAGAAATTTTACCAAATATATTCAAGTTGCAGTAGCCACCACTCCAGAGCGGAAAACAGTGTGAAAAGGGAACTTGAAGTCCATCCTTTACATGATCTTCTCATCTGAAGATATTTTAGGATAGAAGTACATGATCAAGCAATTATCTGCTGGCAAGCCTCAATTTCACAAAATAATCTTGATGTTTTCCATCCATCAAAAAAATGCAACGGCCACTGGATCCAGGCTGCTTGGTTATTCTGTGAGAATACAGTGGGCTGGTCAGCGCACCAGCGTCGACTGAGTGAGCCTTGGGCCACCTCAGAATTGTTCCCAGACATGTGTATGTTACAGGCAAAGAGACAACAGTAGCGGGCCATGCCGCTTGTCGGCCCTACCCGCTTATGTTGTAAATTTGTCCAAACTTTAATCTCATTTGGCGGGTCAGACACCATTGGAAGCCAGTGTGAACTGTGGAGGTTCACTAAGGCAAATACACTGGTATCTGGTGGCTACCAACGGAAGCGCGTGGGTGCGCCATGAGCCAGTGAGAACCACTGTGGCAACGGGCGGCTGGCACTGATTCCCGACATCATCCAGTGCCGAACGGTACCGATCGGCCGAATGACAGCTCCGCGCAAGAGGTGATCACCGGAAAATGCCGAGACACAACCTCGTCGGTGGGGTCGGCGGTGGCTTAATTCACTTTCTGACAAAGTGTCAGAGCCTTTCACAAGACGCATATCCTCCTGAATCTTGTGAATACAGTTGAAATTTATGTCAGGGACAGTTACAATAACTTTTTGCTTTGTGTACTGACCCTTTTTAAAATATGTCTTCAATAAGATTCCATTTTCAGCATATGTTTTGCCTGTTCAGAACATATTGTCAACACATTGAGAACACATGCAAGATACATGACATGGGAAAGGTCTAAACTTATTATAATTGTGTTCGACATATGTTTCAAGTAACTTTGGGAGATTTAGCATGATATGCCTCTTGTGTTTCGAAAACGTGTTTAAACACATATAAAAAAAATTACGGTAATGGTAGCCCATACCAGATAACATGTCGTTGCGGTCTCCCAGAGAAATTGAGTGGTCAAAACGGTGCAATTGATCGAATTCCCTTATGGGGAATTGGCTAGGTAGGGTCCAGCGAGGCTTAAGTCAGTTTTCCGACGTTGTGTAGGAAATTTTAAGGACAAATACCCCTTGGCTCCGCGTGTATTCCTCGTTCGCCTTTGCTCTGACGCCGTTCATGACTTATGGGTATATATGTATCCTATCATGTGGTGCGTCCCAAGGGGCTGTCGGGATTAAAATTTCGGATATAGGGTGGGGGGGAGGGGGTCTGATGCTGAAAAAAACTTTTGAAGATACATTTCAAAGGAGCTTCCCAACGTTCCAAAATGACTGCAAAATGATAGTCAGAGGGTAGGCAATGTTTCTGGGCCCTCAAAAGGTCATCGGTAGAGAGTGTTCCCGATTGGGAAATCTCACGAGCACGTGCCCACTTGATCTCACCGAAATATGCAAAGAAACTATTGTATGAACCTTACAGATCTGAATTTAAAGGAATGAAGGGAACGGACTCAAATAAACACTGGTGGACACTGTTTACACACAGGAACAAGAATTTTCATCAGACTATGAGAGATACTATATGTTTCACTAGGCACTCACGTCTTGAGACCCAAAGGAGGATTCATAGAGAAGTCCAATATGCTTAAGTATTGTCTGGGTACACCCAGCAATCAATGGGAGCAACCTTCGACTGAATACGATGGTTGCGATAAAGGCACGCATGATACGGGTGAGCGGCCCGGTGCTAGGGGTGGGAAACTCCTTCCCTATATGGAAGGAGGGGGAGGGGGGTCTAGAGGGAGGTTGAAAAAAACTTTTCGACCTGATATCCGATTTTTGAATCCCGACAGCCCCTTGGTGCGTCCATTCAATCACTAGGCGCCAATCTATTGGGGCTTCCTCCGCCGCCAGAGCTTTGGGTTTACGGCAGAGTGAGACGTCTACACCCGCGTGGTGCCTTCGTTACTTACCTGCGCCGCCGTGTGTTACTGTGTGTACCTCCTTCAAGATAGGTGCGTTGAAGTTAGTGCTTGTTGTGATGGCATCCATGATGCGCATGGCGGGATATCAGAAGATCAAAATGCCAGCATCTAAACAAGCAGCGAGGAGCCCAAGGGGCGACCACTAAGATGATTTCCATTTTTAGGTCGTACTATGTTCTTCTATTTGTGCTTTGATGCACGTGAGGCAGGTCGGCGGTGGCAGGCGTGGCCATCAATTACGGCGTGTGTCAAGGTTGCGACGCCGCCGCGACTATTGCAAGTACTCTTAGCGTAGTAGCGTAGACATTGCAGTAGATACTGATAGCCAAATAACCTACGAGTGCACAGAATAGCATATTGATCATGTGTCCATTGCCTGTCTCCCGATGAGTTGGTCAATGTGCTCCTGGGAATTGGTTTGAGAGTTGAATGAGCCCAGTGGTTAAAATGGCCTAGTTAAAATTGTTAAATGTAGTCTCTCTAGACACTGTAATGATACCAGCTCGTTCCTCGCCCTCATTTAAATGTACTAAGTGCTGCAATAATATGTACGTGAAATCACAATGCAATTTTTGGGCCCGCTTCTCTTGCAAATGTACAGGATGGTCTCCACGGTACTGAGCAAGTCTCATTCCAATGCAATCCCTCGCTGTCTCTGCTTGCTCTCTGTAGACTGTGTTTCTTGATCAGAGCGACGTCGTACGTTCTGACGGGCCGTAATTGATGGCCGCGCCATCACCAAACTTGGGGTGTGGGCCGTGGTATAGCCCGGCAAGACTCGTACTTATTTTTTTTTTTATAGTAGGGTATCAGGGACAGGCCTAAGGATGGACACGGGTCGCAGGTACACCCGCGGGTGAGGGCGGGTATGGGTACGGGTCGTGATTTCAGACCCGCACTCAACCCGCGTACCCGACCCGTATACCTGCGGGTTTTTGCACATCTACTATTTGTCCCTTAGTATGTCATAGTTTCCTTCCAATTTTTATGCTGTATAATAGCACCTCACCCCAGCTCCAAGCTGGAGTATTTCCACATTATTTAGGGCAGCAATTTCACCTGTTGAAAAGCAGCTTCGTACCCGGTCCACCCTCTATCGAGCGCACACGGTCGAGAACAACCCAAATCTAATCACATTGTTAAATAGTCTACATTTTACTGCACCACATTGGACAATAAAATGGTATTTATGCTGAAAATTCCATGGGTATACCCGACGGGTTTGGTACCCGCGGGTGCGTTGAAGACCCGCAGGTAACCCGTACGAGTTTTAGACCCGACCCGTATGCGGGTACGGGTACGGGTAAGCCGGAACGTACCCGCGGGTGTACCCGTGTCCATCCTTAGACAGGCCGATCTTGTCTACATCTTGACGTCCAAGTTACACACTACTCTGGTCACCTACAAGCTGTCTGGATTTCGATTGAGAGCCGAATGAACATGGAAAATCCAAACTCATCGGCTTGGTTTGGAACATTCTGGTCATTGGACATTGGATCAGATGTTTCTGTGACAGGCAGCATAGAGAACACAATTATAAATGCTGCTGCCATAGAGTGATATCCTTTTCCTCTGCCTTTTACTCATGGGCATGACAGTGCAAATTCGTTTGAACTCTTTATTCAATCACATGAGGAAATGAACCTCTCCTGAGCTCATGGTTGCAACCATATCAACCTTTAAGGCCGGATTGGTTGAGCATGGTCATGACCTGGGGCATATCTTGCTGCATGGCAGCTACCTTTGAAATTCAGATGCACCAGATTTGGATGCACAACTGAGTTCTGCCACAAAAATAAAATAAAAGACACCAAAAGTCATACAACTGCTTTTCTGGATGATTCAAAACTGATATAATTGTACGCCCTCACTTGGCCAACTTACTGAAAATATTTAGGCCATACGTTGATCCGGTACGTTTTCTGCACATTCATGTCTCACCAGAACCCATTTTTGTCCAGGGCTATGACCTCCAGACCGAAGAAGGTTAGGAGTAAATTTCCCTTTTGCTTGATGTCCTTCAAAATCTAATTCAAGGCTATTAGCAAAGTAGGTCAGTTTACTTGTTGTCTTCCATAGATGCATATCCACTCACATCTTGCCAAGTCACGGAGTTTCCTGTGCAAATCTGTTTATCATGCCTCCGTGTTATGCGCCTTAACAACTCGAAGATGGAATGCAACTCCAAACGCAACAGGATGTAAGTACAGTAATCAGTAACCAACAAACAGTGTAGTTTTGACAGCAGCAGGGATTGAATTGTGCTGGTAACCTGCTGTAGCAGTGTAAAGCAGGACTCAGGCAGGGCTGGACAAGTGGATTGTCAAACCACAGAAGGTTGACAAGATCCAGAGGATTTTTTTTCCCATGAGACCCCTCGCAGCATTAGTGTTCATTATTGTACATGATTGGGTAGGGTTGGAACATTTTTAGGTAACAACTACAATGGCTCTCACCATGAGCATGATAGAAAAAAAAAGATGAAAAGAAAAGGAATGTACCCTCCAGGTTCGATCTCAGGACCTTACAAGTATGCTCGGCATTGGCCGGTACCACAGCCACTAACTGGTCACAAAAAATGTAATGAAACCTTGAAAAAAGACTTCAACACAGCCACTATTCTTGTTGTACTATAAAATTGTAACTGATAATTCACGCAGCTATTGAAACGGCCATGTAAACTTTTAGAAAAGAACGAGAACTTATTACATAAGTACTCGTAATCGGTCAAAAACTGTTATAGCCGGGCGAGACTCGTGATTTCTTGGCGACTCTGATGGCAAACGACAAGCGCTCGCAAGCGCTCGTGATCGCTCCACAATTGTTCTGAGGCACAGACGACCAGCGCATAATTGTGGTAATGAATCATCTCGGAGGCAGAAAAATTGCAGGAGCTCGCGAGGGCTTATACGTCCCGGATAGTATTGTATGAGCGTAGCAATCATATATCGAGGAAACCTTCGTCGTCGAAGAGATCCTCGGACTCGGACTCGTCGTCGCTTTCGTCATCGTTAACATCCTCATCTTCACTTTCATTCCCGTTTCCATCGTCGTCACCGCCGAGCTCGACATCTTCCTCTTCCTCATCTGAGTCGTCCACGTCTTCTTCCTCCCCGGGCCCTTCCATTTCGGCATCGATATCGACCGTGTCGTCTGTCAGACCGTGCGTCTCGGTCGAGGCTCTCGGGTCGGTGTCGTCACTGGGGAGGCTATTGACATCACCATCATTGTTCCCTTGCCAGGCCGATTTGTTGTGAACCAGATGGCCGACGCTGTCACCCAGATAGCGCATGAACATATCCCTGTCCACCCATCTACGCCCAAGGTGAGTATGGGTTTTTGATTAAAAGAAGATTTGACGCACATTATCACATAGAAATTCTCCCAGTCATCTGTTTCCCCTACGGCACGGGCGGCCGTGACTTCTCCGTCAGTTACGGTCAGAAGTGTTGATGTCCGACCTGCAGCAAATGCTGGAACGATGTGGCATCCCCGCAACACCAGAGACGGGTCGAGGAAACCAAACGCGTACTCATCCGTATCGGGAACAAACCCGATTTTTGGCAGACGCGCCGCCTTGAAACCGGATCGATATCCAGGCTCAGTACCATACCAGCGTACCCAGAGGAACTCCATGTGCTGCGCAGAATCGTCCTTGGATTCGGCGCCGGTGTGGACAACGTTGAGGTGGAAAATGCCAAGAACCCGTGCATACCAGAAAGGGTGGGCGTTGGCAGTCGTTTCCGGCGAGAGGACCATGACGTTGGGCTGGCTGCGCGGATTAATGGTGTCTTGATCGCGTCGCATATCGTAGGTAGTGAAATTGACGCGCAGAGTGTGAACCGGAAATATTTTGTGTTGCACAATCTTGATTGTGTTGCGGTCAGTGTCGGAGTACTCAGTTTCATCACCATCGAAGCTACGGCCGACCAGCCGGGATAGTAGGTGATCCTTTAACTTGGGAATGAAGCGCTGTTTTGAAATCGTAAGTGCCGAGTGACACCAACATTCATCGCGAGCACGTACTTTTTTGGCTGGGTCATGGGCATTTTCTTGGACAAACCTCAGCAGATGTATCGGATCTCTGCGCAGCTTGGACATGTGGTGATGCGCGTCAAGCCCGGTATATGCGGATCCATCGTTTTCGGAGAATCGGGTGGTCGCGGCACGATTTTTGGGAGTGTCGGCAGCCTGTTTGGCTCGCCGAATACGGGTCTCGCGCCTCTCCAATCGGACTATCTGCTTGGTAGCGTCGATCTTGTTTGTCCGGTTGTACAGTCGTTTGACAAGTCGATGGGCGAGCTCTCCCTGAGCGGGACAATATTAATTCTACGTCAGGGGTAGGGATAATTGACGTACGGTTTGAGTAGAATAAGAGTCAGTGGTACTGAAGAGCCGGATGGTTGGCGGATAGTCGCCCAATGCGTGGAATTTATAGGTGTGGAGATTGAGAAATTTGCCCTTCGCGGGCCCCAGTGGCGCAGGTGGTGGCCCAGCTGACAGTGGGTTTCCAGTGGCCTTCTTACGAGCACCGCGTCGAGCTCTGGAGGCGGTTTCCCCCGGTAATTCCACCGTCTTGTACTCGGCCTGAGTGGTTGCAGCGAATGAGCGTAATTCACGGCCGATGACGGCTGTAGATTCCTCAAACAGTTCCAGTGTGGTATCAGTGTGCATGCGGAGTTTTGCAAATGCGTTCCACTCTGACAGACGGAAGAGCGTTGTCATCAGTCGTGAATTAAAGGGCTCAGGAAGCAGTCCCTCGACACACGGAATAATGTTCTGCAATTTTTGTGAGGATACATCAGAGTCAGCGATAGAAAAGAAAGGTACACACCACGAGGAGATTGTCATAATTATGGCCAGCGAGCTTCTTCATTGCTGATACGTCACTACAGAAACGGCGAACTGTCCCCCGACCAAAGCTGGGGATCTGCCTAAATCTGGAAAAATTGTATAAGCGTACACCAGGACGACAGAGCCATTATATACCGTGAATTGAGCGTTGAAACAGCTGCCCCACTGGGCACCGCGGCGTAGAGAACACGCACAATGTGCGCAAAGGTGGCTTTCCATACCCCAAGTGACCATTCATGCAAGTGATCGACGACAAACATAGGGTGGAAGTTGAACCCGAAACGACCCAGTTTCCCTCCGAATGCATTCTAAATATACGAGTTAACGCCCAGCGTCAACAGTGAAATGAACATAAACACACCAGAGTTGGGACTAATGAAAACGCCTGAAGGACGGCATCTATCCGCTTGTTGTTAATGGCAAGGGCTGTCTTGTATATCAGGGTACGGGCAGCGGTGACCTTGTTCCAAAAGTAGGTTCGGGCTAAATTAAGACGTGCACGGACATCATGCAAGAAGCCCATCTTGGGAAAATCCGTCTTGAGTATTAAGCAACGGGGACACGGGCAGTATCCCTTGTCCCGAATCGTCGCCAGAAGAACCCTGGAGATAATTAGATTTCACGGACTAGAGCGTAAACCAAACACGTACTTCTCTGGATAATCGGCAGAATAAGTGAAGATGCGAGGGTACACACGCCGCCAGATCCCATCGGTACAACGAATTACGATCCCATGTTCGTAGGCCTCAATAAATTCATTGTCTAGCATGAGCTTCCAGACCTGGTGCATTAGCTCGCGCCGACAATGTGTGAGAACACTGGCTCTGCGGGATTTGCCGGGGATAAATCCCGCAAGGAAGTCATTGATGGAGTCAGGGAGCTGGAAAGATATATGATCAATGCAGGAGCGAGATGGTTGAAGGACATGACTCACCGATGGAAAGTATGCGACGTGATGGCACGCGCCAGAGGTCGGACGAGCACGAACATACTTAGACAGATTGGCAAATAAAGGTATAGGGGCCAGGCTTTGGCTGTGCCGAAGTTGGCTAGATGCGTCGAGTCGGACCAGAACATCAGACCGGCGATTACTCGCTCCAGCTTGCAGTCAGGTTCGCGTGGGGATTTCTGGAGGGTGTTGTGAGCCTCAAGCCACGCATCGGAGGCATACACCTCGTCGTATACTCGTTCTTCTGTGCCCGAAGACTTGGTGCGAAACCGTTTGAATGGTGTTAGATGGAACTGAAGCGCCATGACTTCAGAAAACGCGGCTCGGATGACCTGGACGAGAGATCGATGATGAAGCCCAGGAACACTGAACGTTCGGGCGGGGGTGTTCTTGACTCCTGAGGGAATCTCAATGTCGACGCTGGCCTCCTTCCACCCGTCCTTTAGCCATGGAACATCTCTGTCGTCTCCCGCTTTGTCAGACGCATCGAGTACCTTGTTTTCTCGATTAGCATTGAAGTCGGCAAGATCTTCGGCTCGGAAATCGTCGGCGCTGATGACTTCCGAGACAAGACGAGTGACCTCCCCCTCCGATTTGGAATTACTCCCGGAATTGGCCCAGTGCATGAGGCGGTAAATGGACATGTTACGAAAAGGCCAGGGAGGGTCCAACGACATGGTGGGAGGGTCATCTGAAGGCTCTTCAGGTGGGGGAGGGACGTGCACATTGGCGAGGTCCTCCGGTTTCAGCAGAGAGTCGGGATCATACGATGGACGATGAGGATATTCACGGAGGAGCCCAAATCGATTACACACAGAGCGCATGGTGTCGCGCACATGCAGTATGACCCGACGTGGTCCTGAAGGTGGCTCAGGCGCAACAGCGACAGCAGCTGGAGGCTCAGGAAGGACATCCTCGAACCGCATCGGCAGCCGATAATTTCGGCGCGGGCGACCCGCATTAGTCAATGGTGGTGGCGGTGGGGTCGCTAGGGGCGAGGGGATTGGTTCGGGCGAGGGTGAGTGTAGGGGAGTAAGAGATGATGGAGGCTCTTCGAATGGTACCTAGATAGAACGTCATTCAATGAAAATAAATAGGACTTTGGGCACGTACAGTTGGTGGAGTGACTTTCACATGATTCTTCAGAGCCTGAACACGGGCCTGACGACGCAGTGTCAACTCCCGCTGGAGCTTCTTCGTTGCCGCGCATGTCGGGCGGTGTCGGTGCAGGCCGTCAGTCATTGGAAAGTGGCGCGGGCATTTGGCAGAGCAGACCTCCGAAAGAACCATAACGAGTGCACAGAAAAAAAGGACAAGGAAAGCCCGCATGGTGCGAGCGCACCAGAGATGGGGGGTAGTCTTGTCTTGGTCATATTCAGGCTCGAGGGTATATATGACGGAGGTAGCTGAGAAGCGACGCGTTGTTTGGCCAATCAATTTGTCCCATGACTGCGCAAACATGTTGGTATCCTTGCTCTTTCCCTCCATGACCGCTCTCCCATATAACCACTCCGGGCTCCAATTCTTTCCAAATCACTGCGGAAAATGTCTCTGTTGTCGTTGATCCTCATTCACATCCCGTTCGAGCCAGAAAATCTGCCGCAAATTGGGACTTGGTCGTATGTTGGCCACAATATTGACCCTGCATAACGATGAATTCTATTCCACAGTAATTTCATTGCTCGGCAGGCTAACCGGTACCTGGTACGCTGTTAACCCCTTGTTCCTTATTGGCTCACCACCAATTTCCACCCAGATCGGCCGGGCGCTACAGCTAAGGGACTTTCTGACATGTCTCCATCTACCTAAAGGACTTACGGGTGCTCGCGATGGTGCCCATGGTCACCATCTTTCGCCATCTCGTATGTTATTTGCGGTGCTTTTCCATTGGCTCACCACAATTTTTAGGCAGTACCCGACGGCTATACCCAGTCGTCTCCATCAAGCTAGTGTGGTTTTGCCCGCCTGTGGAGTGCGCCCTGGATGCTCCAGACGGCAACCGATCGCTTTTTCTCACTTCTGGTCGCACGCGCGCCCTCTGGCGCATGGATGTCGGGCTGTGCGGCCTCGGTAACTCGGTATGTGCCGTATTCTCATCGTGAATGCATCCGGAATGACGATTTTTGTGCTTGAAGGTGTCGGTTCTTTTTGCCTGGGCGTCTTGTGCTCATGGGCTGGTGTCGCCGAATAATCAAGTCCACAGGGACCTCCATCCAAGTAGTGAAATTCCATAACCCAGCCGTCTCCATCAAGTTAGCATGGTTTTGCCCACCCGTGGAGTGCCCCCTGAATGCTCCCGACGGCAACCAATCGCTTTTTCTCACTGATGGTCGCACGCGCACCCTCTGGCGCAAGGATTTCGGGCTGTGCGGCCTCGGTAACTCGGTATGTGCCGTATTCTCATCGTGAATGCATCCGGAATGACGATTTTTGTGCTCGAAGGTGTCGCTTCTTTTGTCTGGGCGTCTGATACTCACGGGCTGGTGTCGCCGAATAATCAAGTCCACAGGGACCTCCGTCCAAGCAGCGAAATTCCATAAAGTCAGTCTCTCTTTGCAATATACTGGAACCATCGACATGCCTCCCTACGCCCCTGTATTCAGTTTGGCAGATTTTGACGACCAGGATGGCGTGGCCATCCTTCAGCGCTGCCGGCGCCGCATCGCTGAGCTCGAAGCTCAGGTCGAAAAAGAGAAGGCCACCAAGAAGACACCTGGGGTCTCCGAGTAATGTTCCTTTTACCTTCCCTCCGTGCTGAGCTGATCACATTGACAGGAGAACCTTCACAAATCTGGGTCGCTGCATCCAGAAGGTTGTCTCGATGTTCGGGTCGATTGAGAGCCTCATCGCCGAGAATGACCGCCGCCAAGATTTGGTGCTGGAGCGCAGCGAAGGGAATGAAGTCCATGACGAGGAGGAGGAGTACACGGAAGAGTAAGCATGTATTCTTCCTAGCGTTGCCCATACTAAACCTAATCTGCTTCATTCTCTAGTCAGATCCGAGCTTTTAATGGCTATAAGGAGTTGATTAGGTTTGTCCCCGCGCTTCGGAAGCCCCTTTTGGAGGCCGAGCATGAAGAACTCGTCGGGATCTTCAAAGCGGTAAGCCGGCATTTAATACTTGGCGAGTTAATAATAATTTCCCTCGAAGCTGACACACGGTTCCCGCAACACACGTTCCGACGACACGAAGAACCTGAAGGCCGCGATCGTGCCGTGGCTTCAAAGATTGTTTGTTGACATGCCAGCGTTGGATGTCGAGTCGCGCGAGGACCGGGGGATCTACAACGACTTTGTGGGGGCTCTTCTCTGCCCAACGGAGTATGATTGGGACGATCTAGAGTAAGAATATCCCGCGTCCTATACCTGCACCGGAGCTCAACTAATGTTAGGGTTCGTACAATGATCCGAGAGGGCGATGCAGACCACCTTATCACCGCCGGGAGCTGGTTCAAGGGCCTTTACCCCCACGACAAGTTCGACCCCGATAATCCGGATGTCGGTCTTTTTCGCAACGCCCTCTTGATGAACGTGAGTTGACATGCTTGGAATTGTGCTGATACTGATTCATTGTACATAGGTTTGGCAGTATATCTTTACTTCGCCAATCTCTGTCAAGGCCAAGGTGCCAGCTTGGGAAGAATCTGAAAACATTCCACCCAGCACCTCCAATCCTCCCGGTTGCCCACACAAAAAGAAGGGGCCCGCACAGACCCCCAAGCGGAGCGTCGCTACCCTCATCGGCCTCAAGCGTGTCTCGGGTCGGTCCATTGCATACGCCGCTGTTCAGATGCGTTGATAAGCCGTGAAACCAAGTACACATGAATTTTGCGATTTTGCACGATTCAGCGTGTCAACACGCACTGAGGGACCATCAGGGCACTCTGACTGAGTGGTTCAGTCTATTAGCACAAGCTACGAGGTTAACGAGGACTTCTACCGGTACCTTCACAAATGGGGCCACCAGATATCTTAGTTAACTAAGGAAACTTGACGATGGTGGCAGAGAAACTAGGACATACAAGGCCTAAGGCTGCTTGCTAGGACACAAACAGCATACCAAAGAGGTTGCGAGGTCAATATACCGAGTGCTGGCAGGCAACAGTGGGAAGAACCCAATTATTCGCGACAAGACTATTTAGACCTGTTTTACCCAAAACTGAGGACGCGTTTGATCACGCATTGGGTCCAGACCGAGTCTGGGGATGACTTGAACAATAGGACATGATCCAGCCGTTTAGCCGCGAGGATAAACCAGAGACAGAGAGAGAGATTGTGATATTGTGGTTGAACCACCAAACCAACCCAGGGGCTAGGGGGTATCATTGGGAAGGTAGAAGAGAGGTGCATGAGCTTCAAGACTAAACAGGCCCAGGACAAGAGGCTACAGACGAAGAAGACACTTTCTATCCACTTAATCAGCAATCACATGTGTCGTGTCAAACACCACATGTCCACCATATGTCTCCACAAGACACGACCAATCAGGAGCCAGGGATTGGGATTCAGGTGCCGCAAACCAACGGACATTGTACAGTAATCATCGTGATGTAAACCATAGGGCAGTAGTATAAAAGGGCAGTAGAAGAAGAGGGCAAGCTAGCACATCTAGGGGCGCTGTACACGTTGTGTCAGCCACTGGAACGTCGCTCTGATAGCCGTGGAGGTTAGATTGCATCGAACGATTTATATACCAGACTCAGAATCAGAACACGGCAATAGTCAGAACACGGCAAACAGACCCAGAACATTGAACAGAACACTGAAACAGTCGAAAGACACAAAAAGCGCAGACTTAACGGTCTTAAAACCTACCCTATACTGTCTCCTTGACGTCCTAGACGTTACTTGTCCAATACAGCTTGACTTGACCAGTCAAACCTTGCAAAAGCGCGAGCGACCCTTAGTTAACTAAGTGATCGACCGAGAAACCAGCTGCTATCAAGTCTAATACTTGACTTACACCCCCGAACTTGCACTCTGACTCTCTCTATTGAGGGGTTAGTTGTTGATAGTGTTGTGTGTTGTGTGTGGTTTAGAGTTCATAGCTCTGCTGCATTAGCATTTCGCATTTCGCATTCACACATACCTGAGAGTTAGCGTTTTCATCTGGAGCCCACCGCGAGGGGTAGATAGCTTAAATTGCTCGAATCGAACGTCGGATTCCAAAGTTTCTTTGGACCAACCAAGCTAGCAAGAAAGTTGTCCCTGCATTGTTATTCATAACACCCTGCACAAAAACCCGAGTTATTACAACTCAAAGCAAGTCTCTCCTTCGTCATAACGGCGAGGAAAGGCAAAGACAAAAGAACTTCTGAAGAAGTTCATTCAGGATCAGGGTCACAAGCCAGCTCCAGTTGGGTTAAACCTCCTCCTAGACAAACTCGCGCGTCGCAAAGAGCAGGAACTATTCCTCCTCCTCTACACGAAAAACGTCCTTCTCCGGCTGATAAAGCCAGAGAAAAAGCTGCATCTGCTACCAGGCAAAGACAAGGTGCATATCAGGAGTTACTATCTGAAAACGCTGCGAGTGGATCTAGACTCGAACCTATTTCCCCAAACACCGTTGAAGAGCCAGTTTCCCCTTTGACTACACCAAGTCAGACCCCACCTGTTGTGCAACCAGTAACAACCGTTGTAAACACCCAGAACCAGTTACCAAACCTTAGTTATCTAAGGAAGATGTCGACTTTCCGTATCCCAGAGCCTTGGAACCCGAAAGGGGCGCCGAGTTTCGATGGAAAAACGGCAGAAAGCCTCCTGAAATATGTCAGACATATTAGAATGATCATAGAAGGAGCAGCTATCGCGACTGAACCAGAAAAGATAGCCACGTTCGAAAAGTACCTGCCTCTGACTATCCAGGAAGAGTGGGCTACTCTAGACACGTATAAAGGGAAAGTACTTGATCCCTGGATCGCAGAGATTGAGTCGCTTTTCCCAGAAATCAAGACCATGAAGCAAGGCTCTATTGCCAGGCTGAATGAGATCTGCAATAGCTACAAGGACTTAGGAAAGGAGGACCGAGGCACTATTAAGCGCTTTGGAGTATCCTTCAGGAATGAGGCCGAGAAGCTTAAAAAGCCTCCCTCTCAGGTCACGAATTCGAGTCTGGTTGAAAAATACTTGACTGTGTTTGAACCAGGTTTTGCGGCGGAGATCCAGAGTACTATTACTCAAGAGATGTATACACGTCTCAGGTTTCCAGCTACAACGGCTGCTACACAGGCTCAAGCAGCTCTGATTGACAGACCTGAAGAGACCATTGAGTTGGAAGAGCTATTTCCATTGGTTGAACGCCTCTGTAAAATAAATGTTAGACCCAATACTCTTTCTGCTAATTTAGCGACTGCTGGACCCTTAATGGGGGCTGGAAGCGCTGGAACAAGCACAATGGAGTTGAGTCGTTTCAAGACAGAGATGAAATCTGAATTGAATGACATGTTTGCTGGAGGAATGGCCAGGATGCGTGACTCTCAAGAATTATCTGAGAAACGTATCAAGGCTGAGTTGACCCAAGGGTTAGACCAGGGATTTAAAAGCATGCAAGCCATGTTTTCCCAGCAGAACAATACAAGCTTTAGGAGGGAAACTCCCCCTCATATTGTAACCGCTGGCACAGCAACGGTACAGCCAGACAGTGATCCTAATAGGAATTCTGGTGGCTGTTTCTATTGTTGGGTAGTAGGGCATAGAGTGGCAGATTGTCCGTTTAAACGTGAACATATAGACATGGGGAAGATCATCATTGAAAACGCAAAGATGAGGCTTGGAGATGGGAATGCCTTTCCAAGGTATCCCAGCAACAAGAGTCAGAAACAGCGTGTTGATGATTATTATGGGAACAAGGCAGTTCCTGGAGCACCCCAAGTCCTTATGCTTCAGTATAACCCGCCTCCTTCAATTGTTACTCAGTTCTACAATGAAATGATGGACAATCTTAATGCTGTCTATGACAGCAGAAGTGATGAGATCCGTACCTTACAAGTACAGAGAATCATCTCAGATAATAACCAGACAGTGGTGGCACCATATAGTCATCCCATGGCTAGTTATCAACAGGCGCAGTATCAGCCAGTGCAGCCTCAGGGACAGTACAGACCACCTGTTTCCCAAGGTCCTACCTATGGGAATGTACAGATGTATAACCCACAGGGAGCTGAGTTCCCACCGATTCCACCAGCACCGCCTGTTACATCTAACAGTGCAATGTTTGGAGGATTGAATGTGGAACAGTTCGTTCAAGTTGCTCAATTAGTTGATGGCTTGAAAGGATTGAACTTGGGAGGAATGCCTACCCAGCAGAGTCAGTTTGTGCAGACACGGTCCAGCAGTAATGCTGGTCCAAGTACGAATCAGACTGGGTCCCCAAACTGAGCGGTCCGATGAAGGCGGCAGAAGAACGGATAAAAGCCCCTCTTCGACTAGCTGAGCCGCCGGAGGATGGGAGTGAAGCTGAAAAAAGTAGGAATTGGAGAGAGAGAGTACCAAAGCGCCTTCCTGGGGTCGAGGTTGTAATGACCAAGAGACCTAAGAAGATTGTATCGTTTAGAGAGCCAGTGGAGGACTCGCCCTCTGAGCAAGTACACAAGACCGTCCCAGTGGTTTATAACCATGTTAGAGGCAATATACCCGTGGAAAGCCAGCAGGACTCAGGACTAGGTGGCAAGGACGTTAGTTATCTAACAAGACCGACCAACAATATACCAGCCACCAGTCTTGAGAGAGTCAGGGAAGAGGAAGTTGAGCCTAGTGGAAGGGCAGTGACCGAGGGACCAACGGGAACGTTGGTTAGAGACATTGAAACAGAAGAGTCGGTGAGAGACCAGACTAGACCTGAAGAGTTGGTGGAGACACCGAGTAGACCGAGAATAATGCGCGAGGCAGCTCCTGAGCTAGTACACAAGGCAGTCCCGGTGGTTAAAACCCATCATAGAGGCAAAATACCCGTGGAAAACCAGGAAAACTTGAGAATGGTTGACAAGGACGTTAGTTATCTAAGAAGATCAACTCACAATATACCAGTCACCGATCGAGAAAGGGCCTATAGCATTCGGTCGCTGGTAGATGAGATTAAATACTCGTCTACCATCGGTCAGGACGTATTAAACACACCTATCACGGTGGAGCTAGGAAAATTAATCCAAGCTTCACCCTCATTGGCTGTTGAATTGCGGAATGCCACCACAAAGAGGAGGAAGGTTCTGAAACACAAGGCTATGAATTCCTTGATGCAGGAATCTGAGTTTCCTTACATGGAGGACAGTGGTGTGGAAGTCAGTCTGGAATATGATGCAATAAACATCGCAGACCTACCCACAGTCACTTCTCTATACATTTCAACTGAGGAAGACCGTGATTGGGATCCTCATATAAAAGCAGGGTACATGGTCGTTCCAGACCCTTACTTGCAATACCTTGCCTCGTTGGGACCTGACAAGGTCCCTCGACAAGTGTTTGTAGCCAGTGAATCGGCTTCACTCAGATGTATCTTTCCTACAATAGATGGGAAATATCAGATCGAAGCAGTGATAGACAGCGGTTCGCAAATCGTCTCAATGGCTCTGAAAATAGCAGAGGAGTTGAATCTGATATGGGACCCGGATGTCCAGATCTTTATGCAGAGCGCAAACTCGTCTATGAAGAAGTCTGCTGGCTTGGCCAGGAATGTACCCTTTGTATTTGGGGGCATTACAGTCTACCTTCAAGTTCATGTGATTGAAAATCCGGCCTATAAGGTTCTTCTGGGAAGACCCTTCGACATCCTGACCGAAAGTCAGGTAAAGAACTCATCGGATGGAGGACAAACTGTGACCTTGACTGATCCAAACACGCTGACTCGCGTTACGATCCCAACGCACCCTCGTGGTACGTTTACTACGGCCAAGAAGGTTCTGCCAGCGGCAGTTCCTGTACCTAACCAAGGGAGACCAACGAAACAAGCGGATTTCAGGAGAGCCACCGTAGAAGAAGTCCAAGATGAATCAGAAATATCTGATGATGAGGGAACTGACTCCTCAGATGAGGAATCCGATGCGGATTTTCGCCGGTCTTCGAGGAATTGATCACAGACGCTCAAGGAGGAGAACTGGCGTTACAGTTTGGTTTCAATGATAGGAACGAGTTAGAAATCCAAGGCTATCAGCAGCCTAGAAATGGGAAAACATTCTCCGCTGATGAAGTGAGAGCTAGTTACATAGCAGCTTCAACAGAGAATGATGATCTCAAGAATGACAAAAAGGCTACTGTGTTATTTAACGATTTCATGGAGGCCAGCCAGAATATCAACCAAGATCATAAGACTTACCAGGTATTCACTTGGGAAGAGGGAAATGATCAAGAGCCAGAGCCCGACTTCATGAAAAAGAAGTCTAATAGAAGAAAGGAGAAGGTTCATTGTGAAGATCCTGATGGAGATTGCCCCAGATGTGAAGGATCGGTCTCAGTAAACTTCTTCCCACTAGGAGAGAAGGTGAAGGCTAAACACCTTGTCGGGTGGAGTAAACCTTATCAGAAGAGAGAATCAGCTCGTCTGAGGAGGGAAGAAGCCAAAAACGAACGGAGAACTCGGCTTGACGCTCAGTTAACTAAGAGAGCCAAGAGGAAATCTGATAGATTACCGGTCAGACAGGCTGTTTGCTGGCAAGAAATACAAGCCAGTGGCTCTCAAAATTCGACCGGTATTCACTGAAGTACCTGAAAGGTTCAGAATCAAGAGGGATATTCAAGGGGATCCTCTACAAGATCTTCCAGACCTTCCTACTAATCCAACTGATTTCGTGACTACTGGAAGGTACTCACAAGAAAGGAAGGAAGTGATTGATGCTATCCATGAAGGAGACTTCCTCTGGCCTGAAGAGAAGAAGCTTATGCATAATTTCATGATGGAACAGAATGAAGCATTTGCTTGGGACGACTCAGAGAGGGGAAGCTTCAGACATGACTTCTTCCCTCCTGTTGAGTTTCCAGTAATTGAACATAAGGTATGGGTTGAGAGATCAATTCCCATACCGCGTGGACAGTTAGGAATGGTTTGTGATATCATTAGGGACAAGATAAATGCTGGGGTCTATGAACCTTCGAACGCTTCTTATCGTACCAAGTTCTTTGGTGTAATAAAGAAGGATGGGAAAAGTATTCGGCTTGTACACTCGTTAGAACCCTTAAATGCGGTAACGATTGCTCACTCAGGAGTACCACCCGCAACTGAGGAATTGGCGAATCATTTCGCAGGAAGAGCTTGTGGTGCAGTCTTAGATCTGTATTCGGGGTATGATCATCGAGACATAGCTGAAAATAGTCGAGATTATACGACTTTCCAGACTCCAGTTTGGGGCTCTGCGCTTAGTTAAGCTACCGCAAGGTTGGACTAACTCAGTCCCAATCTTCCATGACGATGTGACTTACATCCTGAGGGATGAGATACCACACGTCACGATTCCTTATATTGATGATGTTCCAATACGAGGTCCTGGGACCCGTTATCAGAACAAAAAGGGGAAATATGAGACTATTCCTGAGAATGCTGGGATTAGACGTTTCGTATGGGAACACTTCCAGAATGTGAACAGAGTGGTTCAGCGAATCAAATATTGCGGTGGAACCTTCTCTGGTAAGAAAGCTTTATTATGTCTAGACTGCGTTTCCAGTTGTGGGTCACATATGTTCCTATGAGGGAAGACGTCCTTCTGAAGATCGTGTGGGAGTTATTCTGAGATGGGGAGATCTTAAGACAGTTTCTGAAGTCAGACAATTCCTTGGGGTTGTTGGGCAGATGAGAATGTTTATAAAAGACTACGGCCTTATATCAAGACCCATAACAAAACTCTTAAGGAATGACATTGAATTCGTATGGGATGTAAAGCAAAGGAGGGCTATGGACGCCATAAAAGCGGAGTTGAAACTCAGCAGAGCCTTGAAGCCACTTAATTATGACTGGGATTCAGATATTGTATTGGCGGTTGATACATCTTGGAAGTCAGTGGGGTTACAAGTCTATCAAAGAGACCCTATGGATCCTACCAAGAAGTACTTCGCTAAATTCCTGGCCATTCCATTGAATGACAGAGAATCTAGGTTCTCGCAACCTAAACGAGAGTTGTATGGGCTGTTACGGGCCTTGGATCGCATGAAATATTGGTTACTTGGTGCCAGGAAACTGGTAGTTGAAACTGATGCCCTATACATTAAGGGTATGCTTTCCAACCCTGGAATGGGGCCCAATGCCACGATTAATCGTTGGATCGAACACATCTTGATGTATCATTTCACTTTGAAGCACGTCGCTGGGAAAGCGTTCCCGCCTGATGGACTTTCAAGGAAAGACCCTCAGGATGGTGATGAAGAGACCGAGAATATTGAAGACGGTTATGATGAGAATCAACCGCCTGAAGACCATCCTGACTGGGATACTGAAGGCAGACAACCATTGGATTTTGAAGAATTCAAAACTGAGATTGATACTCGCGGTGGTTATGTTCAACAAGTGCTGAACCAAGCTACCTGTGAAGGGGACGTTGAGGAAATGAGAAATCGAGTCAGTGCAGAGAAGTTAGCGGCGGTAAAACGTTACCAGGCGGTCCATGAACATACCATTCAGGACTTTGACTTTAAACCAGGAGATCTGATATTGGTCCGAAATACTTCGGTTGAGAAGTCACTAAATACGAAGATGGCAATCAGATACAATGGCCCAATGGTTGTAATTAGACGAACCAAGGGTGGATCATATCTGTGTTGCGAGATGAATGGTGCTATGTTACCTGGCAAAATTGCACAGTTCAGAGCTATTCCTTATGAAGCCAGGAAGCGAATTGAGTTACCACAGAATATCTTGGAACTTATTGAGCTAACAAACGCTGAATTGGAAGAGCTAGCAGCTGCGGATGAAGGGGTAGATGAGTACCAAGGAAAGGACATGCAATTCCACAGAATACGATTGAACCCGGACTGGGAGGACGCTGATCTAGCTGAACTGTCAGATGAGTATGAAGAAGAGTTCATCCCTGACGAAAACTTAAAGCCTGAGCCCGGATACGGCCCAGAGAACCTGAGAAGATCAAGGCGATCTCAGTTAACTAAGAAAACTCTTAGTTAACTAAGAAACCTGAGGTCCAGGATGGTTTCGACGCAAAGAGCGTGTTATAACGAACGAGAATACGAGTCATACAGTGTACACGATTGAGATGTAACGACTAGAAAGACTCGCGCAAGGCAATCCAATGCCTGTTCGGGGCAACCAAGCCCAGTCTGAGCTATGGGAGCCTCAGGGAGAGTCAGATCGAGAAGAATGGGGAAGAACTAGCTTACTCGGGGTTCAAACATGAGGGTCCTCGATGACAGGGAGCTGACGCGATGAGAGCTCCTTGAGGATATTGTCATGTTCGATTTTATTGACCTCATAGAGGCGGAGTTGGACGCCCAGATGGTATGAAACGACTTGCAGCTGGTCACGAGAAAGGCGCTCGATGCTCTGCAGCGCGTCGTTCATAATGCGCTCAGAAGAATTGTCGAGTGCAAGGCCTGCGGCGCTAGCAAGCTCGGCGATCGAACAAGCCTCAGAACCATGAGCCTGGTAACGACCAGCACGGTGGAAGGATGTGGAACCGGAGTACACAATAGGGGCTGGGACAGGAGCACGTCCTGCGACCAAATAAGCCTTCTGGTCGAGTATGATGGGGGATGACAGCCTACCCTGAGAACCAGAGTGGTCAGCAACGAGCCGGCGCTTGCGGGGGACTAAGGAAGGTACCTTCCAGGCCTCGGTAGAGGGCGACTTAGAAGCAGGCGCTGCAGTATCCGCGGCGGCCTAGAAAGAAATCAATAAGAGGGATAAATGAAGTGAAGATGAGTACCTGTGCCTTTTTCACCTGAAGAGCTGGTGCAGGGGCGTCATCCTCGCTGTCACTGACTATGATAGTGAGCTTCTCACCCTTGAAATTGCGGTCAACAATGTACGTGCAGAACTCCCGAGCAGGAAGAAGTGGATCCACTGATGGGGCTACTTACCTGGTCAGCGGGGCCTCCGTCCATTGGGTCGTCTTCACCTTGGGATTCGTCACCGGAGGAGTCGGACTCCTCCACACGGGCCGAGGAAGTGGCCTTGACGCTGAGTTTCTGGCGCTAGGATGCAAATCAGCGACGGAAACCTTGGTTAACTAAGGGAAACCTTAGTTAACTAAGGAAAGACGAACTTTAGCAGGGTTTTTCTTGCCAGTACTGGCCAACGACACTTGAAGGGCGGCAGCAGCGTCAAGGGCAAGCTGCTTCTCTGTCCGATCAAATTGTTGCTGGTTGGTACGCATAGCGTTAGCGGCCTTCTTGTTGATAGCAACAGTGGCGATGATAGTCTGAAGGGTCTTGACTGGCGTGGGCCACTCACCCTTCTCGCGGCCCCATACGTTGCCCCACTTGCCAATAAAAGCGTGCAGGGCTTGCATGAAGATATTGTTAGGACGGGAGAGGTGAGGGATGAACGCCTCGACGTCGGCCTAGGAGGAACGGTTAGACTGGTTAAAGAAAGTCGCGTGAACGTACCATGATAACAGCCTGAGCCAGCATCTGTTGGAGAACGAAATCTCTCTGGCCAGGGGCGTTGATAGCCATAGCGAGAGAGTTAGCACCCTTGAACTTGGTCAGATAGTCCGCAGACATCCCGGGGAGGCCCTCCGGGTTCTCAACGAGTGAAGCCATAAACTCGACGGGATAAAGATGCGCGACGCGGAGTAGTTCGGGACGGGTGGTAGAGAAAGAGGAAAGTGGGCGTTCAATGCGAAACATTCCAGCTTTTAACCGCCAGGACAACTGGGGACAGTTGTTATTTTGAATGGGGGAGATAAGCACGAAAATTTAAGAAATAAATTATCGAACGACATGCAACGAACATGTGGAAGTGCGAGGGATCGTGCGACCCACAAGACCAAAGAGAAGGGCACGATTGGACGCCGAAGAACCTAACAGTTCTTAGTTAACCAAGGGAACCAGTTCAGATTGGTCGAACCAGCTCAGATCCTATATAAGGACGGTTTCACAACCATCCAAAACGATCGAAGCATGCGTATGTGATGGGCCCACGCTGGTAGCAGGATCCATCACAAAGGATTGACCAATGGGTTAACAAGGTCCGATGAGTCTCGAGAGGATTGATGAGCAACGATCTCGGACCTCAAGGGGAGCTTATGGTAGCACTTGCTAGTCAAGCCCAACACAGGATAAACGAAGGATCGTTTAAATTTCGAGTTAACTAGCTACCCAAAGTTAGTTAACTAAGACTACTCAAAGCGAATCTAAGCTATCAGCGAGTAAATTACGCGTTCATGGACGTGGTAGTGTCTGTGGCTGAGGATGAATCGGATGTACCCGATGAAGAGCTGACTGGAGCGGCGTTCAGTACAATAACCTTCTGACGAGGGATAGTAGATGAAGCAGAGAGAAGGAATGAGCTGCCAAGCTCCGCCCGCTCCTTGAAAAGCTCCGAAAAATAGCCAAACAACCCGGCTGACCGACAGGCAACAGCAAGCTGACGAGCTGTATTAATGGGGAGCTCGCTGACCAGATTACGAAAAGCGCATTCGTCGAGATAGTCGTCGAGCAGTTTAGTGGCCTTGAAGTACGTCTCGACGTGCTGGTATAAATGAGCGAACCGGTCAAGCCCGACCAGCAACGAGTAGTTAGGGGAAGCCTCTAAGACAAGACAAGTCAGTCTTGAGGACATGATGATATAGAAAGAATGACTCGCCGTGTTCCAGGCGAACCCTTTCGTCCTCAGCGGCAACGAACTTGAGCCACTCTTCGTAGCTGGTAAAAGTACATTCCCCGCGATGAGAGAGCTTGCATTCCAGGCACATGGTCGACCAAGAAACGAATGTGCAGTCGTGCCCGCGTTCACGACAAGCAATACAGACAAGGAGTGTTAGGCTGCGAAATCCTTAGTTAACTAAGGAATTAGAGCGAAGAAAAGGAATACAGTACCTTCAAGTCTTCTAGAAGGTACAGAGTGAATTCCTGACGACGACTAGTGATGGGCATGATGGTTTGGGAGTCAAGAGACTCGGAAATCATCACGTGCATTAAATGTGAAATTTAAGGGGATCATTAGGAGTAATGATCCGAGAAGATAAAACACGGTTGATAGTAATGGAAGTAACATCTATTCTATCCCTAGTGAAGTCAGTGGGATTCTATTAATTTCAGACCGAAGACGAAAGTGGCAACTTGGTCAGTAAGAACCCAAATTGGGCTTCAGATTGATAGACGAGATATCTTATCTTGATAAGATAAGATCGGTGATCTCGGTCTCGGCGATCTCGGGCACAGACTGAGGGACTCGAAAATTCCTTGAAGTCCAATTTCCCACGATCAGTCAAAGCTCTAAGGTTTTTCAGAAAAGCCAACTAGTGCCAAGAAAAAGTATTTGACTATTGCAGGCCGTTCTATCTACTACAGGATAGAACGATCTGTTGTAGTACATCAGGTCCGTTGTAAATGAAAATCAAGCGGAAAATTTGAGCGTCCAAAGAGAAGGAGGGCGAAGGGGATGTAACGAGTAGGAAAAACTAGAAAAGGGTGCCCTTCACCGCTTTGCTGATGTTTTTCATCGACTTACACATCCGCCCTGTCTCCAATTTCTATAATCGCGCACCACCCCGGCTTGAAGGCCCTTCCCCGCGATCATCCTCCGGCACGACCGATCCACCGTCAAAATCGGACTCCGGTTGGTCAAGAGTCGCATAAACAGCATCGGCGTTCTGCCAGATGCCAGACCGAGCGACGTATTCTGAAGGGAACTGTTAGTTAACTAAAGAATAATCAGAGAAAGGGCGCACCAGTGACAATATCCTTGGCCTGTTGACCCTCTGGGAGCATGGTGGACTCGACATTGACACGCGAAAACTCGGCGAGACCCTTAGGGTGAGGTGCAGAAGGCGGTAGAGGCGCGGCCTCGGTCCCGACCATGTTTTGATCACCAGGGGTTTTAGGCGATGGATGGACCTCGAAGGACCGGACATGGTCTCGCGAGTGGAGGAACCGGTGTCGGGCGAGGATAATGTTGAAAATATCGGCCTGCCGCTGAATGGCCTGGATGAGGTCGTCGGTCGAGTTTTCGTGGGTAAAACGGTCTTGGAAGTTGTCAACACCGATAGTCTTGATAGTGGTGTTGGCGCATTGATTAAACTCAAGCCATTTGTCGCGGAAATCTTGAGTGGCGACAACGGCCTCGACTTGGGCGCGCTGCGCACGAACGAATGCAATGTGCATTTCTTCAACGAGACGCCAAATATCTGCGAATTCAGGTCAGAAAAGAACGAAGGAGGATGGCGTTGATAACGCACGACCATATCCAATATGGAACCACGGTGCTGCCAAGAGTCTGAAATGTTCGAGTTGCTGGTCGGTAAACTTGTAAGAACAAGGATTCTTGTTCTGAAGTTCACAGGCGGTACAATACGCGCCATAACCACGGAACTCGCAAAGGCGGTCGAATAAAATGCAGGTCAGACAGGCGTGGCCAGGCTGGAAAGACGTCAGGAAATCACATAAAGACCGAAAGAAAATACTAGAAAGAGGACGTACATTATTTAAGATCCGCGTCAGGACTTTGGTGACTTTCCGGGGGTGGATGCGGACGACGGATGGGAGTTGCATCCGGTTAGTCGGAAGAGTGACGCGAGTTGGCGCGGGCTCCTGGGGCTGACCATCCCAGTATTGAGGATCGGTGACGGGGTGCCACGGTTCGCCTGGAAGCGCGCGCTTGCGACCGTGTGGGTGCTTGCGCTGGTCTAGATGCGCCGTCTGAACGCGGTGGAGCTTGGGGTGAACGACCTCTGGGACAGGCGGGGCCTCACGGTCGTCCTCGAGTTTGTCCTCACCATCCGAAGCAGGAGGGACGTATTCGGGTTCGTCGTTTGACTCCTAGCCAACATAAATCAGATAGAGCGCTTAGTTAACTAATGAACGGGGACTTGCCTCGGACTCTACCTCGACCCGTTTACGTTTACCCTTCTGAAGTTCAGAAAGGCGACGTACTGGCTGAATCCTGGGAGGGACATTCTTGTTGCGAGGACGCAGTGGTACAACGACGCCGGCGAAAATCACCTTTTGGGGTTTAGGGATGCGAGACGGTGGAGGAGAAGACGCGGGGACGTCGGCCATCTCGACGTCGCCAGAAGAAGGAATTCCAGGCCGACTAGGTGACGGTGAATGGGACAACCGCAGACCGCTAACGTCTGGGATAAGGGGCTCAGTGGGAGCACCCTCCGATGCGGCGTCAATACCGGACAGCGATATGGGACGAGAAGCAGGGCCTGGGGTACGAGAGCGGATGCGCCGCGCCTTTGGGGGTAGTGGCGCAGACTCCAGCTCCTCGTCCTCAGATTCTGGAGGTGGTTTTGAAGAGATGCGTCGTAGACGCGCGGGGCTTGAAGGGCCTGCTTCGACTTGTGGAGGGGGCAAAATCTCGCGCCCTTTGCCTTTGGACGGGCGCGTGGAGGTGCGTCCGCGGGGTTCGGCGTCCACCGCGGAACTTGGAGCAGTGTTCTTGACGAACGCGCTGACGGGGGGCAAAGACCAATTTAAAGGAAGGCGATAGAGCTGGCGCTGGAAACGAGACGCGTCAGCAGAAACAAAGGAGAGGGGTGCATGGGATGCACTTACCGACCAAGACTTAACCTCGCTAGGAAGGAACAGCGATAGTTCCTGCCGAACACGCGACGCTGGGAGAAGACTGAAAACTCGACGCAAGGGATACAAATATTTCTTGATATCAGCAGGGTAGGCGGCAGGAAACTCGCGGCGATGATCATGCTAGGCAAAAAGAGAGGAGGTGTCTTAGTTAACTAACGCGCAACCTAGAAGAATTGAGACATACCAATGTGGGCAACGCGAGCTCCATGGCATCCAGGACCTCCTGCTCGCTGATCTTGAGGGACTCGGGGTTCACCATGAACTGGTGTGCGGTGACCCAGCCAGGTTGCCGAAAGAAATGCCAAGGGTCGAGAATTCGTCCATTGGCATCGCGGTCAGCCAAAGTGGCGACGGTGGAAGACATAAGCGAAAGAGACCGTCCGACGTGAAAGTCAGGACGGCCGGGCTGACGCTGAAGTCAAGCCAGAGAAAGGGTTCTTGAGGACGAAAAGTGGGGCAGCGTTGGTTAGCCAAGGGCGGTGGTGGAGTCAGGACAAGAAAAACGAGTGGCTCACCTAGCCGAAGGCTGCGCAGCTATTCTGAGATGCAGAATAAACTCTGCAAGGAAGCGCGCCTTGAGGCCTAGCTCAATTGAACCCTGGGAAAACTTTCTCAGAATAGAAAACAGGCAGTAAAACCTTTAATCGAAGGGTTTACCAGGTCCTGTGAAATAAACCTAGACATATGGGGTGTCAGGAAGATTGCCAGAATGAGAGGAATCTAATGGTGCTAAAGGGCATGACTGAGTGGGACTGCGAGAGGAGTTGACCAAACAAGCTTTGAGAACCATGTTGATCAAAAAGATGTCCGCATATGGGAAAAACACGGTCACGTGATTCGCACGTGCGTGTTAAAATGTCGAACTTGGCCATTTCATGAAAAATGTAGTGGTGGTCAAGTTATGTCAGAAGAACGGGGGACCATTAGAAAATGCTTTGCCAGCAGACTGGTGACCGGGGACGGTCAATATTAAAGAATGGGGGAGATGATAAGCCGTGAAACCAAGTACACATGAATTTTGCGATTTTGCACGATTCAGCGTGTCAACACGCACTGAGGGACCATCAGGGCACTCTGACTGAGTGGTTCAGTCTATTAGCACAAGCTACGAGGTTAACAAGGACTTCTACCGGTACCTTCACAAATGGGGCCACCAGATATCTTAGTTAACTAAGGAAACTTGACGATGGTGGCAGAGAAACTAGGACATACAAGGCCTAAGGCTGCTTGCTAGGACACAAACAGCATACCAAAGAGGTTGCGAGGTCAAATATACCAAGTGCTGGCAGGCAACAGTGGGAAGAACCCAATTATTCGCGACAAGACTATTTAGACCTGTTTTACCCAAAACTGAGGACGCGTTTGATCACGCATTGGGTCCAGACCGAGTCTGGGGATGACTTGAACAGTAGGACATGATCCAGCCGTTTAGCCGCGAGGATAAACCAGAGAGAGAAAGACAGATTGCGATATTGTGGATGAACCACCAAACCAAACCACGGATTATGGGGTATCATTAGGAAGGTAGAAGAGATGTGCATGAGCTTCAAGACTAATCAGGCCCGGGACAAGAGGCTACAGACGAAGAAGACACTTTCTATCCACTTAATCAGCAATCACATGTGTCGTGTCAAACACCACATGTCCACCATATGTCTCCACAAGACACGACCAATCAGGAGCCAGGGATTAGGATGCAGGTGCCGCGAACCAACGGACATTGTACAGTAATCATCGTGATGTAAACAATAGGGCAGTAGTATAAAAGGGCAGCAGAAGAAGAGGGCAAGCTAGCACATCTAGGGGCGCTGTACACGTTGTGTCAGCCACTGGAACCGTCGCTCTGATAGCCGTGGAGGTTAGATTGCTTTGAACGAATCGTATACCAGACTCAGAATCAGAACACGGCAATTGATAGAACACGGCAATAGTCAGAACACGGCAAACAGACCCAGAACATTGAACAGAACACTGAAACAGTCGAAAGACACAAAAAGTGCAGACTTAACGGTCTTAAAACCTACCCTATACTGTCTCCTTGACGTCCTAGACGTTACTTGTCCAATACAGCTTGACTTGACCAGTCAAACCTTGCAAAAGCGCGAGCGACCCTTAGTTAACTAAGCGATCGACCGAGAAACCAGCTGCTATCAAGTCTAATACTTGACTTACACCCCCGAACTTGCACTCTGACTCTCTCTATTGAGGGGTTAGTTGTTGATAGTGTTGTGTGTTGTGTGTGGTTTAGAGTTCATAGCTCTGCTGCATTAGCATTTCGCATTTCGCATTCACACATACCTGAGAGTTAGCGTTTTCACCGGTGGAGCGATGGGCTTAAGGTTTCGCCGTTATCCACCCCATCAATTCGGTACGATAACAGGCCCGCTTGCGGAGCCCACCTTATATCCACAAAAAGGAGGGCGTCATGGCCTTTTTTTTTTTTTTTTTTGAGGAGCGTTATATAGCAGGGAGTAAGAGAGAGTTGGGAACGCGCTGCTGCTCTCACCCCGTCCCCCCCGGTAGGCCCTGAGGCAACCCACCAGGGCTTTCAGGCTGACATAGTCGGTCACCCCCTGCCTGCTAGATGGAGGCCGTGGACTTGGAACCGGGCCAGACAATAATGGTACAATCCTCTCGAGGAAATGTGTCTACCGCATTCGTGCCTTTAGCACGATATGTGGGGCTTCGGCATGACCGCAAACTCGGGCTTCCCGGGAACCGAGATCCCCATTCCACCTTCATTGTTCGCAGTTATCCGACACCCACTAAAACCCCGACTGTCTTATGCCAATCTTTGGCTAAGGTATGTTCGTTCTTTAGACTCTTCTTCCAAGTCCTTCTTACCAGGGATGGTTTTAGAGCCTTCTTTTCGTACTTAACTTTGTCTGTCATAGCACAATCAATCGCCAATCTATTGTTGATTGTCTTGAGCCAACGGTTCTGTATCTTGGCCAGCGATGCAGGACCAGTCTGCTGGATTCTGCGTTGGTTCCGTAAGTGCCAGATGAGGTGGGCTGACTCGGTGATTAGAATCTTATGCAGGCGCGTTGTTCCGGGGTCGACGTGCTTGATTATTCCTCCCGCCATGATCTGGCCGATTGTGGGCCTCAGTTCTTTCCCAGTCTTCATTTTCCAGAGCTCGGATGCAAGGTCCCAGACCTTCTTCTGGCCAGGCTCGTCGCATCTTGTCAATATATGCTCCATTGACTCGTGTACTCCGCATTTCGGGCACTGGCCTCGTTGTTGGTAATTTGGTATGTGGTCCCAGTATTTCCCAACCTTATATCCATCATGGACCAGCATCCACATGAAGAAGCAGATGCTCCAGGATATGTCCTTGTTGAATGTTGAACACCAGATTTTACGTGCTGGGGGGAGGTTGCCGTCCCCGTCCACAGCGGCTGCTAGCGCATAGGCCATATTTTCGGTCGTGGCTCTTCTTTCTAGGAGCTCACAACATGATTCTTTCTCCATCTTGAGTTTACGGATGATTTTGTAGGTGAGAGACTGTGTCATTGCTTTCAGCTTGGCACCAGGAAGGATTAGGGAAATGTAAGCTTCGGTGTTTATCTCATCTTCATTGGGTTTGTGGCTCCCCTCATTCGCCAACATATCGGCTGCTTCATTCCCCTCGTTGCTGGAATGTCCTTTGACCCAGCGTATCTCCGTCTTGGCTTGCCGTTCCCGCATTTTCGCAACCGTCAGTTCAAAAAGGTCCCCATTTGAGACCGTGTAGAAACCTTCGTCCTGCCATTTTCTCAGGTTTTTGGTCAGCCCGTCCATTGCATATTTTGAGTCTGTGTTGATCTTCAGCGGCACATCTAGGGGAGCAGTCTCAATGGCTTCTTTGATGGCTACTACCTCCCCGACCTGGTTTGACGGTCCAAGTTCAGCAGGTATTCTTATGGCTTTGTTCCTTGGGTCATCGGCACCAAAGTAGACGCCCGTGCCGGCCTTCACATCATTGGTCACATTGTCGATGGCAGAGCCATCGGTGTATACTTCCACTCCGGGTGCAGGGTTGTTGGTGAACTTCATGTATGGGGCAGTGTGGGCCGAGTTCGAATGGTCTTGGGTGAATATTCGGAACACATCCGCCAGCGTTCCATCCGTGGTGACCCGTGCATTGAATTCTGCTACATTGGGGTCATCTGGGTGCTCCGGTGTCTGGCACTCCTCGTAGTCTTCGGGCTGCATCACCCGGGGGTCCCACTTGTTCTCAAGGGAGTTAAGTAGCTCCTGCGCTTTGACATAGCATTTATTCGGATGTTTGCAGCCTGTAATCGCCTTTGTTACCTGGCACGATGCACATTTGCAATCCACTCGGTTTGTGTGTCATAGCGTGCCTATTTTCCTCGCCAGTGCTGTTGTATCTTTAACCCAGCGAATTTTGTGCTTCTCCTTTAGGCATTTTACAACATGTTGGCTTGCGTTGAAGAGTCGTTTGTCTCCTCCAGAGAAGCGATGATACCAGATTGGCATGTCATCTTGGAGCTTGCGTGACACGGCTATCGCCTCCATAGTGACACCATATTTCCGTCCCACTTTCATCATATTGGTGAGGTCTTTACTCTTCAAATCCTCTGCAGATTGGTATGGTGCCTAGGATTGAAGGTATGTGTTAATTCACATAGCCTCATCAGCGTTGAAGTCCCCTCCAACTGCCTTTTTCGCCAGGATTTCATCTGCAACGAAACACCACAATGGGCGGTCAGGTCCAAAGCTCAAGTATGTCTTGAGCCATGTAATGGCAATTGCCTCATTGCGGGCAATGATATCAAGGAGGTTCTTCCCTCCTACATCCGACTGTGCATACACCGTCTCCTTGTTGATTCGGACCTGTGATTTCTCAGCCCACAGGAAACTCCGGACACGTCGTTCCAGCTTCTCCTCAATCTCGGTGGGCATTCCTTGCACCTTTGCCATGTATTGGGTCATACCTCCAACTACCATCATTACTATGAGCCGGCGTCCTTCCATTGACGGGTGGCCCATTTCCCAGTTATTAAGTGCAACATCGATCTTTTCTAGTGTGTGTGACCATGTTTCTACCTGTTCCACGCCGTTTCCGACCCACGCTCCTAGCGTGCATATCGGCTCTCCTTCAGCGGCTATTTTAATGTGGTTTGGAATGACTGTTCCCTGTAGGCCGTTCACAGGCGTCATGGTCTTGATGGCCCGGGAGCATGCTCCAGGTATGCACATATGCCAATGCTTGAAAGGCGAAAAGAGTAGTGAAGAGGATTCCAGATCCTAAGTATCGATCCAGAATATGGGCCGCTTCAACTGGGCCAAAATCTTGACTGACACAACACCTACCATTGTCGAGCTCCAGTGTTTGGCGACGGAACTAACGGTGATACGGCATCAGTGAAAACCTTGGAAGGATGGCAATAACTTTAAGCACCGCATCGCCTGGGTGCGGCCCGTCCTCTCCGTTGCTGGCGTTTGTCCAGGCTTTTGCCATGAAAGCGTCCAGCACGCCCTGGGTGCCTGATATCTGTGTCAGCGGGTCTACAGAGATTGCGAGTAATTCCTACCATAATCTTCGAGCTTGAGTATAACATCAACCTCCTCACAATATGTCAGTGGAACGATGACCACAGCTTTACTGGAGACTCAATTTGTCGAGTTCAAAATAAGGTTGAGTTCTGTCGAGGAGAGGGGAGCTCCTATGACATGGTCTTCTAACCAACGTACTTCGTAGGTGGGTGCCAAGGAGGGCCTCGGTCTTCCCAGGATTCCCAAATGCAAGGCTGCTATCGTGGTCACCATATCTATGGTGAGTTTGGATTTGCAGACGTCAGGTATCGGTTGGACTTTTTCCAAAAACCAATCGCTATAGATGCCCCCTGAGATTGGGAACATGAAGATGATGTCTTCCTTGGTGAGATGGGCACTGAAGCGGAGGATTGTGAATGCTTCCCCATAGTAAAGACCCCCCCAAGACATTGTAAAGTGTGCGGATCGTTTAGGGGCCACTTGGATGATCAAATCCGGGATGGAGTTTCCTTTTGGGGAACGGCGAGCCATGAGCATAATCGGCCCCAAAAGTTGATAGGCAGTTTCAGGTGGTCTACTATGGCGGTCAAAATGCACATTTAATCGGCCCCAACTATTTTTGTCTGATTTGGATGTTCCCCAACTATTTTGTCCTTTAGATGATCATGCCGCAACTTTTGGCCCCACCGGGGATACCCAAAAATAGTTGTGGCAGAACGTGTCTCCCCCCCCAACTATTTTCCTGAACAGTCCCCCCAACTATTTTTTTCAACTTTTACAAGTTCTTTTCATTCTTTTCATTGGGTCACCAGAAGTCCTGCTGCAGTGGTCAAATGGCTATTGAGGTATTTTTCCCTGTGCTATTTGCTTCCCGAGATACCCGGGCCCATATCCGGGTGTTGAACACTAACAGGAGGCATCATATCCTCATCCGACGTCGCATTTCCTGAGGTAATGCACTAGATTCTGAATCTTATTCCCTGCCTCTCATCACCTATAACTGGCCATGGTCCCATTTATGGGGGTGTATGTCTGGGGCTTGTACTGTATGGTAATCAAAATGCACATTGAATCGGTGTACTGGTTCAAAGTAGCTCAGGTCTCCATGAGATCCCAACAGCCCTCAGTGCAATCCTCTATGTCTACCTCACCACATCTCCCAGTAATCAATTCGCTTTTACTTCTGTAGCATTGGAGGGAACTATATGGACTCCAGCTGCCACATGCAGCAGAAGAAAGAATCAATGAAGGCCAGGGCTGCAGGTCAGTGACCTAGAGGGGATCATACTGATATCAGCTCACATACACTGGATACACTTGAACCAGTCCAGTATCATAGTCCATTGATGACATGTACAGTACTTCTGTGGATCAGGCAGTTGTAGGTAAAGAAATGGATGGCTCAATAGCCATTTGACCACTGCAGAAGGACTCCTGGTGACTCAATGAAAAGAATGAAAAGAAGTTGAAAAAGTTGAAAAAAATAGTTGGGGGACTTTTCAGAAAAATAGTTGGGGGGGAGACACGTTCTGCCACAACTATTTTTGGGTATCCCCGGTGGGGCCAAAAGTTGCGGCATGATCATCTAAAGGACAAAATAGTTGGGGAACATCCAAATCAGACAAAAATAGTTGGGGCCGATTAAATGTGCATTTTGACCGGCATAGTCTACTAGACATAAAACATCGAATTCCTAGTACAAAATCTTATCACGGTTGCTGCAGATTTTTTTTAAAAATGAGCCTGTGGGAAATGGATGACGGCTCTTTCTTGCTCACGTCGACCTGAATACCTTCGTTTGACACGAAGGTGCTGCCAGTGTGTGGGGATCCGATCAGACACGGTTCCTGCGGGAACCGTTCCGACGGAGAAATGTGCATGCCGCTGGAACAACCCAGCCGGCATGGTGGCAGACCCTTCGGTGGTCACCAAGTCAGACTCAGAAGATGGGGATGTGACTGAGAAGAAAAAGCAGAGGATGTAGGGTGGATGGGCACAGAAGAGATGTATGAAACCAGCTAGAGAGGTCGACTCGGGAGCCTGGGACCGTGACGATGAGCGGCCGAACACAAGAAGAAGCCGACTTTTCGCCCCAGTCACGTGTTCCCAATAAGGCAATTCGCGTGTTGTGTTTGGTTCTTGAGCCCAATGCAGTAAATTGTTCCGGCCGACGGCGGAATTGTGACAGTCTCGTGTCTGGCGCGTCGCGTCGCGCCTTCCAAGTCCGTGTGCCACGGTACAAAGTGGCAACTGCAATAGATTTACAAGGAATTCAGATGTCTGCCGTAAGTCAAATTCTTATAGTAAATGGGTTCAATATTCATTTTCTGAAGTGTATACAAGATTGGGCCGAGCAGCCAAGTAAGGATGGTAGGAGGTAAGGGAAATACGCAAAGAAACCCACGAGCGTGAGATGTGGCAGGTCCTTACGTGTTGAAATGATCTATCTACGCACGAAAGGATAGGTGGCAAACTGGGGCAGACTCCAAACTTACCTACCCCTACGCGGCCAAAACCACTCGGCAAGGTGGCATGCAAATTATCCACCGGGTCGTCATCCAATCACCAAAATGGGACGTGCGCGCCGTACGAGACAGCTGGTGTCGGGAAGCGACGCGTCGTGCACGGCACACGTGGTGATTGACATGAGGTTTGTTGACGGTCGTGGCGTCGTGGAGGTGGCGACGGGATAGCTAGATGGTCCAGGAGCTGGATGTGGTCGGGGACGGCGGGAAGAGGTGGAGTGGGGCATCGGGAGCCATCGTGGTAGGAGGAAAGGACAATGGTAAGTGACAACAGTCACATTGGTTCCGTTTACGGTCGTGCAGCAAACATGGCACGCGAATTTCTTCTTTTGGATGCACGTGACTGGGGCGAAAAGTCAAAAGCTAAGAGCAACACGCATTTGCCTCTGTTTGCCTGCTCCTCCCGTCGCGTTGATCCGGTCCCAGTCACGGTCATCCATGGATTTGGCCGATGGATCATCCATGGATCATCACGATGATCCAAGTTGGGCCCCGCGATGTATTAAAACCCCAGATACGATTGTTTTATTTGTTACCTGGGGGAGCATCTGTAGAGCAAGCGTTGAACGTTGAACCTTGTATCAACGATTGAGCTGGCCGATAAATTTCCGACAGGGCTACCATCTTGTAAAGTTCCTCTTTGCTTGAGCGCTTGAGCTTGAGCCTGTGCAAACGTAATCCTTCACTTATACCGCTTGATCAATTGCCGAATATTACCATGCCCTCAGACGGGGAGCATTCTACCCCTCCGGCCCCGGGCGCAGCCTCAAAACCCACAAGGCAGCGGAGAACACAACGATCCTGTGACATTTGTCGTCAACGAAAGAGTCAGTTCAAAAGTCATTTCAGATTTTCGGTGCTAATAGTAATATTCTGAGTAGTTCGATGTAAGACTCGGAGAAATTGGTCCCGGCAGTATTACTGACCGTCGACGCAGGCGACGGGCCGTCCGGGAGCAGCACCAAATGCTCAAATTGTCTCGATTTCGGTTGCCCATGTACCTATATAGATCCACCGAGAAAGCGGGGTCCCAAAAATAAGTAGGTGCAAGAACTGCTGCTGGAGCTTTGAAGTTTATGACCCTAAAGGCTGGTGGAGGAGCTTCAGCAACGAATTGCCGTCTTGGAAGATAAATTACGCTCTCCATCTATCTGCTCCCTCTGTGCTCGGCCTTTACAATGCCGGTCGAACGGAGCTAGCACCCCCTCGGTGTTGCAACATGCTCCAGAGACCAACACCACATCCACCGGTGCAGAGCCTCAACCTCCCGAGGAACTTGCCGGTGATATTTCACAGTACGCGCTTGTCGATCGTTTTGGCCAGATGTCCATGAAAGACGAGTACTTTGGCGCGGCTAGCGGCTTTGCGCTCGTCAACAATGTCATCGCAGTGAGCACAAGCCGGCAAGACGGGCATTCTATCACTCACCTTGGTCGTAGGAGAAGGAGAAATATCTAGGAGGCGCCCCGCATCGGAGGCCGGCGCACGCACTTTATTTTGAGCTACTGCCGGTAAGTTGCTGTACTTGGCCTCAGTTGAGTTGATTCATCATGTGCGTCGGCAGTGGGAGGAAGACCTGTACAACCAGCGGCCACATTATGTGTATCCCGAATGTGACTTGATAGCTTCCCTTCTCGAATTGTACTTTACGAACGTACATCCAACTTTTCCTGTTTTGCATCGCCCTTCATTCGAACAGTGTGTGGCAAAGAAACTGCATCTGTCGGACCCTGGGTTTGGGGCCGTGCTACTGGCAGTGCTGGCTATTGCATCGCGGGTAAGTTCACGCATACCTCCGAGTACCTATCCAAATGATATCCTGTTCCAGTATTCAGATGACCCCCGAGTCATGGTTGATGGCAATCCACTTTCGTCCGGGTGGAAGTTTGTCGCGCAAGTGCAAGTCGTCCGAACATATTTTAAACCCAGTATCCATCAAGTGCAATTCTACTGTGTCAGTTTCTCCATTCTCGATCACAGCGGTACTCTGAATGGCCATTATAGCTCATGACGCAAGTAGCCAACTTGAACCTTAAGAAGAGTGAAACTCCATCTGTTCCACAGCTTGTTTTCGTGTTCGACTTCGGCACCTCAGGTATGTTTTTGGGCAGTGAGGTTCGCGGGTCGTGGTTTACTCACAATTCGAACAGGTCTCCTGGTTATACCTGGTACGTCCATCCGAACCGATGGCGCAGTACAAGGGTCCGATTGGATGCACAGGGACTGGGTATCCGCTTCCTCCAGCATCGGGGCGAGTACTGCCGAAAGCGCGAGGACTACGAATTCAAAAACGAGCTATGGAATCGAGCGTTCTGGTAAGTACGGCGAAACGCTCGTATTCAGTTCTCGTCATATACCACATTATCTAGGTCTCTGGCTATCCTAGACCGAATGGCGGCCACTTTCACAGGACGCCCTGCCACCATTCGCATGGAGGAGTATGATTTCTTGGAGCTGTCCACACTCTTATTCACAGTCGTTAGGTATGATGTTGAACCTCCACTGGAGGTTGATGACGAATATTGGGACCACGGGTTCGCACAGCCGCTCGGAGAGCCCTCTTTCATGTCGTACTTCGGCTGCTTCTCACGCTTGTGGGAGGTGAGTATCAGTCTCTAAACCCGGATCCGCCGCTAGACGCAAAAACAGATCGTGGGAGAAGCACTGCGCCGGTTGTATGCTTCGAACAAGTGCAAGATACGAATGGACTGGATAGGTATAGAATGGGAGCAAAACACTGTTGCCGAGCTGGACACGGCTATGAACGACTTTTTCGACTCCATTCCACCCCATCGTAGGCTGATGTAATTTTCTTCATAAACCTGTATTAACGCCTGGCGGCAGTACGCTGGGACCCTAACCGACGCGGCGCATTTTTTGAACAATCCGCGATACTCCATGTGACATATTACTATGCTCAGATAACAGTTGGGCCCCCACTCTGTGTCCGGCCCACTCGCTGACATGCCCGTTAGATACACAGACCATATATACACAAGCAGAACGCCTTGGCTGTGCCATCTCTGTCCATCTGCACCGACGCAGCACGGTCTGCATTGTATATAGCAGATATTTGGATTAATCGTCTACAACGCGTGCCCTTGCCCTTTCTTCTGGTGCGTCGCATGTTGGATTTAATGTCCAGTGGTATACATCGTGCTGCCAGGCTCCCGTATTCGTCTCGGCGGTCGTCCTTCTTCTGAATATCTTTGGATCCAAACGCGCCGGGCTCCCGATAGACATTCCCAAAGATTTAGCACATGTGGAAACGGCGCTTCGGGTTCTCAAGTTTACTAAATCGAGGTAGGTGCCTGTTTGGGTGGTAGCCCATCGTTGAGTTATGTTGTAGGGCTCACCGGGCTGGTCGACTGGGGGAGATGATTGGAGAGCTGATGTCTTCAGGTGGCTCTCTGGGTATACCTCCGCTCAGAGACTCTCATTCGACATATGGTGGATTGGGTGCTCTAGAACCTAGGAATACACCACCGACTACCCCACAGTCTGGGGATCCCGGACCTCCTCCCTTGGCAGTATCTTACAGGCAGCCTTCGGGAAGCTCATTCGAACCTGGAACATCTATTGAGCAGCTACTCTCAGCAAATATGACGGATTTGGACCACCCCTCTCCAGGCGGGATTCTCGACGATGAGACTATGACCATGTGGATGAATGTCCCCACCGACTTCATGTGAGCATCTCGCGTAGTCACCACATATTACTTGTATACCTAAATGCATGCAGGAACATGGATCAATGGGACACGTATATCGAGAACATGAATGCGAACTGGTCGGATGCACAGTGACACGCTTCGTTCGTCCGAGAGCGACCAGTGTCTCGAATATGCAGTCAATGGTTTGAGTAGTCCGAGAATGAACCGACTTCTACTTGACCTCTGCGTATCTTTCCTGCAGTGTGCGATGGAGCCTTCCCCACAACCCATCCTGCCACGTTTGAATGTCGGCCCACTCCTTTGCCGGCAGCGCCACGCTCATAAAACCCAACCAGCCCCCGACGACGAAATCCGCGTACAGGGGATTCTCGCCCTCCATGAACGGGCCATCGCTGTAGCTATACCACCTTGCCAGCTCTCCGCCGAGCGCTGCGTTGAACTGTTCGAGCAGACGCGCGCGTTCGTCACCCACGATCGCAAGCTCGTCCCACCGCTCTACGCCCGCCCGCCAGCAGAAGTCAGCCTGGGACACCTCGGCGGTCGCAGGGTTCAATGGGAGGCCCTGGAGGCAGAGGACGACGAAGGGATCCATAAATTTGTCCACGTATTTGTTGAACGCCGCCTGGACC
Source organism: Mycena maculata (assembly GCA_029448575.1). NCBI lineage: Eukaryota > Fungi > Basidiomycota > Agaricomycetes > Agaricales > Mycenaceae > Mycena > Mycena maculata. The sequence continues at coordinate 345,604 of JARJLG010000003.1, forward strand.
GCGGTGGATGCGGGGGGGAATAGCGGTGTGTCGGAGGGGTACGTCTTGTCGAGATAGAGCGCGATGTCGAATGAGTCGCCGACGACGGCGCCGGTGGAGGGGTCGTGGATGACGGGGAGAGTGTAGTACGGGCTTCCGTCTCGGACGTGCGTGCGCACCGGCGCGGCGCCGATTTTTTGGCGCACAGAAGGGATGTCGGGGAGCTCGACCCACTCGGTGCGGTAGTGCACGCGTTTGAAGTTCAGGGCATATCTGTCGGCATTGCTCAGCGCGGCACGGGAGTTATTTAAACTAGACTGACCGCGTCTTCCGGGGATTTACCGCAAAAGGGCGGACGGGAGGTGCGGAGGCGATATCGTAGAAGACTATGGCGTGCATTGCGAGTCACAGGAGGCTGGATCTGATTATATAGCAGCCATTGCGGTCCCGAATCGCTTCTTCTCAACGGCTCGAGTCGATAGTGTGTTTACGGTCCGGACCGATCCGGGCAACGCGTCTTTCCTCTCCCCACCATCCTCGCGTTCTGAAAATCTGCTTGAAGATTGGACGCGTCAATCAAGGCGTCAATTGTTTCCGACGTGGTTGAAACTTGAATTGGTCACATGCAACTTTTTCTTCGATTCGCGTGGCCCCATCACACTGGCAATACAATTGAGGCGCTGGTACTTGATCCTCAACCACAATGTCCAACGAACCTATCCTCTTCTATGATATCCCTTCAACGGCCCCGGGGTGCGCCTGGTCGCCCGCCACCTGGAGAATAAGGCGTGTCCCGTCTTTCTCACCTCTCTACGTCTTTCTCACAAGGCTCCGACCAGATACGCGCTCAACCTCAAGGGCCTCAAGTACAAGACCGTCTGGGTCGAGTACCCGGACATCGCTGACCTCTGCAAGCGGATCGGCGCAGCGCCATCTATGATACGCAAGAACGGCAGCCCGTACTACTCCCTGCCCGTCATCGAGGACCCCAACACCGGCACAGTCCTAAGCGACTCTCCGCTCATCGCGGAGTACCTCGACGCGGCATACCCGGATACGCACAGGCTCATCCCCCCGGGCACCCGCACGCTGCAGAAGAGTTTCAGCGCCGCGTACGACGACGCGACGGACCCGGTCGTTTCGTTCATCGTCCCCGCCGTCGCGCGCATCCTGCGGCCGCGCAGCGAAGAGTACTTTATCCGCACGCGCGAGGCGGACTTTGGCAAGAAGCTCACCGAGATGGAGCCCACGGGCGAAGAGTACGACGTGGCCTGGAAAGCGTTCGAGACGGGCCTCGGAAAGGTCAGCGCGTGGATGAAGGCGGACGAGCCGTTCGTGATGGGCGACGTCATTTCGTTTGCGGACCTCGTCGTTGCGGGCGAGATGCAGTGGTTCATGAAGGCCTTTGGGGAGGGGAGCGACAAGTGGAAGGATATGCTCTCTTGGCACAATGGACGGTGGGCGAAACTGATCGATAATCTCAAGAAATACGAGGGGCCTGCTGAGGAAACGCCCGACTTGTAGGCGGTTCAGTCGCGACGTACAGGGTGTACTGGGCTCGAGTCTCTAGTCTCGCAATCGAACAAATCTTGAATTCAACATCAACGCTTTTAGACCCAACGTCAACATTGAATAACCTATTCTCAATCCTTCTGAGATGCAATTCATCCGTTCTGAGTGTGGCTGCACCGACGATGCTGTGCCGGACTTCGGAAGCAACGAGAGACGTGCACTCTTGTCTGGCTTGCGATCGTCTTGTCAAGTTCAAAACGGGTCCGTGCGCACCAGAATGATGAATGATCGCTGGGCACTCTGAAATTTAATAACTTGACCTGCTTCGGTATTAGCGTCAAAATTAATGGGCTACTTGGACTATCAGTTAAATTATTAAAGGGCGGATGCCTTGCGGGATATGTTCCTTTGAATCAAATTATTGTGTGTCGTTGTCCACCGCCAGCCAAAGATGTGCGTATGACAAAAAGCGCGGGATGACTATCTCGAGCGAGTTGGGAACTCGTCGCAACTTTGAAGTGCACTGGGCGGACTCGATCGTTACCAAGCCAGCCGTGGCGTCTGTAGGGGGATTGCGATTTACGCTACGATTTTGCGGGGCGGATCATAGACGGTCCATTGGTTCAGGGTCTTTCCGTGCCTGGCCTTAGAATGATCGCCATGCACAGCCCCACTTCCCACGTCATAATTTTTTCTTTCCAGCATCTTCCAGGCAACCCCATGGCTGATATCCGCTCCACTGGTTCCATATTTTGTACATACTGCAGACACACTGTCCGCATAATTACACAGGGGCTCCGAGTCCAAGGGTGCATACGCGAATATAGATGGGACGCGAAGCCTACTCGGCGAATATATGCGGGTCACATAAGTTAGATGCGAGTCGTGGCGCGGATCCGACGCCCAAAAAAGGAGAAGGCGGGTGTGTTAATATATAGGGACCGGTAATATAGCTATTCGTGCATTGGGAGGTGCTGCGGGGCATTGGAGTTACTCGGCGCGTATTGTGTCGTCGAACCGGTCGTGGGGTGTCGAGTCGTCGTCGTGCGAGAGGCCGCTCTCCTTGTTCACGGGGCTCGTCGGATTTGTCGGCGAGATTGAGAGGCCCTGGTGCCCGTTTGCCGGCGACGATGCGTGCGGGATGCTGCTCCTCGTTAGCACCTCAGATGGATACGATGTGGGTGTGCGCACTTTTCCGGGTTCGGGATGGCCGTGCCGACGGTGTTCTGCGGCTCGACACCCGCCTTCGACAGGGCGTAGTCGCCCGAGTCAAAGTATTTGCGATCCTGCGCGATTGGGTGAGTGGGTGAAAGGGGAAACGGTGTGGCGGGCGACCTTCTGCATCTTCATGAGGACGTTCTTGTGCGTCGGGAGCTTGCCATACTTTGCAAAGAGTAACTGCTCCTGCTCGTTCAGCTTCTGCAATTGGGGGTGAGAATCGAAGGCTGTAGATCTGTGAAAGACTGGCTGACGCTGATGTCGATCTTGTTGCGCTGGGCGGGGAGCATTGGGATGAACGAGGGAGAGTGGCGAGGGTGCGTGTGAGCTGATATGAAGGCAGGTACAAAGCTGCTAAAGCGCTTAAGACCAATTCTCCCTGCGGAGTTTCGGCAACCGCCGAACGTAATTTAGATCCGCCCCGATTAGGTTATTCTATAGCGATTCGTTTCTAACTTGAGCGTTGCCATGGGTGTACATACGGGTATAGCACTATCAGTCCTCTTCCAATAATCCAAAGCAAATGTCGTCCCCATCCCCCCAGTTCATCTCCTCGTCCATCGCAGCTCCATCTTCGGTCGCTATGTGCAGTCGCTCCCGTTGCCAACCCGATACTCCAGCTCCAGCTCAGGGTCCGGGCATGTGTCAGGAAGTTCCGCGAACTCTTCCAGAGCGTGGTCGTCCGAGTCCCTCGAAGCGGAATCCGAGTCGAAGGAGAGCTCAAGGTCCAGGCTGTCCGACAGCCCTGGGAACCGCGCCCAGGCCGGTGTGCCTTGGCGCGCCGGGGTGCCTGCTGGCGGGGATAGCGTCGACGGACGCAGACGGAGAGGCGGCGCATCCGGTGACCCGGCAGCGTGACTCGCGCTCAGGGACCCATCCATCTTTACGTCCCAGGCTAAACGTAGATCGCGGGTATGAGGACGATTGGGGTCTGAGCCGGGGGTTACGAGAGAGAAGCCGGCGTCGAGCGGGTCTATGTCGGGCACCTCATCGTCGGAGGATAGGCAGAGCAAATCGCCGTCTTCGTTGCTATCGATGTCGATGTCACTCCAGACTTCGGACGGGACTTGGTACTCGATCTCCATGCCCATGTCCACGGCGGGACAGCGACGATCTATGTTTGCAACAGATGAAACCAAGCCAGATCTGAGATCCACATCATCAAGAGCATCGTCGAAAGTTGTTGAGACGGGTGCGCCCTGCCACAGAAAGTTCTCGTCGAAGCGCTGCGAAGAGTCGGGAGTAAGTAGAGACAGGTCTTGCGAGAGCTCGTCGTCGTCCGAGGCGTCGTCCGCGCGCATCGCACCAGTGGATCCCTTGGAAGAAAAGAAACCACGCAGAGATCAGGATTAGCCTTCAAGATGCAGCATAGGAGAACCTTGAACTGCGGCCGACGCATACAAGTTCGATAACGAATTTCCATCGACAGGGAGAACGCTTCTTGATCAGTCAGGGCCGTTTCGTCGCGATCTTCGTCGGATTCAGAGTCGGCGCCAAAATAGGTCGCCAGAGAGGAAGCCGCGGACGTAATATTTGCTGCGTGCTGTTCTTGCATCGTCTGCGGGGACGTGTAAGATTGGACTGCGGCATTTGGACCACAGTTCGCACCCTGAACATTCGTGTGCATTTTTTTCGAAAAGATGGGTTCGGGGATCTTGCGATCATGTTTGAAATGGAGCGGAATATTTTGTCAAAGTACGGTCGTTCGACATCGAGTTGCTGTGGTGGGATCAGAACCGAATTAGGTTTGTTGGCGGCGGCGAACACACCTGGCACCATGGTCCGAAGATCAGCGGGTAACGTCTGGAGCCATGAAAAAAAAGAGAAATCCCTCAGTGAGAAAGAAAGGTACCTGACGAGGTGCCAGGTGAAGAAGCGGGAGACGACATTATCGAGGAGGATTTGAAAGGGCAACGCCAGGTGAGTAGAGAACGGGTGGATTAGCGAGGTTGAAGAGTTGCTCGTGTGCCAGACATAGTTGAGGTCGATGCGGACGAGAGCAGCGTGCACGCAACACAATTCAGATTCTGGAGTCAAACAGCGGGAAGAGACGATTTTTACTGAAGCAATATGGATCAGCCGTGCTGGCAGAAGATAACATGACGCAGGTACAGTTGGGGAGGCCGTCGTCACCGAGATACATGCTGGACACGGGGCCGATCCCGAGCTCGGCCGCGTTCTAGGTAAGCGTCACATTACTTGGATGAAAAAGACGGGCTGCGGGTGATTTTACCGCTTGGAAGTAGTCGACGAGATGCTGTGCGAGCTGAGACTTGAGCACGTCGGAGGAATCGACCTTGGTCCCGTTTAAAACCCCGGAGAGCGTGAAAACGAGATGAGAAGCTAGAACAACGTCGACGTCGTCCGGAAAGCGGGATTTTCGTGTTGGACCATCATGTTTACGCGAGTTTAGATTGTGCACGGCGTTGAGGGTGAGACGGCAGTGGGTGGATGCCGCGCGAAGGGCAGTGAGGATCATCGCAAGGAGAACGCTCCGATGTTCAACATGTCACAACAACAAGCCCTTGGGCTGTGCGAGCTCTCACCATATTTCTTTCTCTCTCTCATCGCATCTATATCCTATACCGCCAGTGACTAGTTAACGCGGAGTCTGGTCTACAAATCGCGCTCATGGTGACCCTCATTTCCTCTCTTCCTCAAACACTCGCTAAACACTTGTGCTTCTCGTTATCCAGGCCGAACTCGACCAGAAGATTCAAGATGTGCAAAAGCACATCCAGACGGAGCGCAAGATCCTAGAGGCCTCCCAGCTTCTGCGCCAGGCGACCACCAACCCCGACGTTCTCCGTCGTAACGACGCAAAGATCAGAGAGACCGAGCGATCGCTTTCCTACTTTGAGGTTACTCTCCGTGACCTCCTGGCCCGCAAGCAACAGTCCCAGTCGGATTACCGGGGATACGCCGGTCCACAGGTGCGTGAAGCGTCCCTCGCTGCTTTCTCAGCACGGCAATCGGATTTGTATCGATAATGGGCTGTGTGCAGGTCCCCCCAAAGTTCGACCCAAGGGATGGCCGTGCGGCGACCATGCCCCCGGCGATGGGCGGACCCGGCCCCGCACCCAAGTACTCTAACCTCGACCTAATCAAGGCAGAGACGCCGCACACGCCGACCAAGATCTCGCGCATGCTCCACCAGCTCGAGTTCAAGCTGCGCGTCGAGATGCAGTACAAGGAGGGCATCGACAAGATGGCCAAGCTATACCAGGCCGACGGTGACAAGAGGTCACGCGCAGACGCTGAAAGCAAAAAAGTCGAGAGTGAGAAGAAGATACAGCTCCTACAGACGGCGCTCAAGCGGTACAAGACTCTGCATGTTTTAGATGAAGTGGAGGAGGAGGAACCGAGTGAGTGCAGCCGTTTCCTCCGCTAAGCTTGGTACTTAATTTTCGTTCCTAAGGCGGCCCTGGTACCGACAGCGACCGCAAGGACAACCTGCGGGCCAAACCTCTCTCCGGTACCCTGCAGGTCACCGTCCAGGGCGCGCGAGAACTCGACCACGCGCCGATCGTCTCGAGCAGATCATCAAGATCTGCGTCTAAGCAAGTTACTGAAACAGTCGTGTCCTTGAAAGTCGAGGGAACGCAGCTCGCGCGATCACACCCCTCCCGTACGGACCGGTGGAACGAGGATTTCGAAATTACAGTGGACAAGGCGAACGAGGTCGAGATTGTCGTGGCCGACAAGCAAGTTGCTGACACGCAAGGCGTCCCGATCGGCCTTTTGTGGATTCGTATTAGCGACCTCGTCGAGGCGCTCCGAAGACAAAAGGTGGGTATGGACAGTGGCCAGGGCTGGGTCACTGCAGGGGCTATGCCCGGTCAACCGATGATGCCAAACGGCGGCGACATGAATTCTCCCCTCGGAGGCGGTCCGGGCTCGATGATTGGTGTGGCTCAAACAACGGAGGGCATCGACGCTTGGTTTGCGGTAGAACCCGCGGGTGCCATTTTACTCCATCTCAACTTCAGTTCGTCGGTTTTCTGCTTGGTTCGATTGATCGCTAATGCGCATCAACAGTCAAGGAGAACGTCCGCAAGCGGCCCATGGACGCGCCACTCGGTGGTCTGGGGCGACAGGGCGCTGTACGCAAACGGAAGGACGAAGTCCACGAGATGAACGGCCACAAGTTTGTGCAGCGCCAGTTCTATCAGCTCATGCTCTGCGCCTTCTGCAGCGAGTTCCTACTCAATGCAGTCGGCTACCAATGCGAAGACTGTCGATATACATGTCACAAGAAATGTTACGAAAAGGTCGTCACCAAGTGCATTTCCAAGACCAACACCGGGGTTAGTCATCTCTCGTTATGTTTAGCTCCCCGTTCTGAATTTTTCTCGTTAGGAAGGAGACGAGGAGAAGATCAACCATCGTATCCCTCATCGTTTCGAACCTCTCACGAACATGGGCGCGAACTGGTGTTGCCACTGCGGTTACATGCTCCCCCTTGGCAGGAAAAACTCCCGGAAGTGCTCCGAGTGCAACATTACCTGCCACGCCAATTGCGTGCATCTCGTTCCCGACTTTTGCGGCATGTCGATGGAGACCGCCAACATACTGCTTCGGGATTGGAAGGATATCAACAAGAATCGCGGAGACAAAGTCCCCCGCTCTGGCAAACGCGAACCGACCGTGTCCGAGTCTCCTACTTCTATGATGACCCGCATGAATATCGGAGGACCGGAGCCGACTCCCCCCGGCGATTATGCTCGCCCGCCGCCGCCCGCATCGTACGGCCCTGACCTTCGGTATCAACAGCAGCCGCCACAGCAGCCGTACCCGATGCCTCCGCAGGTCCAAGCGCCATACCCGCCCACAGGCCCTCCTGCTCGTCCCCTAGGAGGCGGAAGGGCCCCCGTCCCACCGGGCTACGAACCACCGCAACAAGGCCGCCCTCCCCCCGGTTCTTACGACCCCGCGGCTGCGCTGGGCCCAGACGGGTATCCTGCTGCTTATCCGGTACGTCTTCTTGATGCGATCGGAGAATGCGCCAACTGACGAGCCACGTTTAATTAAGGGTCCCCCAAGAAGTGCTCAGCCTAGCCCGCAACCACAGCAGCCTCGAAAGCAGACTGGGCTGCCCGCGTCGCCTACGCAGCCGACGCAGCACCGACAGAGTTCAGTACCTCACCCGCAGACGATGCAGATGGCGCCGCCGCCACCGCGTCCGCCACAGCAGCAACGGCAGCCCACGCGAAAGAGAAAAGTCGGCCTGGACGACTTCAACTTTTTGGCCGTGCTCGGGAAGGGTAACTTCGGTAAGGTCATGTTAGCGGAGGAAAAGAAGACGAATGGGCTGTACGCCATAAAGGTCTTGAAGAAGGAGTTCATTATCGACAACGATGAGGTCGAGAGGTACGTCGCGGTCGTTTTGCTTCGGGACGCTGGTTAACATTCGTTTGACAGCACCCGCTCGGAAAAGCGAGTGTTCCTCGCCGCTGCGCGGGAACGGCATCCTTTCCTCCTCGGACTGCATTCGTGTTTCCAGACCGAGACTCGTGTATACTTCGTCATGGAGTATGTCAGCGGAGGTGATCTCATGTTGCACATCCAACGGAAACAGTTCTCCCTCCGACAAGCCAAGTTCTACGCTTCCGAGGTTTTACTGGCCCTTGAGTACTTCCATAAAAATGGCATTATCTACCGGTTAGTAGTCGGTCGTTCATCTCGAACGTCATGTTGCTGATGAGTCCGGTAGCGATTTGAAACTCGACAATATCCTGTTGACGGTCGAGGGACACGTCAAAGTCGCTGACTACGGTTTGTGCAAAGAAGAAATGTGGTATGGAAAGACCACTAGCACATTCTGTGGTACTCCCGAATTCATGGCTCCAGAGGTACACATCGTGCCGCCCTTCTTTTTCATTGGTCACTGACAGCCCGCATTCAGATTCTGCTGGAGCAACGTTACGGGCGCGCCGTCGATTGGTGGGCGTTTGGTGTTCTCACCTACGAAATGTTATTAGGACAGTCGCCATTCCGCGGTGACGATGAGGATGAAATTTTCGATGCCATTCTTGAGGATGAGCCTCTCTACCCAATCACGATGCCGAGAGACGCGGTCTCCATCCTGCAGAAGGTATCTCATCGCGATTATGCATCTGAGCCTGTTCTCAAAGTTTATCAGCTCTTGAATCGGGATCCCCAACGCCGTCTAGGAGCCGGAGAAGAGGATGCCGAAGAGATCAAGCGGCAACCCTTCTTCAAGGATGTGAGCTTTGACGACGTCCTCAATAAACGCATACCCCCTCCATACTTCCCCACAATCGTAAGCCCTCTATTTATACGCCTTCATTCGCCGTCTTATGACCGGGTACGTCACACAGAACGGCAGCGCTGATACGAGCAACTTCGACGAAGAATTCACGAAGGAGCAGCCTACGCTGACTCCCGTGCACGGCCAGCTGTCGAGCCGGGACCAGCAAGAGTTCTCCGGGTTCTCGTGGGTCGCAAACTGGGCAGATGTCTAGGATGTTGTGCGCCTCGCACTTTGTGACGACCTTGTTGTAATAGCAGTCTGAAGCAAGCGCTGTTGTGTTTTTACTCCATCCATATCTTACCTCGACTGCCTGTACTTGAATACCTGTCGGACGTCTGAGACCGTCGCTGTACGTACTAAGTACTGAGAAGTGTTGTTGCTCGATAAATTCATACACTGACTCAATCTTGTTCCTGTTTGATTTCTTTTTTTCTGTTGGAGTCTCGGACCGGGTCGGGCCGCAGCGCGACGTGATGTGCAAAATTTTGCCTCAAACCCATATTTGTGGTTAGCACGAGTCGTAGCATTCACCCGACTCGTCCAACTGAAGATTGCTCTTTCGACGACCCGACACGACACCATTTTCGATGTCCGAGCGGCTGGTTGAACTCCTTCAGGACCTTAGGATACTTGAGCACCAGAAAACGAAGCGGCCCAACAAGCACACAGATCGTGTTGCGTGGAACAACCACTTCGAGACCGACATTGCTTTGCGATATGCCAACTTCCCTTATGACCGAGAGCCCCTTGAAAAGCACTCAGATGGATATGCAAAAACTTTGACATTGCTGACCTCAACCTAGTGTTGCCGTCGGTGTGAGCTCACACCGATTTGCAACTCGGCTCGGCCATGGACTCGATCATCCGAGTCGAGGCGAGTTGCGGACCGGTGTGAGACTTGTGACAAATTGTTGCCATCGTTTTCCCATCCGCCAATTGTAAAGCACGTGCTGTGCAATTCTAGCCTTTTGTGAAGCTGGACCATCCCAGCCCATCGAAAAAAACCAAGAAGCGAAGCAAAGAAATTCGATATAATTGTGTCTCAAATATACCTTAGCACTCGGTGGTCCTTTATATGTGTTGAACATAATTAAAAGACCGTCGTGAAGCCATATGACGGGTCTGCATGTACTATATATCTTCGGAATATTAATTTGGTCGTTGTCAAACAATCCGGAAACCTCCCAGATGTCATTATATGACATTGGGTTGTCCTATGGACCCCCAAGGCTCTCCTTCGAGGTCTTTTGGAGGGCGTGCTTCCCAATTGGGCATCGTGGGACTGATGGGATCACCAACTCGACTCAACTCGATCAAAACTCGCCTCGCCTCGCTTGATCGAGTTGAGACGAGTTGGCCACACTGTCTCAGCTCAACTCAATCTGCGGCAACACTACCTCAACCAGGACATCACACACGTTATCAGGGAACTCATAGCGACTGAGGGCCCGCTTACTGTACTATTTCGACCGTAGGTTCACACCCTGTCACCCGTCACCGAGCAAGTTCACTGGAATCGTAGTTCATTCCTCGGGAAAATTCCCATAAATGGCACATCAGCAACTGCCGGATCGCCTTTTTAAGCCTCAAAACCTCTCTGTCACCGTCACATGTACCAAATAGGTTCAGTTCACGACCCTATGTCACCCGTCACCTGAACTTACGGTTGAAATAGTACAGTATAAGCATTGAACCTCGTTTATTGCACCTTTGAGGCAGATTGGGAGAAGTTGGATCTGGAGAAGAAGACGGAGTTGGTCTTGGAAGACCTGTCCTCGCGACAATAGTCGTGCCTCCTGTCCGGAAATTATGATTGACGAGCTCGTAGGTGATGGCGAATACAACCTCATTGCATTGGTGCATGATTTTCCCGTTATCCAAAATGTTACCCGACGCGGCGGCCTTGCAGCTGAAACGTATCATTGCGCATGATCCTACTGGCAATGGTCACATCAAGGAGCTTTTTCTATTTGTTCATCCCTACCTGGAGCACAAGGGCCGTTACACTGATTCGTGTCCTGGGACCATGAAGGTGTTCTTGTATTATTGCGAACTTTTGCAAAACTTTTATGTACATCGTAGAGACTCTCTACGGTTCCTCCAAGCCTATGTGCGTCCTTGGACCAATCTTTTGAAGAGCCCACTAACCCACTGGATAGAAGAATCATCCTCCCAGACCAATACGTGTCGCAAAATTCAATGATTCGTGTCGTAGTACCGGCAAAGATTGGAAGCAAGATGCCCCCGTCTGTACTAAAAATGTCGACCGGTCCCAGGAAAAAGAGGAATCGCCCAATGCCCTATATGCCCGCTACTTGTGTTACAAGACATTAGAGGATCACAACAATCGTAAATGATGTTCAAGGTGCCAGTTGACCTGGTACTGTTCAAAGTGGGTCGCGTCGAATTCACATTACCTCTTTCTCATCCACTGACTACTCACTCTCAGGGCGTGCCAAAAGGACGACTGGAACAATCACAAGAAGTTTTGTGGCAAGCGTCACTTCGATCCCACGGCCCTTCTGGCGCCTGCTCCGAAAGATCCTGCGGAGTTCATAGGTTGTCCCGCAACAGTTCCCGGCTGCCGTCCACATGATGTGTTGAATCATGGAATATCAGCATAAGCAAGGCACTATCAACATCCCCTTCGAGAAAATTCACCGCCAGTTTGAGATCGAATACGGTCTTACCATCACGCCAGATACTATTCGATCCACCGAGCCTTTCAAAGAGCCCACACAACAAGAGATCAATGAACAGAGCATGTTTATATTGCAACGCGAGGCTAGCGTTCGGTCTTAGTTGGTGATTTGTAAATCTCACGCTGGACTTGCCTGCCGTCCGTGCTGGGCCCCAACGACGAGCGCGACCTACAATGGGCATATAGGCATTTTGGATTTCATCTTCTTGGACTATCCAACCCGAGGTGACGGCAGCTGATCAATCTTGTATGAACGAAGCATAAGCATATATCTTGGAACTACTATAGTCTCTTGACAGAGACTTTTCAATACTGGTTCGTATCTAGCATGCCAGTGATAGAACTCCTGTCATTTTTGTAGCTATCGAGCGTCATTCATATTCTCAATAGGGACGGTCAGAGTAAAGCTCAGAGGCGGTTCTGAGGGCGGTTCTGGAGTCGGTTCTCGAATTAATAAATCATGGGAAAAACCGGAAATGCCTCGATTTGCAGAACCGCCTCTGGAGGCGGTTCTGTATGTGATTCCGGTTCCGGTTCTGGTTCTCGCTCTCAGGCTTAATGTTCTAAAGAAATCCAAATATCTATTAAGTACAATTGCTGCTATCAGTGCGTGTCTGGACAGATTCAAGTCCAGGATGTGATTGGTGCACCGGGCCCGAGGCATAGTTCTGGGGCGCGCTTGATATGCCGTGCAGCAAGAAAAAAAGGGACCCAGCATTTGCAGTCACAAGAGGTGAAATAAAATGTATTGATCTTGTAACATAACTAGGACTAATGAGGGACAAATAATTAGCAGAGCGAGAAACGGCTGCAAGAACCGCCTGTCGAAAACAGGTCAGTCAAAACTGGGAGGCGGTTCTCAACGGTTCTCCCATGATTCTGATGAAATCAATTATGAGAACCGCCTCCAGAACCACCTCGTGAAACACCTCAGAACCGCCTCCCAGATTTTACTCTGACCGTCCCTAATGTATGCATCCCACTGCTGGATGTTCCTGTATGCGTTTAGATACAAGTGTTATGTCGCCGATTGCAGCATGCTCACATGAAGTCGGTGGGGGCATTCATCCACACGGACATATTCCCATTGTCGAGAATCTCTCCTGAAGAGGGGTTCCATGCCGGATCCAGATTGTTCGTTGCGTTTGTGAGTAATTGCTTGATAGATGTTCCAGGTTCAAAGGAGCTTCCTCCAGGCTCCTGGTAAAATGCTGCCCCAGTTGGCGGTGCGTTCTTAGGCTCTGAAGTACCCAATTCGCCACCATATGTCGAGTACGAGTCATCGCTGAGCGAAGATATACCGTCAGAAGACATCAACTCTCTGATCATCTCCCCCATTCGACCTGCCCGGCAACACCTGCAAATTAATTTAGTGGTCCATTGGTAAGCCATTACCGCCCGAATAAGGACCCACCTTGATTCAGCAAACTTGAGAACTCGAAGCGCCGCCTCAACATGTGCCAAGTCTTTGGGAGTATCTATAAGACCCGCGCGTTTAGATCCAAAGATATTCAGAAGAAAGATAATGGCTGAGACGAATATGGGACCCTGACAGCACAATGTAAATACCTCTGGATATTGAATCAAACATGGTACTCGCACCAGAAGAAAGGATAAGGGTACCCGTTGTAGATGATTGATCCAGATATCTGCTATAGACAAAGCAGACCGTGCTGCGGAGGTGCAGATGTACAGCAAGGGCGCAGATAAGGTGCTCTGCTTGTGTATATATGGTCTGTGTATCTAATAAATATGTCAAGGGGTGAGTCAGATGCCATGTGAAGAGCACGACTGTTATCTGAGTATAGTAACATGTCACATAGAGCGTCGCGGATTGTTCAAAAAATGTGCCCCGGCGATTAGGATCCCAACGAACTGGAAAAAATATTGAGACAGGATTTAGAAAGGGAAAATGACCTCAGCTTACGATGGGGGTGGAATTGAATCGAAAAAGGCATTCACATCGGTGTCCAACTCGGCAACAGTGTTCTGCTCCCATTCTGCACCTATTCAGCCCATTCGGATTTTGCACTTTTCGAAGCATACAGCCGGCGCAGTGCTTCTCCCACGATCTGTTTGTGTGTTTAGCGGCGTATCCGGTTTTGAAGGCTGATATTCACCTCGCACAAGCGTGACATCATCAGTATGATGACATTTTCCTTGTCAACTTGTCAGCCTTTTCACTTGTTGCAAAAAATAAAAGCACAGAAAGGATGGTTAGATCACAATGCACCCACTCAGAATTTTTTGTTTTTCCAAACTTGTCGTTTTTTCGACATAGCTTGTGCGCTTGTTGGCTTGTCGAAATTTTGATGCTTGTACAAGCACGTACAAGCGCCGGCAAGGGCCAGCAAGTAATTAGAACTTGTTTTACGTTAGTCTAATATTGCACGGTTTGAATGCTATTCTCCTCTCTGTTTTCTCGCACCATCCTGACATCGCAGTGCTGGGCGCTCTTCGCAAAACACGGGATGGCTGCCGTGCTCTGCTTGTCACTCCTGGCCAGGGTTACAGCCGGGCTGTGCGAGACTTCATTTTACTCTCCTCCATTCTCCCGCGCTCCACTCACATTCAATAGCGTGATCGTTCACACTGCCGGACTCCTCTCCCCTGTTCAAGATCCGAGCAGTACAAGAAGGCAGACAATTCCAGGAATTGTCCAATTCTTCTTGCTTTGTCACTCTTGCACTTGCTGCGGCGATTTGCTGGACCTGCCCACCCGCTTCCCTCGGGCATTACTCTATGTACATAAAGCTGTATGTGTAGCTGTACGATCCCTTTATACACATCTTCTTGGGGTTCCCGGCTCCAGGCTGGGAATTGCCGCTACGCTAATCCTCGCTCATTCGTGAGTACGTTGGAATTAGAACCTGATGATGCAGCTGAAGTACGACATGAGAGAGGTCTCTCCGAGCGGCTGTGTGAATCCGTGGTCCCAATATTCGTCATCCACCTCTAGTGGAGGTTCAATGTCATACCTAATGACTGTCAATAAGAGTGTTAGCCCTCCACAAAATCCTACTCCTCCACGTGAATAGCCACCTAGGTGTCATCTCTCTAGGTCACGTGCTGGACCTCTTAGGTACCTTTCCCTGTACAAGGAAAAGGAGGTCCCCCTCTACGGAGGGAGGGTTTGGGTATATATTACGTATTAATTCACATACTACCCGTGGGTGCCTCCACAGCGCCGGGAGGGTCTCCATGGCAGGGCAGTTGCATTATGGAGGCCTCCATCAGAATTAGTATTCAATGCAGATAAAACACATGCAGTCACCCAGTATCAAGAGATGTACAACAATGATTAATTTCAGCATCACTAAAAATTGGAACAGTAAAATACCGGCAACAACAGGAAACCAGGTTGTCCGGGGCCACTGCCTCGTGCAAATATGGTTGCTGGCAGAACGGGAACCCATACAAACCATGGGATGATTTATTGTTCAATACAGAATGAGCACTTACATGTATAGAGGACACTTGACAACCATAATGGGTTCTACAAAAGAATTGGAGGCCACCACTGCTCCGCACATTCAGCTTCCGCAGGCAATTGGACCAGCAGTACTAGTTGGAAAACGGTCAGCCAGGTAAGACGGCATTGGGGTCTTGTGTGGGGGTGTAGTAGGGCTTTTTGTGAGTGGGACTTGGGGCTGGGAGCAGATTTGGAGGCCACCACAACTGAGAGCCTGGGCCAATTGGTGCAGTAGCCCAAAGTGACAGATGTTTTCATGGTCAGGCCAATCTTGGAGTAATCTGAGAGATCAACACGGTAGCAGATGCACTGGGCATGCAGATATGTGAGCAGGTGGCTAGCTGCCAGGGGATTCAGACATATCCATGCATCCTGAGCAAGATATCAAGGCTGCATGTCATCTAGAGGTATGGCTGCCGAGAAGTGGCATATCAGAGGTGCTGGGAGATGGAATGGAGGCCACCATGAAAGGCTCCGAAACAAATCTTGCTAGAAAGGAGTGTATGATTCAAGTCCAAGATGAAGATTTGACCAAGATTTGAGGCAACAGAAAACAAAAAGCAACAACAGAATGATAGGCAGGTGATCGTGATCACAGACGTTCAACAGAGGCATCCGTGTCGGCAAGATAACAAGTGACTACCTTGACTAGATATTTACTTGGCATGAGGGTGTATTGGGACAAGTGGAAATGTAGTGGACAGATGTAAAGGATTGGTGCAAAACATCACGAGGGAGACATAGATACAACACCCAAGCTAAAATGCACACAGAGGTGCCAAGACTGAATACTCCGCAAGATATATGGTGACCAGAGAGGGCCAGAACAGCAAGGAAATGGTACAGAGGCTGAGGAAATATTGCCTGGTGTGGTTTGACATGGTACAGAATGAGCAACTCCTATGTGTGGAGGCCTCCATACGTGCACGTTCAGCATCTTATGAGCTGTCCACAGCAGTGCATTATTTAGTCAATGTTGGGGGCCCCTTCTCTGAATGTCCAAGAATACTTTGATTGAGGTTATGTGCAGGCAATGGTAACAATCATTTGGACAAGATATTCAGAATTGTGGATCGAGGTTCCAAGTTCGGCAAGTGCATGTAGAGAGGAAGGAGAGGGAGGGGATACGATGCAGAGAACAAGAGAAACCTTTCTGAGTAGTAGTTGAGAAGTATTGGACCTGTCCTGTCGATGCACAAATGATTTTGGCACTAATAGGGGTCAAATTTTGTGAGCTGCTACAAGCCACCAAATGCATAAAACACGCAGTGTGGAGTCCCAGGACAGTCTTTAGTCATCCTATCATCGTTAGAGATCCATGATTCAGTAGTGGAGTGCTTGGTGTGACAGGCAATGGAGTGAGTGGTGGCTAAAGTACGAGTTATAATGACACCTTGTACATCTTTTGGATCAAATCTTGCACGCATAAAACACAAAGCATACACACCTGGTAAAAATTCGGAGTAAATTCGGAGGGCACCCGGCGGTGGTAGGGACCGATTTGCATCTTTTCTCGAAGGGTTGAGCTTAAGTATTGAGTGAGATATTAAAAAAACAAATTGGACCCATGTTTATTCAACTCCTGATTGGTTGATCAATTTACGTCAATAGAAGTCCCAGGGCTTTACGGAGAAGGGTGGAGGTTGACACGAGGAGGTGGAGGCCTCGAAAACAAGGAGATCAGAGGTCAGTACAAGCTACAGAATGTTTCGGTACTTATTGTGCAGACCTTTGAGGTTGTGGTTGTTTTCATCCAATTGGTTCTGTTGAGATGCCATCTATGCTGCAATGATTGATGGAGGGGACTTGGAGGAGAAATGAGCGGAGGCCTATGACGGGCCGATCCGGACAAAAGTCATTGTAATTTTTTTTTCTTTCGGCCAGCATCACAGACAATTGATTGGCACCGGTGAGCAGTGGTGAGCAGTTATTATCACCGGTGCGCATTCATCAGGGAAAGGCTCCCCAGGAATTTTGAGATATTTTGAGACAAAATGTCCGAAAATATCTTGAGTTTCTCTGATGAGCGAAAATGAGCAGAACTATCTTCCCCCCCTCAAAAAATTTGAAATTGTGAGAAAGTTTTACTGAAACTTTCTCGACATTTCTCGAAGCTTTCTCAGCATTTTTGCTCATTCATTCCTTCTCGGACAGGCAGATGAAAAGACAGAAATGAATAGTATTACAGTCCAGGGTACATAAATTACAAGTCATACTAATGATAAACTATGAACACATCATCTTCTGACACCATCAACATCCCAACATGCTTGGGGCCGCCAATCGTAGTGCAAGGTGACCGAACATGAGCCGGGTTAGTTGTTGAGGTAGATGCACTGGGATGAAGTCAGAAAGGGAGGTATGGGTCAAAATATATGACATACGTTGTGCCTTCCAATTACGGCGAGATCGGTTGCTGTAAAATGACGATGAGGCCGTGCGCATGGGGAATCGATGCATAAAGGCCAATGGTCAGTGGATGCTGAGAACTTGGAAGGAGAGACATACAGGAGGTCACAACGGCTGTGGTAGCCGCAGATTGGTCGGATGGATCATGGGCATCGGAAACTGAGTCTGGGATGAGTTGTAGTCCTAGAGAATGAAATCTCGCACCCTTGTGTCATAGGTGGGGTCCATGATGGTGATAACTTGGCATCGATCTATGACTGGGGAAGCGAGAAGGAACTGTGAGGACAAGGGAATGTAGGAGAGCATGCAACAACGTACTTCACTTCGAAGGGTTTCCGGGCCTCATAACCGTCCGGATTGCGCAAACCAGTCGAAGAGATGGAATTCAGGGGAGGGAAGGTGATTAGCGGCGCGTTGAGGCTTGTAGTGCACAGAATGACCAGCATTGAAGGAAAGAATACAGTAGAGAGGGTGGATGGAGCGCCAGGACTCGAAGGTGGTGGGAGAAAGGAAGAGAGATGCTTGACCTGTTGACAGCTCCGTTGACGTTGTTTTGGCACAATCAAAACGAACCATATTTTTGCGCCCACGTGTTGTGTCGGCAATCTTTTTCGTCACAAAGCAACGTGATTCACTGTCCTTCGAAGTGGCCCGACAGATTAGGGCCGGCTTCGTTTCACGTTGCGCATTCATCTGAATCATCTCGGACCGACGACCTCAGCAAATGCTGCACTGGATAATTTATCATTGTGATTTCGGCTACCAGCCGTGGTAGGAAATGTGTTACATCTTACTTTATTCCCTTTGCATCTCTCGTATACACCTGGAACTCTAGACCACCATAGCACCTCATCTAATTACACGTAGTGTACTACTGTCTTCGCCTACCCCGGCCACTTACAGTAACCAAAATGAAAACATCATCATCATTACAGGCTTTGGTCCTCTGTGTAGCATACTCTTAACATTTTTTGACTCAAAGTTCAAGTCCAGTTCAAAGCACTTCTGGACCGCAGGGGATACTTGAGGTAATTGAACCTGAGGCAGAAAACCTATTGAAAGTTTGGCAAAAATGTAGAAACAATACTTGAGGGTTTGAAAAATGTACCAACCATTCTTGCATTGCTGCCCAAAGTTATGGAAAATTTCAAAAAATTTCAAAAAATTTTGAGGCAGAAGAAATTTTCGATAAAAATTCCTGGGGAGGTTTTCCCTGATGTTGATGATCACAAGTGCCACTGGGTGAAGTGGCACCAGTGCACATTGGTGCGCATTGGTTGGCACCGGAGATAACCAGTGACCATCATCATCAGTGTCACTGCCTTATATCAGTGTTCGCCCAAAGGGTAAGGCCTTAAGTAAGGCCTTAAATAAGGGCTTAAAGATCTTTGGCTGACCCATCGAGCCCTTCGGAAGGCCTTAAACTACCACGTGCCTCAGGGTGTAATTTCCCAAATTTTTACTCTCCCGGAATCTCCGTCGCAATGTACTGTTTGGAAGGCAGACAACCTGTTCCTGGAGTTCACCAAACCCGAGTAGAAGCATTGCTGCTGTAGTTCCGATAGTTCGTGGGCACAAGCAATGAAATTTTATGCAGGAATGAGGTGGATGAGGCGGAGGATGCATTCCCCGATGACGGTGCGGTAGAGATTAATTCAAACAACAAGTTGTAGGGTGAGTGTACGGTAATTAGGGTCGTGAGAATTTTTCTTGTAAGGCCTTAAAATGCCCTTTGGTTTAAGGGCTTAACCTTCGGAAGGCCTTAAGAGTCCCGAGAACCTGATTTAAGGGCTTATGGGCGAACACTGCCTTATATTGGCCGTCATTGCATTTTGGCCCTCCTTTTTAAATTGCAGCACCCACCCGGCATCAAGTTTTTTGGCCCCAATCCCCAATTTCCCAATCAAGTCCTTAACTTTAAAAATGTGATGTCAATGCATGACTTTTGAGGGCTCGGAATCTGCCATGTCCACTTCAAACCCCAGAACTCACACATTACATGCATGGTGCTTTTCCTCGGCCCTACACTGCTGGAATAACATGCCAATAAATAGGGGAGTAGAAGATACCATTTATAAACAGTTTTGAATGTTCAAATGTTTCCACTTGATTTGACCGGATCTTCAAACAAAACCGGGGCCTTGATCCACAGTGTCTTTGTGAGCTCTGTAATATGCACTTTGCATTGATACAATGTGATCGTCTCCTCACTGAAGAGATCAAATTTGGACCACTCAATAAAAGCTTGTATTAAACACTTGGAGTGGTCTACTTTTGAATGAAGCCTTGCTGCCAGATAACAAGGGGTTTTAATGACTCATGATGATAGATAGAAATGAAATATATAGTATAATGTTGTGCCGGACATGCCGGGGCCCGGTGGGCCGCCAGGACATGAGTTATGCTGGCATCTACATTTCCGGTATGGGTCCATATGTGGCAATTTTTGTTGGAAAATACGCAAATTAGGAGGAAATGACTGCCAATGATGGGACGAAAAAATGGATGAGGTTGACAAAAATGTGAGCTAGTGGCAAGGTATTGTGAATCTTTAATGATTACTAGTTATCACTGGTGCTCACCAGTGCCAATCGGTGAGCATTAATGATCACTGCCCAATACATATGTTTTGGGACTTTTGTCCAGATCGGTAGCTCATAGAGGCCACCAACATGATTTTGCTGACTCCGGTCCAATCAGATTCGACTTTCCTCTTCTAGATTCAATAGTACATGACTGGTGCATCACTGAACTTCCTTTGGAAGCCACATTTATTTTTTGCTGAGGATACCTCCAGCGACCACCACTCATTGTTCTCCATTCTCTCATCATTCCTTGCTCAGTGATTCTGATTCGAATTATTGATCTTTGGCGGCAATTCTCAGTCTTCAGACAATATAATATGAATGTGTATTTCTGATGGGGAGGCCTCCATCAAGATGTCTCCGACCCTTGAACTGCTGATTATTCTGTTGCTACAGCTGACAATGAGTCTTGCTTGGATTGTTGATGTCAGTCACTGCGCTCTTTCATTTATTGAGTTTGCGAAATTTCCTTCAGAAAATTGCATGGTGCCCTCCCTCCCATGTCATTTCTCTGAAGTGGGCCCACCAAATGTCATTGTGCTGCCACTTTACTTAGGGTCTTGACATATGTTGCTTTTGGTTGCATCTGGTTCATGTCCCACTGTCATCTGCAATTTCCCTCAAGTGTTACAGTGGCCTCTGCTCTAGCCCTCTGGGCTGCTCTATCAATCCTGATGCTGCCTGCTGGCCTTCTTTTATAGCAGTCTGCTAGTACCAAATTCCTAAAATTCCTGCATGTCCTCCTAATGCACTGTTTCCTCAAGGCCCAAGGGATGGGTGAACAGTGGCCTCCCTATATTTTCCTCTACATTATGGGACCCCCCAATTCTAGGAGTTGCTGCTTGTGAGACATTCTTTCAATCTCTGCCATTGTCTACTGTGAACCCAGGCTCTGATCTTTGTGCGTAACCCATCGCTCCAGCCTTCTGCGGCCTGCCTGCTCTGACTTTCCCAATTGCACCGGCAAAGCCTGCTATATTGTAACAAGTACTTGTCGCTTAACTGGTTCAACAGATCCAAATCCCTGGTGAGGGCAGCTGAATGGTAGAGCAAGTGGTGGCCTCCACTTTTTTCTTGTTTCAATCCAGCCCACTGCCTGCTAGCTCTTGCAGTGAGGCCTACTATATTAAATTAAGCACCTATAGCCTAGCTGATGTTTCAACAGGTCCAATTCCCCGAGAGCAGCAAAATGGTGGAGCGCATGGTGGCCTCCGGTGATATTCGCGGAACATGGTTCATGTCATTGCTGGTATTTCATTGTCCAGTCTGTCCTCATGATCATTCTTTTTGATACCAAGTATTCCTTGATTATACAACAGCACTGCAGCTATATATGTATGCTATCTGCATTGAATACTAATTCTAGATAGTAGATGGAGGCCTCCATAATGCAACTGTTCTGCTATGGAGACCCTACCAGCACTGTGGAGGCACCCGCGAGTAGTACGTGAATTAATATGTAATATATACCCAAACCCTCCCTCCACAGAGGGGGACCTCTTAGGTACCTTTTCCTTATACAGGGAAAGGTACCTAAGAGGTCCAACACGTGACCTAGAGGGATGACACCTAGGTGTGAATAGCGGCAGGGTGTCCTGTAAAAGTGGCTGCCATTCGGTCTAGAATGAAGAGAGACCTAGATAACATGATGTATGATGAGAATTGAATATGGGTGCTTTACCATACTTACCAGAATGCTCGATTCCATGGTTCGTTTTTGAATTCATAGTCCTTGTGGTTTCGGCAGTGCTCAAACCGATGCTGGAGGAAGCGGATGCCCAGTCCCTGTGTACCCAATCGGACCCTTGTACTGTGCCATCAGTTTGGATGGACGTACCAGGGGACCTGGTCGAATTGTAAGTAAACCACGACCCGCGAACCTCACTGCCCAAAAACATACCTGAGGTGCCGAAGTTGAACATGAAAACAAGCTGCAAAAGAGATGAAGTGCCACTCTTCAGGTTCAAGTTGGCTACTTGCGTCATGAGCTATAATGGCCATTCAAAGTACCGCTGTGCTCGAGAATGGACAGACTGACACAGTAGAATTGCACTTGATGGATACTGGGTTCAAAATATGTTCGGATGACTTGCACTTACGTAACAAACTTCCACCCGGACGAAAGTGGATTGCCATCGACCATGACTCGGGGGTCATCTGAATACTGGAACAACAATGATTTGAATAGGTACAAGGAGGGGCACGGGGACTTACCCGCGATGCAATAGCCAGCACTGCTAGCAGCACGGCCCCAAACCCTGGGTTGGACAGATACAGTTCCTTTGCCACACACCGTTCGAATGAAGGGCGATGCAAAGTAGGAAAAATTTGATGTATGTTCGTGAAGTACAATTCGAGAAGGGAAGCTATCAAATCGCATTCAAAATACACATAATATGGCCGCTGGTTGTATAGGTCTTCCTCCCACTTCAGACGCTCCTGATGAGTCGATTTCAACTGAGGGCAATTACAGCAGCCTACCGGCAGTAGCTCGATATAGAGCGGCCTTGAATGCGGGGCGACTCCTAGATATTTTTCCTTCCCCTACGACCGAGGTGAGCGATAGAATGCCCGTCTTGCCGGTTTGTGCTCACTGCGATGGCATTGTTGACGAGCGCAAAACCGCTAGCCGCACCAAGATACTCGTGTTTCACAGACATCTGGCCAAAATGATCGACAAGCACATACTGCGAAATATCACCGGCAAGGTCCTCGTGCGGTGGCGGCTCTGCACCGGTGGATGTGGTGTTGGTCTCTGGAGCATGTTGCAACACCGAGGGGGTGCTAGCTCCGTTCGACCGGCATTGTAAAGGCCGAGCACAGAGGCAGCAGATAGATGTAGAGCGTAATTTATCTTCCAAGACGGCAATTCGTTGCTGAAGCTCCTCCACCAGCCTTTAGGGTCATAAACTTAAAAGGTCCAGCAGTTCTTGTACCTACTTATTTTTGGGACCCCGCTTTCTCGGTGGATCTATATGGGTACATGTGCAACCGAAATCGAGACAATTTGAGCATTTGGTGCTGGTCCTGGACGGCCCGTCGCCTGCGTCGACGGTCAGTAATGCAAAGTATGTTTTGGGCTCGTGCTGATGCTGATCTAACGCCGCATGTGGCCTCCTGATCGAGCACCGAATATCGCTTGTTGACTTACGTTGTCCGTCCTGTTGATTTTGCATTCTGTAAATGTTGACCTAACTCTGGAATTCATCTGCTCATTTATGTTCGATTTTCTGGTGTTGATCTAGCTCTAGTCAGTCTTGATCAAACCAAACTGAGATGTTGACCCACCTCTCCTTGCTTGTTGACCTAACTCAACTTTTGATACTTCATCTCTTGATTCAACTCGTGTTTCTTGTTGATCTAGCTCTTCTTTTGCCTTCATCTTTGTTGATCCAGCTCTTCTTTTGCCTTCGTCCTTGTTGATCCAGCTCTTCTTTTGCCTTTGTCCTGGTTGATCCAGCTCTTCTTTTGCCTTCGTCCTTGTTGATCCAGCTCTTCTTTTGCCTTTGTCCTGGTTGATCCAGCTCTTCTTTTGCCTTCGTCCTTGTTGATCCAGCTCTTCTTTTGCTTTCGTCCTTGTTGATCCAGCTCTTCTTTTGCCTTCATCCTTGTTGATCCAGCTCTTCTTTTGCCACCATTCTTGCTGATCTAACTCTTCTTTTGCCTTCGTCCTTGTTGATCCAACTCTTCTTTTGCCGCGATTCTTGTTGATCTAGCTCTTCTTTTGCCACAATTCTTGCTGATCCAGCTCTTCTTTTGCCTTCATCCTTGTTGATCCAACTCTTATTTTGCTACAGTGTTTATTGACTTAAATGGGGTCTTGAGTTAGCTTGTTTTCCTTGTCTTTCCTATCAAGAAAACTTTCGATAAAACCCACAGGTCTACCAAAGAGTAATGTATGACCCATGTTATGCTCTTTTGGCCAGCTTTTTCCATATGTAATCGATCGCTCGTTGGCTCAGCAATATTTTCAAATTCCTTGGTGGTTACGTGGGCTTGCTCCCATCTCCTTCTCTCATGGCTAGGGAAAAATGCCCCCACTCCTCTGGTTCAGAGGTAATTAAATATCCTCCTTTTCATTCAATGTAACAACAACTGCATTAGGCTGAACCTTCACCATTGCCTGCTAATTTGCACAGGAAACACATACGGGTTGAGCTATACAACAATAACCCCAAGGTCCATTCTTTTTGTGTGATGTTTTGTCTTGGCCTCATTTTTGTTCTGGTCAGCCTGGACTCAAGTGGAAAGTAAGTCTGATTCTGGCAATATCTCTGCAGACATTCAACATCACCTCAGTCACCGTCTTCAAACTCGGACTCTGAGGTAGAGCCTCCACCAGTTAAACCAAAATTGCCTCCTCCACCCACAGTGAGGCTCTTTCCTCTGCTATAAATCATTACTGGGACTGCCAGCGTTTGAAGTCAATATCAAGGATATCCAGGTCTTCAAGGACCAGATGGGAAATGTGTGAAAGCTGAGAAGATGTGAGGGATTGTGAATAAATACAAGAATATGTTGGGAACATGCTGCTAGCGATTGGGGTCTGGGATCTTTTATCGGTGACATAGTAAGAATGGGGACAGGTGGGAGGAGAGAGTTGAACCCAAGCCCTTTGGGTCCTGGCTTTTGACTGAATTTAACAGGGGAGGATGTTCACCCAGGTTTACGCTCAGCAGGTCTGTTACATGCATGTAAAATGTGTGTAATCATGTATATATAGTCTGCAGCCTATGACAGGATTAACCTGTCATAGTGGCCTTTTGGCTCAGTTGGTAACAGTGTTAGCTTGCAGGCACGTTACATAACAGTACTGTTATATGTCGAGTCAGGCCAAGGCCGAGGAAGTCCGACCTTGGAGTTCGCGGTTTCTCGCAACACTACAAAGAATAGAGTGAGCGACTATTCGGGTCCGCAGTTCCGCACAAGACTATAGTCTGGAGTCACGGAGTTCGGAGTTCGGAGTTGAAGTCCGAATAGAGGATGAAGACAGAGGCTCGACCAACGCCGAGATAGCGAAGAAACAATCAATAATCAAACTGAAGTACAAAACATATCTAACTAGCTTTTTAAACTAAGTACGCTATTGTCTATTGAATACAATAGCGTGCGAGATATTGGTAAGTAAGAAACATTGAACAATAAGGTAGCAAGGTGACTTAGTAAGGTTAAACAATAAAGGACTTCGGGCTTGGTAAGGACGCCCGAGAAAGAAGTCGGACTAGACAATAAGGCCTCGGAGAAATACAAGTCCGTCGGCCCGATGAGTAATCAGTGATTAGAAGGGAAACGCTCAGTAGACCTTCATAGCGTGAAAACCCTCTTCGGGAATTGCCGGACCGGGCCGGCCGGGCCGGCCGGTCCGACAAAGCACGGATATAACAGTATCCCCCTCTTAAGACTCTTACCCTCAAGAGTCTTCGGAGTTAATCCTGTTTGATCCGCCCGGAAAATATCGGTTGCCAAAATCACCGATGTCCGAGAATGTCCGAGGACGGCGACCGAAGTCCGGTATGTCTGTAAGTCCGATAAATCCGCAGCCGCGGGAGTGTTAAGTGAAAGACATATATAAGGAGGTCGATTCGGAGTCAGAGTTTAAAATCCCCCTTGACTTGAACCACCATGTCGTCCTCGAATATCGTTGTCCCACCCCACGGTAAGTCGTCATCGGTGTTCGTCGGCGTCGTCACTGACAACACCGACAGCCTGCCGCCGCTGCCGCCGCACTGGGCGGACTTGTTTGAAGAAAATCGGGAGGTCCCAGGGCTGCATCGAGTGTCAGCAGTCCAAGGTGAAGTGCGAGTGGACTTCGGGCCCCGCCGACTCTGACCCCCGACCCCCGAACTCTGCGGCCGCCGTGGCTGGCGGCTCTGGGCCCTCGGCGCCCGACGCTGTCGCAGTAGCGGGCCCCTCGTCGGAGTCGCCTCGGAGACCGAAACGTCGGAGTCCGAGGTCGCACCCCGGGGTCCCCGCGACCAAACGTTACCGCCCTCCCCGCCACAACTGCGGCCTCGCCTGCCCATGCTGGTTTGAAATCGCCCAGCTGAAGCTGGTGGTCAAGACCGCCAGCGAGCGCTATCGCTTGATCCGCGCTCAACACCGACGCAACCGCCTTAGCCGACTGCAGCTCAACCACTCCATCCTACGGATCGAGGAGTGGATCAAGTCCGCCGACGCGGACTTCACTTTATACCCGCTGCCCATTTTCCGGACCCGCGTCTCACCGTCCCCCGAGCTCTCCGAGGTTACGCGCCTCGACGACCCCGAACTCGAGCCCGATCTGGATACCATTTGGTACGGGTTCGGGGATGATGTGATTGAGGACGGAGTTCGGTCTCGGGAACCGACGGCGAACCCCGAAGCGATGGATGTCGACGTCTCGGAGGTTTCGGGGTCGGTGGCCGAGGGAAAAGGAAAGGAGAAAGCGATGGAGTCGGTGTCCGAAGAGGAGGAGGAGGAGTCCGAAGAGAAGGAGGAGGAAGAACAAGAGGAAGGTTCGGAGTGGGGAGGAATTCCCCCGGAGGACTTGTAGATAAAAGCCTCGGGGTTGTATATAGAATAATTTCCTTGGTTGTAATGCGAAGTCGTGTCCGATGTCCGATGTCCGATGTCCGATGAAAGGGCTGATGTCAGAGGAAGTCCGAATGTCCTATGTCCGAAGGTCAATAGTTCGGACCCGGCTTGTCAGGGTATCGGAGGTGGAAGCTATCGACAAGTTCTGGTGCGTGAACGTCGTCAGCTCCGACCCATGTATACTGCTCATCGGTGTTCTCGTATCCGAGCCATTCTAGCTTGTAACGGAGTTTGACTCGGAATCTCCGATCTAGCTTTGAGTCAACGATGTCCTTAACTTCAAAGTGCTCCTCGCCGTCAACGACTTCAACAGCCGCCGGAGGCTCGGGAGCCCGAGAAGGATAAGGATTAGGAAGGTGAGTCTCAAGCTGAGAGACGTGAAAGACCGGATGGATACTCCGAAGCTCCTTCGGAAGCCGAAGTGTATAGGACATAGAGCTGGGTTTGGCGATGACTTCGTAAGGTCCGAGATACTGCTCGGAGAACTTCGGAGTTGGACGAGTGGTTCGGATATGCTTCGCCAAGACGTAGGCCGAATCTCCGATGTTGAAGGTCGGACCGGGGTTGCGACGCCGATCGGCCGTGTCCTTGTATCGGAGTTGAGCGGAGGTGATCTGCTCTCGGAGGAATTCGTGAAGACTTTGAAGGTCGACGGCCATGTCTTTAGCGTAAGTGTTAGCCACATCACGCTCCGAATGAATGGTTAAAGCAGGATGGTAGCCCTTGTTCGCGAAGAAAGGTGAAACTCCGGTAGATGCGTTCGGAGAGTTGTTGTATGCGAACTCCACCAGAGGTAATAGGCGGTCCCAGTCGTCCTGTTGGTAAGAAGTATACATTCGGATGTACTGTTCCAGGGTCTGATTAGCGCGCTCGGTTTGCCCATCAGCCTCGGGGTGATACCCCGAAGTGAAGTGCAATTCCATGTCAAGCAGTTCGCCTAAAGACCGAAAGAACGCCGAAATGAACTCCGAACCCCGATCACAGGTGACGTGGGAAGGAACTCCATGTTTTGAAAAGACGTGAATAAGAAAGAGTTGAGCCAGCTCTACTGAAGTGATGTGAATGGTGCAAGGGATGAAGATTCCTTGCTTTGAAGAGCGGTCAATAATGACGAGAATGTTGTTGAAACCACCGGATAAGGGTAGTTCCTCGATGAAGTCCATAGAAATTGAGTGCCAAGGCCGAAGTGGGACCGGAAGGGGCTTCAAAAGCCCGTAAGGTTTGTGCCTAGGTTTCTTGTTGCGTTTGCACAAGACACAAGATAGACAGAAATCCCGAACGAAACTCCGAAGGTCGGGCCAGGTATAACCCGACGCACAAGCTCCAAAGTCCGATTCTGTCCGAAGTGCCCCGAAAGGACGTGGTCATGGTGGTATTGAAGAACTCGGACTCGGAGTTCGTCCGAAACTCCGTTGACTAAAGGCACGTAGATGCGTTCATCAAGTCGGAGAAGGCCTTTGTTGTCGATAGACCATCGGCCGGAGTCCGAAGCAGCATGTCCGAGTCCGATGACGGCCGCGGGGTCATCTCGGAGATGGGCTAAAATGTCGGAGTGAAGCTGCTCGGTGTCCATAATGACCGAAGCCCGAAGGACTGGTTCTTCAAGATAAGTGGCTCGGAGTGACGCTGATAACTGATCCTGAGTGAAAACGGGGCGAAAATTGTGAGGGTTAACTTGGCTGTAAGCCCTATCCCCCTCTTTAGGGTAGACGTCCCATCGTCTAGTTAATGCGTCCGGCTTGCCACCTAAGCGACCAGGGCGAAAGCGAATGTCCATATTGAAATGGCAAAGGTACTCGGACCAGCGCACTTGTCGACGAGTCAAGACCTTTGAAGTAGAGAAGTACTCCAGGTTCTTGTGGTCAGTTACCACGTCGATAGTAAGTGGTGCGCCTTCGAGATAGTGACGCCAAGTTTTGAAGGCATCAAAGATGGCTAGGAGTTCCTTGTCATGAACGTCATAGTTCAACTCCGAAGGATTGAAGGAACGACTCCGAAAAGCCACCGGGTGGATTTCACCGTCATCTCCGAAGATCGAGAGTATGGCGGCTAGAGCGTAGTCCGAAGCATCGGTCTCGACGATGATTTGTCGGCCCGGAACCCAATGGTGAAGGATCGGCGCTTCGGAGAACGCATTCTTGAGGCTTTCGAACGCTGATTGGGCCAACTCCGACCAGTCCCATTTAACTCCGGATCGGGTCAAGCGAGTAAGGGGAATGGTGATGTCGGAGTAGCCGTTGATGAAACGCCGATAAAAGTTGCAAAAGCCGAGGAAGGATTGAATGTCTTTAACCTTCCGAGGGACTGGCCAGCCAAGAATGGCATCAACCTTGTCCGAGGCCATCGTGAAACCATCGGGGGAAAGAATGTAACCGAGGTATTCACAAGTCGTAACTCCGAACTCGCACTTCGGAAGTTTGCAGTAAAGTCCGGCTGCGCGTAATCTCCGAAGGACTTCTCGGACATGCGAGGTATGCACATCGGAGTTGTCGGAGTAGATTAGGATATCGTCAAGATAGACGACCACGCAGATATCGAGCAAGTCCGAAAAGAGACTATTCACAAAACGTTGAAAGGCCGCGGGTGCATTAGTCAGCCCTTCGGGGACGACTCGCCACTCATAAGAGCCGTAGCGAGTCCGAAAAGCCGTCTTCGGCTCATCACCTTCAGCGATACGCAAAAGGTGGTAGGCATGTCGGAGGTCAAGCTTGGTATAGATTCGGGCTTTGCCCGGAGCGTCGAGTAAGTCCGAAATGAGCGGAAGAGGGTAGCGATCCTTCTTTGTAATGCGGTTAAGTCCTCGGTAATCGACGCAAAGCCGAAGGCTTCCGTCTTTCTTCTTAGCGAAGAGTATCGGAGCACCGTGACTGGACTTCAAAGGGTAAATGAAGCCCGCCTTCAAGTTCTTGTCAATGAACTCGCGCAAGGCCGCGAGTTCGGACTCGGACAACGAATAAATATGTCCGATCGGCGGTACTTCACCGTCCTCAGTGTCTATTCGGAGGTCAAACTCCCGATGAGGAGGAAGGTTGAACGCTTCGGACTCCGAGAACACGTCGGCGAAGTCATGGTACTCCGAAGGCAAGTCCGACTGGTCCGAAGCTAGTGTCGAGGACCGAGCGCGGACATCTTCGGCCTTCGGGGTTGCGCGAAGAGTATACTGCACCGTACCGGCTTGTCCGATGATCATGGAGTAAGCGGCAGCGGAGACGAGTGAAACCAAGGGTGTGGAGATCGGAGGGCTGGTAAAGCCCGAAGAGGAGTCCATAGAAGGACCGGGGTCCGGTAAAGACATCGTCGGGGTTTCTGATACAACTCCGAACGCTGGTAAGCCAGTCGTCGGAGTCGGCTCGGAGTCCGGCAGAACTGAGGCAGGACTAGTGTCCTGTGGTGTCGACACTGATGGACCAAGCGGAGTGGAACGGAAAGAGATACTAGCTGCCGACCAGTCAATCAACGGATTGAAGCGGTGGAGCCAGTTGTATCCAAGAACCAGTTCAGAAGGTGAATCAAGACGGGTGACGTAGAATTCCATTAAATGGGCTTCACCGGTTGGAAATCGGATTGACAGAGTGATCTGCTTTTTGATAATAGAGGACGAGCCATCGAGGTATCGCAACCGGATCGGACGTATTTCGGAGGTCGGCCATGCGTTCTTCATTACAATGTCTGAAGAAATAAAACAATGTGACGACCCCGAGTCGATAAGTGTCCGTAAAATGGTGTCGAGTCCCGAGGCGAGTGAGTCCGATAAAGTAGTAGCATAGAGATCGAGGTATAAGGCATTAGGTGAAAGAGAGGACGCGTTGAGATAGACTTCTTCCGTGGGCACTCCGAGAGAGTCAACGCAACTCCGAACGGGTGCTGGAGTTTCGGAGTTGCTGGTCATTTTTTTGACTCAGTGGACGGAGTGGCCTCGGAGTTCGGAGTCGTGGCGGATGCCCGACCCTGCGAAGGCGTAGTCCTCTTCTTACAATCCGCAGCCTGATGTCCCTTCCCACCACAATACATGCACAACCCTTCCTTCAAACGCCGAGCGCGCTCGGTGTCCGTGATTTTGCCGTTCTTGCCTAACTTGTCGGCGTAGGGCTTCGGAGTTCTCGGGGTTGCGGACCCCGAGGCTGCTCCGGACGACGAGGCGGATGCCGAGGAAGGATTGTTGGTGGATTTCGGAGTTTGTTGTGGTTTCTTTCCACCGCCGCCGGCACCGTGGCCCGAAGACCGAGACGCGGTGTTTGGGGCTGATTCGGTGTTGCCTTCACGCTTCTTCTCCGACTCCCGTTTCCAATAGCACTGATCAATGCGCTGTGCCAAAGTCCGAAGTCCGACGAGATTTGTCGGAGGATCAAGCACCGCGAGCTGGTTCTTGATCCGACTAGGCAATCCTTCATAGAATTGGGACCGAAGTGCCGCTTCACCCCAGCGGGTCATAGCTGCCTGGGTGTTGAATTCGACGATGTAGGTCGAGATCGGGTCCGATGGCTTCATCCGAAGCGTTCGGAGTTTGCTTTCGGCATCTCCGACAGGGTCATGCGGTCCAAAGACCGACATCAACTCCTGAATGAAGAGTGAAAAGTTGCCGTCCCAGTCGGGGACAGTACTGTCTGTGGCAAACATAGCGGGTTGGAACCAAGCGGCCGCTGCCCCTTTCAAGTATGAAAGGACAAAGATGATGCGGTCGTCGTCCGAAGGAAAGTCCTGAACTCGCTCAGCGAAGTGAAGTCCGCATTGCGAGAGGAATAAAGGAAGTTTGGAGGGGTCCGAGCCGTCGAAAGGCTCGGGGTTTCGGAGGTTGGATCGTGAACTCCGAACGGGACCCGAATTAGCTCCCGAAAGCGACCGAAGGACGGTAGTAAGATCGTTGAGTCCGCTGAAAATCCGAGCACCGATCTCGGCGTCGTCCGGAGTCCGAGGCCGACGCCGAGGGACAGGTCCACCACCTCCGGGCCCACCAGGACCATCATCATCCCCGTCGTCACCCCCATCGGGGGCACCTCCCACAGGTTCCTCGGGTTCGGTGTTCCGAGTCGGAGGGCGCTCGGGGTTCTCTGCCTCGGGCTCCGGGGCTGGAGCCTCCTCGGTATCTACCTCCTGAATAGAGGCCACGGAGGGCACTCGCATCTGAACCGGAGGGATTCCTATCGGAGATGGAGTCACCGGAGTTGTACCCCGACGGAGAAGCGGAACTGGTGCAGTATTTGGAACTGATGCTGAACGAAGACAAGGTATGGGATGAAAGACAATAGGAGATGGAGGTTGTTCTGAAGATTGGCCAAAAGTAGGTGGTTGAACCGGAGTTTGACCGAGAGTAGGAATGTTAGAAAATAGTCCGGATTCCCGACGTTCTCGGTGTTGGTGTGTCGGAATTAAAGGGTTAGGGGCGGTATTGCCCGGTGTGAAGAGATTGGGATTGAAGTATGATCCAGACATGGCGAACCGAATAGGTGAGTTTGATTATACTGTTATATGTCGAGTCAGGCCAAGGCCGAGGAAGTCCGACCTCGGAGTTCGCGGTTTCTCGCAACACTACAAAGAATAGAGTGAGCGACTATTCGGGTCCGCAGTTCCGCACAAGACTATAGTCTGGAGTCACGGAGTTCGGAGTTCGGAGTTGAAGTCCGAATAGAGGATGAAGACAGAGGCTCGACCAACGCCGAGATAGCGAAGAAACAATCAATAATCAAACTGAAGTACAAAACATATCTAACTAGCTTTTTAAACTAAGTACGCTATTGTCTATTGAATACAATAGCGTGCGAGATATTGGTAAGTAAGAAACATTGAACAATAAGGTAGCAAGGTGACTTAGTAAGGTTAAACAATAAAGGACTTCGGGCTTGGTAAGGACGCCCGAGAAAGAAGTCGGACTAGACAATAAGGCCTCGGAGAAATACAAGTCCGTCGGCCCGATGAGTAATCAGTGATTAGAAGGGAAACGCTCAGTAGACCTTCATAGCGTGAAAACCCTCTTCGGGAATTGCCGGACCGGGCCGGCCGGGCCGGCCGGTCCGACAAAGCACGGATATAACAGTACTGTTATGGAACATGCCTGCAAGCTAACACTGTTACCAACTGAGCCAAAAGGCCACTATGACAGGTTAATCCTGTCATAGGCTGCAGACTATATATACATGATTACACACATTTTACATGCATGTAACAAGGTCGGCGACTAGAGACTGCATGTAATATTGAACATTAGTGACATCCAAGATGGTTAGGAGGAGCTCACCATGGGTGCCTGGAGTTTGATCCTGGTGAGTGCTGGCAACAGAATCAACCGTCTCATTGCCGAATGGATTCCCATCCAGGTCTTGCCTCAATCTCTGCAAGAAGTTGAAATGCATGCTGTTGACCTCTTCGTCTGTATGAAGGTTGGTTTCGATTCCTTTCTTGCCTGTTGACCTGTGTGGAGGTGCTTTCCTGATGCCCTTCACTGCAGGGCCACATTTTTCTGGCCAGTGTTCTACCTCTGAAAGCAAGTGAACAAGCAAGATCATAATTAAAAAGCAGGATTTACTGAGATAGTCATCAGATGGGCAAAAGTTGTGCTGTTAATGAGCTGCAACAATGTGTGCACATGTCCATCTTCTCATCTTGTCATACCCCCCCTCCCTTACTACCCTCCTCTACATCTCAAGCTCCCTCCTTTCGTCCCACTCCCATCTGCCAGTCTCAGCGTACTTGGTACAGTCGCAAATGAAAGCACCGTTGTTCTCTCGAATAACCATGTGATATTTGACAAGGCCTGAGTGTTTGGGAGGCCTTCTCCTGTGGGCGGGACTGGGCCTTGGGCTGGTTTTGAGTCATGGTTGTGTAATAAGACAAGATAATAACCGAATTGCCAAAATTTTCTGCATTTGGAAAACTGGAGTTAGATCAACAAGTGGTAGAAAAAGATGAGCTAGGTCAACATCCAAACTGGGAAAAGACGAGTTGAGTCAACATCAAAACTAGGGAAAAGATGAGCTAGGTCAACATCAAAACTGTGGAAAAGACAAGCTGGGTCAACATCAAAACTGTGGAAAAGATGAGCTGGGTCAACATCTAAACCAGGGAAAAGATGAGCTGGGTCAACATTAAAACCAAGGAAAAGATGAGTTGGGTCAACATTTTGAGTGGTGTCTCAGGAGCTCAGTCAGCAAGTGGGATACAGTGTAAAGTTGAGTTGAATCAACAAAGTGCATGAGCTGAATCAAGAAACTAAGCGAGAACGATGGAACCACTGGAATGATCCAGGATGATGGGGGATAATGCGGGATGATGCGGGACAACCCGTGTGAGAGATCCTTCAGGGGCTTCCCTGAAGGCCATTTCTTTCACAACATGTAGTCCATTATATGAGCCGCAACCAACCTCTTTCAGTATTTCATCTTCAGCCAAACCCACGGATGCCATTCACTGAACAGTAAGCTATGAAGACTTTCCTGTGGGGCGCATTCGCTTCACGGTTTGCCCTCTATAGGGATTCAAGTAGATAAAGTTTTCTGCAGGGTTACATCCAGCAAGTCCCTTCCGGTCCTTCCCCTGAAGGTTTGGCCTTCACAGGAATGGGTCGCAGATATAGCTGCCCATAGATTCCTCTTCAGCCATTCCTCTTGGCCACTTCCACTCCGGTAGTGCCTCTTCAAGGGTATGACTGCAAGGGCATGACTTCAAGGGTTTTACTTCAACGGTAGTGCCTCAAGGGCTTCGCTTCAATGGTAGTACTTCAAGCGCTTCGCTTCAATGGTAGTACTTCAAGGGTCTCCCTTCAAGAGTTTACCTCCAGACTTTTCCTTCCAGCCCTACTATCTCAAGAGTATACCTCCAGGCTTTCTGTTTCAGTTTATTCTCTCTTTCGCTAAGTGCTT
This sequence comes from Mycena maculata, assembly GCA_029448575.1. Classification (NCBI taxonomy): domain Eukaryota; kingdom Fungi; phylum Basidiomycota; class Agaricomycetes; order Agaricales; family Mycenaceae; genus Mycena; species Mycena maculata. The sequence goes on from JARJLG010000003.1 coordinate 380,180, forward strand.
AGTCCATCATTTTTGGTTCCTTCGATCGTCTTTTGGTGAGTGATCTTTCGGCTAATTTTTCTTGATGTCTCGTCCTTGCATTACCATTTCTTCCTCTCTTCCTCTTCAGCACATTGCCAGCCACTCAACTTGATCAAAATGGCCGTCACAATACTGTATAATATGTTATTCTTTCCCTCGGCGGCTACAAACATTTAATCGGCCATCACAACTTGTTGTCTCTCGATGGGCCATCCTTTCCCTCTCACCACTGATCTCTGTCCGCTGTGCCGAACTCAATACCTCCAGTTCCCTACGGAGTCAACAGGATTTCACTCCTCTGTCAACCAAGGCAGGCTGTACCATGCCGTTCGTGGCGTCTTCTCTTCTGTAATGCCCCATTGACTTTTTTTATAGTGCGCCGACAACGACTTTTCTGAGCACCGTAAATGTCGAGGGTTCATCTGGTGCTCACCACTGGAATCTAGCCAACCCAGATCATCGCCACCATCTAACATGCATTCCTCGCCTATCCACACGCCTACTCCCTCCCCTTGACGCCCTTCACAGACCTGTAGCAAGGGCTGTGGGCAACCAGGCAATGCAGGTTGTGTTCAAAAATTTTGTAGAGCATGTTGCATGACTACAGACGTCGTCTGCAAAGCACAAAGGCACAACTACCAGCCTCCGGTGGAGCACTTACCTGGGAATAGTACGATTCTTCATTTCAGTCTTTATTTTATTTAACTCTGCCTCTATTTTTTTTTGAAGCCTCCACTTTACACTGGCCCATCGCACAAGCACCTGTCACCCCTGCGAAGGCATACGCCCAGCCCATTTCATCTACGTACGCCAACAAACTCATCAGGGGCGACTTTGCTATCGATCCTGTTCACGATCGTGCCAAGATTGAGCAGTATCGTTTGACGTCTGAGCGTCAGGTCAAATGTTATTGGTGGGAAAAAGTGCGTATTCAGTATTGTGGTCAAGAACTAAACTAACACCACCCAGGATGGACAACCGCCAAAAACCTTTATGTGTGCTATACCCAACGCTCCCTACTTTCACCCAAAAGATGACATTGCCATCACCACCGTTATTGGCGCAGCCCAATGTGACCCGTATTCTTTTTTGTACGGCACTGACTGGGTTACGACCAGTGCAGCCCAGCGTGTCAAGGCCAACGATATCCTTTGCTTCAGATCCGTGAACGTCACTCATTGTATCTGTGGTCCTTTTACTCCATCCCTTACACCCAAACGACGTCTTTCGGAAGCGATTGAGAAGCAAAACTCATCTCCCACCAAGATTGTACGCTATTCAAGGTGATTTATTCCATAGATTGTGTAATCAGACTGACCGCCTTCTAGTATTGATTCTATATCATCCAGAGCTGCAGAATTGCACTTGGCTCCTGAATCTAGGCGCACCCCAGAAGTCATGTAAGTATCAAACACATTTCCTGGTTCCGTATTGTTAATCTGCTGTAGTTCTATTGAAAGCGACAATGATGATGAGGACATTGGGTGAGTTTTTTTATTCTTTTATCTTTCAATTACTGAGAACGTACATCTACAATCAAGGTTCACAACTGCTAGACCAGTATCTCCTTCACCCAAATCCAAACGCACATTTCCTCTCAAGTGGGCGTGCGACATGGATAAAGGTTTTGGTATTATGGACAAAGAAGACTCCGACACAGTTGCTCAGCGTTTCGTTAAGGCATTCGTAGGCTCCAAGTGGGCAAGTAGTACATATTATGCACACAAGCGCGCCTGGGATGGTATCCTGAAGGAGCCCTCACAAAAGGCCAAACTTGACAATGCCATAGCAATAGGGCGCACGCCAGGGGGGGAATGGCATCCTTTCTGGGCTCTTTACAATTCATAGAAACACTTTCAATCTAGTTATCATCTTTAAATCTGAACTCTGATATTGGCCGTCTTACCAGTTAGTTAGAATATTGCCTGTACAGTTGCGGAGCCTTCCTGGGACATCACAAATGGCCAGACATCAGAAACGGATCGATTCTTTGACGAAAACTTCTACCCGACCGACGCATCTGTGCCCTTGTTGCAACGTCCACTATGTCTGCCATAACAAGTGAATATCTGTGAGTTCGGGCTGCATATAAAATAAGAACCAGCTTCTAACAGCAATGCTAGTCGCTCTCAAAATCTCTCCATTCCAAACCTCCAAGTCTGATACTGTTCTTCTGAAGGAGAACATTATTGTTACTTACATTTTTTTAGAAGCTTCTTGACCTTTGGCTCCAGGCCCAAAACAAAACGACTCTTAAGGTCAACACAGATGCCCAAGGCATGAGGCTCCTCGTTGAGGCCAAGGCTGTTGCGGACTGGAAATATGTCGGGGGGAGAAAAGCAGACCCTACCCGCCACTTTGAAAACTTCCTGAGGGAGCTAGTGGCCAGCAACAATTTGAAAGCGCCTTCAGGTAATAAAACATCCAAGCAAGCTCTAGACCCAAGTGCGTTACCGCCTTGCCAGAAAATTTGGGAGTTAACATTGTTTTGCAGTTGAAACCCACAAATATAGCCAAGACACTTGGGAAGATGGGAGAGTCTGGGCTCTGATCCTCTATGGTAAGAGCTATATGTGTAAGAAGATAACTGCTGACCGCTTACTAGATCCAGCTGTTGACGTGAACAAGGTCCCCAGGCTCATCGTCGTGGATTGGACAGCCGTTGTTTCAGATGACTTGGCGTTGATGCAACGCTTCAATACCTTAACCTTTCACCTTTACCAATCTACGCCCACTCAACGCCATCTTCGACCCAATCAAGTGGCTCAGCCAGAGGACTACAACTTTCTCTGTTAAAACGAAGGACGTTCTGGAAACTCGTTTTGAAGACTGGGTACCGGTTGACCACTGTATGTGACGTTTCACCCCTTCTACCCCTTCCACAACTCAACTGGCTTTAACATAATCCTAGCGTCACCTTTTGAGATTCTTCTTCTTCTTCCGGGTTTTGATATGCCTGGCATCAAGTTGATGGAGTTTCCCAAGGGTTTCGAGAGTTCTAATCAGTCTTTCAAAACCGCCAATTGGGTTCCTGAGGGCGATATTGAAGATCATTACCTTCCAGTGCTCGGGCCTCTCAATGCTATGCGCATCTTGGTCAGGGTTCAGCTCTTGGTATGTAATTGTGACGGAATATATTCCTACTGAGTTAACGCCCAGCCAGGATCCTACCGATTCTCCGCCAGAGAAACCTGCCCTGACAGCTGCACAGAAAAAAAATGAAGCAGGGAAGGTGTATCTTCAGAACACATATGGGCGACCAAGAGACTGTCCAAAGCATGACAGCAGTCAAGAACCGTGGTTCTCAGACCATCTCTGTTTTGGTCGGCTGGATCCTAGAGGTGGACAAGATCCTGGTCAAACACGTCGGTAAAAAGGTCCCAGGGACTTCCAAGAAACCCAAAATCGTCTTCGTCCAGAAGCACTTTGAGGAATTCTTTGGGCGTCGTTGGGCTTGGCTCAGTAGTTGTCAGAAGGCAGCCAGGATGATTAGAAGACGTCGGGATAGATTTTCAGATGATGAAAATCTTCAAAGCATTTTCGAGACGTTCTTGGAAGAGAACGACGATGAACGTAAGATCGGCGTGAACCATCTGATACAGTTGTTGCAGAAGTTTGAGGTTGACCAGGGAAAGGAACCAGAGGTGCCCGACGATGGACAGCAGGGAGATAGTTCAACTGATGACGAGTAGATGGTTGTAGTTGCAGACGTCCAAAATGTTTAGTCATCCCCTTTATTATAACGTTATAACGTCATAACGTCATTTTGAATTGCGCCACGTACAGAAATCTACCACATCTACGAATACAATTATTCTCTCCCCTCAGCCACCTTCTTGGTCTCAACTGACTCTTCGTTTCTAGGGAACCACCCATTCAGGTCTTGAACCCAGCTTTCGCCAAACTTGTCGGAGTGAAGAACAAGGGAAAGTCGTTCGCCTTTAAAAGGCAAGTTGAAGTGTGTGACTTCGCATGAGGGGAAAGCCATGATATTCCATGCATGGAGGCGGAACACCAAGCCCAGCTCATAGAGGCAGATCTCACCCCCCGTCCAATTTCCAAAGGGGATGACAACACAGAACAGCTTGTCGAAGCCGTCTCTGTAGGCCATCCGTACAGGCACTAACGTTCACAACAAATCCTCCGAAGGGATAGGCAGCGCTCCGTTCATTAAGGGGAAGTTTGGTCACAAAGATCTTGATCTCTCTGTGCTCGTCTGGCAGGAGCTTTTTGATCTGCTGAAACTCAGGCTGCATCCCATACTGAACAACAATGGACTTACATGATGCTCAACGATTATAGTTATAAGCTGGATCAGTTCTGATAGCAACTCTGCCTCCTCCGGGCGCTCACGTATCTCCTTGGATGGGTTGGGAACTCGCTGGCTATGGTTTACCCTGCTTTTGCCACGCTTCTTCACGAAGTTGGCATGAACGTCCTTGGGTGCAGTATGACCCTGAAAATTGACGTAAGACCTGTTGCCTGAGTAGAGGGAAAACGACCAACCTTCTCCGCATAGCGATTATAGAAGGAACAGTGCCAGGCCAAGTAAGTAAAGTCAATCCGTCCAGATATATCCTTGAAAACCTCGCCCGTCATAACTGATGAAAGCTGGTTGACGAAAGTATCAGGATGGGGAAGATAATCTTGAAGATTTGTAGCCGCAAAGCAGAGAAACTTGTTGTTGGCGCCTCTCAAGTGAAGAACTTTCCTATGGTGAAATGAGTAAGCAAGTACAATAGAAGAGTTGTTGCGCACCCTTCGCAAATATCAGTGTCTATCAGAAGATATGTATCGTCCTTCCGTACCCCTCCTGCATAAAAGCTGCCGAGCTGGTTTCTTTTAGAATGAAACGATTTAGAAGATAAGCCTAAAACTCACCTTGTCCTTTAGATCATCAATGGAAAGAACCTCAATGGCTACAGAAGCTTTCTCCCTTTGAATAGCAGTCCATGCCTTGGTCGTTCCTAGGGTTACTGGGCAAGGGGTTTTCTTCAGGTCGAGCAGCGTATCTATACGAATCTCTTGGGCCACACAGCTTTCATTCGCCATGGTCATAAGCTGGGTTTCCTTGGGAATGGGTAGCGCAACTTGAGTTTGGGCTATGATGTCCCAAGCAAGATCTGCTGGGGCAACTTGGAAGTAGCTAGCGTAAATAGAATGAATTTAGAAGCAGCTCGCCCTAGGTTATTAAGAACGTACTTGAACTCAAATTGATTCAGCCGTTGCTGGATTGAATCCAGGTCTTCAAAAGATATATATGATTGGACCCCTGAGGGCTCGGATCCTCTGTGTTGGATGGGTGGAGGAAAGAGAAGGCGGAAGTGTGAACTTTCCAGGTTCGAGGCCCAACATTTCAGTAAAGCAATCTGTGGGATAATTTGGTGTCGAATAAGGCCCCCAGTATCTGCTCTAATTGTATGGGATCCATTATCCACTGGGAGACGACCCATGTTAGCCTACAGGCAGGAACAAACTAGGACTATGCAACATACGCTCTGGCACTCGTAGCGCAAAAGCCAATCCTTCGATGACGGGCCTCGGGGCTTTGAAGATTTCCGATTTGCATCCAGCCGCTGCAATCATGGGAATGATGTACATGGTGGCTGGAAATACGTGGCAGGAAATAAGAAGAAGAGGAAATGCCTACGGAAGGACAAACATACCTGAAGCTGCCAGATACAAAAGTCGGGAGCCATGACCCAGCCATTTTTGAAGTTGGCGTTCGTTAACTGCGGAATTATTGCACTGGGCAGCAAGTTGGGCCATGCTGGGTTTATTCAAAAAGGAACATTTCCTTGCCCTGTCAGATGACAATGAGACAGGCCCCAAGGTAAGCAAGAAGCTACGTACCATTGTATGTGGAGCGCCAACTCCATATAAGAAATCATTTGCTCGAAATCACCCAGCACAATGTTCCTGTCTGCTTTGCGACAACGACTTGCTAGTTCAGCAATCCCCAAATGAACGTGCGCCTGGGAATCTCGAGATTGAGGGACCCCCAGATTAGAGGAAGGTTCAGGCAATGGCGTCAAGGAAAGCAGAAGACCTATCAAGTCACTCTGACGCTCTGGGGATGTTGTAAGCAAAGACAGTTTCACCACGAGCTTCGCTGCCCGCGCGCAAATGCTAGGAGGAGCATTGTTTGTGATCCACTCGTCTCCTCCTTGGTCTGCCCCTTGCTCTCCACCAGGCGGATCTATATCCATCCCCCCATCATTCTGCTGCTCCTCCTGCTCCAGATTATCACGCATCTCTGGGACTGAGCGCTCCACAGGGGTAGCTGTGGCATCTGGAAGGCGGGGGCGGTTCCCGTTTCGCGGACAGTCATCTCCAGGAGCTAGTACGTGACGGCGACCTCGACCGCGACCTCGTCCCATAGCACGTCCACGGCCCCCACGCCCACGACTTCCACCGCGCGCCTCAGCCACATACTCCCCGTCCTCGTCTCCCCCATCCCCGTCATCGCCTCCATCAGGCGCAGGGGCAACTTGCGCCCCGGCAAGCATTGAAGACAACGCAGCAGCAGCCTGCATCTCCAAGTCAGAGGTCTCAAAGGTATCGAAGGCAAGGTTTGCCTGGCGTTGGGAGCGACGGTATGGTGGATCTTCCAGGTTTGCCTGGGCAGAGGTACGCTTGGTTGGGGTTTTTTCTGGAGAGACTGTGGTCGAAGATGCGACCAGAGTTGTAGCTGGGGAGGATAGCTGAGGCGACCAGGGCCTTGGGGAGATGGCGGGGGAAAGAGACCCCTCAAAGGTCAAAGCATTTTCCGGTGTGGGTAACTGAGCAACAGATTTGGGGGAAGCAAGCGACAGACTCGCTGGTGACGTTAGCCCCGTAACAAGGGGAGATAGAAGAGACAGGACGGGCGGGCACGGTGAAGGGGTCCGGGGGGGTGCAGCCACCGTGAAGGGGAATGAGGCTGGCTCGGGTTGGGGAGACCGCTGACAAGAGGTCGAGGCGAGAAGCGTGTCAAAGGCGTGACGCGAAGTCAACGCCGGTGCGGGACGCAAAGTCAGTGCATGTGCGGGACGTGAAGTCCGCGCAGGTGTAGGACTTGTGCATGTTGGGAAAGGCGAAGAGGCTGGGGGAATTCAGATGAGGAGAAAGTTGGAGGTAACCTGTAACTCACTAGATGGCTGCGGAGTGCCTGGACTAATCACAACCCAGGTCTTCTGCTCCTTTGTACCCTCTGCCAATAGCTTGTCTCGAACGCGACTCAAAGCGGCGGTTCGAGGCGTATCTTGCTGAGGAAGGTCGTGTTTTTTGGGTTTGGGGAGGATCTGCAACAGCAGGTTGGCATCATCGTCGTCAACGTCGATGAGGACCATGGCAGTGAAGGGGATGGAAGAGCCAGTGAAGAGAGCAAAGGAAACCAAAGAGAGACGCCAGAGAACGAGCCAGAGAGGCGGCGCTGGAAACAGTTCCCACGCCGGTTATTGACGGGCTGCCGGTGGCCGGATTTTCACCCCTGGGGGTGAAAATCGTTCGCGGTGTGACGGGGGCGCGTGGGGGTGACAACGCGACGCGACGCGAGAGAGGCAAGAGCGAAGGCTTTGCCAAACATCCGTGTAGCCAAACAACACTACAGCATCAACCATCATCTCCCCATCCCTCAAGTTCTTGTGTTCCATTCCAATCACACGGCACAGGCAACAAATTCATCTAGACGCACGACATCGCCGGAGGCCTCGCGCCCCTCGCCCGCCCTTGGCGTCCAGCGGCTGAGAATGTCGTCCCGGGGAATGTTGGCAGTGGGAGCAGAGGGCGGGAGGGGCGGGTAAGCAATGGCGAGAACAAGGTACGTTTCGTTCTCTTCTTCGTATCCGCTGATTGACTCGCGTTCCATGGATGCAGCAGATGTCCGCGGCGACAAGTGCGGTTGCGCCCGACGAGTCCGACTCTGAGGACAGCTCCGAGTCGGAGTCGGACATTGACACGGATGGGTTTGAGCTTGTGGAACGGGAGAGCGACACGGCACTGGAGGAACTCGCGCCCGTCACCGCCAGGATGTTCATTGACACGGCCCGTGCGGCTCCGTCGGATGGTGCGCGAGAACTCGGACGAGACACTCGTCGAAGTCGAGACTGAGTTGGCAGCGAAATCACGGCGCCCCGCGCAGGCGCCTCTGTCCCCTATCTCCCCTCCTGCAGACGGCGCCGCGAGACCGTACACCCGCGCCCGGGCCAGCGGGGCGCCTGCGCCCGCTCAAACAGATGCGAATGTGACCACCACCAGGCCACGCACCCGTGCGCAGACTGCAGACGCAGACGCGCGCGCCGGAACCAGAGGAGTCGCGTGCGCGTACCCCCCAGCTGCTCAGACTGCACTCACGCCCGTCCGTGTGCGGTGTACCCGACTCCTGCGCCCCGAGGGAGGGCACGGATCATGCACTTGCACAAGTTCTTGATCCGGCCGGGCGGTGCACGCGTGTGCGTGTGCAGCGGGGCCCTAAATGCAGCGTTATCGTGCGTCCCTACTTCTCTCATTTTATAGTTATTTTACTGATGCTTTTTTTTTGCAGCTTGTCCTCGAGTGCGGGACAGCCGCTCCTGCCGACTCGGAACTGCCCTCGCCCGTTTCGCTCCCATCTGCGCCCTGACGTGTCGCCGCCCCTACCGCGGCGTCTTCGTCAGCCTTCCTCCGCACTCCCCAGCTCTGCCACGACCACGACCACCCCTCGATCCTCCTGCCGCGAAGGACCTCAAGGCCGTACGTGCACTACTTCAGCGCAAGCACGGCGGCTCTCTCGGGCGACCATGGCGTGGTCGGGCTGAGCCTCCTCGCGGGCGGCGTGCGCAGGTGTCTGAAGCCCGGCGGCACAGGCAGGGCACCTGCCAGCGCAAGCACAAGCACGAGCGCGGTGAAAGGGTTGCTCAGGTTCAACGGTCTAAATATGCAACTGCCAAAATCCCCCCTATCGAACGACTGAGTTACACCTAACTCACAAAGTGAGATTAAGCACGACTAAACCGACAATAGACAGACTCCAACACCAACACACTCCCTTAATGACCTTGATACACTGACGAGATTCGGGTCTTTTTGGACACAAGTATAGGTCCAAGGAAACCACGAGTAAACGTATTTGTCACAAAAGTATTCAATTCCCGTTCCCCCAAGGGTGGCTAAGTCTCAACTAGTTTCTTGAAGTGGCGTTCAAGACACAACCTGAATTTATCGGTTGGTTCCCAACGTGGATTTAAGTTTCCCAACTATGCAGATATAACGGCTCTAGACCGGTTTGTTTTTGGTGGACTATTAATCCGGTGGGCTGTTTAGACCCGGTTGTTTGGCTCACGCCTCAAACTTGCTTGGCTCGCGCCCCGTAACTATGGATCACGCCTCAAAACACACACAATGGCTCACGCCTCGGACTTGGTATGGCTCACGCCCCGTAACTGACACTTATAAATCCCACTGATGCTATTCCAAAACCGAACTTAAATTCTGAGACTAATTGACAGCCAAAGATTCAAGCCTAAACTTCAACTCCGTACGCAAGGGCTGTATTGCTCCTCACTTTCTGGGGTCTGGTTCAGTGCCGTCCTCCCTGGTTCTGCCCTCCTTATATACTGTACAAAAACTATTACATATGCGTGATTACCAGGCCTCGGGTATTCTACTTAATTAATTAGCCTGCAATCGGTATCAGCTGCGCGCGTCCTGGCGCCCTTATTCGCTACTCGAACTCTCCTATGTGTCCGTATAATGACTCCCGTCGATCAGGGGATTATATGTGTAATTAGTCCCCTGAATAGGATAATTGACTCATATCTTCCTCTGTGGTAGATGCCTCAACTTCTAGTATCGTTGACTGGATTGTATGGTTTAATACCTTTCCAATGATACCCCAGATGCCCTTAATCGGTATCCAGAAACACGCAGTACAAGCTTAATCCGGCCTGCGGCTTATCGGGTGATCGCGCTGTCGCGGATCCGGTGTATAGGAGTAATAATTGTAGGTCCAGGCCTTGATCAGGTGACCCATCGCGTCGCGTCGGGTAAGCCAAAGTCGTGTAAACAACTAGGTGTTTCCCTCCCGAATAAGGTTCCTGGTGTGCCAATAAATGCCAGAGGTGGATGGTATGATTCTCCCTTTGATAGTGAGCCGGTGCCAGGCGGAGCTGAGAGTGAGCAGCAAAGATAAGTAACAGTGTTTGCGTCCGTCACCAGGGGGGGTTTTTTTTTTTTTCGGTCCAGTGTTTTTGAATTTTTTTTCGTGCCTTTCCCGCTGACTTCTTCTCCAGTCCCAGAGATCACGGCCATGAAGCCGGAGGTCTTGCACGTGCAAGATCTCCAGCGTCTGTTGTCCCTCACCGCGCACGGGGGTGGCACGGCGCTGAGGTCCTCGCGCTGCGCCACGCCCCCTCTCCCTTCGACCGCAACGCCTGCGCCCGCGCCCGGCCGCACGCCCTACACACCCGCGCCCAGCCCGTCCCGCCTTACGCATCCGGCAGCACAACCCCTCTCCCTTCGACCCGCGCCCAGCCCGGCCGCACGCCCTGCACGCCCGCAGCAGCACACCTCCATTTCTGCCTCCGATATGTTCGTCCCTCCAGCCTTCAGCTTCCCCCCCCACTCCTGTATCCCCTTCGCACAATCAGCCCACACATACTGCCTTCAATGACTCCCAACAGCCGCAGTACGCGCCCGTCGTCCCTCCCGCTCTCTGCGCCTCCGTCCCCGCCTTCTCCAGTGAGCAATCGCAGTACAGCACCTCCATCGTCCCGCCGCCATTCGACCTCGCATACCTCGCCGCCCAATGCGCATCCCCAGCCGACATTGCACAGCTCGTGCGGCTCGTCGCACAGGCCGGCTACATGCACGCGCTTGGGGCGGCCGGCTACAACCTCACCGAGAGCGCGCCCGCCTACGAGGGCACGCAGCAGCCGATCTACGTCGCGCAGGAGCTGGATGGGGTGCAGCCGGTGTCGCTCCTTTATGGCGCGGGCAGGTGTCCTGAGCGACGCCGGGGTTACGCGGCCATAGACTGGGAGATGGGCCCGCAGGTGGGCGGCACGGCGGGGGGTGTAGAGGCGCCGGCACAGGATGGCTGGTGGGCTGCACGGGCGGCGGTGGCTCGGTCGCCAGCCACGGGCCGTCACCAGGGAGTATCGCACCCGTAGACGCGCAAGCCCGCGGTGCCTGTGGTCGTTGAGGCCGAGTCGGCGTCCGAGGCGTTTGACTCTGAGCGGAAATGCACAAACGCGTCGTACGTGTCCCCCGTTCTCCTTCCCGCGTCTCCCTCACTCAGTATCTCCCAGGCAATGGCGTATGTTGGGCACCGCATCCGCGAGTACTCGGTCAGGGGCCAAGCCGCGTGAGTCGCCGTTCGAGTTCGAGGACACGTCTTCGGAGGGCTCTTCCGAGTCTTTGGACAAGGATGATGCTGCATCTCTCAGCGGCAGCAAATCGTCGTCGTCTTCCGGACAGTGTAACCTGTATCGCCCTTCGCTCCGCTCTCACCCGTACGCGCGACCGCAATCCCGTCCCTCCTCCCCTTCCAGGCGCCCCCGCTCGTGCCGCGGTCTCGTAGACTCGTTCGCATGGGTGTTTGGTCGGGTGTAGTTGATGGCCCCATCTTCTATTTCACTTGGTCGGTTTTCCTGACCTCATGTATCCTTGCGTATTGGTATCCGTCATCCATCTCCTACTCTTCTTTCCAGCCTTCGACCGCAACACCCGCGCCCAGCCTGGCCTGCCATATGACAACCAGCCGCATCCCGCCCTCCGAAATCGCGAGCGCGCCGGCCACCGCGGGCCCCGCCCGGAACGCATGCGCATCCTTCTGCAGCGCCGCCGCTCTTGCAGCCGCCCCGCTCCGCCTCTCTCATCTTGGCGACATCCTCACCCCTAACCCGCTGCCGAGGTTGATCGACGAGCAGTCCGCGCTGCTGATCGACGTGCGCGGCAGCGCCAGCATGCTCGGGTTCGGCGACACGGGCCGGTGGCTGCTCAGCGCACTGAGAGAGACGTGCACAAGTTCCGCAGCAATGGGCACCCCGCCGCACCCGAGCCGCCCTGCCCGCCCGTGTCGGTCACTATTTCGACACTCGCCACCTCCGCGCGTTCGTCAATAATATCTTCTGGTACGGCGGCGAGGAGGAAACAGAAGGCGAAGGGGTGGTTCTGTCCGGTTTGTCAGCAGCGTGCGTTTCTCTCTTATTCTCTCGCCCTTCCTTTTGGTTCCCCAAGGTATTCCTATTATTGTATATATCTCCTCTAGATGTTATTATAGTTAATGCTCAAACATAGTAGAATAGATTACCTACAATGTGTTAGATGATACAATACAACTTTTCCTGAGGGTAAATTAATTGTGTGAGATTGATTACATCACAATAACCTCGGAAGATGGGAGGGTATCGAATTCGAGACTCTGACATGTCATACTAAACTTGCTACTGCAATGGATATATTGTTCCATTTGCTTATTATCAGGAAGGAAGTGTACACTCTGTTCTACACAGGTTCAACCTTCTACATCCTAGCACCCCTTAACAAGGCTTCGTCTTGGAAATGAGGTTTGCGTCCTGATTTTCGAAGATCCTCTACAATCTTCTCATTGCGCAGGGAAATCATTTCATCGAGAAAGAAATTGAAACTGTGAATTGATGAGAACGAACGACTTACAGATAAAGTCAGTGAAAGCGTACCACAATACAGGCATTTCTCGAACAGTATTCTGGAATTTGCCGAACCAAACATTTGCCTGCTCTGCTGCAGACGAGTTGAAGACCCATTTACCATTTTCCCCAATGAGCTCCAAGAACTGGGCAGGGTTGCAGTTTTGCTGGCAGAATCCATCCCTGATTGCATGCTTGCATTTGAAGTGAAAGACGTCTACAGGGAGACCAACATTGTCAAAATATGTGTCTCCAGAGCTGCGAAGGTGCTTTAGGAATTGACAGTTGTTATCGTAGAAGATGTAAGACGGCATCGATCCTGGAAATTTTTCTACAGGGAAAGTGGCTTTCAAAAAATCCTGGAATGGAATCAATGGCCGAAAATATCCAAAAGGGAATAGTACTGCAGACCTTGACGCCAGTGATACCTTCTGAGCCAAAGAAAGTCGCCCGGGAGATAATAATCCCGCAACAACGCACAAATAGCTGTTCGTTGTGCGTCCAGTTTCTGGAGGTCCGCCCTCTCACTGGAGGTACTTCAGAATCCTGAGAAACAGCATTTGGGAGGGGATCCACAGTATGTGAAGCCGAAGAAGCCTGCTGTTCAGATTATTAGCTGTCATGGATGGATCGAATGATATAATCCAGCTTACACTTCTGCCAGCCATTGGGATTTGTGGGACCCCAGCGTTCCGTAGGCGTGTATGAAGCTGGAACATAGCAGTATTGCGTTCATCAACTTGGTTTTGAAAGTCCTGATGGGCTTGCAAAGCACAGGTGCGAAATCCCGGAACGGTATCAGTCTCGCATCCGTAAACACAACACTTGTTTATACGATCCTGATGTGTGTGGCAAAAAAAATACTTCTGTGTCATGAGGGGCATCTTGCAGTCATGCACGCAGCAGCATGCATGACGGACAGTGACCCCATCGTGCACACCAGCAGTCATCCGGTCTGAATACCATCAGATAGATAGTAGTTAGAGAAGTAAAGAACGCACACCACTGGCCGTCCTCTCCTTGATAAACCTTCATACATCCATCACAGGCATGACGCCAATGCCACTGGCCTGTGCCGGCCATCTTGTAATTTCGCTCCGCGAGAGCTTCATCCAGACGATGATTTTGATAATTGCCATGTGGCACAGAGAGAACCTTCTGACGCCTTCTCTTATCCCGCAAAATTGCATGGAAAAGAAAAGAGTCTAGGACCAACTCGCCTGTAAGTTCATGAATGAGACTTGAGGCATTGGGAACGGCAGTAGAATTTCCGAGGGCCGAATTATAAACCTTGGCAATCCCCTCACATGTAACGCTAGAGGATGAATATGAGTTCTAAAGGGAGCTAAAAACGACGGCACATACTGAGAAATGACCATCTGCGTTTCAAAGTAGACACAGAGTTGCTTCTCAACCAAGCAGCTCTGGGAAACATGTATGATGGAGGGGACATCCTCATCGTAGTACTCGTTCCGTGCATCTGGATCTGTTTTTGCCTTTTGTACAGAATAATTGTGATAGTATCGTGTTGAGCAGCCTGATAGAGATACATATATCAGTGGGTTACGTCTGAAACTAGTTGCGTACGTCGGCAGTATAGGGATTTGGAGAAGACTGGTAGTATTCCCCGATGCAGTGTAAACAGACGAGCTTCTGCCTGGATTTCTTCACCGAGTTTGTGAGAGTCACAGCCAGAACGCGGACAATACGACATTGGGGGCCCAACGGTTTCTGCTCCTGTGAATTTTCCTATGGATGAATGACCTCTGAGGAAGGTAGACTGACCTAGTTTATGATCCAGGCCATGAAGACGAAACTCATCATCAATAGAGGGAGGATCATCCCGATAAAAGGTTTCGCCCAGATCGCCAAATGCCAGCCAACAGAGATGTACTGAGTTGACATCCAGCATAAGAACTGAAGAGAGAAATCCGGTAACATGGGCTGGAAGGGCAACTGGGGGAGGATGCTGAGGTGGGACGATCTCGAGCCACAAACGCTTTACCAAGTCCAAAAACCTCTGAACCTGATTGAATGTAAGATTTTGTTCTAAGGAGGGATAGCTCTGCAGACGCCGTAGAACCTCCACAGCTGGTGTCTTAGAGGTCATAGTTGAAGCTCAAGTTAAGCAAGATAATCAGATCCGATAAGTGCTGGAGGAATGCGGTCAAGTGCACTGATGGCTGAGATAAGATAAAAAACCCTGTGAAGCAGAAGTTGTGAAGTGAGGGCCCTGAATGCGCTCCCATGTTTGGAATTCACTGAAGGACATCCTTTTAAGGGAAGACCCTGAAGGGGATCCCATGGGTGGCATTCACCGAAAGACATTATCTACGGGGAACGATGTGAAGGGAAAAATATGAATGAAAATCTGTGAAGAGGAGCACCAGAAGGGATGTACATGGGGAGGAGTACCTGGACGGGAAGCTCTTCAGAGGTTAGCCTGAATGAAGGCTGGTGGAAGGAATTACCTGTATGGGTAGTGCTTCAGTTGTTGGTCCAGAGCTCAATCACAGGAGGGATTCTGTTGCATGTCTCTGTCTGGGGCAACATTGTTGGAGGTACACCCCTAGAGATAAGTTGCTGAGGCGCCTGTAGTGAAGTATATTCCATGTAGGGCATCTTCTTCAAGCTAGGTTCTGAAGTATATCGCTTGAAGGTGTTTGTCTTAAGTAGATTCCATGCTGAGGGTCACATTCACCTTCGGCTTCAAAGGGGTTGGTCTTGAAGAGTTTGTCTTGGGCGAACATTATGGAGAGTTAATCACGAAGGGCATGTCATTCGAAGAATACAGTATTGGAATTTGCTATGCAGGGTCTACCGGTCATGTATGGATGTCCTGGGAGGCGATAACTTCCTATTCATACAGGTGAAAGTGCATGGAAGCGAAGTACATAGGCGTCATGGGTCGGGAGGGGTGGATCTAAGAGGATTTTCCAAAAGGGTTTATGCACGTTTGTCCCGGGGACTGTCCGCGGGACAACTGTCCCGCATCATTCCAATCGTTCCGGTGTTTTGCCAGAATCGACTGGGAATCGCTCACTCTGACTTCCCCTAATACCATCGTCTGTGAGAGGTTCATCTCGTAGAATGAGCGCCTAGATATAATAATGGGCAAGGAATTTATTTACTGAGGTTCCCGGCATTGAGGTATCCCTGCAATCGCTCTCTCTTGGTGCTCGTTCCATATATATGGGTGTTTCAGTCAACTCACTGATCGAAACGTTTTAGAATCATGAGATACTGACGCGATGAGAACGGCACCGTTGGCCTTTGCCCAAGCCAGGAGGACCTGCTCGTTGTTCACGTCCAGCCGTCCCGCAATTTCGCTTCCGAGGTAAGCTTCGCTTCGTCCATTAGTGCGGGAGCTAACACACCTATACGCCTTGATCACAAATATCGTGCTTCGCAGCGTACTCGAAGATGGGAAGCTGGCGCGCATAGACATACGGTGCAGCAGAATGTAAAGGTGGGAATTTAAAGCCTACGCAGTAATCATTATACATTATACTCATACTCGCTTAATACTCGCTTGACTTTCGCAGACGCGAGGTCATCGACCTCGAATTGCTGACCGAGCTTCCGGTGGAGACGTCAATATTTAAGACCGGACATGAAGAACTGGAGAACGGACTTGGCGAAGCCTTGGGCATGAAAGTCGAGAGCACCGGGTTGACGAGGTAATTTAGGCCAACTCACCGCCCTTCCTTCTGGAGAAGGTCCGGCGATCAACGGGATCAAGGCCATCAGTTTCTTTGATTTAGGCGCAGCGCGTTTTTGGAATGCTTTCTCTTGTAGCCATCCATTGTTCGTCGATACAGGGTGGCATGATGGAAAATATACACCATTTCTCCTCGTACCACCACCTTCTGCTTGCTTTTTTGCTCTCCCGTATCCAATGTCCACCTTGAACTTGCAGCCTCTTCACAGCGTGTCCATGACCCACGGTGACGCGTTCGACGGTACGGTCTGCACGTATTATTATTGTCCATTTATTAACATCCGCTACTTCGTCGCTAGCATCTACTTCATCCACAGGGTCCACCGGCTCGAAGCGTCACTGGCTCTGGAGTGACGACGAGGACGAGGACGAACCTGACCAGAAACGCAAGAGGCGTTCACTTTCGCCGATTACACTTGGAACGAGTTCTGTGCGGCGTTCTCTGACCGGCTCGGATGTAAGTCACCATGAACTCCACCTGCGTAATGCATGATTTTTTATGCCGCTTAGCACCGTCTCCGCGTGCCTCGATTTCGCGATAAGTTCCTTGACTTGCGCGATCGCCTTGGACCTTCATTTGTGGACAAGACGGAATCCTTATTCCAACTCCCTGACCAGTTCCGGTACCTTCTCTTGCGTCCTCCGAAGTTCGGCAAGACCGCGTTTCTCTCCACGTTGATTCAATTTTACGACGTTCGTGGAGCTGAACAATTCACGGAGCGCTTTGGAACCCTTGCTGTGGTCACCACCACCGGGGCTCCTCGTGTCATCCCTCGCCACAACCAACATCTTTGTCTTTCTCTAACATTATCTGACATTTATGTCCACGTGGATGTCGAGGAGCTTGCCGGCGACTTGGCGACCAAGTTTTTTACTGAATTGCAGGTTTTCCTCATCGAGTACGCGACAGAGTTAAAACTCTCGGATCCGCGGACCTACCTGATGGATGAAGCCGATGATGTCTTCGGAAGGGTGTTTGTGAGTCCTCGCTTTGGCAACTTGCACGGAATTGTATCTTAATGTAGCATCAGGACGTGGTCAAGGCCTCTGGTCACACTCTCTTTGTCAGTATAGATGCATACGATGCCCTCCTCCTCCCGAGCTCTTTTGCTTTTCTCCATTATCCTATGATGCAGAAGCATGCGGGCCAACGGGATATCGAGCATCTCCTGGATTCGTGTCTTTGGGGTCCTCTCCTGGCTGGGTCTGAAGTCATCGACAAGTTGTTTGTGACTGGGACTCTTTCCTTTCAGTCCCCAGCTTTCAAGAACTTACACCTCTCCGTACCCAATCTCCCACTCTGCTGCGGTTTCACAGAACAGGAGGCTCTCCAGTTCGCGCGTTCGATACTGGATGAGACGGCCCCTGAAAAGGCCGACCTCCATCGATCATGTGGAGATTATCTTTTTCCATCCCATGCTGCCGGCACTGACTTCGATGAGCCTGTCCTTCACCCCCAACGGCTTATCAGTCGCATTTCCGAGATTTCTTCGGGACAACCGCAGGACAACGATTATTCGTTCCAACTCTTATCGGATCTTCTCCAGCTGCTTCCAGCGGAGTCGGACGTCCCGAATGCAGTAACTTTCAATGGCTTAGTCGAGCTGCTCGTCACTGGTGCAGTGGAAGTCGACGGCCCGTTGGAAGCAGCCATCGATTTCGATGGCTCCTCTGTATCTTGGAGCGCCCTCTACCATGCCGGTGCGCTCACTTATGACCACGGGTCGAAGTCGACTCTCCGAGTAGCGAGCAGTGAAGTTTTGTCTCTGGTGAGTCTGCTTCCTCCATCCTGCCAAGTGATGTTGTCTAATTACACTCAGATCCACTCCCGCATAGATGACCTCGTAAACGATCGCCACGAGCTTCAACAGGAATACATCACTACTTTGTACAACTACGACATGGAAGACGATCCCAACCCCCTCTTGGAACTTCTGTCGGAGGTCCTTTGTGACCAGACGCAGCGTTCCTTGAGCAGAAAGCGCGAGCCTGATCTCCGTGGGATCCTTGAGCTTGTCATGCGGAATACCCTGTGTAAATCGAGCGCCCGACCCATCGATCCCATCATCCTCCTTCCCGCCGACGCATATGTCCCGATCGTGGTATACCGGCCGAACCTGGTCCAGCATTGGGAGCTCAAGACCCTGACGCTCCTCGGAATGTGGCGGGCCACAAACCTCCATGACGAAGAACCCACGGTCGAGGCCCTGCGGAAGCTGCACGAGGAGCTGATCGACGACGACGACGATCAGCTCTTGGCACGGCCGTACCGGGTGTGGTCACCCTCCCTCCATGCGATGGAGACGGTGACAGTGGGGAGCTTCTTGGACCCAGAGCCGATAAATCCACAGTTCGTAGCCGTAGGGGGTGCCCGCGTTCTGAGGCGGCAGCGTCCGGACTATACGAGCACACCTTTAGTACCTGTCTCTTAAATAATGTGCTTGACACGGGGATTCAATATTAATGTATTTCTGGATTATAGACGCACCGCCTGCCTTGATCAAAAGGTAGTAGAATACCTTGATCGCCGCGCAGGAAAAAGCCAGAGCTCCTAGGTGCCTCAAATCGCTTACCCCGAGCGTGTACTTGCACTCAGGAAGGATAACCCTCTTTCATCTTGCAGTTTCCTTCTCCCCCTTTCCATTTCTCCCGGGCCGCGTCGTCCCTCCTTTATGCCAATGCTTGGGCGGCGGTCGTCGGCGCATCCTGCGCCGGTCTCGTTTGCGCATCCTGCGCCGTATCGTTTCACTTTGTTCCCCTTGTTCAGTATATGCCCGCGTCGCGTCAATTCTAATCAATGGCCTCCACCTAGAGCATCTTGTCATCCGCTTTGCAGTACATTGGATGGCTTTCGCTGTTTCCGATAAAGAATCCTTCAAGTAGTTCAGAAGTGGTTCCACTTCTGACAAATTTGCTATGCAGCTTCAGAGCAATTTAACTCGACAGACGTCTACTAACAACCTGACGTCGTAAATTCCACACTGGATTGTGTATTCGATCACGTCCTTGCACACGAACACGAACACATCTTATGTTCCCGCCGCCTTAATTATTCACGCGCCTGGGAGATTTGGGATTCCAATGATCATTAGGCTTGAAAGCGTCGACGTACACATACATATGCGAAACCCCAGTGCATGAGGGCCATGCCCAATCGAGACAGATATTCGCTTAGAGACAGTTCACGGATTTCAACCTGTTCCTTGCAACGCACAGGGGGCGAGTAAGAGCAGCAATGAAGATTCGTACTCGGGGAGCTTATAGTACCGCCGTAAGGTCTCAGTCCGAGAGTCCAGAGGATCGCAGTGGGGTGCGAGCGGGGGCGGCCAACAAGAACTGCGGTGCTCGCGAAATCCTCTATGCGACCCGCGCAGACGTTGACAAGATATGCGGCGCGGTACACAATGTACCGTACCCATTCCTCCGCGGCTTCACTAACATTCTCGACGGAGGGCACGCACGACCACCATTGCAGCCATCAAGTTGCGGCATGGTGCACTCGTAGATACGGTAGCCACCCCGTGAGATGACCATCGCGAGAGATCTGAAGATACGCATCGGTAGTGTTCAGGGATTGCGACAGGGAGCTTGCAGGTCGCGGAGACATACGCGCGGACAGAAAGGCCCGTGCTACAGGCATCATATCATCGCAGTAGCCGCCCAGCTTCCGACATTTGCGAGGCATGCGAGGAGAAGGTGCATGAGGGAAGTGGCGAGTGCAGCATCACACGCGGCCGCATACGCAAGGCAAGGGGCGGAATCGCCCCGGCGAAGCGTCGTGCCGGCCAGCACTGCTGTGGGATGGCGAGCTGGACGGTGAGGGCGTGCGCGGGCGCTTGTTCTCATTATCCTCGGCGTCGGCGGAGGGAGGGTACGGGGCGCAGAACAGGTGGGGAAGAGACCGGTTGCGGGCGGGGCCGTAGAGCACTCATGCGCGAAAACAATTATTATAAATAAGCGGTACGGGTGGCGCCAAGAAACGCACATCGTGAATATGCGGGCGGTAGCATTGCAGCCGGACGGGGGACACTGCGAACTCACTGCTACATGAGAAATAATTAGTGGATAGAAGACAGGGAACGCGTAGAGACGCACCAGATCCGGCAGCCGTCCTCGACCGCTCTCTGCGGACGTGCGACCTTGAGATTCCCCGTGATATCGTACGGGTTCGAGCGACGTTGATCCGCGTCGAACTCGAGCTGCGCCAAGGTGTGCGCGAGGATGCAGCACGCCCAAAGGTGCGAAGAGAATGATGGATTCGTCGTCGTGGTGGTAGATCGTCACCGATGGAATGTGGAACACGCCGATACGTTCGAGGTGCCAGTGCCGGTGCAGATGCAGATCGACCATGGAGTTCTTGAGTCGATGGCGAGTGAGGACACGACGTGAGGCTACCAGTGAACATCGACTGGGATCTGCGTGCGGTGCCACGTCATGAAAAAGACCAGCAGTAGCCAGATCGCCAGCAGCGCGTACGTGCCCGCCACTAAATCGACGTAGTTCTCCCCACTTTGCTATCATTCCTACGTGTTATATTCGTGGCCTGTGCAGGGAATATTGGCGGTGCTTCACGGCATGTCGACGGACGCTTGCCCAGGTGCCTGGAGCGCCAGAGAGCCGCAGCGAAAGCGACAGGAAACCTCAGGGTGTACGAAACGCTGCCGAATAAGCGCCGCCTCGCGCTGGCATCAACTCTGACACTATTGGAGTCCGGACCCTCGGTTTTCCCATTACCAGTGCCGAATCGGATCCCCACAGAGCCCCGTGGGTTAATCTGGCCATCGTGACTCTGTTTCCTGGATTTTGTTTTCTCGAAATAGTGAATAAACTTACCGTTGTGCGAAGGACGACTCAAGCTTGCAAGCTTGAGTCGGTCTTGACACGCAGGGCATAAGGCTTGGTGCCCGCCATCTGCGCCATCCTCTTCCCGATGTCTGCCGAGGGCGTGATGAACACAAATTCGAAACGGACACCGGCGACGGCGAAGAATTTGAGTGCGCGACACCTTCCGCCTTGAAGTCGTGGTGGTGAGCAATAGTCAGCTGAAGCATCCTGATTAACGTGCCGCGATCGAGAATCGCGACAGCATCCACGCTCAGAAAGTTGGGTGGAGGGATCCAGAGGCGGTCGTCGGTGGATTCAGAGGGATCGCCCGGCTCGGATTGAAGGATGCGGAGCCCCGCTGGTAAGAAAGTGGTTCTCTCGTCGTTCCCGGTTGCGCCACGCCGGCACGGATCGACACGCCAAGCCGACCCTCTGCACGAACCGGAGCCCCAAGACAAGACCAAGACCTCGTAAACGCCCCACAGAGCTGCGGGTGAGCGGAGAACTTGCGGAAGAGACTACGCTGCTCGTCCACAGTCATCTTGCGGAACGGACGCGGCCCGGAATGGCACAGGAAACGTGTCGGGATATAATATTGACGAAAACGGGCGGGGAGGAAGACTCAAGAGTCAAGAGACATGGTGAAATCGCAAGTCAACAAGTCGAGGCCGACCGATGTGATCCGCCTTTTCGGATTTCCTACGATTCTGCTTTCACCGCCAGTTTCAAGACAGTACTATGATAGCTAGAAATACGTTGAATCACCGTGTCAAGTAAGTACATTATTTAAGGAGGTGTTAAAGAGTCCGGACGCTGCCGTCTTACAACGCGGGCCCCGCCTACGGCTACGAACTGTGGATTTTCCGGCTCGGGATCGAAGAAACTCCCCACTGCCACCGTCTCCATCGCATTGAGGGAGGGCGACCACACCCGGTAGGGCCGTGCCAGGAGCTGATCGTCCTCGTCGTGGGTCAGCTCCTCGTGCAGCTTCCGCAGGGCCTCGACCGTGGGCTCTTCGTCGTTGAGGTTTGTGGCCCGCCACATTCCGAGGAGCGTCAAGGTCTTGAGCTCCCAATGCTGGACCAGGTTCGGCTGGTATACCACGATCGGGACACACGCGTCGGTGGGAAGGAGGATGATGGGATCGATGGGTCGGGCGCTCGACGCACACAGGGTATTCCGCATGACAAGCTCAAGGATCCCATGGAGATGAGGCTCGCGCTTTCTGCTCAAGGAACGCTGTGTTTGGTCACAAAGGACCTCCGACAGAAGTTCCAAGAGGGGGTTGGGATCGTCTTCCATGTCGTGATTGTACAAAGCAGTGATGTATTCCTGTTGAAGCTTGTGGCGATCGTTTACGAGGTCATCTATGCGGGAGTGGATCTGAGTGTAATTAGACAACATCACTTGGCAGGATGGAGGAAGCAGACTCACCAGAGACAAAACTTCACTGCTCGCTACTCGGAGAGTCGACTTCGACCCGTGGTCATAAGTGAGCGCACCGGCATGGTAGAGGGCGCTCCAAGACACAGAGGAGCCATCGAGATCGATGGCTGCATCCAACGGGCCGTCAACTTCCACTGCGCCAGTGGCGAGCAGCTCGACTAAGCCATTGAGAGTTGCTGCATTCGGGATGTCTGACTCCGCTGGAAGCAGCTGGAGAAGATCCGATAAGAGTTGGAATGAATAATCGTTGTCTTGCGGCTGTCCCGAAGAAATCTCGGAAATGCGACTGATCAGCCGTTGGGGGTGTAGGACAGGCTCATCGAAGTCAGTGCCGGCGGCGTGGGGTGGAAAAAGATAATCTCCGCATGAGCGATGGAGGTCGGCCTTTTCAGGGGTCGTCTCGTCCAGTATCGAACGCGCGAACTGGAGAGCTTCCTGTTCTGTAAAACCGCAACAAAGCGGTAGGTCAGGTACGGAGAGGTGTAGTTTCCGGAAGGCTGGAGACTGCAATGAAAGAGTCCCGGCCACAAACAGCTTGTCGATAACGTCGGATCCAGCGAGCAGAGGGCCCCAAAAACATGTATCCAGTAAATGCTCGATGTCCTGCGGGCTCACAAATTTCTGGTAGATCGTGGGGTAATGGAGAGAGGCTAAAGAGCCCGAGAGGACAGGGGTGTCGTAGGCATCTATACTGACGAAGAGTGTGTGTCCGGAGGCCTTGATCACATCCTGACGGTGCGTCAGTCCAGGTGCGTGAAAATTGTCGAAGGGACTACTTACAAACACCTTCCTGAAGACGTCACTATCATCTTCCGACAGGTACGTCTCCGGAGCAGAGAGCTTTAGCTCTGTCGCGTACTTGACGAGGAAAAGCTGCAATTCGGTGAAAAAATTGGAAGTAAGTCGGGCAGCAAACTGCTTGGCGCCGACGCGGACGTTGATATCCGATAATGCAAAGGATAAAGAAAGATGTTGGCTGTGGCGAGGGATGGCGTGAAGAGCTTCTGTGGCCACCGCAAGGGGTCCAAAGTGTTCCGTGAATTGTTCAGCTCCGTGGACGTCGTAAAAGTGTGTCATAGTGGACAAAAATGCAGTCTTCCCGAACTTCGGGGGCCGCAAGAGAAGGTACCGAAACTGGTCGGGCAGTTCAAATAGACATCGCGTCTTGTCAACAAACATAAGCCCAGGATGATCGCAGAAGTCCTGGAAATCATCGCGAAATCCGGGTAAACAGAGACGGTGCTAAGTGGCATAAATAATCGTGATGCAGTGGAATTCACGAGGACTTACATCCGAGCCGGTCAGAGAAGGCCGCCCAGAATTCGTTCTGAAGGAAAGCTGCGAAAGTGAACGCCTCTTGCGTTTCTGGTCAGGTTCGCCGTCACTACTGGAGTCCTCGTCGTCACTCCAAATCCAGTCACGCTTCGAGCCGGTGGACCCCGTGGATGGCGTAGATGGTGGTGACGAAGAAGCTGTTGTAAACGGATGTTACTAAATGGACAATGAAAGTCTGCGGAGACCGTACCGTCAAATGCGTCACCGTGGGTCTTGGAGACGGTGTGAGGAGGCTCCACCAGCAACTTCGATGCCTGGCCATCTCGTATCTGTCGAATAACGAGCTCGTTGAGCGATTCAGTGGCCATTTGTGTATGTGGTGTGT
The DNA here is from genome assembly GCA_029448575.1 of Mycena maculata. Taxonomy (NCBI): domain Eukaryota; kingdom Fungi; phylum Basidiomycota; class Agaricomycetes; order Agaricales; family Mycenaceae; genus Mycena; species Mycena maculata. Next base: position 404,481 of record JARJLG010000003.1, read on the forward strand.
GGGAGAAACAGGAGAGCAAGGCTTCGTCACGGCACGCGATGTGACTCTTCGTGGGTCCCGGAACTTGCCCGAACTTGCCCGATCAACCTCTCTTTGAACAAAACACTCAAGTGGCATCCATGGCCTCCTCCACTGAACCTCCAGAGCATGTCATTCAATTCCTATTTCTAGACAAACATCATCGGCCTGACTTTCGCCCTCGCACTATCTCAATACCTGCCCCGAAATTCACGCGCATGCCAGTTTACGAGTTTTTTTTTGATGGTAGAAACCCAGCATCGAGCCGAATGCAAACAAGGACGTTGCGTTCTGTGTCAGGGAGGGATGCTTATAAAATGCGCTTGGCGCGTAAATATCCAACTTGCCACCGCGGAACAAATAACTCGTGGAATCGAGCTGGAACACGACGCTGCAAAGGGAATAGAACTCATGATTCCTCACCGGTCCATGTGGCAATACTTAAAATCCACCGGCGACCCAAATAGGATAGATGTTCTCTTTGAGTGCACTTTTGACAGTAAGTTATCGCCCAATTTCAATCCTTGTCCATACTGATATGTTCTCGTAGAGACTGATCAATGGGAAACCGATCTCCCAAGTATGGTCCCTGCGAAGCGTACGCGAAGCCTTTCAGAAGATGCGGCCGCCGGGAGTGAAGATGTGGCCGCCGGGAGTGCAGAAAATATCGCCGCGAGATAAACACATTTTTGAAGGATATGCGCGAATCTTTCCACTTTGGCACGATCACGGACTCGAAGATGATGGTCACCCCGGTCTCGGTGGTGAGGTAGTCGCTAATAGCGCGTGCGATATAGTCTGCACGTTGTATGCATTCAACAATCTTCTACAAGAAAGACGCAGACGCACGTTGCAGCCGTAAACTACTGGCAGTCGCAAAAATGACAGAGAAAAATGTCGTGCTGCGAAAAACTATCAGGAAAAGGGAGGTGGTAAGAGAGGGATGCACGCACGTCCCCACGAATATCCAGAGACCATGAACTTGTGCCCTATGCTGCCCTCTGTTCCCATAGTTTGGAGATGCCATCGCTCAACTGCAGGCAACATCGGACCTTCAAGTTCCCACCACTAGTGCCCAATCGGATCCCTGGAGAGCCTCGTGGGTTAATCTGGCCATCGTGACGCTGTTTCCTGGATTTTGTTCTTTCGAAACAGTGAGCAAACTTACCGTTGTGCGAAGGAAGACCCAAGAGACATGGTGAAATCACAAGTCGGGCCGATATCCGACTAACTTGATTTCCTACGATTCTGCTTTCACCGCTAGTTTCGATACAGTACTACTATGATAGCGTGTTCACAGGATTCGTGTCTGGCAACACAAACTCTTAATCATGCCGATTTTATCTTGTTTCGACATAATAGCGCCCGGAACCCGTTCTAGACGCGATTTGAATTAGTGAGAGTCGAGAGGACTAGCTGAAAAAAGTGCGCATGGATAGAGTCATTGTAGTGATATCGTCTACACGAGATTGTAGGTGATCTATGAAATAGAAATACGTTGAATCCCTGTGTCAAGTATGTACATTATTTAAGGAGGTGTTAAAGGTGTGCTTTTATAGTCCGGACGCTGCCGCCTTAGAACGCGGGCCCCCCCTACGGCTATGAACTGTGGATTTTCCGGCTCGGGATCGAAGAAACTCCCCACTACCACCGTCTCCATCGCATTGAGGGAGGGCGACCACACCCGGTATGGCCGTGCTAGGAGCTGATCGTCGACGTCATGGGTCAGCTCCTCGTGCAGCTTCTGCAGCGCCTCGACCGTGGGCTCTTCGTCGTTGAGGTTTGTGGCCCGCCACATTCCGAGGAGCGTCAGGGTCTTGAGCTCCCACTGCTGGATAACGTTCGGCCGGTATACCGCGATCGGGACGCAGGTGACGTCGGCGGGAAGGAGGATGAAATCGATGGGGCGCTCGTCCGGGGCACAGTGGCTGTTCCGTATGACGAGCTCAAGGATCCCGCGAAGATCAGGCTCGTGCGTTTTTCCAAGGGAGCGCTGCATCTGGTCACGAAGGACCACCGACAGCAGTTTCAAGAAGGGGTTGGGATCGCCTTGCAGGTCGTAGTTGTACAAGGTCGTGAGGCATGTGTTGCCAAGCTCGTGGCGTTCGTTCACGAGGTCGTCTATGTGAGAGTGGATCTAAGCGCAATTAGACAACAGGACTTGGCGGGATGGAGGAAGCGGACTCACCAAAGACAAAACTTCGCTACTCGCTACTCGGAGAGTCGACATCGACCCGGGATCATAAGTGAGCGCACCGGCATGGTAGAGGGCGCTCCAAGACACAGAGGAGCCATCGAGATCGATGGTTGCATCCAACGGGCCATCGACTTCCACTGCACCAGTGGCGAGCAGTTCGACTAAGCCATTGAGGGTTGCTGCATTCGGGACGTCCGACTCCGCTGGAAGCAGCTGGAGAAGATCCGATAAGATTTGGAATGAATAATCGCTGTCCTGCGGCTGTCCCGAAGAAATCTCGGAAATGCGACTGATAAGCCGTTGTGGGTGAAGGACAGGCTCATCGAAGTCAGTGCCGGCGGCGTGAGATGAAAAAAGATAATCTCCGCATAAGCGATGGAGGTCGGCCTTTTCAGGGGCCGTCTCATCCAGTATCGAACGCGCGAACTGGAGAGCCTCCTGTTCTGTGAAACCGCAGCAGAGTGGGAGACTGGGTGCGGAGAGGTGTAAGTTCTTGAAAGCTGGGGACTGAAAGGAAAGAGTCCCAGTCACAAACAACTTGTCGATGACTTCAGATCCAGCCAGGAGAGGACCCCAAAGACACGAATCCAGGAGATGCTCGATATCCCGTTGGCCCGCATGCTTCTGCATCATAGGATAATGGAGAAAAGCAAAAGAACGCGGGAGGAGGAGGGCGTCGTATGCATCTATACTGACGAAGAGAGTGTGACCGGAGGCCTTGACCACGTCCTGATGCTACATCAGGATACAAATTCATGCAAGTTGCCAAAGCGAGGACTCACAAACACCCTTCCGAAGACATCATCGGCTTCATCCATCAGGTAGGTCCGCGGATCCGAGAGTTTTAACTCTGTCGCGTACTCGATGAGGAAAACCTGCAATTCAGTAAAAAACTTGGTCGCCAAGTCGCCGGCAAGCTCCTCGACATCCACGTGGACATAAATGTCAGATAATGTTAGAGAAAGACAAAGATGTTGGTTGTGGCGAGGGATGACACGAGGAGCCCCGGTGGTGGTGACCACAGCAAGGGTTCCAAAGCGCTCCGTGAATTGTTCAGCTCCACGAACGTCGTAAAATTGAATCAACGTGGAGAGAAACGCGGTCTTGCCGAACTTCGGAGGACGCAAGAGAAGGTACCGGAACTGGTCAGGGAGTTGGAATAAGGATTCCGTCTTGTCCACAAATGAAGGTCCAAGGCGATCGCGCAAGTCAAGGAACTTATCGCGAAATCGAGGCACGCGGAGACGGTGCTAAGCGGCATAAAAAATCATGCATTACGCAGGTGGAGTTCATGGTGACTTACATCCGAGCCGGTCAGAGAACGCCGCACAGAACTCGTTCCAAGTGTAATCGGCGAAAGTGAACGCCTCTTGCGTTTCTGGTCAGGTTCGTCCTCGTCCTCGTCGTCACTCCAGAGCCAGTGACGCTTCGAGCCGGTGGACCCTGTGGATGAAGTAGATGCTAGCGACGAAGTAGCGGATGTTAATAAATGGACAATAATAATACGTGCAGACCGTACCGTCGAACGCGTCACCGTGGGTCATGGACACGCTGTGAAGAGGCTGCAAGCTCAAAGTGGACATTGGATACGGGAGAGTAAAAAAGTAAGCACGAGGTGGTGGTACGAGGAGAAATGGTGTATATTTTCCATCATGCCACCCTGTATCGACGAACAATGGATGGCTACAGGAGAAAGCATTCTAAAAGCGCGCTGCGCCTAAATCAACTTGGAAACTGATGAGGCCTTGATCCCGTTGATCGCCGGGCCTTCTCAAAAAGGAAGGCGGTGAGTTGGCCTGAATTACCTCGTCAACCTCGGTGCCGCTCTCGACTTTCATGCCCAAGGCTTCGCCAAGTCCGTTCTCCAGTTCTTCATGTCCGGTCTTAAATATTGACGCCTCCACCAGAAGCTCGGTGTCAGCAATTTCGAGGTCGATGACCTCGGTTCTTCGCGTCTGCGAAAGTCAAGCGAGTATGAGTATGATGATTGATTACTGCGTAGGCTTTATAGCCGTTTGCGTAATTGATGACAGTAGCTGAGAAAAAAAAAAAAAGAAGAGTTTTGATGCCAGAACTTGTTTTGCTCATTTCTCCTTCATTTCTTGTCCGATCAGGCTGAAAATAGGAGGGATTGAGAGGGTTTCCTAAGGCCTTCACAACCATACCACACTCACCACCCAATTCACAGATTCAAGCTTGATGATTTTTCCCTTGTAATCAATGAATTTAATGGATGTCCGATTTTATAATACACCTATCTCCCTCAATTCTCAACGAAATTACATGTGTGTGGGTGCGTTAAAAAGCCCCAATTTGCCAGTATACAAAAAAAGGTGACTCACTGATCGTGCACAATGGTCAATTTACCTGAGTTTGTGTCACAATTTAGATGCTATCTAATCGCGACAACGCCTTATCTAAGCGCCTAATCAAGCGCTCATCTATTTAAACACCAAGGCTATGCTTGAGTCATCAGTGATCGGACAGCTGACAGGTGTCATGCTGCAGACATGTGGAGTATGCATGGGCATTACTCAGAACACATGGCTCTAGGACGTTTCTTACTCAGAACACATGGTTCTGGCATGTTTATTATTCAGAACACATGGTTATGGTGCTTATTGCACATGGACGCTCTATTGTATATATTATTAGCACTAGTTACATAGCCACAGACGAACAGTATAAGTAGTGCAGCTAGTCGCATGTATTCCTTAGTCTTTTATTCCATCATTCTTTGAGCCTCACTCTTACCGAGCACCTCCAATCCGCATTGTGCATCCATTGGGTGTTCTTGAGCCTTGAGCGTGACAGTTTGTTTATAACCCCTCCCAACATAATCACACATTACACCGAAGGATGAGGGCCAATGATGGTCCAAAAGCACATAGAAGATTCAGGTGAATTGGGGTTTTAATCCGCTCCCAGTTTCATGTAATTCTATTGAGAAATGAAGGAGATATGTGGGTTATAAAATTGGACATCCATCAAATCCATTGATTACAAGGGAAAAATCATCAAGCTTGAATCTGTGAATTGGGTGGTGAGTGTGGTATGGTTGTGAAGGCCTTAAATCTCAATCCCTCCTATTTTCAGCCTAATCGGACAAGAAATGAAGGAGAAATGAGCAAAACAAGTTCTGGCATCAAAACTCTTTTTTTTTTTTTTTTTTTTTCTCAGCTACTGTCATCAATTCTGCAAACAGCTGTACATTATCACCTTTATATTCTGCTGCACCGTATGTCTATGTGCGCCAGCTTCCCATCTTCGAGTACGCTGCGAAGCACAATATTGTTATCAAGGCATATAGGTGCGTTAGCTCCCGCACTAATGGACGAAGCAAAGCTTACCTCGGAAGCGAAATTGCAGGACGGCTGGACGTGAACAACAAGCAGGTGCCTGCAGGTGCTCCTGGCTTAGGCAAAGGCCAAGGGTGCCGTTCTCATCACGTCAGTATCTCCTGATTCTAAAACTTGAACGTTTTGATTAGTGAGCTCAAGAGGGCGCGAGGACTAAAATCCCGATGGACGATGCACCCCCCGGGTGGGGTGGGTGGGTCCCCGGATCTGTCGGATTCGGAAATTTTATTCATATGCCAAAAATTTTGTTCTGCCAGATCTGGTGGCCGCCAAGCCACCATTGGTGCACCTACAGAACAATGTGAAATTGAAAGGAGATTCTTTTGATGCAAATGCAATGACAATACACTCTCAGGCTGACAGACATGCCAGAATATTATTATTGTCTCCAAATCTTGTCTGACTTGTCCAAAGCATCATCCCCTGTATGGTGGTCAGAATGCACTTTTATTATTTCACCAACACTAGCAGTGACCCGTGCTCTGCTACGGGGGCCGCAGTTATTTACTTCCAGTGTTCCCAATTTATTCATCGCAAATGGTAACAGTTGCACTTAATGCTGGACTCACCCACCAATTTTTCAAACACGATGAATGTAAATCAATTTCTGAAGCCTCCATTCCGTAAACGACCACTATTCACTCCTGCTTCACTTGGTTACATGTGTTCTGTGGCGTATCCTAACCAGACCTTGTGGTACTACGTTTCGAGGGACCTTCCCCTTTGTCATCTTCGTGGGCTCGTTTTCTGGGCATGGTGGGAGAGACATGAGATTTTCTATTATTGAAATTGAATTTTAGTTGCACGGGCGTTCCCTCGGTCTTAGGGCCTGGGGTGCAAAATCAGGACCGCTTTCAAATTGTACAAAGTGCTTACCTTTTGGCACGGGGGTATCGGCGCCCTTGACACTCCCCAAAAAAATGACAGTATCCATATCTAAAAGGAAGTGGATGACTTGTCCCGGCTTTCTTTCGCCATTGACTTCGCGTTCGACATCCATGATATGGCCGGTGACTAAAACACGCGTGTAGGGCCCAGGGACAGGCTTTTTATTCCCTTCCCTGATGTAACACTTATTGTTCGGGATCAAGACTTTGAAGGGTGCGGGGCTGAGGCCCTTGAGGGCAGTGATGTATTGGTCGGCATTAATTTCAAAGGTGCCATCGGCCTCGTTTGGCTTGGAGGAAATACCACAGACATGCACTATGGCGCGATGGCACATATCAATATCTTCGGCCGGTCCAAGGTACACTAACTGAAAATATCGTGAGATGGAAGGTAATATTGACAGTGTTCACAAAATCTTGCCTCCAGGATATCGCCTGCAATATGGTAATCATTCCACTGCAACTTGGTGACTGAGTGATGTTCAATGGCATTGGTCATGCGTGCCGTCTAGTAGGCGCTGTGAGGGACATGAATACGAAGGGGAAGTTAAATTGTGTACCTGGATCCATAGACTGTATGCACCGATATGATCCTCTGGGAAAATGAAATTATTGCCATTGTACCATGTGAGGCAAGCCACAAGGGAGGATTCAGAGCCCCCCAGGAAGATCTGGGCATCAATGGTATATGTCTTTGGCTTTTTTTGCGAGTCCGCCACTCGAGGATTTTCCAATGCGGCCAAGCAGTTGATAGTCACCAATGACATACTGGAGGGATTGAGACTGAATTGGAACTTGGGTGTAAGGGATTGCTGTTTCTCGGACGAAAGAAATAGTGGAAAGAGAAAGAATTTTGAAGAGCATCAAAACATGGAAAAATACAAATAACACCACAGGCTCGAATACCGACACGCCAGCACCAAACCGACAATTGTTATGACCCAATCTCCACCTACTGAATCTGATACCTCTCTCGTTGCTGCAAAGTCGGGCGAAAACTCGGAATCCACTACGGTGAGCAGTACCGTGGAAATCCTAAATGGCCGAGTCCTAAATATTGGCCAAAGCCAGTTGACGATCCCAGAGCGTCGCCAAAGGCCCAGTTGAAGATAAACAGCATGGTAAGCTGGTAAATCACCAGCGGACTGTCAGTTCTGACAGCCGGAGTCATTGAACAGGGCCTGGAAGAGCCAACGTCTTTCAACGTTGTTGAGTTCCAGCACAGAGGTCTCAGACATGTCGACATCTTTGTACTCGAGGTAATTACCTGCGAGCGTCGACAGAAGTGAGAAGAAGTTGTGACAGATATCAACAACAGACTACACGTACAACGTCCACCCCGACTGTCAATCAAATACTATCGAATTCTATCTACTGCTTTTCTATCTACAAAGACTACTGGAAAATCTGTGGGAATACTACATTAGGTGTTCTGTTCTCTCTCGATCTCTCTGGTAACAAAATCCCGATGTGACGATGCGATGTGGCTCTCGAAAATGCGACGTACAGTTGACCGTGGGTGAAGACTGGCATTCACAGATCAACCCCGACGGACTTGACCAATTGTCCTTGTGCCTTGTTGATCGATATAGCGAAGGCGAGACGGGTCGGGAACTGGAGGCGTGAAATCAGAAATGCAAAGTTGTTCGTGTTCCCAGACGGCGTGAGTGTGATGCGAGGTATAAGTGCAATCTCGCTGTTGTGGTCTCCACCAAGAATCTTCACCTCCAATACACGTTCTGACATCCACCACATGACCATTCAGGTTCCATTGCATAACCCTTTGCCGGGGGCAAGGTTCCGGAGAAGAATTAACGGGCATCCAATCTTCAGTGTCAGCTCACCTGGCGGAATACCAGCTGCATCCAGTGAACGGAGATCTTCAACTGGGATGGCTTCATTCACTGGGTCGTCTGCACCCGCCTCAGTGATAATCTTGTCTGCACTAATGAAGGTCTTCGCCTCGCCTGTCATGCGGCTCAAGACAGTATCATTGAGCCCTGATACGTCAGTGTTGCAGGCTGCCAGAATTGTGCGCTCCGAGAAGTAATTTGGCAGCGGAGTTGGCCCATCGATCTCAGGGTATACGAAATAAATCAGCAAGTCGGAGTCTCGATGAACCATGTTGGATGGGAGATCTACGGTGCCATCCTCTCGGTTGGTCTTGCTATAGCCAATATCTAGAAGCCATTTCGCAAAGTTGGCCTCTTCTGGACCCTGATCGAGGTGCATATTTTGGGTTAGTGTCAAAGTTTCAATGTCTTGCCAGAGATAGGATCTCTGGAGGCAAGCATCGAGAATTTCTTCCTGTGTCCCTTTCAGGATGACAGGAAGTGTTTGCTTGGGATCTGACCCATAGACAATTGTTTTCCTGCCATATGGGCGATCGACCACGCAAATGTCTCGGAATGTGCGGTCAACAGCCTCGTGGCAATGGCGATGATGCATCATGGCCTCGTCCCAGATGATAAGGTCGGTGACGCGGATCAAGGCAGCGCGTTGGCTCTCCTTCGGAATACAGCATGTGGATTCAGCTGTTAAACCCTCTATCAGTATCTTGAACATCGAATGGGCAGTCCGTCCACCCCGCAAAAGGAGCGCTGAGATCCCCGAGGATGCGACACACAATACGATCTTGCTTTGCCCTCGGCGATGGTGGGCCATGGCGTTGTAGACAAACATCTTCCCAGTGCCACCAGAACCGCTGAGGAAAAAGCCCTTGCCAAGCTTCTGCTCAACAGAGGCAACAATACGGTCGAATGCATCATGCTGTTCCACATTCATTTTTTGAACATCGGCCTCCGCCAGCGCACATTCTTCAGCTGCATCGTAGTTCAGCTGCTCCACAATCAATGGGTTCTCTGCCTGTACACTCCAGTCATATTGCGGGGTCGGCATCTCAAAGTCTGCGAGGGTATGGCCTGATTCTCCTAAAATTTCGTCCAAGAGGAAGAGACCATAATCACAGACATTGTCATCGGTGGGATTTTCACGCCCCATCCGGCGAAGTCTCCGTGCTAGATCATCGCATATATACAGATGGAATTCTTCCCACAATCTCCGCGGCTCGGATGGATCACAAAACAGAAGGAGAGTTGCAAAGAGGTGTCGCAACCGTTCCCTGGTCTGCATCTCTGCTGCTTCCGAGAGACAGAGACACCATTCTCCATCATCTTGAAGAAGTCCTCTAGCAAGACAGGCCTGGTGATATGTAGGATAACGGATATCTAACCACACATTCTTTTAAGAAACTGGAATGACACCTAGTGGGAATGTTCACACCTTGATAATGGTACAGATCATCATGGGATCGAGGACCTTTCACGATCGAAAGAAGAATACGAAGATAGAAACGTTCACCGGCAGTCTGAGAAACAAAGTACATACGGCCGAGCGCCCAGCCCTTTTTCCGTATACCCCAGTGTGGTTCTGGATCCTCTTGCCACGTGAAAAATTGTGGGAATTCCTGATAGGCATGTTTCCAGGCTTCCTGTCCCAGGAGCCCGGTATCACAATTGGCTGCAAAAAAAGCTTGAAGCTTGCTGACTTTGCTAGCTGCACGCTGAAGGAGTTCCTGGGGATCTTCCGCAGGATCAAACCGAACCAGGTGTTGTCCAGGCAAATGGACAGGGAGCCTGACTACATTCGGGATTTGATTGTGCATGTCGAAACGAAATATGCGCCAAGCAGCTTCAGATGGACCAATATATCTGCCATCAATGAAAGACCGGACTTCATCGAGGTCCATTGAGAGGGTTGCATGGTCTCCGCCCTTGTGGATGTATTTGAAGGGGTATTTGATCGATCTGACCGTCGCTGCACACTCAACATTGATGTGGCAGTGGAAGCAGGCAGATAAATAAGGTGAATATGGAACTATCCACAAATTATCGACCATATGGCTCCCAACCTTGTAAGCGCGGCCGTCCTTCTCCCTTCGGTACAAAGGGTAGCCATCGACATTCATTGAAGTGACTGGTTGGAAAGGTTTTGGATAGTACTTGGTGCATTTACCATTCTCCATGCAGGGAGCACGAACATTGAAGACGCCACAAGGACCATGGACCATACAACTCTGTACTGTTTCAAACAACAATGGTTGTGTCTCTGGGTCCGGCCATCTTGCTCAGATTATGGAGTCTACATCCTGAGGCATATTCAGTCTGGTGGGCGACAGGATGATCTATTTCCATACCTCCGGGTTGAGCAGCTTGAACAGGCGCTCTAGGAATACCAGCATGTGCATGTGGGGTAGACCACGCTTCTGGAACTCGATGGTGTACACGTATGCAGCACATTCACCGAAAATTCCGTACTTATAAATCTCGTTGATTATTTCCTTCTTCTTCAACTCGAAAACTTGTGCGACAAGATCTGGCCGATCGAATGATGTCTGCCCTGGTAGAAGTTCAACTGTAACTTCCGAACAGCGCGGATTCGCTGTGACAGTAATGAAGAGGTCCACCTTCTGGAAATAACCGGCAATGGCCATTGCATCCTGGTACCTTTGCTGCATATGGCGTGGACCTCCAATGTAGGATGAAGGAAGAATGCATCGACTCCCGAGCTGATTAAGTCGACGTTGTCATCACGATTTGAAATGGCATCCTCCAAACCGTTGTATAGAGACGCACACATCTGTTTCTGGTGGTGTTGAATATAGCTGAGTCGGTTATGGTCCACAGATGCAAAGGCATCAACCAAATATTGTTGAAAGAGTCGGCCGCCGCGAAGAATGGTTCAAAATTTGGTGGCCCGTGGGAAGATCCTATAGGCATAATATCGGGATTGGGTGAGTCGTCCCGGATTGGCCCGAGACGGGTCATTGAGCCTGAGGTCCTCGTACCATCCATGCTCTCCGCGCGGGAACAGGAGGACATAATATAGTGTTGCATATGTCGGGTGACGATCTGAAATCCTGGATAATGGAGCCCATCCTTCTGGCACGCGAGGGCACCCATCGAGACCCCCTTCTCCATTACCTGGGAGGACAAATGCAACTTTGTCTGCAGTTGGAAGGTTGTACCTGTGTTTATCCTGACCAGACATCACCCGGAGATGGACTGCGACATCCTGAATTTCGGCATCCTGATCAGCCAGAATCTCGTACGCCTGCCGATACTTGGCGGTGTAAGGATGCAACTGAAGGAGCATATCTTGAAGTGTCTGCATTGTATCCCCTCGGAGATCACTGTTCCTGTGCATACGCTGCCGAAAAGCAATGGCGGGGTCAAAGATATATAGCTGAGAATATGACGGGGCACGGCCCTCAGGAGCGGTGAGAGCACCCGACAGGTGATACAAGTATCCCTGAATCTGAAAGACCCACCCGCTCTGACCTTGTTGATTGATAGCCTTATCGTTGTTCACTCCGAGAGAAGTAAATGCCAGTGCAGCATTGTATTGTGTAATGTGGCTATGGAACTCGGTTGCCTGTGTATCGGCTGCTACCAAAAGTTGTTTGAGCTGTGGTGGGGGTTCAGGGAGCTCCAGAAGTGCGACTTTGCCGTGATTACAGCAGCTGCCGAACGCGGGGAATCCATCTTTGGGTTTACCGGTAGCCTCATCGCGCCAATGTAAAGCACCACAGTGGATGCAGACGACATCCATACGGCCGAGATTGTGCGGCTCCTCATACGCACGGCGCGCTGCCATGAACAGTGGATGACGACAGGGAAGGTTTGCTCGTCGACAACTTCGCTGAGCTCCATCTCCGTAGGGCCCCATGTCAGCGCACAGCTGACTATGGGTGCTGTCACTCACTGTTCTGGTCTGCTCCTCCAGTTCCGGTCTTGCCGCTTGTGCACGTCCTCCACACCCCCTTTTCCTCCGCCTCGTCCTCGCCGCACTGATCCGCCACGGACAGCTATGTACAGATGAGTTTGGCCAAAAAAAGCTACAATGAAGAAGCTCTGCTCACCTTCCTCCTCTTCCTCCGGTTCGGGTGCCTCTCGCCGGCGTTGTACTCGGCAATGTGGGGCGGGCACATGCAAAGCGTCTGTTTTTGCATTGATCATGAACCAGGGCTACAGCACATGCAGGGCACAAAGAACCCACCGTCAATGGAGTTTGAATGTTCAGCATTACAAAGGTTTGTCATGGGAGGTGTGAGAGGCACCAGATCATCTTTTTATCCTGTTAGTTCGTGGCATGAGGACAGGCAGAATAACTCCCATCGGGATGCTCAGACACCATCCATGGGCCATGGAGGACAATTTGCTGTATCCCTGGCCGCACTTGGTTCCCAAGAGTCCCTAGTATTGACATAATGAGCTGACCGGTGAAACGGTGACTATGGGTATACTGATGTTCGCGAAGATAATCAGAAAGCTGCTAGACAGCAACTAACCAACTAAAACACTACAACCAACACACACACACACACAATTGAGTTCGGGTCGTCCTGCAGTTTACAGGTAAGATTGAACTTCTCAGGTTCGTGTCTCGAAAACGCCAACTCGATAGAAGTCTTATTAGGACTAGTATGAGCACAAAGTAGCCAAAGATTGACCAGGGATTATCTACTTCGACAGAAGCGATATGGGTTTTATATATTTTATACTTCTAGACACCTCAAAAAGATATCTCGAAGACCTATCACACCCAGGATGGGAACCTTTTAAGGTCGCTTAAAAGACCTATGGAAAGAATGTGTATTCATAGTCTAATATATCTGGATTGATTTAACGAGATTCAATGAAGTAAGAAAGGATTACAGACACAACTAGAATTCATAGGTCTTTTCGACTTGATTGATTTCTATCTTATTCACCATGTAAGAAAGGTGTCTGAAAAGAACATCAATCAGGTGCCAAATCAACCATATTTGATTTCTGGGGTATCGACGGTACATAAAAGCACATTGTAAAGTACATGTTTTAGGCCAATGAGGGATTTTTGCTATTGGATCATTTTCCGATCCAATAGCAAATATGGTTGATTTGGCACGTGATTGATGTTCTTTTCAGACACCTTTCTTACATGGTGAATAAGATAGAAATCAATCAAGTCGAAAAGACCTATGAATTCTAGTTGTGTCTGTAATCCTTTCTTACTTCATTGAATCTCGCTAAATCAATCAAGATATATTAGACTACAAATACACATTCTTTCCATACATCTTTTAAGCGACCTTAAAAGGTTCCCATCCTGGGTGTGTATAAGTCTCTCTAGACTTAGATAGGATTTCCTGCCGTACTCTGACGGAGACCACACTGGATCTAGACTTTGGATCGCGACGGAACTCACTGGAATGGATGCCAACGACCGGGTACTGCGACTGAACTCACTGGAACAGTGCCAACAGCAGACCTGAGGTAACAACCAAACAGGTGCCTTTCACACAAATGTCGCGACTCTCCACGAACACGGCTTAAGTCCTTTAAAGCTTATATATGCCAACAAGACCACTTTATATTTGAACAATAACAACAAAGATAGTTATATATAACGTATCTCCACGCTAGGCTCAGACCAGCACCAACACCGTTACTTTGGTGGGAGATGCAGTACTGAATCACGGGATCTGCTAGGCTTTATATACGATACAGGAATTGTAGATAGTAATGAGAAATGAGTCAAGATATAAGAGAGATTTGATGTACACAGAATTGCAGAGGTATGCCGCTGGTATTCGTAGTACGAGGCCGAGACTAGTCATCTAGATTTGACCAGCTCGAACCCATACTAGGTATATTGGTTTGTTCCCGAGGTCTGCCGGCCCTAGCACGTATGCTAGCTGAACACGCCCCTCAACTACTGGCCGCGCGACCACGTAGGTCGCGGCATATTGTCTAGCTCTCTATTGGTCGACGCGACACTGCCATCCGGCCAATGTCTACATGTCTCGCTCATTCCTTCGGTCTAAGCGTCTGTCATCGATTCTGATGGCTATCTCGTTATGTGTGATTGCCATCGCGACACGTCCTTCCATGATCGACACTTGTCGCAATCTTTTCCCGACGATCTCCGATGTCTCGGCTTTCTCGGTTTCATGATTCTCGCTCGAACTACTGTTCGCGAACCAAGTTATAGTTGTCGCGACTAGACTTATCCAAGGTCTAGTGTATATATATATGACTTTCCATGCCCAATCTGTGGACTTCATGCATGTCTCTCAAGTTTAGGCATTTTTACCTCCTCAATACAGTGTCTAGCTTTTAGTACAACCGACCCTTTGCGAAGTCAATTCAATACTATGAGGCCCACTGAGTCCCAAACACCGTACGCTAACCCCCAATGGTATAAGGATCAAACCGTATTGCATCTAGAAGACTATAGTCCTCTCGCGTCATGAACACCTAGCCAGCAGCTCGGAGCTCACTTCTGACTCTACTTATATATCACCGGATAGAGGCTCTAGCTGGCGACTAGAAGTGCAAAAATGCAAGATTACACCAGCGCACATTTACGAGCCGTATCACCGGATTAATGCATGCAGGTAAAGAACGTACCAGGACCTCGTGTGGCGGGAGGGGTCAAAAGACCGTTGGGAAGTTCCTACTCCAGTTCAACAATAGCTGGGGGAGGGGTTTAAGGGTCTAGACTTGCCTGGAGAGCATGAGGAAACCGCGAACGGCCGTCATTAGTTCCTGCTGTGAAGTGGTGAGTCCCCGAACCCATTCCCGTAGTGAAGTGCTCACCAGCATCATCCACTTCCATCTGTGCCTGTTTGGCTGCGTGTTCCCGAGCTCGTCGAGCTTGCTGCGCTAGAGCAGCCTTGCTTGGCACTGCATCTGTCTGCGTGCCATTCTGGAGTTGTTTGCGGGCCCTGTATGCTCTTTGTCTCAAGGCGGACGCACTCGGTTTGGGGATGTGGGCTGATGGGATTGAATTCTCGTCAGAAGCTTGTTGGTTTGCGTTTAAAAGGGTCAGTATCCTTCGCCGTCGCGGGCTGCTGTGATGCCACATATGTGTTATGGATTAAATCACTTCAAAAGCCATCCGATTCCCGTTCAACAGATCATGAAATCGGCCAAACCCTGGTTTTATCTCCTGCAGCTCAGAATCATTGTGAATAGCAGATATCCAAGGCCAAAGCATTCAGAGCATATTTCCAACTTCCTGAACTCAATGCCATCACCCCAGAAAGGCAAAACTACGATTGTCTGACTTCCCTGGTCAATACGCCACAACTCTCACCCAAAAGGAGGTTGTACAGACCTCGTTTCATCCCTTGATTCAGGGTCCAGAAAATATACCAATACCCCGGGAATTCCACCTGACTCATTCATGCTATCTTCCAATCATATTCATTTCCGAATCAACCACATGGGACTTTTTCCGCATTTGATCTCACATCAAACACATGCCCAGGCACATCGCACCGATGACTCGGTGCATTTCTCCTGAAACCAATGGCATAACTCGCTCGCCTTGGAATCCATGCGGTCAGGACAATTGGTATCATATTGATCGTTTCACTTGGACTTCTTATTGTCTTTTTCCACATGTCTCGCAACTGTTGGCATAGGTTCCATGCGGTGTATTCACATAATTCTTATCTTCTTATCTCTCTCAATTAGTATAAAAGACCCTAGTCAAACCTACCATGGTGGTCACACTTTTCCCCCTTGTATCCTGCACATTGGAATCACATTATAGTGCTGCCAAACTATCTGCTGTCCACCGTACCGAAACTATCACCTCGAATCTCTCACAACAAGCTCTGCTTGTTACTTATACTTCATCCTCTGGTCATCTTGACCTACTGCCACAATCGTCTTGAACACCGTTGAATTACTGACTATCTTACCGTTTACAGTTTCCTTAGCTGTGCGTCGGGTTTATTGTAAAACGCCGTACCTCTGCTCGATATCCGTTGTTTTGCCTGTCCTGCCTATACGTGCATTGGGATTCATTGTTTGTCTGGAAGTTTATCAACACTCGCGCCGTTTGCAAGACCTGCTCGATTACTTCACTCATTCGTGTATCGTGATAAACGATACATCTTATCGATACACGAAGTAAATCTTTTTACGTTGTCACACTGCCTGTATTGGCGATGTGGGCATCGCAGAGCTCACGTCGTCTCTGCTGTTGATGTCGTTGGGGAGAGCCCAGAGGGGTGTTCATCGCTGGGGAGACATTGAATGTACGCAGCTCAATTGGATGGGAGCATCGAACGCGACTTGAGTCAAGGAACCGTTCGCGGATGTTCCATGCACGTGGTCGTCAGCCAATTGAAATGTGTTACGGTTGATGGTACTTTCTCACGCGGTTCTCTTTTGTATTATAGATGTTCCATTATTTCACCAACATGTTTTATTGTTTCACAACATGTTTTTCTGTGTTGCAACATGTTTTTTGTGTTGCAACATGTTTTTTTGTGTTGCAACATGTTTTTTTTTGTGTTACAACATGTTTTTTATGTGTCTTAACATGTTTTTGTTTTGTCACAACATGTTTTTTCTTGTGTCGCAACATGTGTTTTCCTGTGTCACAACATGTTTTTTCTTGTGCTGCAACATGTTTTTGGTTGTGTCGCAACATGTTTTTTTTTGTGTCACAACGTTTTAAAAGTTGCACAACATGTTTGAAAAAATACTCATGTGACCTATTCTGTGGTCCTATGAGGTCTTCTATCCTCCTTCTATCCTCTCTGTGGCATTCCCAATCCTCATTGGGTCCATAAACAATATCTCGGCTTCTGGCGCTTGACTGCTCGGGACCTGGTGTCAGGGTTTGATGGCCAAGCCTCAGCCCTGAGGGGAGCTGCTCATGCTCTCGAATGGGGACATTTCACACAACCTTTGACTTTTTCCCCTTCCTGTTTCCCCCTGTGTCTTGGGAGCCCGTGAATGTCTGTTTCAAAATTCTGGTTTGTTCCTACCAGCAGTTGGTTCTGCCGAGGTGAATGATCAGGCTCTGGTGTCTTCAGTGTCCTGCTCCCCATTTATTTCAAGGTGTACTTTGGGCTGCCCAAATTGGTTGCTCTGTTCTTGCCTTCAGGGATTTATATCTCCAATCATATTCAAGAGTCTCTGTCAACAGAAACTTGCACTCTGACCCACATTTTGTACCATAGACGTCATATGACTGTTCAATTTGACAATATGGCCTGGTTTCAAGGTCTTCATACAAGTGTACTGTACCTTTATTTCGTAATCAGTGCAGGTAAGATTCTTCACTTAAAAACTTCAGCCTGTGCAACAAAGATAGCTGCCAAAAGAGGCTTGTTTGGAGACTCACCTGAATATTGGCACCTATAGCAGCTGTCCTGGAGGACCCCTCTGGATTTCTGTAAGCAGTGTCAAAATGATCAATTGGGCTTACTGTTCTATCCATATCATCGTCCAAAATAAGTCTTTCTTACACAGTGAAGATTGCTGAGGCCATTTCTGGAAGGTCTCAAGCTTGTGCGTGACAAAAAAGCCCTAGAGAACTCACACAGAATTTCT
Source organism: Mycena maculata (assembly GCA_029448575.1). Classification (NCBI taxonomy): domain Eukaryota; kingdom Fungi; phylum Basidiomycota; class Agaricomycetes; order Agaricales; family Mycenaceae; genus Mycena; species Mycena maculata. Next base: position 422,341 of record JARJLG010000003.1, read on the forward strand.
CCCTCTCCTGGTGGAGATGGAGCATGATACATGTAGGGTATGAGATGGTATGTGGTAGGGGGAGAGTGAAATCAAGACTGGCCAACAGCACCCCAATCTATAGTTTGCTGAAGCTCTTGGCAAGATTTCTACCAAAGATTCTACCAAAATCTCGCAACTTGCTTCGTAATTTGTGTCTTGGTAATTATCCCTATTGGCTGAAATCTATGAAACACCTAATTTTCATGAAATAAAAGTTATTCCCAGGCCTTCCTGTTTGCGCAAGCCATAGCATAAGGCTTGGGTGGTCCACTCTGGTGTCTATTTTATCATCTCATTTCTTGTTCAAACAGAATGTTATGAACTCATTTGTGACTCAACTTGATAAAACACCAAGCTTGATTGCAACAACACCATCACAGATTCGGAACAGAGGCGGGCCATAAGACAAAGGGAATGTGTTCGGCCATGGCAAGTGTCCTTCCCTCTGCCCATCAAACACCATGAACCCACGGTCATGGGTCTTGCCCCCAGTGTATTCAGCATGTTTAACCCCACCTCGGGGATCTCGGGCATAGTTCATTTCCTCTGTTGTGTGTGCATATTTACAGACTGGCAGTAAAAACAATTCAGCATGTTCAAGGTGTGAGTGATGTACGTGTAGTTCTGGCCTTCCTAACCTGCTCCCAGGCACAGGCAGGATGTCCCAACACTGGTCTACATTATTCCATATTTCACTCCATTTACCACAAGAACCCATGGGCATATTTCATTGAGCAAGGATTGATACATAATATGAAGTTGTTGAAGATATTTGATGTTGCAGCACATCCTGCCGCCATCAAATGATGCGCCCAAAGCAAAGTCAGGCGGGCCAGATGAACACAGCCATTGATTGCAAGATGCTGGTCTGTTGAACTTAGGGGCATCAAACCTACCTGAATGGTTGGAGGAGTCCTTCAATTGTCAATGGACAGCCCTCCGAGGCCTAGAAGAGCAATGGAAGATTTCCCCCCCAAAGTTGTGTGTGAGAATCTTGTAAGGTAAGTATGTGTGAGAACGAGTAATTGTGTTAAATACTCGATGTTGTGTGAGAAATAATAAAACAATGTTCTGACTGCCATGGGGACAAGGGACAGGAACACAACAAGCCCGAGTCCCAGAAGGCAAGGCTTCCACTGAACCTCTGAATCCATGTGGCCGAGGTTCAGCCATCAAACCCTGCCACTGGGTCCTGATGAAGTGCCAGAAGCTGAAATATTATTTATGGACCCAATGAGGATTGGGAACACTACAGAGGTGATGGAAGGAGGATAGAAGGCCTCACAGGACCCCACAGAACAGGTCATATGAAGATTTTTTCAAACATGTTGTGCAACTTTTAAAACATTGTGACACAAAAAAAAACATGTTGCGACACAACCAAAAACATGTTGCGACACAAGAAAAAACATGTTGTGACAAAAAAAAAAAAGTTGTGACAAAAAAAAAAAATGTGTTAAGACACATAGAAAACATGTTGTGACACAAAAAAACATGTTAAGACACATAGAAAACATGTTGCGACACAAAAAAACATGTTGCGACACAAAAAACATGTTGCAACACAGAAAAACATGTTGTGAAACAATAAAACATGTTGGTGAAATAATGAAACGTGTTGGTGAAATAATAAAAGGGCATTCTGACCGCCATATCCCCTGCACATTGACTTGGATCCTCTTTTGGACTCTGAGCATACTCACATGTCATCTAACTCAATGCAGCCGGATTCCTCTCTGCCACTGGGTCTAGATGCTGCCTTGGGAATATATTGTGAATGCAGCCCCAGGCAGAGCTTCAGTGGCTTCATCTGTGGCTAATACCATGTTGGTGCCAGCTCCTGGTCATATAACCTTCATGCACACATAGCATCTGGTGGTGTCGTTTGAGATCACAGATGACGAGCTGATCAACCTGAAATTGAAGACCAAAGGAACCAAGAAGAGCTCAGTTGCAAAAAGAGGGAGTAAGCGCAAAGTGGCAGGTGGACATAAGGAAGACTTCCTTCACAGCAGAGGTGCAACAGGTAGCTACCCATATGCGCTGAAATCAGAAGAATATTTTATTTTATTTTGTACAGTGAGCAAATTTACTAAGCTAAAAGGGGGGTGGGGTGGGTCCCTCCCAGGGACAAGCAGCAATATACGGGGGCTGGATATTGCCAGTATATAGATAGTATATTTCAAATATCCTCAGTATATACTAAGAATATCCAGGGGCCGGATATGTTCAGGATATTTGATATATGCTTACTAAATGCTCAAAATATCCGGGGCCCGGATATGCTCAGGATATTGTGACAATATACTTGCAATATCCAATATGGCAGCAATCAGACCTCTGTATATTGTGATTATATTGTAGCCAAACAGCCCATAAATAGCCTTCTTCATATAGTAATACAGTTGTGGACAAACAAAGCCCGCAAGTGATCTGTAGCCCGATCTAGAATTATTTTGGCTCCAAATTTATGCACATCAGATCCGGATTCACTCAAAGAGCTCAAAAAACCACCTCCGAAGTTTTTCCCACGAGAAATGGCCGGCGGCCAATTTTTTGGCCCAGATCCAATTTTCAGATTTGTGATTTGAGGCGATTGGCGAACATCGGGTTTTTTGCACAGCCACATTACATAAATTACATCATGCATCAGCTACAACAGCCTCAATTGCTGCCAACGCCGTACTCGAGATTGCGCGGTGCTGCTTTTGTGGCCTCACTGCCCATTCTGCTGCCTTACCTGTAAGCCCTTTCCTATAAGCACTCATAAACCTCCATGATCTATTGATGAACCGCCGAATAACTTCAACTGGACAAGCATCCAGGTATTTCAATGCCAACTCCTTTGATGCGGCAAAGCTGGTCTTGGGGATTTGCCTGTAGCGATACTTGCACCATCCCCAGTACTGTGTAAATTACTTCAATTCAAGCAAAGTATGGACATGTAGAAAATCACTTGCCATTTCAATGGGATTCAACTCACAGTGGAATTTGGGAAGAAAAATACATTCATGGCCTGCTTGAGTGATCACCTCCTCAAGCAGAGAGGGCTGGTTTAAAAAATCTTCTTGCTGGCTCAAGAGCCGGGCCATGCAACACCCAGTGTTTTCAATGGGGCAAACTGGGGAACATTTGGCTCTAAGCTTGGAAACATTGAATCCTCGTTCCACCAACACATCATGTAGCCCTTTGGCTTCTCCATTGCTAGTTGTCATCTTCTGAACTTTGCCTCTCTGTGCAGGCGATGGATTTGAGTCTGGAATAATGGTATCATGTTGTTTCCGTTGTTTCCCCCCATTTGATTTATTCATATCGAAGGCACGAAGTGCATCAGGAGCAAGTGAGGCATGTGCTGAGGACTGATCAAAAATGAAAAGCGCAGTCACCCCAGGTGGAAACTGAAAGAACTGATGCTGATCGTGTCTGTGGGATGGTCTGACCAGGAGAAGGGGCTCGAGATTGAGGAGCTGTTGAGGCTGGAGTAAGACTAGAGTGTGACTCAAGACCAAGATTGAGACTGAGATCAGCCTCAACTTCAAGATCTGATTCTGGCAAAGTGCTAGGTTTGGGTGCTGACCCTTGAACCACAAAACCATCAAGTTTTCCCTGTTTTTGATTCATTGCTGCATATCTTCGTTGAGTTCGTGGTCTTTTGCTAGCTGTATCAGGGCCTTTCATATATTCCTTTGGACGGCCTGTCAACAGGGTAAATTTACAACTGGCTTTTAACTTGGATATAATTAATTCACCTCCAGGTACTCGTCTATCTGCTGCGCGTTGAGCCTCATAAGCATCCTTTGTTGGGATCCAGTCGTCGTCCTCGGCATCCAATCTATCCTCTTCCATTTGAGCAACCATCTCAAGTAAACGATTGTTGAATTCCTTCTCTGCAATTTCATCCCAGTCTGCTTCATTGTCATTGTCATCATGATCTGTGTCAACCTCAAGATACATAATGCTGTCCAGTTCCATATCGTCAGGAATTTGTGTGTCAGAATAGTCACCCAGAGTGTCAGTTGGACTGGGACTACGAGTAGGACTCTCCGGTGAAGATGCCAGCCTAGGTTGATTCTTCAGACCAGAGATGTTTCTCTTGGCACGTTTAGCAGGTCTTCCACGACGGGTGGCCATGAGAGTAGAGGACAAGATGGAGTGGGAACGATTGGAAGCTCAGTGTGGGTATAAGAATGGACAAAAGCAGGGGTATTGTCGGAAACATCACGGAAATCAACCTGGTGACAGACCATGTGATCAAGGAATGTTTATTATTTTGCGCAACAACCGCTCGATGAATCTTTTTAATTTTTTTAGAATCAAACTCGCCTTGAGAATCCGCGTCGATTCCATATTTTTTCATATTTTTCCCACGCTTTTTAGCCGGTGGCCAAATTTTTGACGGTTCATCAACAATAAATGGCACTTTCCGGCACAACGGCTCGACAGAATTACATGATTCATATACCGATGTGAAGCCCTCGATGAGATCTATCGATTGGCGTCTTCATCTCGGCCAAAAAAATCGATTTTTTTTTTGGCGGACTTTGTTTGTCCACAACTGTAATCATCTCAGAGAGTAATGACCCTAGATACAAGGTTATCAATAGAAACCATGTAACCTAAAATTAAAATTGCTTGCAGGGTGGGAAGTTTTTATCCAATATGATAACAAAATGCATACCAAACCAAGATGGAAACAAAGCTGCAACACTTTCAACAACTTTGTCTCTTCTTATGAATCCTTTCTTCAGAGAATCAGCTGGTGTTTACACTGATTCTCTCTGGTTCCAACTCCTGCTGAACCAATAAGGCACCAAGCTGATCTTATCCTTGCTGGGCAAATATTCAAGTTAATGAATTGGATATCACAGCCCCATCAGAGCGGACACTTCGATTTTTGGCAGGGACGCTCATGCGAAGCGCGGCGCACGAGGTCAAAAGACTAAAAATGCTTGTATAGTGTCCTTCGAAGTGCCCCCAGCCAAAAGTAGACCGTGCAAGCCTCCCCACATGTGGTTTGTTTGTTTCAGTCAATTTCCATCCTTTCCTCTCCACCGCAACTTTGGCTCAACTTTGTTGACAAACCCATTGCATACCCTTGATAAAATGGTGAATAGTTGAGCTGCTGAGAAATGAAAACTACATGCCCAATGGGCTGATATGGATAAACAAAAGAACTTGCAGACTATGAAATCCACAGATAAAAATGCCGCTCCTCAGGTTCCCAGCTGTGTCCCAGGGCCAGAATCACGAAGGAGAAAGCCTAGCATCTCACAGTCAGATTCAGATGCCACTGAACTGCTTATGGGGATAGGAATAACATGTGTGGCACCAACACGTAATCCCATGGACACTGTTTTTGACAAGGTTATGGGAAACTCCCTGGAGGAGATTGCGGCACTTGATGTTGAGCAATATGGACCTGGTGCCGACATGGATGATGATTACAAGAGTGATGCCAATGGTTAGTTTGTCTATATATATGGATTGCAATTCTCACATGGTTTTTTTCTAGATGACGACAATGATGACTCAGAGGATGACAAGGAGTATAGTATTACTTAAGGTCCTGTACAAGAACACAACTCGGGATCTTGTTTTATCCTCCACTACCTTTGGCACATTCCTGACCAAGCTGGCAGTGAAGATGGAAGTCAGTGTTACACATCTTTCAGTTATCCCGTTGTTTGTGCCTAAGAGCATGAAACCTGCCCTGACACTGTTGGAAGATGCAGACAACTGTGAGAGACTGATGGAGTCCATCAAAAAAAATTGTAAAGAGTGCATGGAGAAGGAGAACGGAAAAGGCACAGTTGAAAAGTTCCATTTTACTCTCAGTTATACCTCATTAACCCCCTGCCGAGCAAGGAGGATCCAAGGTGAGTCGAAAATGCTTGTGGTGCATTATACTCACTCTCGGCTCATTGAATTTGTCTAAGAAGAAAGACATGCAGCCTGCTGCTCCGCTTGAAGCCAGTGAGTGGCAGGAACACGAGCTGATGGAGGAGATAGAGAAACATCATGCCTGCCAAGAGCACACCAGCAAGGCAATGGGATCAGGTGAGCACTATCATTACATGAACAATGATCTGGTAATATGGGCGACTCTACTGGTAGAGCATCTCTCTTCATTCAAGCTGCATCCTTATTTACATTTGGGTCTCCTCTGTAATCTCACAACCATTGGTAAAGTCCCAGATCAGCTAAAGATTGAAGACCAGATTGAACGACAGTGAGGCGCGAAGAGGGCATTGCAAATTGCTCAATCTGCCAACAATGCTTTTGGCTTTAGCGGCGGTCTGATGTGGCCCATGGAACAACAAATGCCTCCATGGATGATGATGCAGGCTCCTGCCCAGACCTCGGCTGCCAAAACACCAAGCCCCTACACAAGCGCAAAAAAACATTTGCATACTGGCCATAATTCTGGTAGTCTGCTGAAACGGTGTCAATGAGTATACTGATATTCACAAAGATAATCAGAAAGAAGCTATACAGCAACTAGCCAACCAAAAACACTACAACCAACACACACACACAATGATGAAACCAGCCCAATGTGCTCTGAGTTGTAACTGAGAATGCTGCCTCAAGTAAATGTATATAAATGGATATGTCATCTTCCTGTGCCTCCAGATCGGTGCGGCCAATGATCCCCAAGCAACGAACAAATGTTTTGATGGCTGAAAATGCCAACTCGATAGGATTGTAGTCTGGAGAGTATGCGGGAAGGAATTTGAGGCAGTAGCCGCTACAGATAAATAGCACAGGGGGCAAAGTTGGTGGCACTTGTCATTAGGGCATCCAACCGGCACTTGCTGCGTCCTCGCTGCATCTTTGCTACAGACTTGCAATGAGCTTAGGTAATCCAACTAAGTCTGTGCGTGAGTTCGATTCCAGCAAATGTCATCTTTTTTATCTTGCACCCTATTGCCTCCAAACTGCAAATCTAGAAATTTGCAGGACACAGAAAAACTAGATGTTTGCATGCTCCAACTGCCTGCTATGGAAAATTTGCCACCTATAATCTCAGGCTTATGAATAAGTTTAAACTGAGAAATGAAGTCTTATAACCATATGAGAACTCATATCTCTCTTCTCTACTTCCATCTCCCAAGCAACCTGTGAGACTCTTTTCAATACCTGAGGGTATTGCTTATCTCTGGTATTATCCAGGGTTTATTACTTTGATAACACCACAATTGCAGTGAGCTTGCTGGCCAGAGGTTCCTTACAAGAAGTGTCAAGAGCATTCTCTAGTTCCAAATTTCAGACCCAGTACCTCCGGTAGAACCTGTCTTCTGCTGGTGCTGAGACATGCGATCTCTTGTGCCGTGAAAGCGTGTTGATATTTCTAGTCTATGTCCAACTATTTTCACAAGATATACTGAGATGTAATATATGGTAGGTCAGAATACTTCATGCTTTTGAACAGACCTGGGATTGATTTCAGCTGCTGAACTCACCATTCTTTGAAGTAACACCATTTTCTATGTAGATTAAAAAATGGTCTTCTACCATATCAACCACTCACAATATGGGGAATCCACAGTGAGTATTCACCTATCTTACACTGAACAGCACAATACACAGAAGTTGAAAGTCCCCAGAATGAGAAAGGACCTCACAATAAAGTTTGACATATGCCGGAATCGAACTCATGCACAGGGTCACTTGGATTACCTAAGCTTATTGCAAGTCTGTAGCAAAGACGCAGCGAGGACGCACCAAGTGCCTGTCAGATGCCCCTATGACAAGTGCCACCAACTTTGCCCTCTGTGTAGTGTGAGTGTGTTAGACAGATTTGATATGTACCAGGCTTTGATGACTTCACGGATGGAAGGATCCTTGTGAATATGTGCGTTGTCCATCACAATTACAGATCCTTGTGGCATGAATCTGTCCATGCGGTCCAGAAGGTTGAAAATGAACTCTAGAAAAAGTTCTGCAGTGAATGGGCCTTTCGGATCACAAAACGGAGACCGAGGGCATCTAGCCCTTGAAAATCCGATTCAATTTCACTATATATGTACAGGGTGTCATTGAGGTATTGAAGAGATAGAGCTCACACAAGATCTGCTTGGAAACACTCAATTTGTTTGTATTTATGGCCCAGACCAACTTTGTTGCAAAGGGAAATAACATTGTAGGTAGTAGCTTCTTATACAATGGTTCTATCTTGTTTCTTGCAGAAGAATCACATTCAAAAATGTTCTCAGATGACAATTTTTTTTGATTGTAGTCTGGAGAGTATGCGGGAAGGAATTTGAGGCAGTAGCCACTACAGATAAGTAGTGTGAGTGTGTTAGACAGATTTGATACGTACCAGACTTTGAATATGTGCGTTGTCCATCACAATGACAGATTCTTGTGGCATCAATCTGTCCATGCATTCCAGGAGGCCCAAAATGAACTCTAGAAAAAGTTCTACAGTGAATGAGCCTTTGACAACCTTTGCATAGATCATCCCATCAATGGTTAGAGCCAGCAGCAGAGAATATCTGCCTGAATACTGAGGTCTATTGAACAGAGGATTGGGGTGCATGACTTGCCTTCTACCATGCATTTTTTCTCCTATTTTCCATCTGTGAGAAGATATTTGATCATTAATTTGCATCACATCAACAAGATCTGTAGTTTTGATTTATGGAACAAATCATGTACAAATCATCCCCAACTCATGTGCATCTGTTATAACAACAATACTCCTTGTCTCTTACCGTCATGTCATGTTTATTTCTTCAACCACCTGCTTTGGCAGCAGGCTATGCTTGGATTCATGTTCTCTATCTACCCGCTTTGGCAGCAGGTGGTTGGAGGCAGCCTGCTTTAGCAGCGGGCTGTGCTTTCATTTCTATTCTCTATTCACCTGCTTTGGCAGCAAGTGGTTGGAGGCAGCCTGCTTTAGCAGCGGGCTGTGCTTTCATTTCTGTTCTCTATCTACCCACTTTGGCAGCAGGTGGTTGGAGGCAGCCTGCTTTAGCAGCAGGCTGTTTTTCGTTTCTATTCTCTATTCACCTGGAAGTGTCTAGAGGCAGCTAGCTGTAACAACACCTATGTTGTTGTATCTAAAAAGGAGGAGAAGTCAAATTTTCCTACACTGGATAGTGTGAAGGTGAGCTCACCAGTTGCTTAGCACCTCATATCTGTAGGTTGGGCAGGTTCAGGTGCTGATTGTGAGCTTTGCATTTACCAAAAAGTTATGTTCTTGTTCTGGTTGCAAGGTGAGGATGAGAGAAGGAAAGGGATGATGTATGGCTATCCTACAGATGCGGACAGCTACAACAAGAACATACATAAATCACTGACACCCCATAACATCGAAATCTGCCTTTCCCCCTTCCTCCATTATGCGCTATGGGTATGATTCACACCGGCCATTAACTAACCTCGGTGCACCTGATGTGCAATCTGAAATGAGTCCGGGAATTTTCCCATTGGTCCGGAAAATGTCGAGCCAATAGGAAAATTCCCGGACAGGTTTTGAATTGCACATCGGTTGCACCGAAGTTAGCTAATCGACGGTGTGATTATGAGCCTGCCACCCCCAAAGCTCGTACCCAGTCCCACGTCCTTCACAACCATTCTACTCCAAACCCAGCAAATTACCCACCCATACCTTCACCTATTTATTTGCCCCGTTTTATGGGGCACCGCGTCTAAGTAGATCGTGTACTTGTTGCGGTATAGAAATGCAGATACAAAAAAAAAAAAAAAAAATGTAAATCACGTGACCGTAAACCCGGTTTTATGATCATGTGATCCTTAGTAGTATCCAATTCATTAACTTGAATATTTGCCCAGCAAGGATAAGATCAGCTTGGTGCCTTACTGGTTCAGCAGGAGTTGGAACCAGAGAGAATCAGTGTAAACACCAGCTGATTCTCTGAAGAAAGGATTCATAAGAAGAGACAAAGTTGTTGAAAGTGTTGCAGCTTTGTTTCCATCTTGGTTTGGTATGCATTTTGTTATCATATTGGATAAAAACTTCCCACCCTGCAAGCAATTTTAATTTTAGGTTACATGGTTTCTATTGATAACCTTGTATCTAGGGTCATTACTCTCTGAGATGATTATTACTATATGAAGAAGGCTATTTATGGGCTGTTTGGCTACAATATAATCACAATATACAGAGGTCTGATTGCTGCCATATTGGGACTCAGGATATTGCAAGTATATTGTCACAATATCCTGAGCATATCCGGGCCCCGGATATTTTGAGCATTTAGTAAGCATATATCAAATATCCTGAACATATCCGGCCCCTGGATATTCTTAGTATATACTGAGGATATTTGAAATATACTATCTATATACTGGCAATATCTAGCCCCCATATATTGCTGCTTGTCCCCAGTGTCCACACCATAATTTTTGTGGAATAGAAAAAGAAATGTGGGGGAGGGGGGTGGGTGGCTGGCCGGATCCGTAAAATTTCGGAAATTGTGGCTATGTCCTCTGAAATTTTATTCTCATGCCCTCTTGAGTGAGCTGACCAAAAACATGCATATATATGGCACGAGCACCAAGAGAGCAATTCCTCAATGCGGGGAATCTCAGTAAGTCAATTCCTTGCCCGTTGTTATATCTAGGCGCTCATTACGAGATGGACCTCTCACGGGCAATGGTATGGCTGCTATCGATGCTACTGGCACGAACGGTAAGCCACTTCTGCATGTTTGAATTCCACATTTCCCGCTGTTGACTGCAGTGCCATTGCGTTCTAAAGTTCGACTTTACTATTGTCAGAGGTTTTTCGTCGACGCTCCGCCCAAACTCACTTCCTTCCTTATGCAACACGATCCGTCAATTATGCGTGTCCTGTTCTATAATTTTCTCAGTGCAAAACCAGGTGGAATTCCGGGGTTGATCACCTGACGCTCACTGGCGCAATCCTAGGTTCAGAGCAAGCCGGAGCATCTCGGAGAGAGGCTTGCCCCAAACACCGGAAAAAAGGGGATGTATTCGAGGATGAATATCTCTGCCAATTTGTCATCAAATCACTCGATGTAAAGAGCTTGCATGTTCATTTGATTGATACGAATATACCCGTAGTTATAGTTTTGAGACCGGAGACCAAGGGATCTTTCTTCACGGGGGTTTCAACAAATGTTTTTCTGATGAAGATTATATCAAACAAAAGATATGAATACGGAATATCTTGGATTTTATGGGCTCGATGGAGCCAAACTGATCTTAGGACAAGATCTCTCAGCAAACGTTTTGGAGGATTTGAGCCCGCACAACACGCTTTCCCATTCATGGCTGTTTTGGGACATTGTGACAGGACGCACCTAATTAGTGACACGTCAATCAATTTGCCATCAATTTTCTTCTTTGCGTTGTCTCGTCGAGCCAAGCGACTCTGCTGGACCTCCTGGTTCATCCTACGCTAATGAACCTAGTCCAAAGCTGGCTACCCTTCAGTATGGCCACGAGTTCTGGAGAGCATGAGGTGGAAAGGGGCCTTAAGTAGTCTGGAAGCACGCCTCCACCTCATCTTCTCCCTTACGATGTACCTATCTGTCTCCATTCGACAATTAATATATTGGCTGTTCACCACCGATATTCCGAGTGTCTTATAGAGTCATAGCCATGGAGAATCCAGATGACAAGGTGGACCTGCCAGTCATCGGGGACGTAGCGGAGGCCCAACTTGTTAATCATCTGTTTCCTTATCTCTTCAAATGAGAATTTCCAGTCTTTTATCCCCTGGAGACGCGTTGAAAACGCTAACTCTCAGGTATGTGTGAATGCGAAATGCGAAATGTATATGCAGCTGAGCTATGAACTCAATACTACACACAACACACAACACTATCAACAACTAACCCCTCAATAGAGAGAGTCAGAGTGCAAGTTTGGGGGTGTAAGTCAAGTATTAGACTTGATAGCGGCTGGTTTCTCGGTCGATCACTTAGTTAACTAAGGGTCGCTCGCGCTTTTGCAAGGTTTGACTGGTCAAGTCAAGTTGTATTGGACAAGTAACGTCTAGGACGTCAAGGAGACAGTATAGGGTAGGTTTTAAGACCATTAAGTCTGCGCTTTTTGTGTCTTTCGACGGTTTCAGTGTTCTGTTCAATGTTCTGGGTCTGTTTGCCGTGTTCTGACTATTGCCGTGTTCTATCAATTGCCGTGTTCTGGTTCTGAGTCTGGTATACAATTCGTTCAAAGCAATCTAACCTCTACGGCTATCAGAGCGACGGTTCCAGTGGCTGACACAACGTGTACAGCGCCCCTAGATGTGCTAGCTCTCCCTCTCCTTCTGCTGCCCTAGGCTTTACATCACGATGATTACTGTACAATGTCCGTGTTCCTGCGACCCAAATCCCCATCCCTGGATCCTGATTGGCTAGTGGCCAAAGAGACATGTGAAGATTGACACAACCCATGTGATTGCTGATTAAGTGGATAGAAAGTGTCTTCTTCGTCTGTAGCCTCTTGTCCTGGGCCTGAATAGTCTTGAAGCTCATCCACGTCTCTTCTACCTTCCCAATGATACCCCATAGTCCCCAGTTTGGTTCAGTGGTTCAACCACAATTGCCTAAAAGGTCTGTCTGAGGTGTCTATTTCTCATTGTCATATCTTCTACTCATCCGGATAAAGCAGATAGGAGTGTCATGTCGTTCAGGGTAAGTCTTGTCAGACCTAGGCCTCGGGTCTGGACTCAATGCGTGATCAGACGCGTCCCCAATTTCAGGTAAACAGGTCACAATAAGTCCAGTGTTGGAGATCTTTGGTTCTTCCCACTGTTGCCTGCCAGCAATCGGTATCTCGCCTTCGTAACCTCTTTGGTATGCTGTTTGTGTCCTAGCAAGCAGCCTTAGGCCTTGTATGTCCTAGTTTCTCTGCCACCATCGTCAAGTTTCCTTAGTTAACTAAGATATCTGGTGGCCCCATTTGTGAAGGTACCGGTAGAAGTCCTTGTTAACCGCGTAGCTTGTGCTAATAGACTGGACCACTCAGTCAGAGTGCCCTGATGGTCCCTCAGTGCGTGGGGACACGCTGAATCATGCAAAATCGCAAAATCCATGTGTACTTGATCTCACGGCTTATCAGCGTCACGCGTGCTGGTATGTGATGCCAACCTGGAGTGATAGGAGAGCGTGGGCGACACAATGCTGATGGTGAAAAAGGGTGTCGACGGGGAGAAAATGTTTTAGTAGGTGTTTTCGGTGGCTGAGCACTGGTGGAAGGTTGGTTTGCCATTGGGGATGTAGTAAAAAGTTTGGTGAGTCGTGACACGAGTGCTGACAAATCATACCCATAACTGGTCAACTTTCTTTGTGTCTAGAAAGATTGTTCCTGCACTTTCAAATTCAACTGAGGGGTAGGAAAGTATTAGAATCGACCCTGCAACATATCTGTCTCAGATTTTTTCTCATACGAGTCCTTCCAATTCTATAGTCCAATCTTTCAGACGGCTACAAATTTCTCTATGCCAAATTGTGGCCGGTTTACAGGGTCAGCTCTTTCCCGGAACGAAAATCTAAGTCAGCCAATTCATTTTCTATGCTATTATTAACAATTCATCCTCAGTGGCCGGAGCATTTGACGCACTTTCTGAAGCAGGAGAGCGTGCAAAACACATCCCCCTTTTGTCTGAGTTTGATCCAAGCCCCTTAAAGGTGCCATGAAGCACGTGCTAGATCATGTGAGAAGGCAGCTTGTTCTGAACCTAGCGCAATCCACCCTATCTACTACAGAGATGCTCCAGCTTGCCGGTGATACGGCTTGTAACTGCGTGCCGGTGTAATCGTGCATTTTTCTACTTCTAGTCGCCAACTAGAGCCTCTATCCGGTGATATACAAGTAGAGTCAGAGTGAGCTCTGAGCTGCTGGCTAGGTGTTCATGATGCGAGAGGACTATTGTCTTCTAGATACAATACGGTGATAAGCCGTGAAATCAAGTACACATGAATTTTGTGATTTTGCACGATTTAGTGTGTCAACATGCACTGAGGGACCATCAGGGCACTCTGACTGAGTGGTTCAGTCTATTAGCACAAGCTACGAGGTTAATGAGGACTTCTACCGGTACCTTCACAAATGGGGCCACCAGATCTCTTAGTTAACTAAGGAAACTTGACGATGGTGGCAGAGAAACTAGGACATACAAGGCCTAAGGCTGCTTGCTAGGACACAAACAGCATACCAAAGAGGTTGTGAGGTGGAGATACCAATTGCTGGCAAGCAACAGTGGGAAGAACCCAATTATTCACGACAAGACTATTTAGACCTGTTTTACCCAAAACTGAGGACACGTTTGATCACGCATTGGGTCCAGACTGAGTCTGGTGATAACTTGAACAGAAGGACATGATCCAGCCGTTTAGCCGCGAGGATAAACCAGAGACAGAGAGAGAGATTGTGATATTGTGGATGAACCACCAAACCCAACCAGGGACTATGGGGTATCATTGGAAAGGTAGAAGAGAGGTGCATGAGCTTCAAGACTATTCAAGCCCAGGACAAGAGGCTACAGACGAAGAAGACACTTTCTATCCACTTAATCAGCAATCACATGGGTTGTGTCAATCTTCACATGTCTCTTTGGCCACTAGCCAATCAGGATCCAGGGATGGGGATTTGGGTCGCAGGAACACGGACATTGTACAGTAATCATCGTGATGTAAAGCCTAGGGCAGCAGAAGGAGAGGGAGAGCTAGCACATCTAGGGGCGCTGTACACGTTGTGTCAGCCACTGGAACCGTCGCTCTGATAGCCGTGGAGGTTAGATTGCTTTGAACGAATTGTATACCAGACTCAGAACCAGAACACGGCAATTGATAGAACACGGCAATAGTCAGAACACGGCAAACAGACCCAGAACATTGAACAGAACACTGAAACCGTCGAAAGACACAAAAAGCGCAGACTTAACGGTCTTAAAACCTACCCTATACTGTCTCCTTGACGTCCTAGACGTTACTTGTCCAATACAACTTGACTTGACCAGTCAAACCTTGCAAAAGCGCGAGCGACCCTTAGTTAACTAAGTGATCGACCGAGAAACCAGCCGCTATCAAGTCTAATACTTGACTTACACCCCCAAACTTGCACTCTGACTCTCTCTATTGAGGGGTTAGTTGTTGATAGTGTTGTGTGTTGTGTGTGGTTTAGAGTCCATAGCTCTGCTGCATTAGCATTTCGCATTTCGCCTTCACACATACCTGAGAGTTAGCGTTTTCAACGGTTTGATCCTTATACCATTGGGGGTTAGCGTGTGGTGTCTGGGACTCAGTGGGCTTCATAGTATTGAATTGACTTCGCAAAGGGTCGGTTGTACTAAAAGCTAGACACTGTATCGAGGAGGTAAAAACACCTAAACTTGAGAGACATGCATGAGGTCCACAGATTGGGCATGGAAAGTCATATATATACACTAGACCCGGGACGGGGTCTAGTCACGACAACTATAACTTGGTTCATGAACAGTAGTTCGAGCGAGAATCATGAAACCGAGAAAGCCGAGACATCGGAGATTGTCGGGAAATGATTGCGATGAGTGTCAATCATGGAAAGACGTGTTGCAGCGGCAATCACACATAACGAGATAGTCATCAGAATCGATGACAGGCGCTTAGACCAAAGGAATGAGCAAGACATGTAGACATTGGCCGGATGGCAGTGTCGCGTCAACCAATAGAGAGCTAGACAATATGCCGCGACCTACGTGGTCGCGCGGCCAGTAGTTGAGGGGCGTGTTCGGCTAGCATACGTGCTAGGGCCGGCAGACCTCGGGAACAAACCAATATACCTAGTATGGGTTCGAGCTGGTCAAATCTAGATGACTAGTCTCGGCCTCGTACTACGAATACCAGCGGCATACCTCTGCAATTCTGTGTACATCAAATCTCTCTTATATCTTGACTCATTTCTCATTACTATCTACAATTCCTGTATCGTATATAAAGCCTAGCAGATCCCGTGATTCAGTACTGCATCTCCCACCAAAGTAACGGTGTTGGTGCTGGTCTGAGCCTAGCGTGGAGATACGTTATATATAACTATCTTTGTTGTTATTGTTCAAATATAAAGTGGTCTTGTTGGCATATAAAGCTTTAAAGGACTTAAGCCGTGTTCGTGGAGAGTCACGACACTTATGTGAAAGGCACCTGTTTGGTTGTTACCTCAGGTCTGCTGTTGGCACTGTTCCAGTGAGTTCAGTCGCAGTACCCAGTCGTTGGCATCTGTTCCAGTGAGTTCGGTCGCGATCACAAGTCTAGATCCAGTGTGGTCTCCATCAGAGTACGGCAGGAAATCCTATCTAAGTCTAGAGAGACTTATGGGTCTTCGAGATATCTTTTTGAGGTGTCTAGAAGTATAAAATATATAAAACCCATATCACTTCTGTCGAAGTAGATAATCCCTGGTCAATCTTTGACTACTTTGTGCTCATACTAGTCCTAATAAAACTTCTATTGAGTTGGCATTTTCGAGACACGAACCTGAGAAGTTCAATCTTACCTGTAAACTGTAGGACGACCTGAACTCAATTGTGTGTGTGTGTGTGTGTTGGTTAGTTGCCGTCTAGCAGCTTTCTGATTATCTTCGCAAAAATCAGTGTACCCATAGTCACCGTTTCATCTGGAGCCCACGCTGAGGGTCCATTTTGAATTTTCTCAGTTTGAAAAGTCAACAACCTAGCGGTTGAACTTAGTTCTTTGTGAACTAGAAGTGTTGGAAGTTTCCCTAGGAAAACTCTCTTTGATATAAAAATTAAAACGGCCAATCTGTTGCTAGGGCCACCACCCAAAGCAAAAGACACGGTGCCAGAAAAGAAAAAGCGGAGTTCAACTCTTGTACCAGAGCCTCCCACTTTCCTTTCCGGTTCATCTAAAAGGACTACCCATAACTTGAGGAGTGCTGTTCCCAGCGCCCCAACGGTTTCGAGACCAGCCCGTGCACCTGCGAGTGGTACCTCTAGAGGTCATAGCGAAACAGTCGCGCGAACTAATAGTCGGATCATTGCAAACACCGAGTTAAGATCGAGAAGACAGCAGTCCGCACCACCTAGTGGAAGTTCCCCAACTGTCTCGAACCTTCAGGAATCTCCAGATCCCTTGATTGATAGCGCTTCGAACTCGCGACCCAATCAGAACCCAAATCTATTGATTATTCCAAACGCGATAATAGCCATGGATAGATCGAAAGTTCCCCAAAACTATGGCAGAAATGCCTTACAGTTCAATGGTGAAGAACCAGAGAACTTGGATTGGTATCTCGGTAATATAGACGAGTTCACGACAGCGTACAAAGCTACTACCGATGATGATAAAAAATGGCTAGTACTGCAATACTGCATGCCTGCCACGCAGAGAGAATGGCAAGCTCTAACCACGTATGGAAAGGACTATTCCTACGATGAGTTCAAAGCCAAAATTCTTAAGAACTATCCGGAAAGTCATGAAGCTGAGGAAGGTTCTATCGCCTTGCTAGATCAGTTGGTGAAGAAGTTTAGATGCAATAAGCTTGAAATAGACGATACGGTGGCATTTATGTCGTTTGCGCGTAAATTTAAAGCAAAAGCAGAAAAACTCACCGGGAGAATCTCTAATTGAGAGGTGGCTGCACGCATTCTGGCATGTTTCTCGGAGGACCTCCTTGAAGCTACCAAGTCCGAACTGCGGTTGACGGCAGTTGAGCACTTACCCTCGACCAAGCTAGCCAAGAAGGAACATGACGCGAACCAGGCAAAGAATAATACAAACTTGCCCTTCGTGACACTTTCGCGGGACTGCGAAGATAAGTACGTCTGGACGGACGTACTCACAATAGCTCAAGAGATTATAGAAGAAGAAGCTGTATCGTTTTACGATACCGAGCTAGTCTTCAAAAGGACAGCGAAAAAGGATGACAACAAAGTCGTACTTCTACATAATGTTGAGCGAGAGCAGCAGCAGCTGGAGCAGCAGGCACAACACAAGCAACAGTTGCAGCAGCAACAGTCTAGTGACTGCCCAGATATTAAAAAACTTCTGATGGAACATCAGGATCAAGTAGAAAAGAGCCTAGCTGAGAGTATGGATAAAGTGGTCGTGTCCAATCATAAAGATTGGGTCGAGATGAAGGAAATATTGGAGGCCATTCGTGGCAGCCGACCCTCGAACTCGAACAATACCCCGAAACCGTGGGAAAACTCGAGTCGCCCAACTTTGGACAATATGAGGAGGATTACCTCTAATGACTGCTTTTATTGTAATTACACAGGACACTTCCTGGGGGATTGCAAGATACGCCATGCACATCTCGACGCAGGTTTAATCAAAGTGGTAGACGGGAAAACTTTGTTCTTTGATGGGAAGTCTATTCCCTCTGAGCCTCGAAATAGATCTCGAGCCCAGAAAGTCGAAGAATACTATAAGAACCGTGGACCCAAAGACTTTAAGTCAGTAGTTGTTTCTCACCAGTACTCTTACGAAGAAGAAGGAGAGGATCCGAATCATGATCCTAGACCTGATGAGATTCGGACCTTGAAGTTTGAGACAGAAGAACTTAGGCAGCAGTTGTTGCAGGAGAAAGAACGCTCCAGGCAGCAGACACTCCAACGTCCGACTGAACCACTCAGTGCTCGTATAGGTGATGAAGAGTTAGAGCAGCTTCTACATGCCCTGCGTCAGGGACTAGGACCGTCTCGCGAACCATGGGGGGCAGTCTAGCGAGGGTTTTCAGTGAATCCAATGAAGGGGAGACCTGGAAATCCACCGGGTCGGCGAAAACCCCCTGAGGATCTCGAGAAGCCGAAAGTTCTGAGTTTGAATAAAGGAGAGCCTGACAAGGTTGTAAAAAATATGTCAAGACAGGTAGAAATGGTTATCGAGAAATCGAAACCTAGACCTAAGGCAACTGTGGAAGAAGTGCCAGATGAAGATGACCCTGTCGCAAAAGTCGTTGCAGATAAGCCAAGAGAACTGGCGTTTCGTGACGTACCTCCTGTAGAACATGTGTTGTCTAGACCAGTACTACCACGGAAACCTGGGGTCGCGATCAGTACTGAACCACCTCTAGCCCCGGAAAAGGCATATGAGGTGAAGTCCAATGTCAATGATCTGGAAGCCATAAAATTAATAAGGCAGAAGATTATGAAAACAGAGGTCTCAGTACAGATAGGTCATCTGCTTGGAGGGAATACCGCGTTACAACGCGACTTCCACCAGCAGACCGCAAAAACCAGGAGGCCTATATACTTCCCTGGTAAAGACAAATCTAGGAAGGTGCCTAATTTTACGGCCCAACTAGTTGAGGAGGGCTCGAATGCTGATGACGAGTCGCCTCGGGAAGAATTATTTTCTGACATTCCTGAACTAGAAATTCAGGAGGACGCGATTCACGTCGAGGAATTACCCTATGACTCGTATGTGATGATTTTGTCTCAAGACGTAGGAGATATGCTGGAAGGGTCTCTTGTAATGGACGATCCTGTGCTACAATACCTCGAGAGTCTCGCTGAGGGAGAAACCCCTGAGCAGATTATCGTTCGGGAACTTAGCTCGGCAGCACTGCGTTGTCTATACCCAATAATTAATCGGAGTGGTGAAGTAGAAGCCATTATAGATGGAGGTTCGCAAATCGTGTCAATGCCAGCAGAGGAAGCTATGCGTAGAGGGGTTGCGTGGAACCCTGATATTCATATAGTCATGCAGAGTGCGAATGGTCAATGCGAGCAGACTCTAGGACTTGCTAGAAACATTCCATTTGATTTTGAGGGACTTATAGTGTTCCTGCAAGTACACGTTCTGTGTTGTGCACCATATAAGGCATTATTAGGACGACCATTCGAGATCTTGACTGAGAGCGTGATAATAAATTCTCGAGACGGAAGTCAGACAGTCACTATGAAGGATCCACATTTGGGGGCACGGGTAACAGTCCCAACCCACCCAAGAGGGAAGGCCAGAATTCTGACTAGAGCGCCTACAGATAAACTAGAGGATCGACCCGTGGGTAAAGTCAAGGATTTTTGACTCTATTCAATGATCTCAAGGATGAGGGAGAATTAATGACCGTTTGGGATTACGATCGGGAAGGAAATTTGGTGTGCATTGGACATGGCTCGCCAAGCGAAGGCAAGGTGGCCTCAGAAGAAGATAAAAAGAAAGCATACTTGTGCACGTCGCAGGAAATCGTTAATCAAGACGCTGTTCCGTCGCAGTTACTAGATCAGTATCTGGGAACTACTACCACTGAAGAGGGGATGAAAGTCTTCGTTTTCAAGGAAGTAGGTGGAGAAACTGGAGTGCCGGAAAAACCGAACCGTGGGAAGAAAAGCCGCAGTCTGGGGAAACGGTCGCGACATATGAATCTAGTGAATCTACGTGCTGGCTCGAGACAGACACCGAATAAATGCAAACATGTGCGTGTGCCTTCTGTTCCGAGAGTATCAAGGGGAAATGAACCCAAGGCCTCGGTTCTGCTTGGCAAGAAATATAAGCCTGTCGCAGATAAAATCAAACCTATCTTGGCTGAGTTACCACAGAAATTTCCGTATAGAGAGAAAAATAACGGGTGATCCACTGCAGGACATGCCTAAGTTAGACCCGAAACCACCAGAGTTCGAGCCTAACGGACGGTATACTAGTGAACGAAAGGAACTTATCGATAAAATTCATGATGATGGTCTTCTAGAACCAGAAGAGCGCAAATTTATGCACCATTTCATGTCTTTACACGAAAAGAGTTTCGCTTGGGAAGAAAATGAGCGTGGGCAGCTGAAGCATGAGTTCTTCCCACCAGTAGATATGCCAGTGGTAGAGCACACTCCTTGGGTCTGCTCGCAGATTCCAATTCCACCTGGCCGTTTCGACGAGTTCTGCAGAAATATCAGGGCAAAGTTAGACGCAGGAGTATACGAGCCTTCAAACTCCTTGTATCGCTCGCCGATTTTTGCTGTAATAAAGAAGGATGGAAAATCTCTTCATATAGTGCATGCTCCAGAACGGTTGAATGAAGTAACAATTCAACACTCGGGTGTAACACCGGGAACAGAAGCGCTAGCGGAACATTTCGCTGGTCGCGCCTGTGGAGCCGCTCTAGACATGTTTGTTGGTTACAATAATCGAGATCTAACGGAGACATCGAGAGACTATACCACGTTTCAAACTCCTTTCGGAGCATTGCGCCTGGTTAAGTTACCTATGGGCTGGACAAACTCAGTGCCAATATTTCACGATGATGTTACATACTATCAGTGACTGGGAAACGAGCCACCTTGGCACTTTTGAGCTCTGGACCCCTGATAATGAACAGTAAAGGGCGGGGTATGTACCCTAAAGTAAGGACAGACATCCTAAGAGTCGATTAGGATATTTTTTGGTAATTTTAGACCTCATTGCTGACCCTGTTAAATTTATTTTTCACGCTGCCACAAAATGGGCCAAAAACGGGGTATCGAGCCACCCCGCCAAATGATCATTTCCCACACGTACTCGGGGCTTAGGTGAACTTAAAAACACTCAAGGGGTTCTAATCCATTGTTCTATACATTTTAGACACACATATGAGGTATACAAGGGTTTCAATTAGAGGTACCGGTGGCAGGGCATGGCATGTGAAATTGGGGTATTAACCACATCGACTGCGCTATAAAGCGGAGGGGGTGATATTGGTCCAAAGTGCACTTCAGATAGTTAGATAGGAAGAATTTGCATGTATTTGAACATACAGAATGGTCTTCGCTTGCTGGTAACCCCGCGAATAAGATCTGGGTATCTGCGGCAATGAAAATGGGTCGTTCGGGCAAGTAGGTCACAGATGACGTTAACGGGCTAGGTAGATGGCCAAATGAGAGCTGAAGTCTGTTTTAGTACATACATTGAACATACAAGTCAAACCCGAGAGTCCCTCGAATCTTCAGTGAATCGCCATAGCGTAGTTCTTCCAGAGCTGTCGCAAATGAGAACCACTGGTTCTTTCCCCGTATAGCAAGCGTCTTTGAGTTATTATGGGATCCATTAGCCATCGAGGACATTGTATCGGGTAAAGGCAACAAAATGAGCCCACAAACTTGTGATTTAGTGGAGAAATGGTCGAGGAATGGGCGGAAGAAGAAGGCGGCATGCGTTCGGAGATAAGAAACCAGGAATTCCCACGTACCCCCGGAACAAAATCGGGCACAGCTTTATGATCAAAGCATCACCCCAGTGGGAAATTTGATGTACATCATCCTTGTACATCATACTTCATCCCACAACTACCAAATGCACGCCTGCGGCAGCCGGGAAGGCTATATTATCCAAGTGGCTCGGAACCTGGTTTGGCTCGATACCCAGTCGGTGATAGTATATATTGCAGGATGAGATCCCGCATGTAACTATTCCGTATATAGATGATGTACTGGTTCGGGGACGGGCCACTCGATATGAAACCAAAGATGGAGATGATACCTGAGAATCCTGGCATTAGACGATTCGTCTGGGAACACTTCCAGAATCTGAACAGAGTCGTATCGAGAATGATATATGCTGGTGGAACTTTCTCAGGGAAAAAGGCTATCCTATGCAAAGGGGTGTTCGAAGTAGTCAGGCACACCTGTTCGTATGAGGGCCGAATAGCAGACCCGTGAAGGGTTGAAGTTATCATGAAATGGGGCAAGCTCGCGAACTTTTCTCAGGTTAAGGCATACTTGGGGACGGTAGGCGTCTTATGGATGTTTATAAAGGACTTCGCGAAAATTGTTGGACCTATAAAAGACCTCACTAAGAAAAATGCACCTTTCATGTGGGGCTCAGATCAAGATAAAGCGCAGGAAGATGTTCGAGCAGCGTTGGGAGAAGTGAAACCTCTGAAGCCCTTGAATTACGGGTGGCCTACAGACATTGTGTTGCAAGTAGATACCTCCTGGAGAGCAGTTGGGATAATTATATACCAACTTGATCCAGTGGATCCAAAAATAAAGCACTTTGCACGGTTCGCGTCTATAACGCTAGGAGAACGCGAGTCCCAATATTTGCAGCCAAAACGCGAATTATATGGACTTATGAGAGCGCTAGAAGCAATGTCCTATTGGATATTCGGTGCTCGAAAGCTAGTTGTGGAAACGAATGCTCTATATATCCGTGGGATGTTGAAAAATCCTGGAATGGGTCCTAACGCGACTATAAACAGATGGATCGGGAAAATCCTGATGTTCCACTTCAAGTTGAAACATGTACCTGGTGCAGCTTTCGCTCCGGATGGACTATCTAGACGAGACCCGCACCCAGGAGATGAAGTTTTCAAAAATTCTGAGGAAGGGTACGATAATAACGACCCGCCCGAAGATCATGAGGACACGGACTTAACCGGCCAGCAGCCTTATGATTTCGAGGACTTCAAACATGAAATAGACACTTGAGGAGGATATTGACATGGAAATGGGTGACTCTGCGAGTGCACCTGCAGATTTCAAGAGAGAAACCGCGTGGAGTTTAAGCTTTGAGCGACAACTTCGTGTCTCGATAGAAAAAGTGTATGAGGACACTAGTATGCCTGTTCCACAGTATGTGAATGTCACGATTTAGACGCTATCTAATTGCGACAATGTCTTATCTAAGCGCCTAATCAAGCGCTCGTCTATTTAAACACCAAGGCTATGCTTGAGTCATCAGTGATCGGACAGCCAGGGATCAGGTTCCCACAGGAACATGCCGATGAAGCACGACGGATTGGTGATCGGACAGCTGACAGGTGTCATGCTGCGGACATGTGGAGGATGCATGGGCATTACTCAGAACACATGGCTTCAGGATGTTTCTTACTCAGAACACACGGTTCTGGCATGTTCATTACTCAGAACACATGGTTATGGTGCTTGTAGCACATGGATGCCCTATTGTATAGCACTAGTTACATAGCCACAGTTGAACAGTATAAGTAGTGTAGCTAGTCGCTTGTATTCCTTAGTCTTTTATTCCATCATTCTTCGAGCCTCACTCTTACTGAGCACCTCCAATCCGCATTGTGCGTCCATTGGGTGTTCTTAAGCCTTGAGCGTGACAGTGAATCAGGTACGGGAGTTACCAACGGAACCATTAATTCCAGACTTGGACTCGAAATGGGATCCTAATAAACGGGAGCCGTATGAAGAAGGCCACCATTCGGAAGACGCGAAGTTACAGGACAAAAGGTTGTCGATATTAAAGGATTGGTTGAAGGATCCTACAAAACGACCGAAAAGAATTCATCCTAAGAAAATGAGAACGTTCCTGCGATGGGCCTCACACTTCTTTTTAAGGGGGGGGAGGTTATATAGAAAATCGCTAGGTTCGGCCCATCAGCTAGTAGTTGATAAAGAACACCGGATGTATATGCTCAAAACATCACACGACAGCTCGGGACATAGAGGGTTCTACGCTACAAAAGAGCTGATCGCGCTTCGTTTTTGGTGGCCAGATTTCGATCGAGACGTTAGTTGGTATGTCAAGTCTTGCCATTTGTGCCAGTCTAGACAAGCAAACATGATCCGGATTCCACCAGTAGTCACACACACTCTTAGTATCTTTCAGACAATCCATGTGGATGTTATGAAAATGGGAGAAACATCCAACGGCTTCGATATGGTCGTAGATGCCAGAGACTCATTGTCGCGATGGCTGGAAGGACACCCTATAAACAAAGATAATGCTGAAACATTGGGAATGTTTCTTCTAGAAGATGTTATTTGTCGCTGGGGATGCCCTAGGACAATTGTGACGGATAACGCAAAGCAGTTTTTAGCAGCGGTTGCGTGGTTAAAGGAGAAGTACGGAATCGCGAATATTCAAATCTCGCCCTATAATTCTCAAGCAAATGGCAAAGTTGAAAATGTGTCATTACCCAATGCGCCAATCTTTGTATAAAGCTACAGGAGGCAATCCTAAAAAGTGGTGGTACTTTTTTCATCAAGTCCTTTGGGCAGATAGAATTACCATACGAAAAGGGATGGGCTGTTCGCCCTTCTTCCTAGTCACTGGCGTGCATCCAATGTTGCCGCTGGACATGATCGAAGCCACTTAGTTAGTGGAATTACCAGGTCGAGTCCTGACAGATTCTGAACTTATTGGGTATTGCGCGCAGGCGCTAGCAAAGCATAGCCAACATGTGGAAGCTATGCGCGCCCACGTCGATCATGAGAAGCGTGAGGCTTTGAGAAAGTATGAGAAATATCATATGAATACCATAGTCAATTATGACTTTCAACCTGGACGGTTGGTTCTAGTCAGACACGTGGAAGTCGAGAAAAGTCTAAACATGAAGATGCAAATCCAATATATAGGACCTCTAATAGTAATTAGACGGACTAAGGGTGGTGCCTATCTAGTGGCCGAAATGACCAGAGCCATGTTCCAAGATAGAATTGCAGCTTTCAGGGTTATTCCTTATGAAGCGCGCCATAGTATCCCGTTACCAGCAAATATTCATAAGCTGATAGACATCTCGAGAGAAACGCTGGAAGAACTAGTTAATGATGAAGGACAACCAGCGGCTGGCCTCGAGCAAAGACCAGAAGCAGTGTTGAAGGGTTATCAACCCAAACACAAGGTATATAAGGGCAAAGACATACAGTTCAGTAAAGTCCGCCTTCGCGTTACACCAGAGGACTTTGAACTCAGTGAGACTTCGGATGAGTCGGAAGCTGAGGGAGTGGATAAATTGGACTCCGATTCAGAAAACGAGACGGGTCCTAGACGCTCTAAACGAACCAAGAAACGGTTCTAGACATGATCTCTCGAACTTTTTAAAAAAGGCCAAGTGAGCAGTCAACAAAATATATTGGCCAGCTACTGGGAAACAGAAGACACTTTGAAAGAGAGAGATAGGCCATTTGGGTACGGTTGAACGCAAGAGGCGTCCGATCTTCTTATCGGACACACTATCAACAGCACATGCTCGAGGGCACCTTCCATATCGGGAAGGCCTCCGGGTGGGCCGGGGTGGCCATCCCACCTCTCAACTGTCATCAAGCTGTTATTTAACCACATAAGACTCATTGAAATGTCTGTCTAGCCTCTTGGAATGAATGTACTTTAGTTCTGTGCTCAAGATGGGTATGTACACTGAATTTGGTAGTTTGTCTGAGACTTTGCGGGCGAAGTAAAATTGGCTGTCCTTTGGTCTCCAGAGGGACCAAGAGCATAAAGTACCAAAGCTACAACGTACAGAGGTACTGTTGAAGTACGGAGTAGGATTGGGAAATCGAGAAATCTTAAACTTCGGGGGAATCCTGTTCTAGAGATTAGAAAATGGGACTCGAAGGCGTCTAGACACGACGTACAGCGTTCAGGACGTCAGTGATCTCGCCCTCTTCATCATCGGCTTCAATGGCTTTGGCATGAGCAGCAGCGAGTTGGCCTAGTTCGGCAACAAGCTCATCGCGACGGTCCAAATAGTGCTTAATGCGGTAAGAGCAATGCCTGAGCTCACCCTCAATCTCTTTCTCGTGGCGAGCACGGCTAGGGCCATCCCCGGAGGTCTGGCCGACCGAAAAACCGACCACGGCCTTGGCGCGAGTGAAGAGACTCGGGTCGTCCACCAAGTCTGTGAAAGACCAAAGACGTAAAAATCCAACCCATTTCATCACCTGTCTATAAGTGGACGAACCTGAGGTGTTGTCCTCGACATCAGACTCCAGATCGTATATAGACCCAGAACGAGGCCGCTTATGAGGATAGTGATTGACCGCTTTGGTAGCCTTCTCGAGGACCTTGACGGCCTTCTTATAAGAAGGGGAGTGAACGTTTAGAAAACGGATTTGCTCGTAGCGAAGGCGTACCGACTCGGGACGCTTGGGCATAGGCTAGTAAAATAGAATAGGGGGTCAACTCGACACACTAAACCAGTGTCTAGAGGGTGGTGTACCTTCTTATTGAAAACCATCTTAGTGACCATACCGCCATTGTCGGAGACAATGATATGCGGGTCCTTGCGAAACTTTGCGCTGCTGGGGACGGGTGTCTTGGTATACTTGTCGGTGGTGGGACCGGTCGCGACGTCGTCCACGTCCATCTTGAAGTTCGCGAGTTTGAGTAAAACCCAACCAAGCTCTATAGAATGAAACAGAGCACCTTGTCAGCAGAGGGAGACCCGGCGCATTCGTCAAACAGACTTTTGTTTCCGTCTGAGTCCTCGCCGTCAGTGTTGGGAACGATAGGAGAGCTCTTGACGCCCTGAGATAAATGAAGGATACAGTCAGTACAGTAGGAGATGGTCTAGAGACATAGCGAGCGCACCTTTTTGCCCTTGCCTTTGCCTTTAGCAGGACGATCAGGTTTCGCAGCAGCCTTGGCAGAAGCCTTGGCCGCTGCTTTCTCGACTTTGACCTCAGCCTGAGCCTTCTTCTGGGAACGGACGACCTGATAGTACTCGAGCATATTGAGGAGCTCTTGGAAATCGTTGTTCGGTGGGGTGAACAGCGGGTACTCCTTTTTAGCATCAAAGCAAATGGTGCGGAGCGCGAACAAGTTCTCCTTAAGAGCGATGAACCGGTCGTCGTGAAGAAGCTGTTTATACTGGGCAAAGAGTGCCTATAATAAAGTCAGCATGCTTCGAGAAATGAAAAATGAGGGCTAGACACCAACCGCAGCGTGGAGAGCAGCGCAAACGTGCTTCAGGTAGAAGGGGCCATTGGTTGGAGTCTTGGTGATGCTCTGGAGGTCGTCCCAGAGGGAGTTGATCTTAGCAGCCTCGGCCAAAGAAGCCTCGGCATTGTTGAGAACAGGCATAAGACGGCTAGTCGGAAGAAAGACAGATCGAGCCCGAAGATCAAATGGACTCGTAATGTAATAGAAGGGGCTTTTATAGCAATGGTGGCTATAATTGCAAAAGTTGGGATATTTCTTGATAAAATCTTTGCCAATATTTAAATGCGGGAAAAGCTCTATCCTGGGCAAAGTTTCGTTCACAAAAAGACACAAGCGGGGACACTTGATCTTTTAGTGGGGGGGAGAGAGCTGAGGATAAGCATGCCGAAGAGATTCGCAGATGGTGTGTAGACTAGATGATGAAACAATCAGTCGCGACCATGCGCGAGACATCAGGAGAGTCTCGGGAAGCAGACACAGTATTGCTATTTTTAGCGAGAAGCAGACTTGGCAATATTGATGATCGAAGCTCCGTTCGTTTAACGAGCCTGTCAGAAAGCACCGATCATGGCTGTCAAAGTCACGAGAGCGGTTTTTACTATATCTAGCGAAAAGATATTGGCTCGAGTGATCGAAAACAGACGCGTGGATGGTCGGCAGGACCATAGTGAAGAAAATTTCTTGTGTCACGACCACATGTCGCACCGAGGCAAATTGTCGCGAAACTCGAAAAAGTCACCAGAAAAGAAATAAATGGTCAGACAAAATCGTGGTGAGCAGATAACGGCTCAAGATGGTGGTAAACACACATCTAGACATGGACTTGGGTTTCAGAGAACTTAAAATATAAGGGCTAGAGAACCGGCTCGCGAATCGGTTTGGATCATCTATAAAACAGTCACGTGCTGTCTAGAAACCATGCTAGTGCGGAGGCAAAATCGCCTCGTGATTTCGAAATTCAGGCGATAATAAGACATAGACAAGTTGTGCCTAGAATTAGCATAACCAGAGCTGTTGTTGAGACAAAACCATGTATCAGAAATGATATATAAGTACATCTTGAAAGAGATCTAGTACTATGAAGTTGTCTCGACGGGACATCGCGAATTCTATAAAAAGAACACCATGTACATTCTGGACAAAGTCAAGTTCACGAGCACTATTGTCTCAAAGGACTTAATTTTGCGATCTCTTAGAAACTCACACTAGAGAGCAAGAGATAGTTGCTTATTCCAAGAAAAGTAGTAGTACATATGGGTGTCGCAACAAGACACAAGGCAGTAGGAAAAATTGTAGTAGCTCGACCACCAGCATACAGCTAAACGGCAAGTAATTGTTCGTATGATGGAGCTGGTATGAGTAGTCGAGCAGGGCCAGACTTCAGTTTTGCAAAAAAAATATATAAAACGCACGCCCCCCCCCCCCCCCCCCCCCCCCAAGGACAGCGACACCGGCGACGGTCAAGCCATAGAAGGAAATGAGATGAGAAAGATCAAGAAAACAAGTGCGGAGTACCGAAGGACGGCTCCGTCCCGCTAGCCCGATTGTTCTCCTCGACCTCCTCCATGGGCTCTAAGTCGTGAAATATTAACAAAAATTGAAGTCAAAAAGAAAAATTGCATACCATTGACCGGTTCCGCCTTGGGGCCTGGGAGAAGGGACGAGGGTCAGAGATAACGACCCAGAGAGAAAGCGTGGAGATTTACTTGGCAGCGCACCAGGAGAGGTTGAGGCCTCCCAGCCAAGCGAGCTCAAATCATGAGGCTGCGTCGCAAACAGGTTTGGCGGCGGAGGAAGGACCACAGACGACAGGGAAGGCTGCGCGGGGGACTTCGTGCGAGGGACGTTCCTCAGGGGACCAAACTTGACTTGTGCGGTTCCCATCGCAATGCTCTTTGGCACAGAAGCTGGACCAGAACGGTGACCGGGTGTCTCCATTGACAAATTGGCATCAGGATCGTCGGGCTCGTCGTGGGCCTGGGCTGCCTCAGGCAGGACGACCTTCTCAAGACACTCTAGAGGGGTGGCCAAAGAGGGGTGTTGCGGTGGCAGGTGCACCGCGTCATCGGCCTTGTCCTTGAGAATAATGCCCACCGGATTAATGCTCTTGAAGCGACTGAAAAGTCAATTAGTCGCGAGGTGACACAAAAAGACAACCAGGGACTTACTCAAGTATCTTCGGCCGGGAGTGCCGCCGAAGCCACCAAATGCTTGGCCACCACCGTAGGAGCAATCGGTGGGGCAGGTGGCTAGAAATCAAGTAAGTACCAAGATAAAAAGATGGGAATGATAAGGAACGTACCAAGCTGCCGAGCACCTTGGAACCTTTACCCTTGAAACAAATGTTGGCCTTCTCAATGGCCGCCGGGTCAAACTTGCCAGGGTGCTCCACGGGGTGGTGGTCGCCTGGCTTCGCGACGACTTGGACGCTGTCGTCATCGGACTTGTCGTAGGTCTTGAAGGTTGGGGGAGGCGAGTCGGGAACGGGGTCGAGTCGACCTGTCGGGACTTGCTTCCCTTCTTGGAAGAACTAGGGGCAGGGGTATCGAGAACGACCTCAGCATTTTTGGCTTGATAATTGGCGCGCGGAGGTGGACGAGTGTCGCATGTGCTACGCCGAGGAGCAGAATTTTCCTCCTAGTCCAAAAAGAAGTAAATAAACAGGAATAATAAAAAGAAGTAGACCGTAAAACTTACAGTAGGGAGGTCCTCGTTGGAGATAGGTTCGGGCCCTCACGGACGCGCCAGGAGATCCGAACGAGTCAGACTGACCGGAGCGACCGCGAGGTGCGCGATCGCACGAGGAAAGAGCGGGAAAGGAGGGCGTGGAAGGGGGAGAAGAAGGAGAGCGTGAGCCGGAAGCTCCGGGAGCTTGAGGTCGACATCGGGTACCTCGGCGAACAGGTGGGCCGCAGCATGATGCGGTATAAGTTGGCATACCGAGCATGCCAGCTCATCCTCAAGATGCTCACGGCGCTGGGGAGTGGGACGGAGGTGCCTCCCGGAGTAGCGAGGATGCTCCGGTGGATGGCAGCGGACATGGAGGCCTCCACGTGGGACTTCACCCTGGCAGAGGAGGCAGAGCTAGATCGGCTTGCGGAGGAGGAGGAGAAGGAGGGGAAGGACGAGGACGTGCGCCTGACGAAGCACCGGAAACTGATGAAACACGGGAGCCCCGTCATGGAGGAGAAGGAGGTCGAACCCGCCAAGTCAGAGGACTCCCCGGGCCCGTTCCGTATCCTGGCCCGAGAATTTCCGGGTTTTGGAGGGCAAGGAGGACGTGGAAATGGTGGATGAGGGGATGGACATGGATGCGCCTGGGGCGCAGGAAGGGCCTGAAGAAGATGGAATCGCCGCAAGCCAGGCTGCGGAGGCGAGGACAATTACGGTCCTCACCTTCAAGCCCGACCCAGAGCCCGTCCCGCCTCCATCGCCAGCACCGGAGCCTCCGGTGCAGGTGAAGAGGGAGTCGGAGGTGCGCGAGTTCCAAACCCTCGTGCTACAGCCGGGAGTGCCAGCCGGGTTCCACGAGGAGGGTGGAGTGTTCGTGATGGATGATTCGGATGAGGAGATGGGGGAGCCAGAGGCTCCGGAAAAGCTGGAAGCATCCGGAAGAATGGAGTGAAGGCCCTGGAGGCCTAAGGACAACAGACTTTGTAAATATATGAAATGAACATTGTAATTTGAATTGGATGAAATTTTGTTTTCTTGGTTTTAAATTTGAGTGATGAGTTAATATTCGGGTCCGGGCTTGTTAGGAAAGCGCCAGTGAAAGGTGTCGATGTTTTCGGCCACGTCCAAGTAATCCGTAACAACCCAAGTGTACTGATCGCCAGTGTTCTCGTATTCGAGCCACTAAACGTAGTACCGGAGCTAAGTTCGGAGCCTCCGGTCGATCTTGGAGTCAGCGATATGCCTGATTTTGAAGTGCGACTCGCTGTCAATGATTTATACAGCAGCCGGAGGCAGCTCCTCGCGTTCCGGTGAAACACTGACTACCTGAACAGATGTGAAATGTAGAATAATGTTTATCAATGCCTGAGCACTAACAAACACTAAACCAACACTAAACACTAATCCAAACAATTGAGTGGTGCGAGTACGGGGTTCCAACCAAGTATTAGGTTGATATTTGAACTAGATCTGGTAATAGCTATTTACGCGTAAATACTGAGAACGCTCCAATGGCCGATCCAGAGACTCTAATGAGGTCTAGACGAAGCAGAGAGTGGTTTTATCTCGATGGGGTGGTGTGGGGTAGTGCTTGGTAGTCAATAGACTCAAGACTTGTGATCCTTCAATGTTCTCAGCTGTAATATCTGTACCAATCCGTGTGCTTTCCCAAATCCTTATGAAACCCAATATGACCCGATACGACCCGATATGATTCTGTTTCCTTAAGATTCTTTATGCACACATAGATCCAACAACCAACAAATATATTTGACCAAGAATAACAGAAAGAACTAACAAGTTCCCAATGGTACTCCGAATGAATCCAAGGCTTCCCAAGCGACAATACCAGCTGATGTTATATCCATGCAGCATCCCCAGTCTTCTCGTCGACCTTCCGGTAGCTCCGGTAGGTTCCGAGGCTCCGGTATATTACCGGAGCCTCTGAACCATCTGGTACCATCGGGTTTTTACGCAATGAAGGATTACTGAGCGTTTCCCGTTTATCCGTCTTCCTTCCTTTTCACTTATTGTCATACGACTTCTCATCAGCCCATCTGACTTGACTTATTGTTAAGAACCACTCTCCTTCCTTTTATGGAATACAATTAGATACTTAGTATAAATACGTCTTTAATATGTCCTGTACGTCAGATTGATAATTGACGTTGCTTGGCTCACTTCCCTTGCACTGAGTCGTCTCCGTTCTCTCCGGTTCCCTCCGGTACTCCGACTTGTCTTCCTCTATCGGGTACCTGCCGGTTAGGGTAGTCACTCACCCTTGACCCCCTGTGGTGATGTGATCCTCCTCCGTATACGTTCCGGACCCTCCGGCTCTCCGACGCTCCGACATACCGGAGCCTCCGGTCACTCGGTCATTTACTCTTCGGGTCCACCCCGGCTCGGTATACAACAGCTGAGCTGAGTACGTCTAGCAAGAAGGGGTGAATTCACTGGCTTTCCACTCGAAACCTGCTGGTATTTATACAGGAATTATACATCACATGATAAAATAAATAAATACTACAATCAGTCCACTTCGGTATATACGGATAAACGGACCTGGCTATTTAAAGGTACATGCATCAAAGACCCGGTTAAACGGCTAAATAAGTGCTCTATCCCGAGAGCTGTGCGTCTATCTTTCTGTTTCAAGGTGTTGCCATCATATCTTGATGGACTTGTTATCTTTAGACGTGCCAAGTATAGCGTGTCCGGATAAATTGTAGTAGAGATTGTCCGGGCCAACCAGCTTAGCCTTATAGATAGACTGGCTGTCCTGCATCTCTACCTGATGACACCTTTGTCACCCAACTATTCCCATGGTGCCCTAATTCAACCGAATGGTTGGACTTTGATTTACATGTAAATACAATCTTTGATGATTTACGCGTAAATACACAGCAGGTATTGATCCTGATAGTGTTACTGAATGTCCCTGAACGATTCCTGAACTCTCCAAGGCATCCAGGCTCGTGTGATTAAAGTTACAGTGACTTAATATGTCACAAATGTCGAACTTGTGCTTGCAACTGCACCAACAACTCTGCCGATTTGATTTGACCTGCAATCTGGATCCCTTATGAATTCACAGTCTAGATGGATGGTATGTGTTATGTCCTTGATATATGACACTTTCCAAATGTCCCAATTCGATCGAATGGTTGAACATGGAATTATGTGAAATTCTATTGTAGCCCACCTGGCCGTTGACCCTCGTGGTATCGGTGACCAGGCAAGTCTATACAATGTAATCTCTTGTGAAGTGCCTTTAGCCAACAGTCCGGACCTCACTATGGCTCTCATTGTGGGCCAAGTAATAAATAAGCATTGTTCTACTTCAGTAAGTAGAACAAGAACATTGAAATTGATAGATTTCAAGTCTGGTCATTTTCCATGCTTATCACCAAGCACCTCCAATCCGCATTGTGCGTCCATTGGGTGTTCTTGAGCCTTGAGCGTGACATAATAAAAGACTACCCTTCATACCTTTGTACCGCCCCTACCCTCCAACCTCCTTTCCCTTCCCCCCATCCCTCTATCCACTACTTGGTTTCTTACCCTCTACTTGGCTTCTCATATTTGAAGTTCCATTATCCATTGCTCCCCACCCGCCGACTCCCTACCTCGTCCACAGCGAGTCTAAACAAGTGCAGCACCAGTTGTTTTCGGTTTACCGAACAGACAGACGCTAGGCCACGGGAAACGTTGAGTCCGTCCCAAGCCACATAGTAGTCGCAGGAGTGCCAGCCGGACCTTCGGGGAAGACTGCCTCGCTATCGCCGGGGGGTGTTGTAGAAGACCCGGGGTAGTTCTGTCGCAAGAGACCGTTGCAATTCCACCAACCGCTGAGTGCGGATTCGTACCAACACAGTGACCTTCCGCGCCCCATCCACCTCCTCTTCGTCGGGAACCTCATCCCCGTCGACTTCCTTATACCGTTCCGCCAAACTTCCTACCTTCACCCCGTTCGATCGACTTTACGCTGCCCTCGCCCAACTACCTTACCAACCACCTCGCCCGTCGCTCATATTACCAATGGCCGACGAAGACCAGAACCAGGGCACCACCTCTTACATGCCCGCTATGGACCTCGACCCTGCCCCAAGAGAGACTAAGTCCTCTCGGATCACCCTCGCCCGTCTTCCCCCCACTTTCGACGCCTCTGACAAGAGCAAGTGGGAAACCTTCCTCGACGCCCTCCTTAATTACCTATGGGTGTATGACTCGCAGTTTGACTCCGAAAAGAAGAAGATCGTGTTCACCCTTTCCTTACTGGGCCGAACCAATGGTACCCCATGCCCAGCCTCAAACTGGGTACGTAACTGGCAAAAGCGTACATTACGCGAGCAGCTCCTACAGTTTGAATAATTAATTATCTTCTGGGTGTACCCATACAACCTAATGCATTATCCACCCCTGGTGCGTGCGCTGCTCTCTTGGTGTGTGATGGGAGCCCCGGCAATCCCCGCGGAGTTTGAAATTTCAGTTTTCATTGTCACCATCAGTCCCCGTCACTGCAGCGCACGCGATCAATCCATCCCAGATCATGCCGATGGATTGATCACCCGCGGCACGACAGCCAACATAATTAATTATGTTCACCCGTGTGCGATCACCCGTCGGCAGGATTGATCGTGCATGGCAGTACAGAGAACATAATTAATTATCTTTTACCGCGTGCGATCTTCCGTCGGCAGGATTGATCGCGCGCGGCAGCACAGCCAACATAATTCATTATCTTTTATTGCGTGCAATCTTCTGCCGGCGGGTTTGATCGCGCGCGGCACGACAGAGAACCTAATTAATTATCTTTTACAGGGCATGATCATCCGGTCGAAGATAATTAATTATCTTCGACCGCGCGACCACCCGTCGGCAGGTCCCGGCATGATCGCGAACACGTGATCCTCCCAAGCGAATAGTTACCGTACCAAAACACCGCTGTAGCTGGGTATCACGGGCGCGGCGCTGCTTTCCAGCAGCAGCGCCTGCTGCTGCCCCTCGGGCCCATCCTTCTCCATCTTCCCCGGAACACCTCCTGCCTTTGCTGCTGCCCCTCGGGCGTCTCCTTCTCCCTCTTTCCCAGCGCCTCCTGCCTCGCTACGCCTGTTATTGCCGTTCTTTTCCCACCTCATTACGTGGCCCCCCGGTTTCCCTGCTCGTCCTCGCTTTCCGTGGCCCCTTCTTTGCTATATCCCGCGCTTGTCAGTGTCAACGTAGCATTACGAAAGTTTCCCGTTACTGTAACATTTCGGCCAGCACCCACGCCACGTCGCCTACTGCTTTCTTCCAGTCGTCCGTGTCGTCCGGAACCTCCATCCTCCACCATTTGAGGCAGGCGAGCATGCTGAGGAACCCATTAGGACCAGGGCATTCCAGGGGTTCCCAGCTTCCTGCTCCTTCCTGCACCAGCGTTCCATTTACTCGGCGCCAGCCTGGGTTCATACTCGTCCACCACTTCCACCATTCCTCAATGAAGCCCTCCAGGTCGCTGATCGGCGGGGTCCCTTTCCGTGCCCGCTGAATCCAATCCCCCACCTGCTTGGGACGATGGGCTGCTGGGAGCACCGTTTTTCCCTGCCATTTTCGTCAGTATACCTCATATCTTTCCGCACCCAATTTCACTGACCTTCGAAAAGGCACTCTTTTCCTCCAGTGACCACCACAGGTCGACGATGCCTATCCACGGTGTTGACCCCATGAGCTCGTCCAGGCCCTCTCGCGCTTGCCGCGCCCAAGCTGGAGAGAATTCGATGTTAGCTGCCGCTGCATCTGTTCGCGTTCGCCCCACCGGCCGGCTGCTCTGCCTGCTCGGATCTGCATTCGTCCTCGATAGTTGTACCCTCCGCTGCGCCGGCGCTCCCCCTTCTTCTTCTTCGTCTTCTTCTTCCTCATCTTCCTCGTCGCTCGGGTCCCATTCCCCTTCACTCTCGACACCTCTATCCCTCCGTGCTTTCTTCCTCGCGTGCTCCCTCTTTTTCTCCTCTCTCGCCCGTTTCTTGCCTCTCTCCTCTTTTTCCCCCTGGAACTCATCAGGCCCCATGATTTCCTTCAGCAAGGACTGGTTTCGCGCGAGGTTATTTTCCCGCAACAGCGCCCACTCGTCCAATCAATGCAGCTCCCGGAGTCTCTCGGCCCGCGCATCTAGCGTTAATGCACGCAGCTCCCCACGCAGCACCACATGCAGGTGCAACCCGGGGAACTCCTCGTCCACCGCGATGGCATCCTTCTCCCCTGCCATCATATCTGCGAGAGATCGGCGCGGCGCGGTGTTGGGCGGGCTGGTCTCGGGTGCGCCACCCTCGTGTGCGCCAGACTCGGGCGCGCCACCCTCGCGTGGGCCAGACTCGGGTGTACCACCCTCGGGCGGACCCCCCTCGGGCAGGCCACCATCGGGCGCACCACCATCAGGCGCAAACAGCTGCATCGCTGGCAGCGTCTCCATGCCATCCACCGGCGGACTGATACGGCCCGCCCCTGCCCCCGCACCCACTGCCGCCCCGCTTGTCGTCACACCTGCCGCAGCGCCGCCACTTATATCACTGCCAGACGCGGTCGTTTCCTCTGATCCAGGTCAGTAACCTTGTTCTTCCTCAAAGAAATCTTACTTACCCGCCGCCAGCACAAAGCGGACAAAGTGGTCCAAGACTTTGGTCTTGTATGCCTCCTTGTCCCACTCCGTGAAGTCGACACCCTCGTCGCCCTTCGTCTTCCCTTCGTTCATACTTCAAACAGGCCACGTCAGTCTGTGTTCTGTTCCCTCGGTATGCTCAATGTCCACCTACGTGATAACGTCCATCTCATTTCCAACACGGCAGGCTGCGACCAGCGTGATGTAGTACCCCGTGTGCTGACGGAGCGCCCCCAGCAACGGTGCCACCACTGACGAAAACTGGTCCCTAGCCCTACAAACCCTTTTGTCAGTCTTTGTTTTGATTTCTGCACCTAACCTTCATCACTTACATCCGCTGGTTGTCAGGATCATCGCTTATCACCCCCTGCAAGTTCGCAGTATACTTCGCCACCGCTGCATCGTGTGCATTCTTGTTTGCCGTGGCGACGACCTCCTTCACGCTTGCCGGTTCAGCCGCGTATAGCGTTTTTGCTACCTCGCAGCGCAGGTTCACGTTCGCACCCTCCTCGTCTGGATACAGTCGGTCGAATTCCTCCGCAATTTTCTGCTTGTACTCCGCCATCCCCATGTAATGCTGGAAGTCTGCTGGTCGCTTCGGTGATGCCCCTGGGCCACGCAGGCGCGTCAACCAGTTTGTGTACGCGTTCGCGTGCAGACCCAGTGGTCCGCGACGATTATTGTACCAAGTCTTGATTTTCTATGCGCGGTACATCAATACCATCCCACAAACGACACGTAAACTTCATGGTCATACCTTCGTCACCTCCGCCGTGACCTTCGCTTTCTCCTCCTCCTCCTCCTCCGCCGCAGCCGAGTTGTCCACTACGAGCGATGCGTCCTGCTCCACGTTGATAGGCAGACGCCATGAAAACTTTTCCCAGTACTCCTTGAATAGCTCTGGCCAAAACAGACGCGTCTTTCCCTCTCGCGAGCGCTTCGTGTACTCTTCAAGTTTGCTCTTCAGGAAGGCTTCCCGTGCGCTAGCAAAGTCTCCCGGGTTCCCCCTTTTTTTTCCGTTCCGCGTCCGTATCGTGCTTTCTTTTCGTCGTCTTGCCCTTTGCCATGGTGGATCGGTAGCCAATATTCCTCGCCAATCAAAGCAAAGCAAAACACCTCTTTGCCAAACAACGATATCTCTCCAGCCTCCCCCAATGGAGGCCCAACCCGAGAATCCCCTGCGCAGGGTTGCCGCAGTACTCGTACTGGTAAGCTCATAATTTTTTTATACCTTCCCAACATTTAGCTTCGCATCCAGCACCAAATCCTCAACTTCCCTGATCCCCGGTTGCCCAACTTCGTCGAAACCTTGGACGCCTTCCTCCGCATTGTCTCTGACAATCCGGACGTCAAAATTCACAGTCGTTCCGCTCCAGAGCTTCCTTTTTCGCCTACTTGCCGATTCTGGGATGAAATCCCTCGCACGGATGACCCGGATATCCGTCGCCTCGAACGCGAAGCGGCCAAGGTCTTTTGGCAATGCTTCGTTCGCCTCGACGGCGCGGTAGAGCGCTTCCATTCCGCCACTCTCCAGCGCCGTAAGTCTCTCCCTAACTTCCCTAACATGCCGCTGAC
This sequence comes from Mycena maculata, assembly GCA_029448575.1. Classification (NCBI taxonomy): domain Eukaryota; kingdom Fungi; phylum Basidiomycota; class Agaricomycetes; order Agaricales; family Mycenaceae; genus Mycena; species Mycena maculata. Next base: position 460,783 of record JARJLG010000003.1, read on the forward strand.
TTCCTCCTTAGACCTCTGGAACGCCGGTGTCCAAGTCAGCCGATCGTTCATCCGCGCCGGCTCAACCTTTCAACAGGATGCCGCACACCAGAGGGCACAGCGCGCGTTGCGCAAGAGCGCTCCCTCTGGCACCTTCCCCCCAAGCGCGATGGATCCAAGTGCCGCGCGTGCCCCGAGACGGGCCCCTGCTCCATCCCATGCCCGACGGAGCCCTCAATCGCCCACCCCTCAGGCTGGGGCTCACCCGTGTGGGGCAATGGCAGTTGGTAGCTGACGTTCGCCCTCCTGTTCACGTAGTCTTTCCAATTGATCATTTTTTTTCACCCGTTTCCCGCAAGCACAAGCGCAACACTGCAAGCTCATCCATTCGAAAGAATACAAAATATCAACTGCGGATGAAATTTTCCAACGCGTCCAAGTTCGTTGACCAAGCAAGCTGATATCCCACCAGCCCCATCCGCACCGCATGCACGACAGCTTCATCCCTGAACTCAATTAAGACACGCCAGATTAAAACCAACAGTGTCTGATGCACCTTTCAGCAAAATGGATGTGGATCCCTCTCAACGCATAGAATGCGCGCGGACCCGGGAACGCTGGCTGGACACCCATCGCCGCAAATTGCAGCGTCAGGTGTGTGAAATCTTGAGGTCTTGGCGAGCGATGCCGGGGACTCAGGTGAATCCGAGTCTGCATGGTGAGCTTGGGACGTTGGGGCGTCGTTGGCTGCGTTGACGGCGGGGTCGGCCCTGCTCGAGGAGGGATTTTAGGTCGGCTGGACGGTGTTGGAGTCGGAGTGGGACAACCATCGACATGATCGGAGCGACAGAAGCGCAACCACGCGGTCAACGCCTCAGCCCGAGTGTCGAACGCTTTCTGGCTGCTATTGCGGAAATGGTTGGTCTGATTGTCCGCCAGAGTCCTGGTATACCCTCAGCTCAGTTTCATTAACCTGTGAGTAGCGGAACGCACGAGTCGGTGTATAAACCAGGAACGCGCCCTCGTTTCACCAAGTACCACCTCGTTGTGGTCGTCTCATCGTGGGACTTCACATCCATGAAGGTCGGTCCGGGGAAGAAAAGAGGCTGGCACGGGCTATCCACTCGATCGTCGAGATTCGGCATCAGAGGCAGACGCATGGTATATTTTAAATTAGGGTAGGACTTCATTTCATGATCTGATCAATCACTCCTCTCTCTCTCTCTCCACATGTCCGACTTGATGCTCGCCAGTGCCCCAACGTCGCAGCCTGACCCGGTTTCCTCTGACCCGGCTTCCTCTGACCAGTCAGTCCCGCCCTTTACGCGTACAATAATTTGTCTTCTCATCGTTCTTGCAGGCACAAAACTTTTGATTGTTGCCCCTACCATCGCAATGGGGCGCAGCGTCGTGCCGAGGTCAAGGCCCATCAAGATTCCATGTGCTGTCCCCCTGCTCTTCGTGGTAAACCCATTACTGAGCAGCCTGACGTCCGTCTTTCGGTCTATGTCCCCCCCTTTTTTTTATTGGGAAAATTTTGCTCAATGCCCATTTGCAGGCTCCCGCAGCGCATGATACTCAGCTGGCTGAGCCCTGAAGACCTTTTAATATGTATACGTATTGCCGTGAATCACATCATCAATTTCAATCTGAATCAGCGTGAATCACATCATCAATTTCAAGCCGAATCAGTGTGTGATTCTTCAGGGAAATCTTTGCTCGACCTCCCATTCTCCCATCTTCATCCAGTTCCGTACCACCATGACCACTGTGTCTAATACTTATACGCTCACTGAGGCAAAATGGTGTGCTTTCTCGCAAAGTAAATACGAGACAAAAATTTGACTTCCATAAGGCTGCTTACTGTCGTCGCCTTGTCATTGGACCCCTCTTGCCACCTCTTTGTAGGCCATTACCAGGGTGTGCACACCGACGGGGAGGGGGTGGAACGGGCGTGGGCCAACATTCGGGGCCTTTCCCGGAGTGCTCGAGAGATGGGGCCGGGACGGCGTTACGAATTGCTTGCGGCATCGGGGCAGCCGTGGACACACACAGAAGCCAGGGAGAGCGTATAGAATTAGTATTCACATACACACATGTCTAATTCACTCTGCCCGCTGCCCACTCGGCCAGACGGGCAGCAATCTCGGCTTCTTCGCGCCGTGCCCTTTCTTCTAGCTCCTGCTGATATCGAGCATTGATCTTGTCTTGGTCCTTGAGGTCTCGGGCAGCGAGGCAAGCACGGCCATATTTGGCCTCGAAGGCCTCACGTCGACGGAGGTGCTGGCGCATGGCCAGGACACCGGCATGTCTACCGAGGGTGATGAAGAAGGTGATGAGGACAGGATGATGAGCAGAGGGTAAGCGGCGCACCTTTCCCGATACAGTTTACTCGAGGCCCGAGCGCGATCCCGAAGTATGTTCTGAGTGTCTTCTGTCTGCTGGTTTCGTTCCTGATATCTAGAATACTGTTAAGAAACGCGGAGTAACATGAGCAATGTAAATATATGACTTACTTCTTCATACGTTCCCGAGCCTTTCGTCGGAGCGCCTCGCTATTTCTGTGAGTCTAATGAGTGCCAGTTGATTGGGGAACTTTAGTCGACTGACAGGTCTCGGTATTTCGCGCACGCCTCGCGATGAGCCGCCCGGGAACGCTCAGTCCTCCGACGCTCTCTTGCAGACTCGGAGGCCTCTGGGGGGCTAGGTAACAGGTCACCGTCGTTATTTCAAGCTGGGACAGTGTATATAAACCCATACCTTTCATTATTCATGTATTTGAGGTCCGTTGGCAAAGTTTGAGTTGGCGAGATAGAGGTCAGAAACAGAAATCGCAACGTAAATATGGAACAACTCACTGGTATTAAAGTGTTCAATGGATGAGTCTTCATATATTGCGCCAAAATCTGAAATTTATTCAGTAGATAGCTGAAAATAAATAGGAATCTTCGTTCTCCTCAGTTTTTCCGTGTGTGCACAGGGAAGAAAGAAACCGAAGCAAAGAGATCCAAGACAGTCCGTAAGGAGTTCGCGATCAAGCCATACGAAGTTCGCGATGTGGGATCCAAGCACACACTGGGCAATCCAGGAGGCTTCCTGTGACACGATCTTGTACATAGGGCAGGCCACTTATGAGACAAGAATATCTGTTGGTTTAGTTTTATCCCTGATTGTCGCAGGCGGATGTGGGGGAGCAAAATTTCCACGAAACAGGGCGTAGCAAGTTCGCGATTAAGCAGCAAGAAGTTCGCGATCCGCTCGCTTCAAAGGTATTTTGGGACCAGGGGCAAGCCCTTTATTTTATTTGTTCGAAACGCAGTTGATCTGCGACTGGGAGCTTGCAGTAGCGAGGTGTAAGTATGGTGAGAAGATGTTTATTGAGGATATATGGCAGTTACAAGTTAGCATACGGAAAACGAGATAGGAAATCTGCTAGTTTGGGCACATAGATACGTCTAGTGCTGCCGGGGACTTGACGGGGACTTGACCGAGCCCGTAGATTTCCTGGGCGATCAGGCGTGTGAGACCGTCAAAAACCATACCAGAAATTACAAGTACTGGGCTGGAGATCTGGGACCTCAAAATGGAGTACCTCGCAGTGTAGAACTTGCAGATGGAAAGCAGAGCAGTGGAAAGCGTCGAAATGGCGAGCATCGAAAGGGGTAAGCATCGAAATGGCAAGCGTCGAAATTGTTCTTGAATTGGCGTTGCCGTCGAAATCGTGATGGTCGAATCGCCCGAGTTCTTAACAGGAGGTGGAAGGGAGACGACGAAGAGAAAACTCCAGCGCGGAAGTGCCGTGGGCGGAGGTGAGGTGACCCGATCCGGAAGCCAGCAATTTGGCTTTGGCACTCCCACGTAAAAATGTCTCGACACTGGAATTCTCACCGCACGTCAACAACAGCGGCAGGGACTTCTCGTCAAACCTTCTTGGTCTCCGACTTCACTGCAGCGTCTGTCGACACCCCCATCCAGGCCATCATCGCGCGACCTTCCACTGATGGTCGGCGCCAGAAACGCTCGACTGTCGAGTTGCCGGCCCCTTCGCCGATAAGCGCGCGCGGCAGGAGACGGCAGCTGCTGCAGCACGGGCCTCCATCCCATCTCCAGATTTTGGGCAGGAGTCGGATCGATACGACATTCACCTGGGAGACGATGACGACGCCCCGGACATGATGGATCTGGATACTGAGCTGCCGGGGCCCGGGAAGAGGTCACGGAAGGTCCAACCTGCAGTGAGTACAGAGTCGAGAGAAACTTGGGCGAGACTTAACGACCTCGGCAGGATCCAGTGCTGGCGCACTTCATGACCTACCTGCGTGACCAATATCTGCGCGAGTTTCTGCGGCGCGAGGGTCGTGCGGACGCTGAAATTGGCGTCTGCTGCCGCTGCGACAACCGTGGCATGGAACACGAAGTCCTCTATTGATGTCGCCATTGTTTCGGCCGGGAGATGGTGTGCCGCCAGTGCTGCGTAGACATGCACGTTCAGGATCCGCTTCACAATATTGAGGTGCGTCGCGGCTTCAGTTTTTCTCGCATGCCATTAACCACGTCGCAGAAATGGGAAGGGAACTCCTTCGAGAAAGTTTGGCTCAAGGATCTCGGGCTTCGTATTCAATTAGGCCATCCGACACGCAAACGATGCTATAACCCAGTGCCCGCGCATAAAGATTTTGTCGTTCTCCATGCGAATGGCATCCATCTAGTGAATGTGGATTTCTGTGCCTGCGCGGAGGCTCTGGATCACGGCGAACACCATATTCAGCTCTTACGACGCAACTGGTTCCCCTCGAGCGACGTGCGACCACGGACCTGTGCCACATTCGAGCTGCTCGACTCGTTCATGATGCAAACTCTACAAGCGAAGACCACAATGTACGACTTTTATGGCGCGCTGGAGAAGCTCACCGACAATACCTGGGGTGGAGCCTCCCAACCGGTATCAAGCTTTTACGCGGATGTGTCGCGAGTACAGACACTTTCTCCTCCTCAAACGGAGGGGTCGTGTGCACAATCCCCGAGGCGTGATGGCGACAGCAGCGGGGGAGTGCGCGATCAATTGCCCAGCAGTGCCCAAACCCGGAGGTGAATCTGCCCAAAGGGTGGGAGACTGCGAACGAGGAGGACAGGTCCGTTTCTATTTTTTTCTTTGGTTCTTGAAGTGATGCTAACGGGGGAAGTCAGGAAACTGTACATATTGTTTTTGGCACTGGATGCCTGCTTCTGTCTCAAACGTCAGATGGTCTCGAGCGAGTTGCGGGATCCGGGACTGGGAACGGGGTGGGCATACTTGGTAGAGAATGGGCCGTACAGGTCAGTTCCTGCGCTCGGCGACGAAGCAGAAGGAGGTGTGTTTCGACATTCTTCATATTCAGGCGGCGACTGATGCAACACCAGATGAGCACTTGCAGTGGTCTGGCCGCGCTTGACCATGCCAACACAAAGTTTTTCGCGAGGATATAGTAGTACGGGGGTAGGGATGGGTGTCTGCGCACGACACGAGTTCGTGCAGGCCAATGGGGTCGGAGATCTTCAACTGGGCGAGCGGTGCGTCTGACTCGACACTTTTTATTTCAATTCAAGGTTTGATGGTGAAGCCTTAGATACGTCAACATGGACTATATTTTTGCGTCGATTCTGCGCCACAAGGACAACAGACTATCAATGGTCATTTCCTACGACATCGTCTGTCAATGGTGGAAGCATCTGATCGAGCGTCTTCAAAAACTCCCCCTGCTCGTACGGATCACGATCACGGCCATGTTGGTGCGGTTCGTGATCCCCAAGATGCATATCCACGCACATACATTGGCATGCCAGCTGGTCTTCTCACTCAACCTCTTGCTTGGTGCGGCGCAAACCGATGGCGAAGGAATAGAACGTCCTTGGGCCAATATCGGTGGTGTGGCTTCGAGTACACGTGTGATGGGGCTGGGGGCATGGCACGACTGTCTGGATTGCCATTGGAGCTGGTGGAACTGGCAGAAGTTTGTGGGAATTGGTGAGTAAGGACGACTTAGTGGGATTGCATGCTGAGATGTTTGCAGTCGCATTGTTACGGAAGCGACATGACATTGCGGTGGCCGAGCAAAGGACACAAGAGGACGAGCTCGCGAGATTCACAGCGGAACAAGGGGAGAAGGTCACGGCGTGGCGCGAGCAAGTCTAGCAGTTTGAGAAAGATCCGAAAAAAAAACCAAACCCGTACGAGAATCAAATGAAGACGAATGGTGAGTACGGGAACATGGATGGGGATAAATTTTAACCGAAGACAGGGTTAAACGAAGCACAAGTCCGACTACAATTTAACGAAGAGGAGGCAAGGCAGGCCAAAGCAGGGGTGATTCCCCTGCACAACGTCAGCCCGAGCTCCTTCTTGGCGTCAGGATTGGAATTGGAAGATCAGCAGTACGTGAGCCGTGCTGCATAGGGACCAGTAGACTGATACCGGTGGACAAGGCAGTCGCGTACGTGTCCAGGCGGAGCTGAAGAAGGCTCAGACGACCAGGCCAACAAATTGATCTTGGCACCATGCAGCGTAAGCCTCGATAGGCGCCTGAGGCGATTCCGAAAACTGCAGGCAACATACACCCCTGCGGCGATTCAAGCTCTTCAAAGAAGGGACGTGCCTATGGATAAGTTGCCCTAGGACGTCCTGCTGTTTTTGCCCTCGGGTCTGAGCGTCGTGGAGCGCAAGGCGCCGGGGTGCATGGCAGGCCTGGATGTCATGGAGGATTTGTTCTGGGACGCACAATGCCGAACCGCTCTCGACTCCCTCCTGGCGGCAGCTCCACGTTAAATCTAGGCTGCTCATTTACAAGAAGAATCACTCACGGCATCAGGGCGCAACAACGAAGTCACGGTCACTTGTGGCGCGCAATGAAAGCAAAATTCGTTTGCATTCGGAGAAGTACCAGGCCGCTTGGGCGGCGCAGGTGTCTTTAGCCGGTGGGGAGGAGAGCGAGGTGGGGTGGCGAAAGCTGAAGAAGGCCGACATTCGATGCATGGAGGATGCCGAGGAGGTGTCAAAAGACGCGCAGAGAAAGAGGGATCGGGCAGCGCGGCGGCTGGCAGCGCGAACATCGATGGCGGATGAATGGCGACGAACCGGTGGGAGTGGATGATGCGGGCGATCCGGAGTTGAACGAGGAGGACGACGATGATGAGGGGACCAGCAGGGACCGGCGGCGGGACTGGGGGCTGAGAACCGGCGCACGGTGTCTTGGATATGGATGGGTGCAGGGATGACCGGGACAGATGCCGATCTGGAGGAAGGTAAGCACGATCCATAACAACGAGAGTGATTTTCACTTACATTGGGTCATCAGCATTGCGGATCGAGTGGTGTAAGACATATGCTCAGACACGATGCTGGCGGGAACAGGTCCGTCTGTTGGAAGAGGAATACCGCCGGGTTCTTGTCTCGTACGAGTATGAGGTGTTGCGGTGGGAGGCTCGGCTGAAGTCCGTGAATGTGGGGAGCACGAGGGAAGAGGTGATCTGGGCAGAAGGGGTAATGGCGTACGGTCTCCGCCAGGCGAGGATGTACCGCTTGCTGGCGGCCCGTGGGGAAGTGACGTGGACGGAAGCAAAGCTGGTGAGGGGGAAGAGGTGCGCTGCCGCAATCATGCGGTTGCCAGGCCTGGTGGAGGTGCTGGAAAATGAGAGCTCGGATGGCGAGGAGGGAGACGGTCTGGGCGGGGATGAGGAGGGTGAGCCGGGAATGGATGGGGAGGAGGACTGGGGTGACGGGCTGAGTGAGAAGGAGGGCTTCGAGCTGGACGGTGGAATGGAGGAGGAGGAGGAGGAGTTTTGAGGAGGAAGGGCTTTTTCCCCGAAGGGTGCAGCCGCTACGCCGCCCATGTGCTCCGCTCCAACCAACACGCATCGCGGGGAAGCTCCACCGCTGCTGGCCCTGGGCGCGCGGGCTGGATGGCCGACGGCAAGATGGGGCGGGAGGCGGTGATTCGGTGTTTTCCCGAAGCGCGCAGCTTGCGCGCGGCCTGTGCGTTCCAGGCCAGCCCATACGCACTGCGAGGAAGCCCCACCACCGCTGGACCTGGGCGTGCAGGACGGCCGAAGGCGGGATGGGGCGGGAGGCGGCGACAATTTGGTGTCTTCGCAAGGTGCGCAGCTGCCGCGGAGCTGGTGCACTCCATGCCAGCGCCCACGCATCCAGAGGAGTCGCTACCGCCGCTTGAGCGAGGTCCACAGGCAAAAGTGCGCGCGGAATACGGCAGACTGCAGGTGGAGGGCGGGGAGAGGCAAGTCGTATTTTGTGGAGGGGTGCAGGAGCCACACCGCCAGCGCACTGCCGGCCCAACCCATACACATCGCGGGGAAGCTCCACGGCCGCTTGCCCCCCGCGCACGGGCCATATTGCACCTGCAGGATGGCCGACGGCGGGAGAGGGCGGGATGCGGCAAATTCGTGTTTTGCGGAGGGCCCGGAGCTGCTGCATAGCGTGTGGGCTCTGGGCCAACCCATACGCATCCTGGGGATGCCCCGTCCCTGTGCACGAGCCATACACCGCACGCAGGACGGCGGACGGCGGGTGGAGGGAGGCAGGCGGTGGGGATTTGGTGTTTTTCCGAGGCGGGCAGCTGCGGGGCCGCTTGTGCGCTCCGGGCCAACCGAGACACATCGTGCAGTGTCCCCACCGCCACTCGTCCCAGCCCCCCGCCCCATATTGGGCGCGCAGGACGGCCGACGGTGGGATGGGGTGGGAGGCGGCAGCAAATCGGGTTTTGCGGACGGGCGCAGCTGCCGGGCCAACCCATACGCATTGCGGTGATGCCCCACCGCCGCTCACGCCGGGTGCACGGGCCATATTACGCGCGCAGGACGGCTGAGGGCGGGAAGGGGCGGGAGGGTGGGAATTGCCATTTTGGGAGGCAGCGCGCGGCCTGCAGCGCCCGCAGGCGCAGCGAGACATGGAAGGGGTCCCGGCGATTCCCTCCCTGCTCTCTTCCGGTGCGTGGTGGCAATATTGCACGCCCACCGAGGCGGGAAGCGGCGGGTGGAAAATGAAGTTTTCCTGTGGTAGGTGGGCACTGCGTGGCTTCAACTGCTACAGTGAGGATGTGTAGGTGCAGGTGATCGGTTGTGCGGCGTTGAGGAGGAGGAGGCGGGGGAGGGGGCTTTTGGCGCGCTTTTTTTTGTGTACCGTATTTGGGTGGCGGGAAATCAATCACGTACTTCCATTGGCGCACGGTAAATACCGACCCCGGCTGCATAGGCTGCGCACGGTAAATACCGAGGCTTTCGGCTTGTTCGGCTGGCCTCGCTAAGTCGCGGGACCCTCGGCATGGCATTTTAGCGATGGAATGTGACATTGGTCAGCATTGGTAGCAAAACAGGAGTGATGCCGCAGTGCCGGGATCAAGGTGCAGCGGGTAGGATCGGACCCGTGAATACCCGGACTGCCAAAAAAGCTACCCAGTAGATAATGCATTAGGTTGTATGGGTATACCCAGAAGATAATATATTATTGTACCCTTATAAGGTGACGCGAGGGGCTTGACAGCCTCTACCACATTGATGACTTGATCTCGGAGTTGGAAGGAACGTTCCAGGACAAGAACGTCAAGCAGATGGCGCACATGCGCCTTACGACAACTCGGCAGGGAAAGACTCCCCTGGCCGACTTCATCCAGGTGTTCGAGTTGAACGCCGAGGAAGCGGGGTACGCCCCGAACGACAAGGATACCCCCCCACAATACCTTTCTTGTGGAAACCATCGAGAACCTCGTGAACGAGGACGTTCAAAACCAGCTGTACGCTGGAGGGGTGGAAGTCCCGGAGGATTACCAGGGCTTGAAACGCCGGCTGACGGCTATCAGCGGCATGATGGAGCGGAAGAAGCTCCAAGAGGCTCAACAGAGCCGGATGTTCTGGGCCCCAGCGCACGCACAAGCGCCGGCTGCCAAGTCATCACCAGGGTTCGGGCCGGCGCCCAACCTCACGAAGAAGATTGGGCCGGGGGAGACCGCCCCGATGGATGTGGACCGCGCGTGGCAGACACCCCGCATTTTAAATGTTATAACTGTGGCAAGGAGGGCCACATGAAGCAGGAGTGCCCAGAGCCTCCCAAGTCGAAATTTAATATCTGGTCGATCAAGACCGAGGACTACTCGCAGGATGACCTGCAGGCTCTCGCAGCTGTCCTTTGCGAGAAGGGTTTTTAAAGGGGCCCCCGCTTGCGGCCAAAGTGGTTCCCCCTATCACAAACAAATATGCACATCTCAAGGACATTAATATTAGCAACGTAGTTACAGACCCGGCATATGATATTTATACACCAGAAAATACTAGTCTACAAAAGAGCATAAACGATTTCCTAGTAGCTAGTGTAGAAAACAAACAAAAAATACGTATCTTGGAGAACGAGAATCGGAAACGTAATATTCGCAATCGGAAGATGGACGAAGTAAATAAGAGATGGAGTGCATTCAAAGAGGCCCCTGGAACCCAAACCAGTGCAAAAAATAGTGAGACGAAAAAGAACGGCGATGCTGTGAGGGCTCAATCCCAGGATCGGGAGGAAGCGCCCAAACAAAAGAAAACACGCATGACGCTGAGTCAGAAGAAGACAGAGGCGGCGCAGAAGCTGGCACAGCCTGAGGATCAGCTTTCCAAGGAGATGAAGGAACTCCAGAAGCAGAGGTGGCACCACAAGATGCTCGTTCCCGTTACGTTGACTGCGTTGGACACTGGGAAGACACGCGCCGTCAAGGCTCTTCTTGATCTTGGAGAATCAGAATTGGAAACGTAATATTCGCAATCGGAAGATGGACGAAGTAAATAAGAGATGGAGTGCATTCAAAAAGGCCCCTGGAACCCAAACCAGTGCGAAAAATAGTGAGATGAAAAAGGACGGCGATGCCGTGAGGGCTCAATCCCAGGATCGGGAGGAAGCGCCCAAACAAAAGAAAACACGTGTGACGCTGAGTCAGAAGAAGACAGAGGCGGCGCAGAAGCTGGCACAGCCTGAGGATCAGCTTGCCAAGGAGATGAAGGAACTCCAGAAGCAGAGGTGGCACCACAAGATGCTCATTCCCGTTACGTTGACTGTGTTGGACACTGGGAAGACACGCGCTGTCAAGGCTCTTCTTGATAATGGTTGCACTACCACGTGCATCGACTGAGATTATGCCAAGGCAGAAGGCTTTGAGCTCCACGAGCTTGACGTGCACATCGTTGCGCGCAACGCAGATGGAACGGAGAACTCTCGGGGAAAGATCACTCACTACATTGAGTTGATGCTTTCGGTTGGACCCCACATTGAGCGCCAACGGTTCTTGGTCACAGGACTAGGCAAGGCTCGCGTGTTCATTGGGTACGACTGATTGTTCAAGCACAACCCCGAGGTGGACTGGCGATCACAAAAGATTGTGTTCAGCCGCTGCCCGCCCGAGTGCAACATGCACGGCGCGGAGTACCGGACTGGATTGTTGGCAGAGGAAGAGAAGTTGGAAGACGGCGAGTCAATTCTATTGGTCAACTTTGCAGAACAGATCGATCTGTGTGCACAAGGACCACAGGTGCAGCAGATGGCAGAGGAAGCGAATCATGGGAAGGAGCAAATGACCGAAGGGAAGGTCCTGGAGGAGTCCCACGAGTTCGTAAAGGTGTTTGCGAAGGAATTGTTCGATGCCATGCCTGAGAAAAGGCTGTGGGATCACGCAATCGAGCTTAAGCCAGGGTCAAAGGCCGTAGATTGCAAGATCTATCCGCTCTCGGTCACGTAACAGGGGAAGTTGAACAAGTTCCTGGAGGAGAATCTGAAGAGCAGGAGGATCCGACCCTCAAAGTCGCCGATGGCTTCGGTGTTCTTCTTCGTGAAGAAAAAAGATGGCAGCCTACGTCCAGTCCAGGATTACCGGAAGCTCAACGAGATGACAATTAAAAATCGTTATCCACTTCTGCTAATCTCAGAGCTCGTAAATAAGCTCCGTGGTGCCAAATACTTCACGAAGTTGGATATCCGATGGGGCTACAACAATGTGCGGATCAGGGAGGGAGATGAGTGGAAAGTGGTGTTCAGGACAAACCAAGGGCTATTTGAGCAGCTCGTGATGTTCTTCGGCCTGACAAATTCCCCAGCGACGTTGATAAGCCGCGAAATTTGTGAAACCTCAAATTTTACGAATGCATGCCATTCTGCGCTCATCCAGTGGTTGGTGTGAGCTCCAAACATGCAACCAAGAGCCATATTGCATTATCATCCTAAACACTGACGCCTATGGCTTATTCCAGGAGACGACACCCTTGGATCACTAGGGGTCAGATCCGGATTAAGGCTTGAAGCCCAAATATCAAAGTCCTGAAACACCCTCTATACGTGGGAAGGCAACCGCAATGCTCACTACCAAAGGGAGAATCATAATATCCACCTCTGACATCTATTGGGACACTGGGAACCTTATTCGGGAGGAAATGCTGAGTTGATTACACAACTTTGGCTTATCCAACGCGATGCGACAAGTCACAGGATCAAGGCCTAGACTCAATATTGCTATTTTAAACACCAGGTCCGTGAGGACGCGATCACCCGATAAGCCGCAGACCGGGACTAAGCACGTACTATGTGTTCCTGGATGTTGATTAAGGACATCTGGGGTATCGTTGGAAAGGGAATAACCTATACTATCCAACTAGCGATACTAGAAGTTGGGGCACACACAACAGAGGAAGATATGGGCCAATTACCCTGTTAGGGGAATAGTGGAACATATAATCCCCTGATCGACAAAGGGTTGTCGATCACCGGATAAACTGCCGACCAGGATTAGGCATGTACTGTGTACTCCTGGATGTCGATTAAGGACATCTGGGGTATCGTTGGAAAGGGAACAACCTATATTATCCAACTAGCGATACCAGAAGTTGGGGGACAGACCATAGAAGAAGATATGGGCCAATTACCCTATTCAGGGGATATTTGAACATATAAACCCCTAATCCATGAGGGGTTGAAGGAGTCATTATACAAACATTTAGGAGGCTACGAATGCCAGGGCGCGCACAGCTGATACTGATCACAGGCTAATTAATTAAGTAGAATACCCGAAGCCTAGTAATCACACATATGTAACAGTTTCTGTACAGTATATAAGGAGGGCAGAACCAGGGAGGACAGCACCGAACTAGACCCGGAGAGTGAGGAGCAATAAAGCCCTTGCGCACAAAGTCGACGTTTGGGCTTGACTCTTTGGCTGTCAACAGGCCTCAGAATTCAAGTTTGGTTTTGGAACAACAAAAGGACCGAACTAGACCCGGAGGATGAGGAGCAATAAAGCCCTTGCGCATAAAGTCAATGTTTGGGCTTGAATCTTTGGCTGTCAAATAGCCTTGGAATTTAAGTGCGGTTTCGGAATAAGACTTTGTTTGAGGCGCGAGCCATAGTTACGGGGCGTGAGCCATTGTCTGAGGCGCAAGCCATTGTTACGGGGCGCAAGCCATGGTCTGAGGTGCGAGGCATTGTTACGGGGCGTGAGCCAATCATTGTTGGAATAAGGCGCGAGCCAACAAAACCGGGTCTAAACAGCCCACAAAACCAAGCCGGTTCACAGCCGTTATCTTTGCATAGTTGGGACACTTAAATCCACGTTGGGAACCAACCGATAAATTCAGGTTGTGTCTTGAACACCACTTTGAGAAAGCTAGTTGAGACTTAGCCATCTTTGGGGGAACGGGAATTGAATACTTTCGTGACAAATACGTTTACTCGTGGTTTCCTTGGACCTACACTTGTGTCCAAAAAGACCCGAATCTCGTCAGTGTATCTTGGTCGTCAAAAGAGTGTGTGGTGTTGGAGTCTGTCTACCATCGATTTAGTCGTGCTTAATCTCACTTTGTGAGTTAGGTGTAACTCAGTCGTTCGATAGGGGGGATTTTGGCAGTTGCATTATTCTGACCGTTGAACCTGAGCAACCGTTTCAACGTTCCAGACAATGATGAACGACATCCTTCGAGAGCTCATAAACGAGGGAAAGGTCATAGTCTACCTGGACGATATCCTTATCTTCACCGACAACTTGGAGGAGCACAGAGCACTGACGAAGCGGGTACTTAAAATCCTGCAAGACAACAAGCTCTTTCTCAAACCAGAGAAGTGCGACTTTGAGAAGACGGAGATCGAGTATCTAGGAGTCATTATTTCCTACAACTTGATGAAGATGGACCCGGTGAAGATCAAAGATGTGATTTAGTGGCCGGAACCGAACAACCTTAAGCAGACACAGGCGTTCTTGGGTTTCACAAACTTCTATCGCCGCTTCATCCGAGGATACACGGAGATAGCGAAACCAATGACGAGGTTGACCAGAAAGGAAGGCTGGAGTTGGGGAGAGGGGCAGAAGAAAGCATTCCAAAGGCTCAAGGATCGCATTGCCGAAGACGCTGTACTTGCACTTCCCACAGATCACGGGAAGTTCCGAGTCGAGGTGGACGCATCAGATGGAGCCATAGGAGCGGAGCTCGCACAGGAGCAGGAGGGCGAATGGTTCCCTGTTGCTTTCATGTCTCACAGACTCAATGAGACTGAGCGGAACTACGAGATCTATGACAAAGAGATGCTCGCGATCATGACCGCGCTGGACGAGTGGCAAGAGTTGTTGATGGGCGCAAGCCAAACGTTCGAGATCTTTACTGATCATCAAAATCTCAAATACTTCAAGAAGCCTCAGAAGGTTAATCGCAGACAGGCCCGGTGGATTCAGGAACTGGTGGAGTTCGATTTCACGTTGCACCACCGGCCCGGAACGTTGAACAAGAAGGCAGATCTCTTATCTCGGAGATCGGATCACGACCAAGGGAAAGACGATAATGACAATGTTGTTCTGCTGAAGCCAGAGTATTTCCGAGCACAGGACATAGTGCTGGAAGGGCCAGAGGCAGGGATCCTGGAAGAGATAATAAAGGAGAAGAAGATTGATAAGAGCGTTAAGCTGGCGCTTGAGAAAAAGCTACCAGCCTGGGAAAAGAAGAACAATATTATATATTACAACGGACTTATATATGTACCCCAGAATCAGGAGTTGCGTGGTAAGATTATCGGACTCCATCACGACCTGCCCATGCTCGGCCATCTCGGAGAGAACCGCACGCAGGAAATGGTGGAGCGTAATTATTGGTGGCCGAGGCTGGGAAACCAGGTCGCCGAATATATAAAAGCCTGCGAGGCTTGTCAAAGGACCCGAGTGCACCGGTACAAGCAGGGAAAGCTTAACCCGCACAAGATCGCGGAGGGGCCGTGGCAGATTATATCTATGGATCTTATCGGTCCACTGCCGGTCAGCAATGGCTTTAACACGATCCAAGTCTGGGTCGACACTTACACCAAGATGCTCCATTGTGAGGCAATAAACATGGAGCTGACGAGTGAAGGTGTCGCCCGACTCACCCGGGATCACGTGATTAGATATCACGGCATTCCCCGTAAAATTATATCAGATGGAGACACCCAATATTTATCCGGGTTCATGCAGGAGCTTAACCGGCTCCTCAGCATTGAAATGAACCTGAGCACAGCGATGACGGACGGACAGACAGAGCGAATGAATCAAGAGATTGAGAAATATCTCTGAATCTTCGTCAACCACCGGCAGTCGGACTGGGCTGAGTGGCTCGCCCTGGCTGAGTTCACTCACAATGACAAGACAAGCTCGTCGACGAGCATGTCACCTTTCTATACGAACACGGGATACCACCCCTGGAAGGGGATAGAGAACTCAGTCGAGTCGCGCAATGAAGCCGCGAACGACTTCGCACAGAAAATGAAGAGGATCCGCGACGTAAGCGTTGGTTGCTCTTGAGAAAACCCAGAAAAAGATGAAGAAGTATTATGACGCACATAGGCGCGAGCCGCCTGTATTTAAAGTCGGAGACAAGGTCTGGGTCGAGGGGACCAATATCGAGACGGACCGACCAACCAAGAAAATAGACGATCTCAGGCTAGGGCCTTATGAGATCCTGGAGAAGGCCGGGGCTTCGGCGTGGAAGCTGAGACTGCCGGAGACGGACCAGACATATCCGGTCTTCAACGAGGCACTTCTCACACCTTACGTGGAGCCGCCTGAAGGACGAAAGGAGAAGCGGCCAGGACCGCAGATCGTGCAGGGAGAGAAGGAGTATGAAGTGGAGGAGATCCTCAACCACAGGAAACGTGGGCGAGGATACAGTATTTAATCAAGTGGAAAGGATACCCGATCAGAGAACGGAATTGGGAGCCACGACGGAACTTGGCAAACGCACAGGAGCTCTTGGACAGATATAATGTCGAGCACAACCTAAACGCCAACCATGTCACGCTTGCCAAGATCGTTGATGGGATGTCCGATGACGAGAAGGCGCTAGCCAATGAACTTAGACGTCAAGGCTTGATGCCACCCAAGGACGTGCAGGACACAGAGGGTTTGATTGCCCGGGAACAGCCGCAGACCGATGGGATTCTGGTCTTGCTGCTGGGCATTGGGATTATTTAATCAAGCGGTATAAGCCCAAGCAGGAATCGGCCGACTATCTGACACGTTATCTATACGACCCTATCACGAGACAGAAGAAAATCGTGGAGAAGTTCCCTAACGAAGGATGCTCGTGCGATACTTCAGTCGAAATTTAATTATTCCACGGTCATCGGGACGCCGACCCTAGGAGGGGGGTAATGTCACGATTTAGAAGCTATCTAATTGCGACAATGCCTTATCTAAGCGCTTAATCAAGTGCTCGTCTATTTAAAACACCAAGGCTATGCTTGAGTCATCAGTGATCGGACAGCCAGGGATCGGGTTCCCACAGGAACATGCTGATGAAGCACGACAGATTGGTGATCGGACAGCTGACAGGTGTCATGCTGCGGACATGTGGAGTATGCATGGGCATTACTCAGAACACATGGCTTCGGGATGTTTCTTACTCAGAACACACGGTTCTGGCATGTTTATTACTCAGAACACATGGTTATGGTGCTTGTAGCACATGGACGCTCTGTTGTATATATTATTAGCACTAGTTACATAGCCACAGTTGAACAGTATAAGTAGTGTAGCTAGCCGCTTGTATTCCTTAGTCTTTTATTCCATCATTCTTCCAGCCTCACTCTTACCGAGCACCTCCAATCCGCATTGTGTGTCCATTGGGTGTTCTTGAGCCTTGAGCGTGACAACACGTCAAAAAATCACACCAATTCTGAGATATCAATTAAACGACCACTACAGAGATTGTTATCCTCGTAACGGCGGCTGGGGAGGAACCTGATTTTCTGCGGCCGGAGAGTGAAACAAACGCGGACTTGGACTTCAATCTGCGACACGGAGACACCGCTAGACACCCGCCTGATACGCGGACGTGGATGTGGCCTGGCAGGCTGTGGGATGATTAGACAGGCGTGTCGGCGTCGCCTACGTGTATGTGTCCCCCTATAATCTATAATTTTTTTCGAAGAGGCGCGCAAACCACCTCGGTTCTACTGACCTAGCATTTTCACCGCTGGACTCGAAACCCCTTGACACTCACCGACGCAATATTCCAGTCTCAATCTACTCTTCTCTGCAACCTGGTCCCTGTTATGTTTGACGCCTGATGTGCGGTGATTTACGTGTCGACGTCGCCTACCGTATTCGAAACGCTGCTACGCCCTCATCCTCTGCGGATCGTGTCAGATCGGCGTCGGAAAATGTCTGCCTTTTTTCAACAGACAGAGCCAGCGCCAGCACGTCATCCTCATCACCCCGCTCCTCCTCTTAGCAGGATCTGCGACTGGGGTGGAGGAACAAAAAGTTTAGATTCTGTAGATCTCGCGCAGAAGATCAATGATACCCGCGTGCACACAGACTGGCTCAAATGAGCTGTCCGGTGTTACTAGGTACTGGAGACATCCACACCGCCGGTCCGCTGGCACCTACAAGAGGTGGTTGAAAGGCAGCTGCTTCAGAAGTTCGGGGTTCTGGGGGGCCAAGCTGCCTTTCATTTATGGCATAGCTTGTCTGTTGGCGCGGAGGACAAGTTGTTCATCGTTTGTAACAACTTTGTAGCGCATAAAATGTAGACTCCACGGTTCTTCGTAGTCAAACGGGATAGTATAACATTGTGTGAGGAAAATACGAGTTTCATATGTGCCGCTAAACTAGTTTGGATACGCGGAGGAGAACCGTTCCCAGTGAATTTGCCAATTCGGCCACTCGCTGTACTGGTACTTGGTATTCTGAACGTCAGGCTCAACGGGGATCGTGATGATGCGGCGCCCGATACCGCAGACAACAAATCCGATGACCTCATCCGCATCCTTCGAGCTCTGAGCGCCTACGACTTGCACCCTCCTTTCGGCTTCGGTAATCCCGTTTCTAATATTACCTGTTGCTTCCCCGTTAGCGATCGCGTTAACGTACGATTTGAGCTGGATCACGGCTTCTTTGAAAAATAGCTTGATGGGGCGGGTGACCGACCGTCCGGCGGTCGAGTCATAATAGTGATAATCGAGCTCCTGTAGTTTTTCGATCGGCAGGGTAGCCAGCTCCTCGATTTTCTGCAGGCAGATTTTCCTGCTGAACCTGGGTCTGGATGTCTTCTTGGTGTCTTTCTTGGGCGCCCGCTTGGTACCTGTCGCTGCCATCTGGGCGCCTTCGGTCAACATCTTGATCGCAAGCAAAAGGCTGCACACGGAGATATATTTCAACTCGAGGACGACCACACGTCCAGGGCGCAGGCCACGCATGAATATATCTGCGTATCCATATCGCCCTAAACCGGCCTGAGGATTTGCTTGATTTCGGGCTGAACCATCGTTGGGTTGGCGTGCGTCCGTTAACAGGCCAAGCTGAGGAAAATAATTGCTGAGGTATGTTTTCTCTTCGTCCGCCATATAGCCGTTGAACATAGTTTGGAAGACGGCCTCGGACATCTCATAGAGATCCATGAGCGGAGTAAACACAAGTCGGTAAGTGATAGCGTCCATCATCGGTATGGGATCACGTTCCATCAGGGATTGAAGCTGTGCCTCCCGTTTACCTCCATGCATAATGATATAGGACATGTGGGCGTATGATGAGAAGAGCTTGGCGAAATAAGTCAACAAACCAATGGCAAGATCTCTTTCGGGACTCACCTGGGTTTGTGCAAATCCGCTGGCGATCTCCATCGTCCACATGGGGTCTGGGCTTTCTTTCCACTCGGTCACTTTCAGTGCACCCAAGAAGAAGAGAAGCTTCCAAAGCGCTTCTTCATGTTTCACAAATGTTGTGAATAAAGCCGAGTCGATGTCGTGGAATGGGGCAACATGTACCGAACGTCCCCGTCGCAGACTGGAGTTTTCCAGCAAGCTCCGGCAATGCTGGGAGATGGTCCCGAGTAAAGAAGAATCAGGTAAAGTGCTGTGAGCGCTTTGGAGATTGAGGCTAGTCGCAACATAATGCAATACAAGGTTAAAATTGTAAGCATCGGGAGGGTGACCAGCCTCAGTTCGAAAAGGGGGACTGAAGCGACCCAGTAAGCGGAATAGCCCGCGTTGCCGTGTGCTTAGCCGTACACGCCGGTTGTGGGAAAGAACGGAGAAGAAATCACTGAGTTCTTGGAGACTCATTCCCAAAGCACCATTCATACTCGGGAGCGACATGACGTTCTCTATGCGTGAGTTTGCCCGGAATAGGGGAATGTTGCCAATGATCAGCAATTTGTCCTCGGCGAAGACGGTCGTCAAATTGGCCAGAAATTCTGTTATGATTTTGGCGACTTCATCATTCAAAGTTGGTAGTGAATCTAGAACTGGGGCATCCCAATGATCTACGCAGGCGAAAACCCGGTGCTTCGGTGGTAAATTAGCCTGAACAAATGAAACTTTAATGGCGTTTCATGTGACAAGAAACTCGAACTCACGGAAAGCAAACTGAGCATCTTCGTCGGTGATTCACTCTGCTCGGGGGAGAACGTGATAACACCCAGCTGCTCCCGGTATTTCACAACGAAGGCCTGGATTGTTCGACAGAGATAGCGTCTAATCGAATGTAACACTCCATCACTACTGGAGGCTTTGTCTATTTTGGCCAGGTCGAACGACAAACAAAGGCATTGTCGTCTAGACCACCTGGATTCGGGCAGAGTGTTGTCCATATATCGCTGCTCTCCTATCTTGCCGATCTCGAGATCTTCGAAAGGGACGCGGTAGATCGTTTTGTCGCAGTCGTACCATGCGTGGAGCATAGACCCGAGCACCGTCTTCCCCGTCCCCTTGGGTGATATTATCGCGCATCCAGGGTGGGTGTCAAGCAAATGATCGAGAGCGATTAGGTATTTTGTTTTGTCAACAAAAACTATCCCCTCGCTGTCGGTGGGCGACAAAAAGGTGAACGATGGCTCCGGAATGCCTATCGGAGTGTTCAAGTCGGCAAATGGTATCACTCGTAGCCCTTCCGGGTTAGGGATTGGCACAGGTTCCAGTCCAGGTAACTTGTCCGCACTCCCGGTCGCTGCATCTTTTGAAGGGCTTCGGCCGCGCTTCGCTGGGACCGCACTTTTAAGATCGTTATACCATTTATCGGCCTCTACGATGAACTTTCAGTAAGAAGGATTGAGATCGGGCGATGACTTACTGTCAAAGGTACACTCAAAGAGCACCTGTATCACATCCTCGTCGATAGACGATTTGAAGTAATGCTTCACATAGTCCATCGGATCCATGAGTTTTATTCCCTTTGCAGCGTCGTGTTCCAACTCGATTCTACGAGTTATTTGTTCTGCTGTGGCAAGTGGAATATCTACGCGCCAAGCGCATTTAATAAGGATTGCGCCCTGACATAGAAGGCAGCGTCCGTTCTCGCATTCGGACCGATGCTGGGTTTGTACAATCCCGAAGAAGCGGTAAAGGAGTAAACGGTCGAATTCGCCGGGAGATATTGCGATGGTACGAATGGAAAACTCGGCCTGATGGGCTTTGTCGAGAAATAGAAACTGGATGCGATATTCTGAAGGTCCTGTGGAGGAGGCCATGGATGCCACTCGAGTGTTCAAAGGAAAGGTTTATTGTTCCGGCAAGTTCCGGGACCCACAAACACGAAGACTCACATCGCGTGCCGTGACGAACCTTGTTCTCTTGTTTCTCCCACACACCACATACACAAATGGCCACTGAATCACTCGACGAGCTTGTTATTCTAGAAATACGGGATGGTCACGCATCGGGGTTACTGGTGAAGCCCCTTCATAGCGTATCTAAGACCCACGGTGACGCGTTCGACGGTACGGTCTCCGCAGATTATCATTGTCCATCTAACATAAGTTTACAACAGCTACTTCGTCGCCGCCGTCTACTCCATCCACGGGGTCCACCCGCTCGAAGCGTCACTGGCTCTGGAGTGACGACGAGGACTCTAGTAGCGACGGCGAACCTGACCAGAAACGCAAGAGGGGTTCACTGTCGCCGATTTCCCTTGGAACGAGTTCTGGGCGACCTTCTCTGACCGGCTCGGATGTAAGTCACCATGAACTCCACCTGCGTAATGCATGATTATTTATACCGCTTAGCACCGTCTCCGCGTGCCTCGATTTCGCGATAAGTTTCTTGACTATCGCCCCGGACCTTCATTTGTGGACAAGACAGAATCCTTATTCCAACTCCCCGACCAGTTCCGGTACCTTCTCTTACGTCCTCCGAAGTTCGGCAAGACCGCATTTCTCTCCACGTTGATTCAGTTTTACGACATTCACGGAGCTGAACAATTCACGGAGCGTTTTGGAGCCCTTGCTGTGGCGGCCGCCACCGGGGCTCCTCGTGTCATCCCTCGCCACAACCAACATCTTTGTCTTTCCTTAACATTAGCTGACATTTATGTCCATGTGGATATCGAAGAGCTAGCCTCCAACCTGGCGACCCACTTTTTCGCTGAATTGCAGGTTTTCCTCGTCAGGTACGCGGCGGAGTTAAAACTATCGGATCCACGGACCTACCTGATGGATGAAGCCGATGATGTCTTCGGGAGGGTGTTTGTGAGTCCTCGCTTTGGCAACTTGCACGGAATTGTATCTTAATGTAGCATCAGGACGTGGTCAAGGCCTCCGGTCACACTCTCTTCGTCAGTATAGATGCATACGACGCCCTCCTCCTCCCGCGTTCTTTTGCTTTTCTCCATTATCCTATGATGCAGAAGCATGCGGGCCAACGGGATATCGAACATCTCCTGGATTCGTGTCTTTGGGGTCCTCTCCTGGCTGGATCTGAAGTCATAGACAAGCTGTTTGTAACCGGGACTCTTTCCTTTCAGTCCTCAGCTTTCAAAAACTTGCACCTCTCCGTACCCAATCTCCCACTTTGCTGTGGCTTTACGGAGCAGGAAGCTCTCCAGTTCGCGCGTTCGATACTGGATGAGACGACCCCTGAAAAGGCCAACATCCATCGCTCATGTGGAGATTATATTTTTCCATCTCACGCCGCCGGCACTGACTTCGATGAACCCGTCCTTCACCCCCAACGGCTGATCAGTCGCATTTCCGAGATTTCTTCGGGACGTCCGCAGGACAACGATTATTCGTTCCAACTCTTATCGGATCTTCTCCAGCTGCTTCCAGCGGAGTCGGACGTCCCGAATGCAGCAACTCTCAATGGCCTGATCGAGCTGCTCACCACTGGCGCAGTGGAAGTCGACGGCCCGTTGGATGCAGCCATCGATCTTGATGGCTCCTCTGTGTTCTGGAGCGCCCTATACCATGCTGGTGCGCTCACTTATGACCACGGGTCGAAGTCGACTCTCCGAGTAGCAAGCAGTGAAGTTTTGTCTCTGGTGAGTCTGCTTCCTCCATCCTGCCAAGTCTTGTTGTCTAATTACGCTCAGATCCACTCTCGCATAGACGACCTCGTAAACGAACGTCACGAGCTTCAACAGGAATACATCACTGCTCTGTTCAACTACGACATGGAAGACGATCCCAACCCCCTCTTGGAACTCCTGTCGGAGGTTCTTTTTGACCAGACGCAGCGTTCCTTGGGCAGAAAGCGCGAGCCTGATCTCCGTGGGGTCCTTGAGCTTGTCATGCGGAATACCCTGTGTAAATCGAGCGCCCGACCCATCGATCCCATCATCCTTCTTCCCCCCGACGCATGTGTCCCGATCGTGGTATACCGGCCGAACCTGGTCCAGCATTGGGAGCTCAAGACCTTGACGCTCCTCGGAATGTGGCGGGCCACAAACCTCAACGACGAAGAGCCCACGGTCGAGGCCCTGCGGAAGCTGCACGAGGAGCTGATCGACGACGACGACGATCAGCTCTTGGCACGGCCGTACCGGGTGTGGTCACCCTCCCTCCATGCGATGGAGACGGTGACAGTGGGGAGCTTCTTGGACCCAGAGCCGATAAATCCACAGTTCGTAGCCGTAGGGGGTGCCCGCGTTCTGAGGCGGCAGCGTCCGGACTATACGAGCACACTTTTAGTACCTGTCTCTTAAATAATGTGCTTGACACGGGGATTCAATATTAATGTATTTCTGGATTATAGACGCACCGCCTGCCTTGATCAAAAGGTAGTAGAATACCTTGATCGCCGCGCAGGAAAAGGCCAGAGCTCCTAGGTGCCTCAAATCGCTTACCCCGAGCGTGTACTTGGTCTCAGGAAGGATAACCCTCTTTCATCTTGCGGTTTCCTTCTCCCCCTTTCCATTTCTCCCGGGCCGCGTCGTCCCTCCTTTATGCCAAAGCTTCGGCGGCGGTCGTCGGCGCATCCTGCGCCGGTCTCGTTTGCGCATCCTGCGCCGTATCGTTTCACTTTGTTCCCCTTGTTCAGTATATGCCCGCGTCGCGTCAATTCTAATCAATGGCCTCCACCTAGAGCATCTTGTCATCCGCTTTGCAGTACATTGGATGGCTTTCGCTGTTTCCGATAAAGAATCCTTCAAGTAGTTCAGAAGTGGTTCCACTTCTGACAAATTTGCTATGCAGCTTCAGAGCAATTTAACTCGACAGACGTCTACTAACAACCTGACGTCGTAAATTCCACACTGGATTGTGTATTCGATCACGTCCTTGCACACGAACACGAACACATCTTATGTTCCCGCCGCCTTAATTATTCACGCGCCTGGGAGATTTGGGATTCCAATGATCATTAGGCTTGAAAGCGTCGACGTACACATACATATGCGAAACCCCAGTGCATGAGGGCCATGCCCAATCGAGACAGATATTCGCTTAGAGACAGTTCACGGATTTCAACCTGTTCCTTGCAACGCACAGGGGGCGAGTAAGAGCAGCAATGAAGATTCGTACTCGGGGAGCTTATAGTACCGCCGTAAGGTCTCAGTCCGAGAGTCCAGAGGATCGCAGTGGGGTGCGAGCGGGGGCGGCCAACAAGAACTGCGGTGCTCGCGAAATCCTCTATGCGACCCGCGCAGACGTTGACAAGATATGCGGCGCGGTACACAATGTACCGTACCCATTCCTCCGCGGCTTCACTAACATTCTCGACGGAGGGCACGCACGACCACCATTGCAGCCATCAAGTTGCGGCATGGTGCACTCGTAGATACGGTAGCCACCCCGTGAGATGACCATCGCGAGAGATCTGAAGATACGCATCGGTAGTGTTCAGGGATTGCGACAGGGAGCTTGCAGGTCGCGGAGACATACGCGCGGACAGAAAGGCCCGTGCTACAGGCATCATATCATCGCAGTAGCCGCCCAGCTTCCGACATTTGCGAGGCATGCGAGGAGAAGGTGCATGAGGGAAGTGGCGAGTGCAGCATCACACGCGGCCGCATACGCAAGGCAAGGGGCGGAATCGCCCCGGCGAAGCGTCGTGCCGGCCAGCACTGCTGTGGGATGGCGAGCTGGACGGTGAGGGCGTGCGCGGGCGCTTGTTCTCATTATCCTCGGCGTCGGCGGAGGGAGGGTACGGGGCGCAGAACAGGTGGGGAAGAGACCGGTTGCGGGCGGGGCCGTAGAGCACTCATGCGCGAAAACAATTATTATAAATAAGCGGTACGGGTGGCGCCAAGAAACGCACATCGTGAATATGCGGGCGGTAGCATTGCAGCCGGACGGGGGACACTGCGAACTCACTGCTACATGAGAAATAATTAGTGGATAGAAGACAGGGAACGCGTAGAGACGCACCAGATCCGGCAGCCGTCCTCGACCGCTCTCTGCGGACGTGCGACCTTGAGATTCCCCGTGATATCGTACGGGTTCGAGCGACGTTGATCCGCGTCGAACTCGAGCTGCGCCAAGGTGTGCGCGAGGATGCAGCACGCCCAAAGGTGCGAAGAGAATGATGGATTCGTCGTCGTGGTGGTAGATCGTCACCGATGGAATGTGGAACACGCCGATACGTTCGAGGTGCCAGTGCCGGTGCAGATGCAGATCGACCATGGAGTTCTTGAGTCGATGGCGAGTGAGGACACGACGTGAGGCTACCAGTGAACATCGACTGGGATCTGCGTGCGGTGCCACGTCATGAAAAAGACCAGCAGTAGCCAGATCGCCAGCAGCGCGTACGTGCCCGCCACTAAATCGACGTAGTTCTCCCCACTTTGCTATCATTCCTACGTGTTATATTCGTGGCCTGTGCAGGGAATATTGGCGGTGCTTCACGGCATGTCGACGGACGCTTGCCCAGGTGCCTGGAGCGCCAGAGAGCCGCAGCGAAAGCGACAGGAAACCTCAGGGTGTACGAAACGCTGCCGAATAAGCGCCGCCTCGCGCTGGCATCAACTCTGACACTATTGGAGTCCGGACCCTCGGTTTTCCCATTACCAGTGCCGAATCGGATCCCCACAGAGCCCCGTGGGTTAATCTGGCCATCGTGACTCTGTTTCCTGGATTTTGTTTTCTCGAAATAGTGAATAAACTTACCGTTGTGCGAAGGACGACTCAAGCTTGCAAGCTTGAGTCGGTCTTGACACGCAGGGCATAAGGCTTGGTGCCCGCCATCTGCGCCATCCTCTTCCCGATGTCTGCCGAGGGCGTGATGAACACAAATTCGAAACGGACACCGGCGACGGCGAAGAATTTGAGTGCGCGACACCTTCCGCCTTGAAGTCGTGGTGGTGAGCAATAGTCAGCTGAAGCATCCTGATTAACGTGCCGCGATCGAGAATCGCGACAGCATCCACGCTCAG
Source organism: Mycena maculata (assembly GCA_029448575.1). Taxonomy (NCBI): domain Eukaryota; kingdom Fungi; phylum Basidiomycota; class Agaricomycetes; order Agaricales; family Mycenaceae; genus Mycena; species Mycena maculata. The sequence goes on from JARJLG010000003.1 coordinate 486,864, forward strand.
AAAGTTGGGTGGAGGGATCCAGAGGCGGTCGTCGGTGGATTCAGAGGGATCGCCCGGCTCGGATTGAAGGATGCGGAGCCCCGCTGGTAAGAAAGTGGTTCTCTCGTCGTTCCCGGTTGCGCCACGCCGGCACGGATCGACACGCCAAGCCGACCCTCTGCACGAACCGGAGCCCCAAGACAAGACCAAGACCTCGTAAACGCCCCACAGAGCTGCGGGTGAGCGGAGAACTTGCGGAAGAGACTACGCTGCTCGTCCACAGTCATCTTGCGGAACGGACGCGGCCCGGAATGGCACAGGAAACGTGTCGGGATATAATATTGACGAAAACGGGCGGGGAGGAAGACTCAAGAGTCAAGAGACATGGTGAAATCGCAAGTCAACAAGTCGAGGCCGACCGATGTGATCCGCCTTTTCGGATTTCCTACGATTCTGCTTTCACCGCCAGTTTCAAGACAGTACTATGATAGCTAGAAATACGTTGAATCACCGTGTCAAGTAAGTACATTATTTAAGGAGGTGTTAAAGAGTCCGGACGCTGCCGTCTTACAACGCGGGCCCCGCCTACGGCTACGAACTGTGGATTTTCCGGCTCGGGATCGAAGAAACTCCCCACTGCCACCGTCTCCATCGCATTGAGGGAGGGCGACCACACCCGGTAGGGCCGTGCCAGGAGCTGATCGTCCTCGTCGTGGGTCAGCTCCTCGTGCAGCTTCCGCAGGGCCTCGACCGTGGGCTCTTCGTCGTTGAGGTTTGTGGCCCGCCACATTCCGAGGAGCGTCAAGGTCTTGAGCTCCCAATGCTGGACCAGGTTCGGCTGGTATACCACGATCGGGACACACGCGTCGGTGGGAAGGAGGATGATGGGATCGATGGGTCGGGCGCTCGACGCACACAGGGTATTCCGCATGACAAGCTCAAGGATCCCATGGAGATGAGGCTCGCGCTTTCTGCTCAAGGAACGCTGTGTTTGGTCACAAAGGACCTCCGACAGAAGTTCCAAGAGGGGGTTGGGATCGTCTTCCATGTCGTAGTTGTACAAAGCAGTGATGTATTCCTGTTGAAGCTTGTGGCGATCGTTTACGAGGTCATCTATGCGAGAGTGGATCTGAGTGTAATTAGACAACAACACTTGGCAGGATGGAGGAAGCAGACTCACCAGAGACAGAACTTCACTGCTCGCTACTCGGAGAGTCGACTTCGACCCGTGGTCATAAGTGAGCGCACCGGCATGGTAGAGGGCGCTCCAAGACACAGAGGAGCCATCGAGATCGATGGCTGCATCCAACGGGCCGTCAACTTCCACTGCGCCAGTGGCGAGCAGCTCGACTAAGCCATTGAGAGTTGCTGCATTCGGGACGTCTGACTCCGCTGGAAGCAGCTGGAGAAGATCCGATAAGAGTTGGAATGAATAATCGTTGTCCTGCGGACGTCCCGAAGAAATCTCGGAAATGCGACTGATCAGCCGCTGGGGGTGAAGGACAGGCTCATCGAAGTCAGTGCCGGCGGCGTGGGATGGAAAAAGATAATCTCCGTATGAGCGATGGAGGTCGGCCTTTTCAGGGGTCTTCTCATCCAGTATCGAACGCGCGAACTGGAGAGCTTCCTGTTCTGTAAAACCGCAACAAAGCGGTAGGTCAGGTACGGAGAGGTGTAGTTTCCGGAGGGCTGGAGACTGCAATGAAAGAGTCCCGGCCACAAACAACTTGTCAATGACGTCGGATCCAGCGAGCAGAGGGCCCCAAAGACATGTATCCAGCAAATGCTTGATGTCCTGCGGGCTCACAAATTTCTGGTGGATCGTGGGGTAATGGAGAGAGGCTAAAGAGCCCGAGAGGAGAGGGGCGTCGTAGGCATCTATGCTGAGGAAGAGTGTGTGTCCGGAGGCCTTGACCACATCCTGACGGTGCGTCAATCCAGGTGCGTGAAAATTGTCAAAGGGACTACTTACAAACACCTTCCTGAAGACGTCACCGCCATCGTCCGCCAGGTACGTCTCCGGAGCACAGAGCTTTAGCTCTGTCGCATACTTGACAAGGAAAAGCTGCAATTTCGTGTAAAAATTGGAAGAAAGTCGGGCAGCAAACTCCTTGGCGCCGACGTGGACATTGATATCCGATAATGCAAAAGACATAGAAAGATGTTGGCTGTGGCGAGGGATGGCGTGAGGAGCTTCTGTGGCCACCGCAAGGGGTCCAAAGTGTTCCGTGAATTGTTCAGCTCCGTGGACGTCGTAAAAGTGTGTCGTGGTGGACAGAAATGCAGTCTTCCCGAACTTCGGGGGCCGCAAGAGAAGGTACCGAAACTGGTCGGGCAGTTCAAATAGACATCGTGTCTTGTCAACAAACATAGGTACAGGATGATCGCAGAAGTCCTGGAAATCATCGCGAAATCCGGGCAAACGGAGACAGTGCTAAGTGGCATAAATAATCGTGATGCAGTGGAATTCACGAGGACTTACATCCGAGCCGGTCAGAGAAGGCCGCCCAGAACTCGTTCTGAGGGAAAGCTGCGAAAGTGAACGCCTCTTGCGTTTCTGATCAGGTTCGCCGTCGCTACTGGAGTCCTCGTCGTCACTCCAAATCCAGTCACGCTTCGAGCCGGTGGACCCGGTGGATGGAGTAGATGGTGGTGACGAAGAAGCTGTTGTAAACGGATGTTAATAAATGGACAATGAAAGTCTGCGGAGACCGTACCGTCAAATGCGTCACCGTGGGTCTTGGAGACGCTGTGAAGAGGCTTCACCAGCAACTTCAATGCCTGGCCGTCTCGTATCTGTCGAATAACGAGCTCGTCGAGCTATTCAGTGGCCATTTGTGTATGTGATGTGTGGGAGGAGAGCAAGGCTTCGTCACGGCACGCGATGTGACTCTTCGTGGGTCCCGGAACTTGCCGGAACTTGCCCGAAACAATCAACCTCTCTTTGAACAAAACACTCGAGTGGCATCCATGGCCTCCTCCACTGAACCTCCAGAGCATGTCATTCAATTCCTATTTCTCGACAAACATCATCGGCCTGACTTTCGCCCTCGCACCATCTCAATACCTGCCCCGAAATTCATGTGCATGCGCGTTTACGAGTTTTTTTTGATGGTAGAAACCCAGCATCGAGCCGAATGCAAACAAGGACGTTGCGTTCTGTGTCAGGGAGGGATGCTTATAAAATGCGCTTGGCGCGTAAATATGCAAGTTGCCACCGCGGAACAAATAACTCGTGGAATCGAGCTGGAACACGACGCTGCAAAGGGAATAGAACTCATGATTCCTCACTGGACCATGTGGCAATACTTGAAATCCACCGGCGACCCATATAGGATAGATGTTCTCTTTGAGTGTACTTTTGACAGTAAGTCATCGCCCAATTTCAATCCTTGTCCTTACTGATACGTCCTCGTAGAGACTGATCAATGGGAAACCGATCTCCCAAGTATGGTCCCAGCGAAGCGTACGCGAAGCCTTTCAGAAGATGCGGCCGCCGGGAGTGCAGAAAATATACCTATTCGCCAACCGGACGGCCTACGAGCTGACGACACTCCGATAGACCTTCCCGACCCATCGTTCACCTTTCCTTTTCCTTCCCACATCGACAGCACTAAGCTAGCTGTTGTGGACAAGACAAAATTCATCCCCGCACTCGATGATTTACTTGGCCAGCACCGGGGCTGTATGATCATATCACCCAAGGGAACGGGGAAGTCTGTTCTGGCGTCAATGCTCCGCACGTGGTATGATTGCAAATCCACGGGAACGGAGGCCAACCGAAACTTTCAGTGCCTAAAAATTGCCACCATAGTAGCCCACCGAAAAAAGGAAAAGACCCTGCCCAAACTTATGTGGTCTGGGCGATGCTGCCTTTGTTTGTCGTTTGACCTAGCCAAAGTAGAAAAGGCAACGGGCGGTGACAGAGTAGCGCGTTCAATTGATCGCTATATCTGTCAAACAATCCAAGCATTTGTCCTGGAATACCACAAGCAGCTCGGCGGTGTTATCATGTTCTCTCCCGAGCAGAGTGAATCACCGGCTGGCATGCTCAAAATTATCGCTGTGAGTGTTTATTTCCGAGTGTAACAAATCATCATTATATGTTTAATTCATTCAGCGCCATCTGAAAAATCCGCTGTTCATTTGCGTAGACCATTGGGATGATCCGTATCTCGCTGCCCTAGGACCCAACGATGGCGCGGCCACAGACATTGCTACGAACTTGACCAGTTTTCTGGAGTGTCTAAATGCACTACGCCTCTCAAAGAAGGCTCCGGTCAAATTGCTGATCCTGGGCAACATTCCCGTCTTCCAAGACCCGGGCGTTGCTTGGATCAAGAACATTACACTGCACCACAGTATGGACGGTGTCTTGGGAATGAATTTCCAAGAACTGGACAATTTCTTCCTCGTTGTTTCCCGGGGCCGGCGTGTACAACTGAGCACGCAGGGACTATACCGCACACTAGGTCGCTTCAGTCCCCCTTACATAATTCCGGGCGATTGCCCTCCACCCGATGTGTACACTTTCACACTCGTGTTGCATTATGTGGCAAACACTCTTGATCTCCAGAGCGGTCATCGCACCCCACCATACTCTCCTTTATTCGGGAAAATCTCGGAGCTTTGCGTGGACCTCCTCGAACACTCGAGTCTGCGACGGGGACGGACGGTACTTGTTGCCCCATTCTCCCATATTACCTCCGTGTCACTCACGACATTCGTGAAACACGAAGACGCGCTTTGGAAGCTACTCTTCTACTTGGGTGCTCTACGAGTCACAAACCCGGGAGAACGAGATCCTGATCCTATGTGGACGATGGAAATTTCCAGCGCATTTGCGCACAAACAGGTAAAGTCTGACCACGTCATAAACTGATATGTTGTTAATTTGTATATTTGTCAAGCTATTCTCACCGTACACCACCATGCCCAATAATGTACACGAGAGTAAGCGAGAGGCGCAGCTTCGATCCCTGTTGGAACGTAATCCCGGGCCGATGATGGACGCTATCACTTACCGGCTCGAGTTTACTGCACTCATGGATCTCCAAGAGATGCCTGAGGCCGGCTTCCAAGCCATGTTCAACGGCTATATGGCAGACGAAGAGCAAACGTACCTCAACAATTATTTCCCCCAGCTTGGCCTTTTAACGGACCCCAGCCAGCCCGAAGTCAGAGGTCCAGGCCAGAACCAAGCAAAACCTCAGGCCGGTCTGGGGCGACGTGGGTACATGGACATCTTTATGTGTGGCCTGCGCCCTAGACGTGTGGTCGCCCTCGAGTTGAAGTATATCTCCCTGTACAATCTTTTGCTTACCAAGGTGGCCGCAGACACCAAGGCGAGAGGCACCAAGAAGGCAGCCAAAGACACCAAGAAGACACCCAAACCCTGGTTCAGCAGCGACACCTACCTGCAGAAAATCGAAGAACTAGCTACTCTGTCGATTGAAAAACTACGGAAGCTGGAGTATCGTTACTACGACTCGAGCGCCGGACGGCCGGTCGTTCGCCTCATCGATCTATATCTAAAAGAAGCCGAGATCCAACTGAAATCCTACCTGAACGCAATCGTTAACGGGGGGTCAAAGAACGACACGCAAAAGGGTATCGCCAGAGGCGAAAAGAGGGTGCAAGTCGCAGGCACTCGGAGTTCGAAGGATGTGGACGAAGTCATTGGATTTATCGTCTGCGGTATCGGGCGCCGTATCATCACGATCCCCGTTGAACCTGACGTTCAGAATACCAATTACCAATACCGCGCGCAGCCGGGTTGGCAGAACACCTGGCAAAGGCACTCTGCCTCGTATCGTCCTAATAACTAGCCATGGATTGTATCTTCCCAACGCAATGTAATGCCACCATGATCTTCGCGTAGGAATTAAGTGACGGCTCGGAGTGCCTCAAATCGCGACCAAAAAAATGAGCAGAGATGGCCAACAATACTATATTAATATTATCGCGTGCCAAACCGTTCCTCGAATCTACCAAACACTATCGCACTCAAGGCCGCGACCTGCCGTACATCCAATATATTCTGTAAAATAGGTCAGCCCTAGAGGAGATTAAGATTGGAGACGTGCGCACATCGACGAGCTCGTTCGGCAGGCCATTCAGGGCGAGGTGGCTCCAACGCGCGAGGCCAGGGAGCAGGCCCGCGAGGCGTATCCGCACCTCCTCGCCGGGGCTCACGGGGTCTGTGGAAGACGCGAACACGGCGCTCTCGACAGACGAGAGGAGCACTTCCGTCGCGCGGTCGAGGCACGCCTCAAAGACACACGCAAAGTCAGGCGAGGAGATGATCTCGCGCGTCTCGTCGAGGAGGAGCGCGAACGGGTCCTTTTTCGCTGAGCTGCGCGGTGGCAGCTGCGAGGTCGATGCGTAGCCGCCCTGTGTGAGGACGTGCTGCGTCGTTTCGGGTGTCTGCGGGAGCAGGGTGGTGTGGAAGCTGGAGGAATAACCAACTCAGTTTTCTCGGCATGCACACCGGCGGAGCACCGCTTACTCGACTTTCCGTTCCGTCCCTTCGAAGGTTACCTCATGCTCTACCCTCCTCCGCACGTCGTGCACCAGCCGGTGGAGATCTGAGGGCGCCAGTTTCGTTTTCAGTGACACCCTGTAAAGACAATGAGTTGTATATCCCAGATACACAAGGGAGTAATCCCCACCCGCTGAAGACCTCCTCGACTCCTCGCCGCACTCGCTCTCCTACATCTTTCCATCCAACGTGCATAATCCACCACGTCATCGTGAGGTATTTTGCCGACGCCACTTCCTCCTCCTCCTCTGCGCCCTCGTCGTTCTCCTCCCACTCAAACCCTGCAGCGTAGTCGCCCTCCTCCTCCGCGTCTTCGCCCAGGAGCGCGTCCATCCCGCCACCAAAACCCAAACCGAGCCCTAACAGCATGGTCAGGTCGGGAGTCAGCGCGTGCTGACGACGCTGCTGCTTCTCGAGCTGGATGACAGACCGCACATACCGGCCCCGTGCTAGCAGCGTGAGTTGCACGGTCGTGAGGAGGGCGAGGAGTGTCGTGGTGTATACCGTTGTCAGCGTTCGTGTAAAGGCTAGAGGACAATTCATCCCGGGGAATAGACGTCAGTCAGCTAGGCGACATACTTAGCATCTTCAATTCGTTCCACAGCTCTGCTTTGGTCGGCCGAGACGATTCGGAACCGCTCGTGCTGTCTACAGCAGACTGTAGAGTGTTTGTGTTAGACTGGTCGGAGAGCGTGCATCAGGAGCCTACGAACCCCTTGGAAACTAACATTTGAGCTCGAATCCGTGTCCGTGGACGTCGTCGTCATCAGGGAATCGCTCAATTGGACTGGCGCGACTGACTCGCCCAGTATCATTTCCCGGCTCTCTCCCGGTTGACTGGTTTCGATCCAGCTCTGTGTCGAGGCAGAGCCAGAGTACGAAGTGTCGGATTCCGACCGGGCATCTTGATCTCCTTGCGGGGCATTCACTAGTTCGACACTACTCGCGACAGATGCCGACAACGAGGAGGTCGCTAGTCGGGCCTTCGAGTGTGCCTGGAGCTCCTGGGTGATGGAGTCGAGGTCCATCTCTCGGAGGACCTGTTCCGACAGCGCAGGTATGAGCATTAGGATGGTATACGAGGTGTCGGACTGTGTTTGGGTGAAGCGGCGTTTCAGGCTACCCAAGGATGTTAGAACCTAGTGCAGGAGTGAGAGAGAGAGGATATGCTCGTACTTGTCCTTCGCGACACGTTCCTGTTCCATTTGCTCTTTGAGGTCTTCCAAGCGGTCCGAGATATATCTCCGGACAAGATATACGGCGCCGACTATTCCGATGGTCCTCGGAAGGTTTATACGGGCTCGGAGAGAGTCAAACATGTCGTTTATTGGTCAGGAAAGCTTGGAATCTTGTCGAAATCGCGCTGTGAGTTGTAGGAAAGCAGGGTGCGTAAGGCAAGCGGCCGCGGAAGCACGCGCAAGTCTTTTTGGTAGCTAAAAGCCTAGTTTATGGAGTAGGCGACTTAAGAGACAAGCAAGGTAAATCCAGGTAGAGAATGCTTCAATAGAGAGCTTGGAAGTACATGAATGTCGGAGAGCAAGAGTGGAAATCACGTTCTTCTTGTCACAAACAATCTTCATCTGCGGCCACACGCTCTCCATATCTCATCATGGTACGCGCCGGCGCTCGTCCTTCTGCGCTTGCTGAGGGGAATCCAGGGAGGCGGCGGTAGATATCCGTACCCGAAACACGTTTGGTCACCAGCGGGTGGCTGGTGGTCCCAGCCCGCAAACTGGAAAATGAACACCTTCATCCTCTCATGTGGGATCGCTGTTGCATGCGGCGCTATCGTACGAGGTGTAGCCCACAGAGAGGTCTGTATCTACCGAGAATTGTGGGTATTCATCGGCTTACATTCGTCTAGGCGGAATTGGCGGGAGAGCCGTTAGAACGGAGACGAGTGCGTCGGTTCATACTCTTCTTCCATCTATCCTCTGAGCTCTGTCCGATAGATCACTACAATCTGGGTACGCGTCTCGTTGCGTCTTGAAGCTGTCTGTATGCTTACGGATGCATCAGCGAGAATATCTCCACAACCGGACTCGCGCGACAAACTTGGCGCCTGCAGAGGCATTGAAGAGTGGTCAAAAAGGGTCGGCGAAGGAATGAGAACACTCCGTGTATGTATATATCCACACTGAATGAAGCCATGCATCGGAATCGCGCCAGTCGCACTGTCAGCGAATCATCTTCCCTAGGGTTTATGGGCCAGTCTTGCGCGTTGAGAGCTTGCTTCGGTGTCTATGGTCCGCTTTATTTAAACGGTATTACTCGTCAACACTCATGAGTGTTGTCCCTCGAGAGCTCTTTCCGGTTCGAGGCGTAATGACGGTCACGGGTCATTGACACATTGGTTGGGACTTTCACTCAGAGTGTGGCTCGGACGTTACATGCACACGACACGGTACCCCCGTTTGAACTGAGCACAGTCTTGCTCCACAATGACTTGGGTATTCACCTAAAGATACATCGTATCGCATGACGTCGTACGCTCCCACAAAGTGACGCACCACCACCACCGCTCCACCAGCTACGTAATTTATCCTCCAGTAAATTTATACTTTGCCAATCATTTGTCTAGAGCCTTACACTTTACCAGATGCCTCTTTTCAAAAACCAGCCCGCTACCACCACCGACGAGCCCGCCACCGCCAGTTCGCCCCCACGGAAAACCAGCAGGTTCGGCCGTCGTCGCTCACTGTCCCCCGCTGAGGACTCCGCCAACGACCACGCCAACAACACCGGCCGCCGCGGCCTCTTCGGGCGCGGCTCGCTCGACAATGGCGCTGCCAACGGCAATGTCAATGGCACCAGCAACAACAACCTCGCGCGCAACGGCAGCGTGATGAGCGGCGGCGACAGCGTGCGCAGCGGCGGTGGGTTCTTCGGCAGGCGCGCGGGGAACATGGACGTACACAACGACCCGACGATCCTCGCCGCGCGCGAGAAGGTGAAGAGCGCGGAGGACGCCGAGGCAGACGCGGACCGCGCGCTCGTCCAGGCGCGCGCGATGGTGCGCGAGGCCCGGGACCATGTCAAATTCCTCGAGCGCGAGGCAGCCGCAGAGTACGTCCCTTTCTATGCTTAGATACCCAAGGTGCTGACAAGTTGGTGATCTTTTCAGGGCGAGGCGCGCACAGCAGAAGCAGGCTATGAGCAACGACGTCAGCAAGAGCGCTGCCGGCCTCGGGAGACACGGCAATTGAAACACGTACGAATCGCGCGACTTGGGATGATGCCATATACCCTGTGTAACGATGCTATGACCACCACCACTGTATTTTTTTCTCTGTACTATACCCAGGTTTGCCCTACTTCAAAATAACGATTGCGTTTGCGTTATTCGCTACCTACCTACCGCATGAGCTATTCACACCGAGTCGTCACAAGAATGTTACCAGCACTCGAAGAAATTGACGTTTGGCGGTGCGAAGGCAACGTGAAGTCGATTTGAACTCAGCGTGGTCAAATGTTGGTTGGATTCCATCGACTGGGTTTGGCAAGATGAAAGAGGGTTATCCTTCCTGAGTGCAAGTACACGCTCGGGGTAAGCACCTAGGAGCTCTGGCTTTTTCCTGCGCGGCGATCAAGGTATTCTACTACCTTTTGATCAAGGCAGGCGGTGCGTCTATAATCCAGAAATACATTAATGTTGAATCACCGTGTCAAGCACATTATTTAAGAGACAGGTACTAAAGGTGTGCTCGTATAGTCCGGACGCTGCCGCCTCAGAACGCGGGCAGCCCCTACGGCTACGAACTGTGGATTTATCGGCTCTGGGTCCAAGAAGCTCCCCACTGTCACCGTCTCCATCGCATGGAGGGAGGGTGACCACACCCGGTACGGCCGTGCCAAGAGCTCGTCGTCGTCGTCGTCGATCAGCTCCTCGTGCAGCTTCTGCAGGGCTTCGACCGTGGGCTCTTCGTCATTGAGGTTTGTGGCCCGCCACATTCCGAGGAGCGTCAGGGTCTTGAGCTCCCATTGCTGGACCACGTTCGGCTGGTATACCACGATCGGGACACACGCGTCGGTGGGAAGGAGGATGATGGGATCGATGGGTCGGGCGCTCGATTCACACAGGGTATTCCGCATGACGAGCTCAAGGATCCCACGGAGATCAGGCTCGCGCTTTCTGCCCAAGGAACGCTGCGTCTGGTCACAAAGGACCTCCGACAGAAGTTCCAAGAGGGGGTTGGGATCGTCTTCCATGTCGTAGTTGAACAGAGCAGTGATGTATTCCTGTTGAAGTTCGTGGCGTTCGTTTACGAGGTCGTCTATGCGAGAGTGGATCTGAGCGTCATTGAGACAACAGGACTTGGCGGGATGGAGGAAGCAGACTCACCAGAGACAAAACTTCACTGCTCGCTACTCGGAGAGTCGACTTCGACCCGTGGTCATAAGTGAGCGCACCGGCATGGTAGAGGGCGCTCCAAAACACAGAGGAGCCATCGAGATCGATGGCTGCGTCCAACGGGCCGTCGACTTCCACTGCGCCAGTGGTGAGCAGCTCGACTAGGCCATTGAGAGTTGCTGCATTCGGGACGTTCGACTACTCCGCTGGAAGCAGCTGGAGAAGATCCGATAAGAGTTGGAACGAATAATCGTTGTCCTGCGGATGTCCCGAAGAAATCTCGGAAATGCGACTGATCAGCCGCTGGGGGTGAAGGACAGGCTCATCGAAGTCAGTGCCGGCGGCGTGGGATGGAAAAAGATAATCTCCACATGAGCGATGGAGGTCGGCCTTTTCAGGGGTCGTCTCATCCAGTATTGAACGCGCGAGCTGGAGAGCTTCCTGTTCTGTAAAACCACAGCAGAGTGGGAGATTGGGTACGGAGAGGTGTAGGTTCTTGAAGGCTGGAGACTGCAATGAAAGAGTCCCAGTCACAAACAACTTGTCGATGACTTCAGATCCAGTCAGGAGAGGACCCCAAAGACACGAATCCAGTAAATGCTCGATGTCCTGCGGGCTGACATATTTCTGGTACCTCGTGGGGTGATGGAGAGGGGCTAAACAGCCCGAGAGGAGAGGGGCGTCGTAGGCATCTATACTGACGAAGAGTGTGTGTCCGGAGGCCTTGACCACATCCTGACGGTGCGTCAATCCAGGTGCGTGAAAATTGTCAAAGGGACTACTTACAAACACCTTCCCCGAAAACGGCACTGTCCTGGTCCGCCAAGTACGTCTCCGGAGCACAGAGCTTTAGCTCTGTCGCATACTTGACGAGGAAAAGCTGCAAGCCGGTGAAAAACTTTGTCGCCAGATCGGCGGCGAGCTCTTTGACATCCACGTCGACATAAATGTTAGATAATGTTAAGCAAAGACAAAGATGTTGGTTGTGGCGAGGGATGGCGTGAGAGGCTTCGGTGGCCACCGCAAGGGATCCAAAGTGTTCCGTGAATTGTTCAGCTCCGTGGACGTCGTAAAAGTGCGTCATGGTGGACAGGAACGCAGTCTTCCCGAAGGTCGGGGGCCGCAAGAGAAGGTACCGAAACTGGTCGGGCAGTTCAAGTAGACATCGCGTCTTGTCGACAAACACAGGCCCAGGATGATTGCAGAATTCCCGGAAATCATCGCGAAATCTGGGCAAACGGGGACGGTGCTAAGTGGCATAAATAAGCATGATGCAGGTGGAATTTACAAGGACTTACATCCGAGCCAGTCAGAGAAGGCCGCCCAGAACTCGTTACGAAAGAAAACGTCGAAACTGAGCCCCTCTTGCGTTTCTGGCTAGGTCCGCCGTCCTCGTCGTCGCTCCAGAGCCAGTGACGCTTCGAGCCGGTGGACCCTGTGGATGAAGTAGATGCTGGCGACGAAGTAGCGGATGTTAATAAATGGGCAATGATGATACGCGCGGAGCCCGTACCGTCAAATGCGTCACCGTGAGGCTTGAAAGACACGGACATTGGATACGGGAGAGCAAAAAAGCAAGCACGAGGTGCATATTTTCCATCATGCCACCCTGTATCGACGAACAATGGATGGTCCAAATGTGGTTCGAACTGGTCTAAGCCATGCCACAGAAGAAAGCATTCCAAAAGCATGTCGCCGCCGCTGTGGCCCCAGTGAAGAACAGCGTCATGGGTGTTGATAGGATATAGGAGCTCGAGCGCTAGGGTTAGGGTTCCCCTTGGCCATAAATAGTTCAGTCGGGGAGCGGACGCCCGCTCTCTATACTCCTTGAGACAAGCGCCCACTTAGATCAAGAATCCGGCAAATGTATCTTCTGGCAGTCAACAGCGCAAAATGTGGAATTCGAACAACTGGTTTCACACATTTGCTCTCAGTACATTTGAAACAGACCAAAAGAAAACAAAGATCGGCGCCTTGAAGTCAGCGCAAGAAGTCCGTTCCGGGTTTAAGTTAAAGTGGCGCGCCCTTCGCGCCAGCAGCATCTATAGCAGCAATGTCATCGTCCGTGAGAGCTGTATGAAATGCGCCGCCGATGAGTTTGGATTGAATAACGGGCGGAAACTCCCTTACCGAGATTCCCGGCGTCGAGGTATCCCTGTAATCGCTCTTTCTTGGTGCTCGTTCTGTGAATATGGGTGTTTCGCTCAGTTCACTAATCGAAACGGTTTGGAATCAGGAGATACTGACGTGACGACAACGGCACCCTTGGCTTTTGCCCAAGCCAGAAGCACCTGCTCGTTGCTCACGCCCAGCCCTTCCGCAATTTCGCCTACCGGGGCATCGAGAGGGCCCCCAGGGTGCTTTGTGATGGGCCTACGAGCACATGAGATGTGAGCTTTGTCCACTAGTGCGGGAGCTAACATACCTGAGCGGGCTATACGCCTCGATCACAATATCGTGCTTCGCAGTGTACTCGAGGATGGGAAGTTGGCGCGCATAGACATACGGGTGCAGCAGAATCTGGCGGGGAATGTCAAGCCAACGCAGTAATCATTGATTAGCATACTCGCCTGGTTAACAACAGGCTTGACTTTCGCAGACGCGAGTAGGATAGCGAGGTCATCGACCTCAAAGTTGCTGACACCGATACTTCTGGTGAAAGTGTCAATATTTAAAACCGGACATGAAGCACTCGAGAACGGACTTCGCGAGACCTTGTGCATGAAAGTCCTCCAGTTCCTTCCACGCAGTCGGAATGTCCGGGAGAGCGACACGGGGTGTGTGGATGAGGTACAGGTCTACGTAGGATACACCCAACTATGAAACTAAACTTGCGAGACGCATGAACGGGCACCCGGACTCACTTTGTCCAAGCTGTTTTTAAATGCAGTTTTGATGTCCAAATTGTCACGACCAGAGTACTTGGTGGTAATGAAAAGTTCCTTGCGATCAATACCGCTCTCACGGATGGCGACGCCTGCCTCGGTTTCATTCTTGTAAGACTGCGCAGTGTCTGGCCGAGTCGTTCAGTTGGGGGAAGTTGTAGCCCGAGGAGGACATACCGATATGCGAGAAGCCGAGCGAGATGGCCTGCCCAATCTGAGTGATAGGCCCATCTCCGTTACCGAGCCTCCCTGTACCGAAAGAGATACTCGGGATTTCTCGTCCTGGAAGAACGGTTCAAATCCTGCCGGTCCAGAGAAGGAGAATCTGCCTACCGTCTTTCAATTGGATAGGGCCCCAAGGCATGGGCGTTCAAGAAAGAGTCACTGTGTGAATGCTAATCTTGTACGCTGCATCCACAAGCAAGACGCCAAATGACGTGCGAGACGAGAGAGCACAGATAACACCGCCGATCCCATCCGACTCTCCAAACGACTCTTTCTCGACGTCGACGAGTGGCCGACGAGTGGTAGCTCGAATGATAAGTTCCTCGACTCGGAGCCCTCTGACAACTCTCAGAAGCGGTGTGAGTTACTTTACTCGGAATTTAAATGCTATTTCATGAGCATCGCCCTTCGAACCGTCCCAGAGTTATGCGGAGACTGTAAGTTGTGTGCCACTTGAAGTAGATTTTTGAATCGGCATGTGCACAACCGGGGGTAAACGAAATTCTATTTTGGCGGAGTTTGACGGCAACCTCCATGTCGCGTGCCCTTCACGAATTAATCCCGACCATTTGAATGCCTACCTTCCTTTCCATCTTGCATCTTCTTGGGACTATATTTTCCGACGCAATCGCCAGAAAGAAAAGAGAACTGAACCATCTCCCCACACGGGACAGCTCCAACGGGTTTTCCTTCTGTGCGACGATGTACAAACATCTAGATTTTAGGAGTTTCGGCGTCCTTGTAACGACGGCGCTATTATTTGATGACCGTTTTGCAATACCACGAATACACACCCTCTTTCGCCGCAGGTGAGATTGTTGCTGGAGACTCAGTACGTGAACCGAATCGCGTTTGGTATCATTAATTCGCTGCGCGGCCAATATGTCTGACCGTCCATCGAGTCGTGGCGGTGATATATATGCATATGCACAGCGACCATTTTCAGCTCGTATCTCGCCCGGCTATGATGCCCAGACTCGGAATTGGCCCATCGACTATTTTCCAACTGTTCCATCCGTCTCGGCTGGTGACTGGTCGCCTGCACGAAAGCTCTTTTGATCATCGAACGCCAGACATCTCATGACACGACGGCAACATGCAGATACGACTGGTCACTGGTGGGTCTCCAATATCCACGAAGATCTGTCGAGCTGACTCTGAAACTCGGCCAATGATTGCCATTTCCGTTTTTACATGACGAACAATCTTGGCAAGTCTGCCGAGTCGCAGTTCTCTTATACTTGATGTGGGTTTAAAGTGGATTCCATGAGCCGGCCCCAAGCCGGACCTTTCACCATCGTTTCTCACCATCCTTGACGTGATTAGTGGAACATATGTCTATCAACTACATGCAGGTGAAGGTGCCCGGCATGAAACCATGATATCTTTCTATCATCTTGTCGCCATCTAGCTGCTTCTCTGTCATCGTTGCATTTAGGAGGATCCCGCGGGATCTGTGAGCGGTCCAAGTTCTCTCTTGCTACGATGCACGACCATTGGAGTCTCTTGCTCCTTGCATTCCTTCAAATCTCACCTTCTTTTTCCCAATTGTCCGTCGACACCCCGTCCGTAACACAGTTCCTGCTCCTAGTTGTCGCGTTGCTTATTCGCCTCATCCAGTTCGAGCGCTTCGGTTTGTCAAACTGTCGAGCTCTCTTGGCAAGGCGGAACTGGTAAAGCTTACTTACAGTTTCAAAGATTGTGACTGAATTTAGTCATCTAGGACCGTGGTTGCTGGTATGATCACCCTCCTCTTAATTGACAATTTTTGCCATAATTTTCAGAGGTCTGCACATATACCTTCCTCCTCACAGAGTGCCTGCTGAAATCACACATGTTATTCCCAGTATCGTTTCGGCGAACCCGCCAAACCAAGCCTTAGACAATTTCGGATCTGTAAGCGAACCTTCCTTGAGCTGGACCGTCGATGTCGCTGCGGGTGCGCAAACCCACAATGTCTCTCGTACTTGACTGAGCTTCACCACGATAACAGGCGATAGCGTCATTGTCCAAGTACAGGACAGTGCCGGGGAGTCTGGGCAGTCAGCTCCATTCACGATCCACCCCGGAGGTAAGTACAGATACCAATCGTGCCGTTTTCACGGTTCATGATGGGTATAGTCATGTTGAATGGTGTCTGCCTTGCCGGCGCAAATGCTGGAGCCGGCCAGCTTCCAACCGACTCGTCCCAAAGCACACCGACCCCGAGCTCCACGTCAAATAGCTCCCCGAATACAAATAGCGGTGGAGTTGGGAACACGGAGATTGATGGAAACAGCACTGACACCGCCAATACTGGCGCCAACACGGCTGGTGACGGAGGCGGAACGTCAACGTCTTCCCAGAAGGATTCTGCAGGTACAAGCAACACAGCAGCAGTTTCCCAGCCTAGTGGTCAGGACTCTCAGCCCAATGGTCAGGACTCTCCATCTGGCGCGCCCACGAGTAGTATCAATTCCCCCACGAACTCTTCCCCTTCCTCTTTTCCGACGTCTCCCTCGCTCACCGGAACTGACTCTATAGGTCAATTTCCGTCCACTGCGAAGTAAGGTTTCCCAGCGCCAAGAGTGTATCCTATTGATGCGCCACCGTTATAAATTTAGCTCCGGTCTGGGATCCTCTATTTCCGATCCTACTCAGAACCCCATCACTCCTGCCCAGTCAGAAACCACCGGCGGGGCAGGGGGAGCGAAGTTACCTGGGACGGACGTACCTCCATCAAACAGCCTTGCAAGGTATTTCGAACAGAAGGATCATAATGACGAGCTTGACGCAAATATTTCAGCGCTGAGCCTGGACAGTCCGTTACATCCACATCCAACGTCGACTTCGCCAATAAGAATGTCATGTCCGGATCAATTATCGGGGGCGTAATTGCGGCCGTCCTCTGCGTCTTGGTTGTCGTCTTTTGTGTTATACGTAGGCGCCGCCACCGCCTGAACACACCTGATAGACTGTCGTATCCGTTCGCAGCAAGTGACACAGGTATGTTTTGTCTGCCAAGCCCCTCGCCCTTCTGATTTTGCACTCATGCAGAAACTGGAACCCCTCGAGAGATGGTGGGACGATCGGGCTACCCAGCAAGCGCGTTCTCGTCTTGGGGAAACCACGGCGATCTCTCCGACGAGCGCGTCCTTTCACCCACAGCTCCGCTGACCGATGGCGGTTCGGAGGGAAATCGACCATGGCAATCGGGACAGGGCACGATAGAGTCGCGCTACAACGCTGCATTCACCCCTGGGCACACGGTCTCCACATCTTCCATCGATCGGAACGACCCAACTTCTCGGCAGCGGTTCCGCGGCCCCATCCCGAAGTCGATGACTGACGCCCATCAGGCTGGACCGGCTGAGTCTTCTTCGGCCCTCTTGGGAGAACAGCTCCACAGCCCACGTTCCGATGAAGCTCATCCGGTGCAGATCTTTGACGAGGTGCGGCCTCAGGAGATGCCATCCGACACAGCGGTCCCTGACATGATGCGCGCGGGGCGGCATCCCGTTATTGGGTATCCTCCGCCATACACCAGCAACTGACACTTTTCCGATCTTGTATGTACTCTTATATCCCCTCTGATTCCTTCTGAAGTATGGACTATCGCACATACTCATTAAGTGTCGCAAATAACTTCCAGTTCTTTGACAGGAGAAGTTGATCCAGCAAATGATTTAGAGATTGGCTGGCATCTCGGACAAAATCATATGTGGCTAAATACTACTTGTCCGCTCGGTGTAAAAGCGCCTGAACTCCGTAAATTTTACCATTTTCGAGCCTAGAAAATTTCTTTCCAGTTTAGGACTCGGAAGTTTTGGTTCCCAAATATGGAACAGAATTTGTCCTTGCTTGCTTCCGGTGTCTGCATCCTTCAACCTCGTCCGCATCGGCGGCTGCGTAGCCTGCACGGAGAAACGACTGCCTAGTACAATGTACCTCCTCTTGGTTTTCCACCGGCCACCTGGCCATCCACGTTGCACCGCAATCTGATGGCTGATCCTGTAAAGAAAGAGACAAAGCAAGTCTTAGACACAAAGCAACGGGCCGGCATAATAGCGAGCAGAGGCCCCAAGATAAAAGGCGCCACTCTGGGCTCCTTCCTCATTCCTGCGTCTTCCCTCAACAATTTCTTTCCGCCTCAAACGCGTCTTCACGACGCGTCCATTTGCTCACTTCGCTCGCGCGACCCAAAGGCCCTCTCACGACATCCAATTATTAACGACCTCTGCTCTCTATTCTATCATGTATTTCCATAACGTCGCTACTGTAAGCTGCTTTCCTGCCTTTCACGTTCGGCAAAGGGACTCATGAATCTTTAGCATCGTCACCCCCGCATTTCCTCGGCCGCAAAGCTGTCTTGGGAGCCCTTTCATATGCAAAGCTTCTTTCGCACCCCATCTCCGGAGCTCAAAGTCGACCCGCGTCGATATCTTCAAGAATTGCGCGAAGGGTCGGAAGCCCTTCCGCGCCATCCGACTCCCCGGGGAAGGGCGGACATCGTATATTTCCAACTGCCCGGTGGCGGAGGTGCCAACATCCAATACGTGCCGTCGTGGCCGCCTAGCATTCCCGCCAGCGCCTCTCCCCCGTCGAGTGCATCCTCGGCGTCCAGCATCTTTTCGTCCCAAAGTGTATACCACACTCCCCCTACCACACCCGCCGTCACCGATTCTCCGACCACCGACACCACGAGCACCATCTTCACACCGCAGACGGACCACTCGCTCACAATTCTGAGTCCGTCTGACGAGAGCAAAATTGGCTTGCCGGCCTCAGATCTCAGCGACGCCGAGAATCGTCCCCCAGTCCAAGCCACGTTCCAGCGCGTGAAGCAGCTTCCGTGCCTCCCCGCCGATCATAGGCGCCGCATTCCGCAGCCGAGGGAGTCCACCGGCCTCAAGGGATGGGCCCGTCTCCGGCGCAACGCGCCCCCTGCCCTGCGTATCGAGCAGGAAGCCGCGAGTGGCAAGCACCATTACATCTTGGAATTTGGCGACGAGGACGGGTTGGTCAAGCCCCAATCCCAGTTGGCGCTCCTTCGCAGGGAGAACTCGCTCGAACATCGCAGTCTGCTGCTCGCGTTGCTCATGAACGGATCTTCGTGAATACGTTGTTATGATTTATGATCTCCTTTCTTTGCTCTTATAATCTCGTCCCAACATAATACCATGTACATATATTTCATTTGGTACACTTTGTAGCTTTTCATGTAGCAATAACGATCAGTGTAGAATTGGAATGAGAATGAAGCCGATTCGTGAATTCGAGACGCCTGGGCGATCAACCCTGACGCGACGAACCAGGCGAGTTGGAAATACGACTTTGCAGGATGCGTCTCGGTGTTGCCTTGAGAATAATCCACGCGCGCTCGATAGGCCGACCGGTGTCGATTCGGAGCTCCGTCGGAGGCTGAGCGCGATGCAGGGTGTAGGGCAGACGTAGACTACCGGCGGATGTCTGGAGCGTAAGAGGGTAATGATGTGGGATATGATAATGACAGGATGGCTAATAGTAATACTCCGAGGGAAGAGTGCAATGGTCCAACTGATGGACTGTCAGGAGTAGCGCTGCTTCTTCATCTGGCGCTGAGTTTGCGCCACCTACTAATACTGACTAATAGAATCCTTCCGTATTCCCGCCGCTTCCGGGCAGCTGCCTCGCGCGTCGAAGCTCCCGGCCTCGACGTTGATGCGTCGCCGGAGCTTGTTGATGGCGCATCGGCAATGCCGTGATTAGGGCGCGAGGTTCGGGCGGGAGGGCGCGGCCCAAGCGAGCAGGGCGCCCAGGGCGCGAGGGGAGGCACGAGGGCGCGGGCAGGAGGCGCGCCGCTCAGCGAGCAGGAGGGAGCGGGCGCTGGGCAGGGCGCTGGGCGCTGCTGGCGGCTTTCGCGAGGGCGGGGCACCGGCAGGGAGCGTGTTGCGAACGGGCTGCTGACGGCGGGGGCGGGCAAGAGCGGCGAGCGGCGGTGGGAGAATGAGGGCAGGCGTGGGAGTATGATGCCGGTGATATGATGACTGCCGAGTTCGGCTTGGATGCCGGGCTTGATGCAAGGCGGTCCAGTGCCGGTGGCGTGTACCGTTGACGCGCCTTTGATGCACGCTTGTCAGGCGGGACCCGCCGGCCCGCCCCACGTCCCGCGCGTGCCGTGTTCTCTTAATAATGTTCTTGGAAATCTTTACATATTCGAAGGAAATTCTTACATATTCGAAGCCCGACCTTCCCTGTCACCTGTCAAACGGCCCATGGCAGTTGGACCATTGCACTATGGACTCGTAATACTCCGCCGTTAGCTTTCTCTGCCGCTCCAACTTCCCTGCCTTCTCCGCCTCTAAACTCTCGATGCGGGCGTCCCAGTCTTCGCGCTCGTCCCACTCCCCCTCCGAACCGAAGGTATCAGATTTGGCGCACTCGACGCTGGGCCGAGGATGCTGCTGTTCATGCCGGCCTCGCTCTCCTGCGTGCGACAGAGGCAGAATTGCGTCACCGTTGTCTCCCAACGCACTCGAGCACCTTCATCGCGATGGCGCGTACTTACTTGGGGGTCGACATGGTTGAACTGGATGTCGAGATGTGTCCAACTGTGAGTGACGTTAGCTTGGACAAATCTTGCAGACCAGTTGAGGTGACCCGACCTGAGCGTCGTATCATCGCTGGTTAGATATTGTGACTTGGCCTCCTTGTTGATGGCTACGGATACAACGTCAGCCATGGTCAAACACCTAGACGGGGTATTTCTTTACGTACCCTTCGTCAGCCTATTCAAGACCTCGTATTGCAACACCTTATCAAGTGCTGTGCGTTTGCGACGGAGACGGGCGAGGGCTTGGTCGATTGCAACGGGTTACTGTCTTACGCATAGAACTTCAGAGAGGACGGTGAGATTCCATGCAAGATTCAAAAATGAACATAGGGTCTCCTTGAAGAACATCCCGCGTATCTTGTCGCGAGTTGGTACATCCTCGTCGCGGGACATGCGGAATATCGGCGTCTCGACGAAAAGGTCCCCGAAAAACCAGTGGTAGTAGAAGATAGGAGTTCGGCGATCGGACCGGTCCCTTTGCGTACTCGGCAAAGACATCGACGCTCTCTACCTTTTCCTCTGGCTGCCTTCCTTACCAATGAAAACTAAGATGCTGATGAGATTTCTCGCAGTCGACGTACGGCGTACGGGGAGCACCACCTCGTCATCGTGTCACGGTCGGGGGCGGTGACGACCAAGGGCGCGACCAGTGGTGCGAGCTCGACACTGGCGTCTGGCATGCCGGCGAGGGCGCATTCATCGAACTTGGTGAGCTGATTTTCCGGGTTCGCTCCAGACACTTATCTGACGCATCGAAGACGACGGCGTAACGAACGCGCACACGGGCACGGGAGCGTACACCGAGCTGCGAGGGAGGTGGTGCACAGCGCTGCCATACGATGCCATCTGGCTTGAGCTGCCGAAGGGCGACAAACGAGATTGGGAGGGAAGACGGAGCGCCGCAAGTAGAATGGGGAGGTTCCAAGTTTGATACCAGATCTTATTCAAGCAAATTGGAATGAGAACGAACTAGGAGTCTAGAAAGCATCAAATTTCATGCGGTTAACAAGAACACGTTTGAGTATATTATGGGACTGCTCGGTGGCGTGTGGGTATCGCGGCGATTACATCCTGAAACGACGCCTCGCCCTCGTCGTCCGTGTCCAACTGAGGGGGAGATGCCACCGAATCCTCGTCGTCTCGGCAGGCTACTTTTGTTCCAACTAGAACCTCGTGAATAAAGCGCGAGCACAACGGGCGAACGTACTCACAGAAGACCGTTACGAACGCGGTGGGGACCTCGATCTTCTCGAACAGAAGCCTCTCCGTTTTGCATGCAGCGATGACGGGCTGCAGGTCTTGACGCTCGTCCTTCTCGTTTCCGCTCGAAGCCTCCACGCACGCGACCTCCTTCTTGGTGCTCATGGAAATGCAGCCTGCGAGCGCGGTCATGAACCCTTCCTTGCCCGGCTCTGTCGTCCACAGGCCGTAGTACGCCGACGCCGTCAGAGAAAGCAAGGAGGGAGGGAGGACGCCGAACGCGCCCGACGCGAACGGCGCGTGGTGTGAAACGTGCAGGTGCTCCAGTGCGGGGATCTCGCGCAGGAGCTGCGCGTACCCGGAGGCGAGGTGGGTGAGGACGCTGAGGTTGTCTAGGCGCAGGTTACGGATGGCGCTGCCTCCGCCGGGGGAGACCACGGCCTCGGGGAGGAAGAGCGGGGCGCGGAGCTGCAGCCCGCCGATGAAGCGCACGTCGAGATCGTGCACGGAGTTGCCGCAGATGGTGAGCACGCGCGCGAAGTAGCCGGACGCGTTCTCGTGGCTGCTGTCCAGGCGGACGCGCCGCAGCTCGTGTGGGGGGAGGGCACCGGAGAGGGCCATGACGTGGCAGTCACGGAGGTGGAGGTCCTTCAGAACGGAAAAGTGTTCGAGGAGGGAGGGGAGAATGCCCGGCGCAAAATTCGTGGCAAAGCCCTCGAGGTGCTGTGAAGGGAGGCCCCACATGGCGAGGGGACATTGTGAGAGGAAGAGATGGGTGAGGTTTGGGGTGCGCGCGAGGAATTGTTCCAGACCGGCTTCGAGTACTTCGCAGTTGGTGGAACCTATTTGGTAGTCCAAAGCTGCGGTATAAATATAGCGGCCAAGCTCGGGCCGCTCTGTGATTGTGCGCAGGAGCAAACGCAGGGAGCCCGCGGGCCACCCGGTATGTTTCCGTCCTTTCCAGCCGGTAAAGTCTAGTTGGATGTTGCGGTATAAAATGCGCTCGACGGCGTTTCGCACCCCGGAGGACACTTTGCTTAGCGCACTGAGATGAAAGCGTGCCTCGGAGAAGTCGGAATATTTATCTGAAATGTACAGGGCTGCCTCGTCCAAAGGGGATTTGGGGTCGCGCAAGGAGACCGCGATATGTTCGATTATCTCCAGTGGTAGGTCGAGAAACTCGACTTTCGGACGGTTCCAGTAGTCTGCCCAGAATATCAGTCGAGGAGAAACGAGCCATTTCAAGCCACACACATAAATTCGATGTCGTTCTACGCGCCACAGATGGAGGTTTCGGCGTGCATTCTGAAGATGAGGATTCCGAGTCGGATGACGCGTTTTCATCCTCGGATTCCTCCTCAGGCGTGTATGCCGTGTTTTCATCGGTTTTGGTGGCAAAATGAAGACGACGCAAAGCAAGACGACTTTTTATGCGATTCGACAGAACGGCCAGAGCACTCGAACCTGCGGAAAAGAAGGTAGCCTCGGATTGTGCAGCTGGAGATTATCAGTACGCGACTAATGCGTGGATTCGGTACATACACGAATCCACGGACATGATAGCAGGGGAAAACCAAGAAAGAGACAAGAGGAATATCAACGTTCTGTGCTTCAAGGCTTGACGCGCCACCAAACAACGTCACACGCGATTGATTGATGCCAGTCGCGTCGATCAGTCGCGTGTCTCGGATTCACGATTCCACTTCATTCTCGTTACATCTGGTATCAAACTTGGACCACAATCCCAACGTCGCCATTCTGCTCGCGGCGTTCCGTCTTTCCTCCCTTCACCACAACCTTCCGCCTGTCGCCTTTAGGCAGCTCAAACCAGATGACATCGTACGGCAGCTTATACGCGCCGTGCACCACCTCGTAGTCCACGACGACCTCCGCCTCGCTCGCCGCAAACGACAGGATGATCTCGGTGTACACCCCCGCGCCCGTGTGCGCATTCGTCACGCCGTCGTCCTCGACGAGCGTGAAGCTCCCGGCCGACTTGCCCATCGGCGCGGGGAAGACGAGCGCCATGCGCGACGCGACGCCGTCATAGATGTTGCGCTTACACTCGCCGCCGAGGACGAGCACACCACCCGAGCGCACAAGCGTCGGCGTCCGCGGAAGCGGGGCGTCTAGGATCCGTCAGGTACGTGCATGAAGTGGAGGAAAAGCAGCGCACCAAGCTCGACGAATGCGCCCTTGCCGGCGTGCCAGACGCCTGTGTCGAGCTCGCACCACTGCGCCGTCGTCTCGCCGTCGTTCGTCAGCGCGGGGAGGTACAAGCGGCGCGTGGTCGCGCCCTTGGTCGTCACCGGCGCTACAAGCACATGCGAGCCGAACAGGAATTCCTCGTCCATCTGAAGCGTCTTCGGGTCGATGGAGTGGTACCAAAGCAACGGCTGAAACACCGTCAGGCTCGAGCGGGGCCCATTTGGGCGGAAAGGCAAACCTTGAGGAGCGGCCAGCCTTGGCGCTGGTAGCCTGTCACATACAACGAGTAGAATGTGGGCGCGAGGCGGTAGCGGAGGGCCAGCGCCGCGCGGATCATGTCGCTGATCCCGGGCACGTCGTCGTACATCCACATCGTGGTCGAAATCTCTTTCCAGGAGTGCTGGGATAGTGTCAGCACCAGTTCAACGCCACCCAAACAATCAAACGTACGACAGTGAACCGCGAATGCCACGCTCCCTGTTTTCCAGTCAGCTAGAATTCCAGGCACAGCGTCAACTCACGTTCTGGCACCAACGAACAAGTAATTCGGGACTCGGATGGTGCACCCCGGCGAATCCTGAAGACAATGTGCTTAGCCAACACAGGACCCACGAGCACTTATACTCACCACCGATGTCGTGCCCGTACAAGCCAGGCCCAAAGCTCATCCCGACGCTGAGCGTCATCTTGGTGCCCCACTGCAGCGCCTTCCATGTCGTCGAGTTGTCCCCGCTCCACGTAGCGTGGGCGTACGCCTGGATGCCCGGCACCCCCGAGCGCGACACGATGACGGGGCGGTGCTCCGGCCGCTCAGCGAGCACCGTCTCGTACGTCGACTACGAGAAATCTCATCAACACTAGTCGCCAGTAAAAATGAGAGCACCAACGCGCGCCATGCCCATGGTCTGCACCGCCTTCCCTACACTCCCGAGGCGGATCTCCCCGCCGCCCCAGCCCATGCGCGTCTCGACGTTCCCGCCCTTGGGCCCAAATACGCCCTCCTCTCCGACAAAGCGCTCCTCGTCGTCCATGAGCCCCGCCATCTCGTTGTTGTCGATCCTACACCATTTTTGTGAGCGACACACCCCAAGTGGCGGGGATCGAAATACGCACCACATACCGGTGAGCCCGTTCGCGAGCAGCTCCTTCCGGATCTGCGCACCCCACCATTCGCGCGCCGCGTGCGTGGAATAGTCAAAGTACGCGCCGGGCTTGTGCGACGCGAACCCGCACGCCCACACCCAGCTCTTCGCAGCAGTCACCCCCTCCTCCGCGTCGGGCGCGGGCCGCACGAACGCGCCCTTGGCGAGCGCGTCGTGGAAGCGCGGATGCCCCTCGAGGAGCCACGGCTTGATGTTCACGATGAACTGCACGCCGAGCTCCGTCTCGACGATGCGTCCGAGGCCCGCGGGCGAAGGGTAGCGCGCACGGTTCCACACGAAATAATTTCGGTCTCCATTTCCCTCGTCTAACGATAAATATGTTATTCAAGTTCGAAGAAAAGGCGAATGAAAACCTGCCTTGGCACCAGCCGGAGGAGAGGTAGAGGCCGTCAACAGGGAAGCCGTGCGTGCGGCAGTCTTTAAGGAACTGGATGACGGCATCCTGCGCGTGGGGGTCCGCGGACAGCGCCAGGCTAGAGGAGAGGTAGCCGAATTGTGAGAGGGGCGGGAGCGTCGGGGATGCCGCGAACGCAGCGGAGGGGCCCGCCGGTGAGACGAGGCGTGAGTATTCCGTCAGGACGGAGGGCAGGGTACCGTCCCCGAGGATCACGTAGTAATCCAGCTGTGAGATATCGGTCTCATGCCACTGGAATTCTTGAGCTGGCTTACTGGTCCGCTGTTGGCCTTGTAGACTCGGAAGCAACCCCAGAGCACGTCGGCTTCCGCCCCTGGTCGGTTGGGGTCAGAGGTAACATTGCGAAGAAAGGAACAAACCCATGTCAAAGGACGAGTCGCTCAGGTTGTTGTAAAAGATGCCGTGCCACAGCTTGGTCTTCTTGTTGTACACGGTGTAGAACGGGTTGAGCTTGTACAGTGGGTCGCCTGTGGTCAACCATAATTAATACGGGAGTGATGCAAACGGTGAAATGAGGCTACCGTTCTCCCAATCATACGATAGGGCGTCGCGCCCCTCCATGACAAATTTTTTACCGGCCTTCATGAGGCTCCCGCGCGACTCGCCGAGCCCATAGACGAACTCGTTTCGGTCTTCGTGCACGTACGGCTCGGTCGAAGTGAACTCGTCCTCGGAGGTCGGGAGATAATTCTCGCGTTCCACCTAAACGAATTATAGTCGGTCCAAAAGGGATTGAGTTGGGCGTACATAATGCAAGACCCCGCCCGACGCGCCGTCAAACGCGTACGCGCGCGTGTGGCTGTCGGCGTGGAATAGTGTGCCGTCTTTGGTGAACCACTCGAGCCGCGGGCAACCTTCAAAGTTCACTTTAATGCTCAGCGCGCCCGTCACGACGCTCCCAGTCTTGCCGCTGATCTATTATACACACCGCGTTAGCTCCATTCCACCGCATTGAGCAAGAAATATACATCGACGGCCGCCGTAGCAGATGGGGCCTCCCATCCGATCCCGCCATTCGTTTTCTGCGGGAATTTGTCAAGAGGGAGCTGATGGACGACGCGGACGACGGTGTCGGAGATGGGCTGGATGGAGAGGGCGTGGCCGCGTGGATTCTTGAGCTGGAAGATGGGGGATCCCGCAGCAGGTGAAGCGGGGCTAAATGAAGAGGGAAACAAGATGCGAGGCATGGTGATTGAGAAGAGGAATGGACTACATGTTTTGTTTCGTGAGAGTTCTTAGGGGGGGCGTTGAACGCGGTCTTCGGCCCGAATTCTTCGGTCCGAGTGCCGACCTCAGCGAAATTCGTTTGAAATTCAAAGAGCGTCTTTTTCCTGGTTCCTGGAGATGTCGAAGTCAGGAGACGAATTAATTGGGTTTCAGTCCTGGAGTGCATACCTCGAAAGAGATTGAGAAGGGAGGGATCGGAGAGAAAATTGGAAGGAAAAGACCATTTCAGAAAGCTTGACGATTATTCCTTGAGTCTTTCTTTCTGTCTAATCTACGGCAAGTATATGCGTTGCTCATGAAAGAAAGACCATACCTGATTTTGTTTTCATGAATCCATGTTGAATAGTAATCTTCAATCTACATTCATCTTGTTCCACGGGATATTGCGGATATTGGGGAAATCAGCTATACCGAAAATATGGACTCGGAGCAGGATGGAACCTGTCGATGACGCGTGTTCAGCGACTGTCCGGGGCAACGCCAAGGCAACGCAGTGTAACGCAAATTAGGAGGATATTGAAATGTTCTTCGACACTGGGTCGGACCGGCATCCGAGTGGCCAGATTCGGACTCAGAATCTGTTTCTTCCTACCACCACAAACGATACCACAAACCTGCCTCATTACATTGGAATCTCATCCATTTCCCTCTAAGCTCACGGCCGCAGCAGACAGACCAAGCTACATAGAAGAAGGAAAAAATGATTTTTGGCACGTAACCAAGGATAAGTACCGGGTGCGCCGACACGTTTGGTTCCAGCGAAATACATTTATTCCCCCCGCTCCGTCGCATGTGGTTCCATAGGGTTCCGTGGGGTGGCAGGGCCTCCGGGTGTATATTTCACCAGATGTCACCGATACGCGACTGGAAGAGACTGGAAGCGCATCAGAATTGTTGCAGCGACAGCCTGGGATGGAAGAGAACTGTGAATTTTTAGAAAAAGTTGCTTGCCAGTGCTGTGTCTTGCTGGAAAAATCTGGTTCTGCATGGGTTTACTATGGGTTCATAGCCAATTCTTGGTGAGCTCTTCCCCAGTACTTGAAGTCCAATGCTCTTCATAGGCCTTGATTGAAATCAATTTCTCTCTGATTTTTTTCCTTGCGTTGCACCATCATTATTCGGTCCGACTTCCTTGGCCGCATGACCTCCTGGCATTGGCAATTTCCCCTGGTCGATTGCCGACGTTTAAATAACGGACGAACACAGTTAGTTTCCTTAGGTCACTCCACCTCCATCGCCGCGATGACTTCTACCATACTTGACGACAAGCCTGAAATGGGCCACCTCGAAGCGACCATGTCCGGCAGCACCGACGACCCCAAAACTGCGTATGACGGCAACGGTAACGGCCAGTCGTGGGGTGACGCTGCACAAGCTATCCTGGGCAATAACGCGCACGTCCCCGTCATCGTCTCCGCGGAGGATAACGCCCGCATTCTGCGCAAGACAGATCTTTGGCTCCTGCCCGTCATGCTGGGGTTCGTTCTTGTTTTGACTCCGCCCAATGCGCCGGTGCTAATTTTTATTCCAGAGTCTACTTCCTGCAACAGTTGGACAAGAGCACGCTTGCTTACGCATCTGTCTTCAATCTGGCCAAGAACACGGGTCTCGTAGGGTATCAGTACAGTGCCCTTGGGAGTATCGTCTACGCCGGTTTGTTGGCTTGCTGCCAGACTCATGCGTCTTACTGACATTCGAGTAACAGCACAATTAATATGGCAGCCTGTTTCGTCCTTCCTGCTCGTTCGCCTGCCCGTGGGCCGATGGCTTGCCTTCAACGTCCTCCTTTGGGTGTGTACAATCGCTTCTTCAAAACTCAATTCTTTTTCGATAACTCTCGTCGACAGGGAATAACTCTCAGTTGCATGACTACTGCCAAAAAATTCTCTACGCTCCTCGCGTCACGCTTCTTTCTCGGTATCTTCGAGGCTACTGTCGCTCCGACGTTTGTGACCATCACCGCTATGTGGTGGCGCCGCCGCGAGCAGACCCAGCGTACCTCTTTGTGGTACTCCATGAACGGTCTCACTACCGTTGTATGTGCTCCCTCCCACCTCCGCCACGATATCATCTAAATTAATTTCACACGTAGGTCGGCTCCATTCTGTCCTTTGGACTGGGCCACATTAAGAGTAGCACCCTTGAGTCCTATCAGGTTTGTTTATCGATTTCAACTTCGCTTCGGGGACCTTATACAATCAGATTATCTTTCTCTTTACCGGGCTCTTGACTGTGGCGTTTTCCCTCGTCGTATTGTAAGCGTTTTCCCTCAAATTTATGCAGAATGCTGAATCCAGGACAATAGCTTGGTCCTTCCCAATTCGCCCACGACAGCCCGCTTCTTCACCCACGAAGAAAAGATCCTCGCTGTTGAACGCCTCCGCGCGAACAACATGGGGACCGAGACCAAGGTCTGGAAGTGGTCGCAGGCGCGCGAATGCCTGCTCGACCCAAAGACCTGGGCCTGGTTCAGCATGATCTTCCTCATCTCCATCCCCAGCGGGGGCATCTCCACATGTGTGACCCCCGCATCCTACATCTGCTTATTTCCGTTTACTTACTTGCTCCGTCTCCGTCGTCAGTCGGGCCCCTCATCATCGAGTCGTTCGGATACAACCAACTGAAGACCGTCCTACTCCAGATGCCCTTCGGCGCGGTACAGATCTTCGCTACTCTGCTAGGTGGGTTTGCCGCTGCGCACGGGAAACTCAAGTTTCCCGTCCTCGTTGCGCTGACGCTCCCACCCATCGCTGGTGCCGCTGCGCTCCTCAAGATCCCGCGCACGGCGGACAGCAAAGGCGCGCTCCTCGGCGCGTACTATATGTGCGTTCCCCTGCGCCTATGACTGCCTCTGGATTAACGGGCCAATAGCGTGTCGTTCTACCCCGGGATTTCCCCCCTCATCTACACATGGTCGTCGCAGAACACGGCGGGCCACACCAAGAAGACGCTGACAACCGGTGTCCTCTTCGTCGGGCAGTCTGCGGGCAATGTGCGTGCTTGCCTTCGATGGACGGGCGCCTGAGCTGACTCGCCCCACAGATTCTCGGCCCATTCCTGTACACGACCGCCCAGGCACCGCTGTATAAAAGAGGGCTTACCTCCAGCCTCGGGTGCTTCGCCGCCCTTGCCTCTGTATTCATGTGCGTACCCCGGTCGCATTTTGACGCGTTCTCGACGTTTATTGGTTGCAGTGGAACCGCGTTCTACCTCGCGCTGCTCAACCGCTCACACGCGAAGCGCCGCACCGAGCTGGGCAAAACGGGCACGCTCGTCGACGCGTCTCTTGAGCGCACGAAGGATGCTGCGGCCGCGCAGGAGGCTAACGGCTCGCAGTTCGCAGCGAACGCGTTCGACGATCTGACCGACACTGCGAATGAGGACTTTATTTGTGCGTCGCGTCCTTCCTTATTTCTTGCTGCAATAGATGCTGACCATTCGCCAGATGTGCTTTAACGGGATAATGATTGTTATGAGCTGACGTGTGTACGATATTTCGTATACTGTACCCCCGTGTATGGTAGCAACGGCCCAGAGGGCGTTACGTTCACCAACTTCCGAAAATTAGTAACCGAGGCCATGTTAGGCGTTACACGTTCCGATCTAGGCAACATGGGTGGCCCGTCTAATTTCGGATGGCCATTGTTCGTGGACAGTATATACCCCTTGTAAATATATTTACCCCACCTCTTGCCATTCTTGAACCATATCCGATGCCAAAAACAAAGCCTGCAAGTCCGAGTGCCCCAGTTGAGGTCCCTTGGGAACTTAATTCTCGTATTAATTATTTGGCGTACCTTTTGAAGAACTTGCCCGATTCACTTCTATTGGATCCCACCGATTCAACCTACCACTTACACTTCAATGTGGAGGACCTAGAGGAGGACGGAAAGATGTTTGCATTTAACTGCCGCCTCAAAGTATGTTTTCAAACCTACAAGTGGATGTTACAGGCCAGCGGAGATGTCGAGAATATCCAGGCATCCTCCCTCGAAGGTTTTGACCGTTGTAATGGAACTCTGTGGAGTGCAGGGCCCTTGAGCGGAGAGCTTGTTGTAGACTCTTAGGCAGGAATCAATGATTTTTTTTTGGATTTTTTGGCACCGGAAAACTGGTCGTAAGATGTATTTTTTTAATCTTATTTATTTTAGCAACGGACCTACTGTTATGCGTTACTCTGAGGGATTTAGGCAACATTTTGAGGTTGCGTTACGCGTTACGGTTGCTACCATACACGGGGGTACAGTACCTTTGTAATGTGATATTGTGATGGCGCATCAAATTTCCCGACGGCAGGTAAATCAGTTGAATCTGAACCGAACTTTCGAAATATTCAACTGAAACTTTCGCGTTTTGAAGATTACCTTTGACTTCCACAACTTACCGTCGCCACCACGGCATCGTCGAACGTGGTCCCATTGATCGAACGAAGGATCCCTAAGAAAAACTGACCTTTGGGCTTTGCCGTACGCTTCCCACCCGGGAGAAACAGACGAAGCTATTGAGGGAGACGACGGCCAACATCTGTTTCTTGTGTACGCTTGGCTGGCATCCATCTAAGAATTCACCCATTCAGCAGCATTGAACAGGAGAGCTTCCCGAGGTCGACTTTAGCGAACATGAGGACGGAGACGAGCGTTCTTCCGTCGTGGACCCCGGAGATGGATCAGACCTGGACCATGGGTGGGACTCGGACTCGGGCTCGTTCATTACTGTCAGCGAAGAGGGTGGGATGGCCGTCCAGGACGAGTTCTATAATGGGGAGGGGCGTTAAGAATTTTTTGAAGGGTGATCCAAGATCAATCAGAGTTCTGGTGAGTTTCCGTGTTTCAGAGCTTGTCTTACGGGCTTCTTACTCCCTAACGCAAGGTTACGTCCAAATTGACTCGAAAATAAATCGGAAAAATGTCCCTAAAATGTATTCCGACCGTGGAAATGACATTAGATAGCTTTATTTCTCGTACCTGAATCGTCTTCGCTTCCGAGTGCATTTTCACGGAGTTCCCATGTTCAGCTGTAGCGGTTGTTTGGTGTGATTAGATCCCGAAGCCGACAGCCTGGACACGCCGGTGGGACGATCAAATTGAGTTCTGCACCGTGCCAGCACTCGCCCGTGCGCCCCTCTCTCCCTCTGAGTGGGATCATCTCGAAAAACTTGCCTCAAAAAAGCAGCAATGCCGTTCCCAGCCAGGCGGAGGGGAAACAAGGTCAAGGGGGTCCAATTCACCGTCATGGTTGTTGGTCCGTACCATTCAATTTGAAGAGCAAGTAGAATGTGCTTACACTGGTATAGGTGCCTCCGGTAACGGACGCACGACCTTCGTGAACACCCTTTGCGAATCGGAGGTCTTGGCCCACAAAGTCCTGGACAGCCCTGATAACGCCCATGCAGAGGAGAAGGTCAGGATCAAGCCCGTCAGCGTTGGTTAGAATCTTACTCTCCCATTACAATCCCCTGAGTCCTCACCAATGTTCTGCAGAGCTCGAAGAGGAGGGCGTACGGATTGCGCTGACCATCGTCGACACCCCTGGATTTGGAGATAATATCGACAACGAATTTGCGTGAGGCTCGCGAAACTACTTTCTCACCAAAACGCTCATCGTGACCTTGCGCAGTTTCCAAGAAATTGTCAACTACTTGGAGCGCCAATATGATGATATCTTGGCGGAGCAGTCCCGCATCAAACGAAACCCGAGGTTCAGGGATAACAGGGTACATGCGCTCTTGTATTTCATCTCTCCCACCGGGCATGCGTATGTCCCCATCGTTGACATGCTAGGTTTGTTGCTCAATTTTTCAAAAAGGCTAAGGGAAATGGACGTTGAACTGATGCGCCGCCTGTCGCCCCGCGTCAATGTCATCCCCGTCATTGGCAGAGCTGACTCGCTTACTGCGAGCGAGCTCCGGGCATTTAAAAAGAGAGTGATGGAGGACATCGACCACTACGATATCCCGGTGTACAACTTCCCCTACGACGTCGAGGAGGACGACGAGGAGACCATCCAGGAAAACATGGAGCTGCGGGTGAGTACCATTTGTTGGATTGCACACTACCTGTTTTAAATTCGGCGACAGGCTCTCCTCCCCTTCGCGGTGATCGGGTCTGAGGAGGAGATCGACATTAACGGCGAGCCCGTGCGGGCCCGCATCTATCCCTGGGGTATCGCCGAGGTCGATAACCCCGAGCATTCCGACTTTGGGCGCCTGCGGAGCGCGATCCTGAGCTCCCACCTCGCGGACCTCAAGATGCTGACGGAGGACGTGCTGTACGAGACGTACCGTACCGAGAAGCTGTCGAGGAGTGTGCACTCGGACATCCGGGACTCGACCATCCTCCCTGAAGAGCTCGCGAACCAGAGTGTGCGTCTCAAGGAAGAGCAGCTCCGTCGCGACGAGGAAAAGGTTCGTCTCCCTTGTGTGAATATTCATGTATTCATGCATCTCCTCACTGTGTTCCAGCTCCGCGAAATCGAGCTCAAGGTTCAGCGCGAGATCAACGAAAAGAGACAGGAGCTGCTTGCCAAGGAAGAGTCTCTCAGGTGAGTCTTCAGTTCCTCGACAACGCTCCGCTTCTCACAGTTGCATGCAGGAATCTGGAGAGCCGGCTTGCTGCGCAGGGTCTCGCCCAAGAAGGGTCCTATTGATCATCGGAACGGTACGGTCATGGATCTAAAGTGTGGAACTATTATCTTCAGAACTTTATCATGGATGGATGTGGATGTGTATACCCCTTAGCTGCCTACTTACATACTACTGTCTCTACCTGCTTCATATTCTAGCTTGCTTGTTGTTTTCGAATCTAGGCTTGTAATAACGTGTGACACCGTGATAAGGTTTCAACTTGACTTGTCGTATGACCCATGAACACAGACGGCGGCGCAGCCAACTGCACAACGACGCGCTCGACGACGAGGAACTCGAGGAGATTCGGTTCGTCTTTCTATACCTGCAAAACTGGCGCCATTTGACTTGCTGTAGACGATATGAGGATTTCAGCACAATAGGTCTGTCCGACTGATATTTGCGTGTCGCGCTGTTTCTGAACTTCTGGCTGCTTCAGACTGGATAGAAGACTCTATACTTGAGCGGAATCGGCAGATACGGGATTCGCGGACACTATACGCGTCGCACCGTGGCCCGCGCGGCGAGGTGACCGTCTCGTGGCTCTGGACGCAGTTCCGCAAAGCGCTCGACACCGGCCAGACCTGGTTCGTCGTGTCGCTCGTCGGTGCGTTCCCCCCCTCGCACTGGACACTTTCACGGGTAGTTATCGCGCACACATGTAGGGGTGTGCATCGGGCTCAATGCTGCTATAATATCTATCATCACGGAATGGCTCTCGGACATCAAGATGGGCTATTGCCACGACGGGTGGTGGCTCAACCAACAGTTTTGCTGCTGGGAAGTGGACAGCGAGGGCACGGACGGGTGCGAGTCTTGGCACCCTTGGAGCACCGTTAGCGTCGCGCGGTGGTTCATCTATGTAATATTTGCGGTGCGTGTGTCCTCTTCCCATTCCTTGTGCTGTGTTCTGACGACACGTGGACAGGCAAGTTTTGCTTTCGTGGCGGCGCACTTGGTTCGGTCGCTCGCGAAGTATGCCGCGGGTTCGGGGATTTCAGAAATTAAATGTATATTGGCGGGGTTTGTGATGCAGGGCTTTTTGGGATTCATGACATTTTTTATTAAGAGCATCACACTGGTGTGTCTATTCTTTTTCGCGTTGCTATGCTTTACTGACTTGGTGCAGCCGCTAGTAATTGCCTCCGGGCTTTCTGTGGGGAAGGAGGGACCGTCCGTTCATGTCGCATGCTGTATTGGCTCCCTCGTAGCTGGTCTGTTTGGCAAGTTCCAGCGTAGCCAGGGTCAGTTTCCCGGGGGCATTCTGAATTCATCTTGACGCGTTCGAATAGGCAAGATGCGCGAAATCGTCACTGCGGCTAGTGCAGCGGGTGTTGCCGTCGCGTTCGGCGCACCAATCGGGGGCGTGCTGTTCTCAATAGAGGTGAGAGAAACACATCGACCCTAATATATATGCCCTGACACTCGACAAGGAAATGAGCCATACCTTTAGCATCAAAACGATGTGGAGGAGTTTCTTCTGTGCTCTTGTGGCGACTGTAACACTATCTGTGCGTGTTAGCTTCGCGCTGCTATCAGAGCAGTCTAACATTGTCCATAGGCGATGAACCCTTTCCGCACAGGGAAACTCGTACTGTTCCAAGTCACATACGACCGAGACTGGCACTTTTTCGAGATAATATTCTTTGTTATTCTAGGGATATTCGGCGTAGGTCCAGTGTCTTCGTCGTTGCGCTTTCTGACCCGCGGCGTTTCAGGGACTCTACGGTGCTTTTGTCGTCAAATTCAACCTCCAAGTTGCGGCATTTCGCCGCAAACACCTAGCGAACCATGGAGTCGCCGAGGCAGTTGTGCTCGCGACGTTGACGGCAATGATAGGGTACGGTAACCAGTTCCTGCGCATGGACATGACCGAGAGCATGTCGATCCTCTTCCGCGAGTGCGACAACGGCGGGAACGTCAACAATGTGTGCCAGTGCGTACCCCGCCCCCTTGTGGACGTTGTTTGGCCCCGCTCACGGTGCCACCGTTACTTATCTCAGGACATCGCTGCAATGGCGGATCTCGAATTCGCTGCTGCTAGCGACTGTCATTCGCGTCGGGCTAGTTGTGATATCTTACGGAGCCAAGGTGCCGGCAGGAATCTTCGTGCCCTCGATGGCTGTCGGTGCGACGTTCGGCCGCATGATTGGCATTATGGTTAAGGCGATGTATCAGTCAGTTGTCTTGCACTTTTCGGCAGCGCCGTGTCACTTATGCCTTGTTACAGAGCCTACCCCCACACTGGAATATTCGCGTTCTGCGATCCAAATGCGCCCTGTATCACCCCCGGGACGTATGCCTTCCTTGGTGCGGCGGCGGCCCTCAGGTACGTATGGCGCGCTCTTATCCGACTGGTCTCGCTAAAGCACCGCACCTTAATTCAGCGGGGTCATGCGCATAACGGTAACCGTTGTCGTGATCATGTTCGAGCTAACAGGAGCGCTAACGTACATCTTACCAACCATGGTGCGCTATACTGCCCTCCTGCACGCGCCCGCGATGATAATAACCTCTGCCTTAGATCGTTCTTCTCGTCACCAAGGCTGTCGGGGACTTCCTAGGTACGAATGGAATCGCCGACGAGATGATCCGGTTCAACGGGTTCCCTTTCCTGGAGAAGGAGGATCATGCATTCAACGTGTCTGGTGAGTTCTGGGGTGGGACTTGCGAGGTGCGCTATTTACGAGCAATGGGGATACAGTGTCTGCCGTGATGCGGAAAGATATGAGCACCCTGGACGATTCGGGAATGTGTGTCAAGGACATTGGTGAGTCAACGCTGGCGAAGGTGCCGTACGCAGCGTCGTTGACGCGGATCTAGAGGCGATGCTGGCCGCCACAGAATTCAAAGGCTTCCCCCTCGTTTCGGCGGACGGCAGTCGTATGCTGTCAGGGTACATCGGCCGCAGGGAGCTGCTGTACGTGCTAGGTACGGCCCGGGCCCTGGGAACTGGGGTTCGCCGACACTCACGGAAATTTTCGCAGAACGATCGCGGAAGACGCAGCATGTCGTCTCCGATACGCCGTGCCTGTTCAAGCCAGATGGAGGCGACGGTGACCTGGAAAACTTCGATCTGGGGGGCGCGCTCTCGGTCGGCATTGAGGAGGACTTTTCCGAGACTATCTTCGAGAGCACGGCCTCGGAGCAGCAGCTCAAGTTTTGGCCATGGGTGAAC
Organism: Mycena maculata; assembly: GCA_029448575.1. Taxonomy (NCBI): domain Eukaryota; kingdom Fungi; phylum Basidiomycota; class Agaricomycetes; order Agaricales; family Mycenaceae; genus Mycena; species Mycena maculata. The sequence goes on from JARJLG010000003.1 coordinate 523,429, forward strand.
CAGGTACAGAGTTTATGCTGTTTCGTGCTTATTCATTTTTACTGACCGGGCTCTGTTATTAGACGCCGCTGACTGTGTCGCCGCAGCTACCGCTGGAAATCGTCATGCAGTTGTTCAAGAGAATGGGGTGAGTCTTGCTGGCAGACAGCGGTTTCGTTTCACGAATGACGAGTGTTCCCCTCCAGCCCGCGCGTCATTCTGGTGGAAGACCATGGAGTCCTTGCGGGGCTCGTCACAGTCAAGGACGTTTTACGGTGGATTGCGGTGGAGAAGCCTGAGCGTGAGCCCTCGTGGGACGAGCGCGGGGGCCTCGATGGCATGCTCGAAGAAGTGTGGAATTGGACGGCACCGGTTCGATCGTGGAGCCAAAACCTGTTGAATCGCAATCGACCTTAAACGGGAAGTCACGAGACGGCAAAAGGATCGTCGTCGTCTCGTCGGACTCCCTTCGGCCGATGACGTCTCCAGAACAATAACACCTGACAACAATCTGGGAAATCCGAGTATAAAGTCCCGACTCCTATTCTTCCTTTTACACTGCTTTCTTCTCCACGTCGCCTGCGACTACTCTCCACCTAACCAACCACCCGCCCTCATTTTCTTCCGTATGGCACTCGCTGCTGAAGAGAGAGAACGCTACTCGCGCGAGCTCGCAGAGTACACTATGCGCCAGTTTGCTGCGGCGCGTAAAACTCTTGACAACCACCAGGCTGCTGCCGCGAAGCTTCCCGCCCTGCACGCCTCCCGCGATGGCTCCCTTGCTAGCCGAAAAGGTCCGTCCCGTCAAAGTCCCGTTTCAGCCCGTCCTGACAGGACTTAAGCCCAGCCGCTGCCGACACCAAAATCCATCCCCGCTTAACCCGTCCGCACCTAATCTGTCTCTCGTCTGCGTCTCATGCCTCTGTGAGTCAGAGGGCGTTCCGGGTTTTGCGCACTCTCTCACACCGCCTCGACTGCACAGCTACTTCGAATGTACTCTTTGCTCGTCCGCGCACACGACGTCCTGGCGCCGTCCAGACTTAATTCTTACATGCATGTAGAACTCGCCATATTTTATTTTTACACCACCTGTAGCCAGTACCACATCTCTGATACCTTTTGCTTTTATCATATATCCCGCTTTGACTTGGCTTGCTGTTGTGAATTGTGATACTTCCTCTGGAAGATGTGGCGTGAGCCCTACAAATAAGTCCTGCGGGACGACAGGGCTTCTTTGCATTTTGCACCCACTCCACGTTAGGCAGTTGCGGTGGTTCTCTGGAAATAGGGTATTGATTTCCGCGCGCTCACCAGCGCATATTCGGCGAGTGATCCCCGGCCAACCGGTCCAACGATCTTGTTTCCATGATGGAAATCTTGCTCGCGACGCCACGATAAAGGAAAAAAAAAAGGAGCGCAGTCCAAATCCCTCCGATTGGAACGGGCAACTTTACAGGTTACCTGCAGGCTCACGGCTGGAGTCTCCACGTCCAAATGGGATGCAAAGCTTCTCTCTCATCACCAAGATTCAGAAGAACCGTAAGCGGACTCCACTCCTGACAGCTGTGGAGCAATATATTTCAGTGGCCATCCACGATTGGAGGGTTGAGGTCGTGCGATTCCGGTGGATTTTTAATTATGGTACGCGACGGCTTCTTACTCTTCCATCGGCGTGGCCCCGGCGTCGTCCGATAGCACGCGCGACGAGCTCTCTGTCCAGAGCTGTGCCCACTTCGGAAAGACGCGCTTGTATAACGACATGCACACAGTGTCCATCTGGTTGATGGGCCCGTCGAAGTGCGCCTTGAGGTACCCGTGCGTCCCGAGTGACTCGCGGATGTGGCCCGTGCGCCCGTGCTTGGTGTGCAGCTGGATCGGCTTGAAGTAGTGCACGTCGTCTGCGCGCCCGGCCATCAGCATGCCCAGTAAAAAACCTCAAAGAAAAACCCACCCGCGTTGAAGAACATGTACCGCACCGTTGCGGTCTTTTTGTGGACCTTGAACGGGTGCCCCGTCAGCACGATGCGCTTTGCGATAACACGCGTCGTGTCTGGGTTGAGGAAGGTCCCGGCGGCCACGAGATGTGGAGCTGCACGGGACGCGCCACAGAAGAAAAAGGAAAAAAAGTGCCGTCAGAATCACATTCACTTCGGCGCACTGTTTATTTACCTTGCGCGTCCGCTGTCTCGCGGAGCCATACGCACGGTTGCTTCCCGAACACCACGGGCCCATAGGTCGTCGCGATGCTCGTTACACCGTGCCGGAGGAAACGTTCGAACTTGTGCACATTATTCGCGCCCTTGCCCCCGCCACGCGTGTGCTGACTGTACACGGGATTTACACGCAGCCTGCGGGGCCCCACACAAAGGATTAGCGGGTCCTGCCAGAATGTGAGCCGCCGATACGATACACACAACCCCGAATGGCCCACCTTCGATCGGACCGATCCATCGTATTCTGTATTGCGCTGGACCGTGAAATTCAGCACAGACACCTTGTGCTCGTGCTGCAATAGTGCGAAGAGAACCACAGGCGTGGGGCCCGCGGCCTCTTGCGGTGCACCCCGTAAATAAATCGTCACCCGGGTCCCAGGCTGGCACGGGCGTGGTTTTATCAGAATCGAACGTGTCAAGGAGTGGATATAGCGCCTACCTCTACGACGCCGAGCTCTTCCTCCGCGCGCCGTCGGACGCCCCGTTCGGTGCGCTTGAAGTCCTCGAACTGGAAGATCCGCGCGTAATCGCGCGGCAGGTTCTCGTACGGGTCCCATGGGCTCGTCCGGAAGGAACGCATCCCCCGGAAGCGCTGAAAACGCGCTTGTGCGGGGATGTCCTTGGGAGTATCGATCTCATCGGGGAACGTGAGGTCATCTTCCTCTTCCCGTTTGCGATTTCGCCAAGTCTCCAACCTGAGAATACAGTTAGTGGCGCCATACGGGTTAATGCAGCCGGATCCTACTGTTTAGCTTCTTCCTCGTTATCCAAATCTTGGAATGCGACGCTTCTGCGACTGTCAGTCTCCATCTCATGATCCTCCTCCACCGGCATGTCCACCATCTCCTCCTCCTCCTCTGCCGCATCCATCATCTCGTCCTCACTGCCTTCCTTGTCCCCGTCTTCACCCTCGCCGTCGTCCTCGTCCTCGTCGATGATCCACGCGGCCTGGTACTCGCTCATGCCCTTCGGTATCCGCCGGACCACCTTTGGTGTCGTGCCCTGCTTGGCGTCGGGGAAAGCCGCCTCCGGCGCGGCGGCGGAGCCCTGCATCTCCTCTTCCGTAGGCCACGTCTGCTCATTCGCCATGTCGTCCGGGTCGTTGCTCGACACCAACGAGTCCGCGTCGTCGCCCGCCTGGCACACCACCGCGGGTTCCACCTCCATCTTCCCCGGCTTCGTCAGCGGCGCGCTCAGGATCTATACATGTACATCAAGACCGCGTATATTTTATCTGAAAGCAAAAAACGAACCTTGGATATCTGAAAGTCGCCGTAATTCGGGAGGTGCACGAGGCGGTTGGCGGAGAGGGGGGCGCCGCGGGCGACGCCGGTTACCTTGAGCATGCCGTCCTCCCACTCGGCGCTCTCGCCGAGCAGCCATGCACGCCCGTCGCGCCACCGCACGTCCGCGGGCTTGCCCTCCGCGAGTGCGCGCAGAGCGTTCAGCCGGTCTGCGGCCGCGTGTAGATCAAACACGCGCGCCTGGCTGGGGACAAAGTACTGGATGAACGAGAGCAAGGACTTGAGCACGCCGGGCCGGGTTTTGGCGTCCAGTTCGCCGTTCGGCGCGAGAACGGTTACGACCTCGGGAAGGCCCTGTGCCTGGAGAGTGCGCAGGAGGGTGTCGCCCCATGTGTCCACCTCTACGGTAGATGAGAGGACGAAGACAACGTAGTCGGCGGCTTTGCATGCGTCGAGGGCGGCGTACATGCGCTTGTAAGGAACGCTCAGGAATTGGAGCGAGGTTTTGAATCGATCCGCCCTGGGAGGATTTTAGTATTATTACAAAATTGTTTGCGAGTACGCACCTCATTTTCCATAGTCCGTGGTCGGGACAATCGTCTGTTGCAACGTCCAGAGCCTCCGCGAGAGAGGAAACCGCACTCCGCGGGCTTATGTCCTCTGTCAGTGGAATGACCGTAACTATGCGCGGTGCGCCGTCGACGCCATTGAACAGACGCGTCGCCGAGACCAATGCGTTGCGTTTTAGTGCCTGCGCCTGCTTTGCATTGTTTCGTCTGTTCAGACGTGTTTGGGCGGCAATTTTTGAGCCGACGTTAGCCTTGGGTGATTGACGAGGTACCCGGCCTTGATTCACGGATTCAGCCCGCGTTACTGCTACACCAACCGCTGCGCACCCTTGGCTGCTTCCTTGAGCGCAGATTTTGTTGCATGTTTCGATTTGAATGTTTTGTTTTGCTACCCAGAGTTCCTGTTCACTCGAGCCTTTCTTTAACAATGTTACTCACTTGCTTTAGAGTCGGCCGGTGGTGATGAGCGTCGACCATAGTCAAGCAAGAAGCAGAAAGCAAACCAAGAAAATTGGAGAGAAAGAGTCCAAATGGGGTTGTCCTCCGTGATCGTCGTACAAATAGACGTACACTCGCCCACAGTCTTGTCAGAAACCTTCAGAAACTCTCACGTGTGGGATCCCCCGCCAGAAATTGTGCACTGGGCCTTATAACGACAGAATTACACCAGCAGCCTTTTGACCTGCGGCCTTGTCTCGAGGTTATGGTTTAACTTGGTTACGCCAGTTGAAGTAATTCATCATCCTCCACCTCGATATAAATTTCCTCCACCCAAAATTTCCTAGACGTATTGCTAGACGTATTGGACACCCCTTGAGCATTTGCATACTATGTGCGTAGGCTGCCATACTATGTGCGTAGGCTGTCCCTCTGCGGCTCCAGAGAAGTCCAAACGGCGGCCTCGGAGCTTTTCTTGCGACAAGCCATTGTCGAGCTGGGAAATTTACCCAGTGTGTGGACGCTCTCTATCTTGCACCATCCAGACATTATACAAGGAGCATAGACCGGTTTACCGAAGAATTTTGACTCCCTGCGGGTTTCCAACCGCTTCCCATCGCTGTCCGATGCCATCCATCATCGGCTTATTCACCAAGCTCGAGCACCTCGACTACGATCCGTGTCTCGTCGAGTACCAAGTCAAATAAAACTGGCGAATAGCCATTCGCGACGCCGTCTTGTTGCTCTGGTTCATGCCAAAGAGAACGCGGTATTTACGTCCCCTCATACAGTTCGCAATGCAGTCTCCGTGATCTTGAATTTCAGACAGCGAATCTTACGTTACGAGTTTAAACGACAGAAGAAAAATACAGCTCTGTATTCTTTTGGCAGAAAATATACAGGGCTTTCCGTGACTGATTTCTACTCGTCGTCTTCTTCTACTTCCGCATTCTTCGTTTTCTGCCTTTTGGTTGATTTACGGCCCTTGGTCTCCTGGGTCTGGTTTTCATCCGGTGGGCGCAATGATTCTAAAAGACAGGAAACTCTAGTCAGTCCAACGACATCCCCTCTCTCGCGAAAGCCATACCATGAATGACAGGGTGCAATCCGTAAATTCGATACAGATGCAACACGGCCTGTTCCTTGTCTTTCGCCTGCAGAATGGTCAGGACCCCCATTGAACTCAAACCAAGATCGAGGTACCTCAATCATCAAATCTGAACAAGGCGGCATTTTTAGAACGCGATGTGGCAGACCGTGGGGTGGGTGCACATACCCATATCATCCGGCAAGTCGACCGGCAGGGTCTCGCATCGGTCGGCGTGGGCCCTGCGTTCCATGAGAGTTACTGCGCCGGGCCGCGCTTCGCTGAGATGTTGCTTCGGTTTGATTCCGCGGCGAGCCCAGATCGCGTTGGCTCTTTCGATAATTTCACTCGGCGGGATCGATGACGGGAATAGGGCATCGTGGTGGTAATCTGGCAAGTCGAAGGTAAGAAATTTGTATTTAGATGCCAGACTCCTGAGCACAATTTGAAGGAACGCACCGAAAACAAGAGGAACATTGAGTTCTTCGCAGAGTGGAAGGAGATCATCGGCATTGTAGCACATCTGAACATAAAAGCATTCAGCGGGCACGGGAATAAATCAAAACCACACACACCTCGTCGTTTTCGAGAACTAAACGCGCTCTGACTGCTGGAGGGAGGACCTCTTTGATCGTCTTCTTTATGCGATCAAGGGTACCGATTTTGTCGTCGTACATCCCGCCCCCGTGGATAATCATGACGCTGTCAGGACCCAGTCCCATTCGGTCCATCATCTCAGCATGGTACGCCAGTTCCCTCACCGAGGCCTGCACAACCTCGGGCTTTGGGCTGCCGAGCTGTGTGTATTGACCCGGGTGCGCGGTGAGTCTGTGACCCAACTTCCTGGCGAGGTCGCCGACACGCGTGAGGAGAGGTGCACAATATTCCAAAGAGTATCCGTGGACTACATACCTACTCGTCATCGATTGGGCGAGCCGAGGAATAAAAGACCCACCAGCGTGAGAGGCGAACGGGAACATCTCCGAGGACAGACGGAAGAAACGGATGCCATTGCTTTCGTTCCACTGGATTACTGTCAACAAGTCTTCTGCATTCTTCCGGCCGAGGTCTTTCAGCCACTCGATGCCGTGCTTCTTTATGCTATCGATTCTGGAAGAATTCAGGCGGTCAAAGGATAGAACGTGAAACCTGGGAAAGGAGACAAACCGACAGGTCCGCGAACAAAATACAGAGTCTTTGGCCGATTTTTTGTTCCTTAAAACGGTGTTCAGGCACGCGTAGCCTGCACATTATGCCTTCAGTCTTAAACAGGGTGACTGAAAACCACGAACCGAGCCGTCCTTTGAACGTCGTTTCTTTGCGGACGACATCCGGAATGATATACGTCGGCTCAGGTTTAGGTTGGCGTGTCCTTTTCGCCTGCTTTTTGGGTTCCAGCGTTTCAACTGCTTCGTCTGCATCGTCTGAGCCCCGTTTACGCTTTGCCCCAGTCGGGAGAGCGTCCAAGGTACGAGTGGAAAGCTCGGTTGCCTGCTGTGCGAGTTGAAAACGGGAGCTTCGACGTGTGGGTGCTGCCATGACTAGAATTCGCCCAGTTCGGAGCTTGTTGTGAAAACGAAGAAGAGAGGAAAGACGAAGCATAGACAAGGGGCAAGGGTCGCGATCTGTGCCCCCGCGGGAGTGATCGACTCACGATCGAGGTATTGTGACGTACTACGTAGTGTCGAGCCACACGGTTCAACTTTGGTTCAATTTTCTTGTAGGGTCAGAGACTCACCGTGCTGGCCAGGACAGAGGCAGAAAAATCCGAACATTACATTCGGCAAAGTGGCTTCAATTTGGCGTTAAGCTTGAGTCGAGCTTGATGTCTTGTTGAAAATTTTTGACCAAGATAAATAATGTCTCTTTGTTGTTGATTCTGTAGTGCAGGGATGACTGGAGTCACTGGACGGGAACGAAAGTATGAATAACCTCATGTGGGTCGAGGGATGCCGATCCCGTCAAAGTCAAACTACAGGAGCCTTCCATGGAATTCGATGTTGTAGTCTCAGTGCCAGACTGCCACAACATCCCAATTTGGGAATCCTGGAGGTCAAGTCCCAGACTGTCACGACAGGGCACCCAAATTGGGGATGGCGTGCCAGTCTAGCGCTGAGACGACCGACAATGAGGCTCTCTGACGTTGCTCTGGCCCGAGGAATGTAAATGGGCTTTAGTCTGCCCGTTGGCCAAGAATGATATCGGAGATGAGAATCCTGAGGGGCAAATGGTGAAAGAATGCATTGTTGAAAGGCGATAGGTAGTAGCAGGTGCCAATATATAGGCGTGTTCTCTGCTCGTGGCCCTCTTATCATCCTGTGTCGACTCCGCCCACTAAAAACTCCTTCGAAATCGGGTCGCCTTGCCCGAATGGATACCATCCCTCCCGAGATATGGACCGAAGTGTTTTCGTTTGCATGCACAGACGATGGTTCCACAGGCAGAGCGCTGTCCACGGTCTCTCGGGTCGTCCACATTACATCGAGACCGGTGAAATACCAGTCGCTATGTGTCGTCGGACCCAAACAGCTGCTGAAGCTTTCGGCAGTGCTGTCCGCCTTACCACCCAGCGCGCGCAAAGTTAAATATCTATTCGTCGCGGACGGGTCCAAGGATTATGCAGACCCAGATGATAGTGCAGAAGCCCACAGACAGCTGTTTGAGTATGACCCCAGCAAGGACGTCGCCGAACAGGCATTATTCCACTGGATCCTGGATCTCGTGTCGTCCAGCCTCGTAGCTCTCCACATTCACTGCACCAAGATTCACCGTCGATCCCTCCTTCCGGAAATTGAACTCCCGGTGCTTTCGGATTTGACCCTCCACGGACCTTGTACATCACACTCGCCCGCCCCGACTGGCCCTCCGAACCGGGTATTATTCCCATCGCTCCGGAGCATGCACATCTACCACTTTGCGTACTGCCCATCGAAATTTCTGGAACAGATCTTGGAGACAGCGCCGTCGCTGGAGCATTTGCATGTGCCACAGCGCTCATTTTCGCCATACGAGATCCAAGTCGCGTTGGGGATTTTGCAGCCCATAGCATCGTCCGATGAAACGCGGCTGCCGAGCGCTTTGGAGAGGCTGGTGATAGAGGTTGATCCTGTGCCAGAAACCTTGGATTCTTGGGCAAAGAATATAAGAGGGGAGCAGCATGTTCGGAAGCTCCAGAAGATTTCGCAGAGGGACGGGAGGTTAAGGATGGTGGATGGACGAAACAGTTGGATTCCAATTGGTCGGGCCAAAAGAGAATGGCTTGAAAATTTCCATTGCCCGGTCGAATAGTTAGTATTGTAAAGTTGTAAAGGAAAGCAGGTCGCTAAGCGGAAATGTCACTCGAGCCGGAAAGAAGGCCAACTGCTGTCAATACGTAACTACAGGCCGGCTCGGAGTCTCGGGCACCTGCCAATTGGGCTCAATTGGGACCTCTGCAATAATACACCCCTCCTCCTCCCTCGACGCAGTGGTGAAACCCCATGACCTGGCCAGATGGCTGATCTTGGAATGCTTCTGAAGACTGACCCGTATTACAAACATCCTAAAAGAAAAAAAAGTAAAGAAAAGCAGCCATTCGGGTATCGCCGCCAATGCCGTGATCGCCGACGCAGTTGGGCTTGGACAGTATCATCACGAGCGTTCGACTTGGATGCCTCTGGACATTTCTCGAAACAACGGGCTATAGAAACTGCCTAGCGGGCGTTTTGGCCAACAATTTCGCCGCATTCCCGTGGTATACATCCTGGATTTCCTGCTCTCCAAACAACTTCGGCAACTCCTCCTCCATGGCCTGTAAAGCTTTCTCCGCAGCAACCTCCGGAGTGAACGGCACGTCACTTCCATAGACAAGCCGATCGCTCCTTATCCATCGCAAAATATGGTGAATTTGACTCGGCATTGGGAACCCCGCAAGATCAAACATGAATTGTTTTGCAAACATCTCTTTGACGACGGGTGCGGTGAGGGGATGGATCCTGCGGGTGGTGGAAATGCTCAGGGGCGACGTCGATACCACGAACACACGGTCCAGGACGCTGGGGAGCGCATTCCCGCAGTGCGGGACGATGAAGGTGATATCGGGGTACGCGGCGGCGGTGCCACTGAGGAGGAGGTCCACAAAGGTGCGGGTGCTGTCGAAAAAGTATTCCATCGCCGGAAGAACGTACGCGTCCACAAGAGGGGCGCTCTTAAGCACCCGCGTCGGCGTGGATTCATTATGGTTGCACGCATGCGCGATGCATGGCACGGTAGGGTGCACGAAAATGATAGCGCGGCGTGCCTGGAGCTTCGCATACACAGGTGCGAGCCGCGGATCCCCGAGATACATGCCATGGTAATTGGACATAAAAACGAAACCGTCCGCATCTAGACGGTCCAGCGCGTAGTCGATCTCAAGGAGGGCGCCGGGGATGTCGGGAAGTGGAAGGGATGCGAAGAACCCAAACTTGGTGGGATACTTGCGCTTGAGGTCCGCTGCATACTCGTTGACCTCTCGAGTGACTTCCCGCCCAAATTCATCGTCGCTTGGGATCAAGTGAGTACCAGGCGACGAGCAGCTCAGTATCGACTTTGACACATTGTTCTTTTCCATGAACGCAAGATGGGCTTCGGGGCTCCATTCCTATGTTCCTCAGCGTTTAGGACCATTTGAAACGAACTGCACTCACCGGCGTGTAGGGCAGGCCATCTGGTCCGGGAAAGTGACCCGCTTTCTTCAATGCCTCTCTATACATAGGACTCAAATAGTGAGTGTGGAGGTCGATCTTCGGGACAGTCATGATGAGGACGTGGTGTTCCCGTCCTACAGTTCGCGTCCGTCTTTTATATGATATTGAATTGTTCCCCATTGAATGGACTTCCGGTGCTTCGACGGTATCGGAAAGCTTTCCGGTACTTCAACATCTTGCCGAGCCAATCATGTCGTACCTGGGTGAACGATCTGTTGAGTTTCTCCCGCCGAATATCCGTGTGCGTAAGCCATCATGACGGAGCAAGGAAAAATAGGATAGGATAGGATAGGATTGGTATGGTCAAATGCCCATTTATTCGGATATGCGAAACTGGCAGTCCTGGACCCATCTCTGCTTTTACACCTATACGAACAGGATACTATTGAGCCACCTAGGTTGAGTTTTTGGTCAGCAATTTCGCCGCATTCTCATGGTATATAGCCTGGATCTCCTCCTCTCCAAACAGCGTCGGCAGCTCGAACTCCATCCCCTCCAAAGATTTCTCCGCTGCGGCTCATGGAGTGAAAGGCACATCACTTCCGTAGACAAGCCGGTCGTGGGTTGCCCACCGCAAAAGCTGGTGGATTTGATTTGGCTCTGGCGCAAGATCGAACATAAACTGTTTCGCAAACATTTCTTTGACGACGGGTACTGTGAGGGGCTGCACCGTGCGTGTGGTGGAAATCATCATGGGCGGCGTCGACACCCTACACACACGGTCGAGGACACTGGGGAGCGCGTTCCCGCAGTGCGGGACGATGAAGGTGATATCGGGGTGCGCGGCGGCGGTGCCACTGAGGAGGAGGTCTGCAAAGGTGCGCGTGCTGTCGAAGAAGTACTCCATCATCGGGAGAACGTACGCGTCCGCGAGAGGGGCGCTCTTGAGCAACCGCGTCGGGATGGGGTCGCTGTGGTTGCACGTGCGCGCGATGCAGGGCAGGGTGGGGTGCACAAAAACGGTGGCGTGGCGTGCTTGAAGCTTTGCATACACAGGTGCGAGCCGCGGGTCCCCGAGATACATGCCATGATAATTGGACATAAAAACGAAACCGTCCGCATCTAGATGATCAAGCGCGTAGTCGATGAGGACGTGGTGTTCCCATCCTACAGTGCGCGTCCGTCTTTCATCCGTGTGCGTAAACCCTTATGCCCAGTGAGAAAGCCAGCGAAGGAGGCTGAGGCAGATTGAGGCAGATTGAGAAAATGAGGGAGAATGAGTCAGATCGAGAAGAGAACGAGGAAAAAGACTGACCACAAATTAACAGATATGCTAAATCGACGTCTGCGTTCGCTCGATGTGTTAAATGACTTTGCAAAAGCTCGCGCACACCACTACGTCATCGGCGCGTCGTCTCCCAAATTATGAATAAAGTCGTACGATGTAGCGGAGTTTCAATTGCCTCTTGCTTCCTCCCACATCGACCTCACGTCCTCCCTCGCTGACCGTGTCCTCCTGCCTACCTCGCATCCTCCACTCGCCCACCTCGAGCTCGCGTCCTCCCTCGCCCACCTCGTGTTCCCCTTCTCTGTCTCTGGCCTCACTTCCTCTCCTGTATTGACGCACTCTGCAGGTGAATCTCGTGTGCGGTCTCGGCTCATGTATTGGCACTTCCTGATGGTGTGTGCTCCATTTCCGGACGATCTCTCCTGCTAATTCTCTTATATAATAGACAGCCCTTGTTCATCGGCGCGAGAAGTGTGCCCCCAACTTATTCCATCTCGTCTTGTTTACCTTTCCCATGCCCGTAGATAGGCTTCCTCAACGCATCTGAGCCCCTCGACACGCCGAGCTCATCGCCTTTCGATCCGGTCATGCTTCGCCCTGATACGACACCTACAAGACAACTGCGATGGGCCGGCGCGACGCGGGGGTGGTGCACAATGTGTGGATTGGGTGGGCGTCGTCGTATATACATACCGTGTACGTGTAGTGTAATAGAAGTGCCAAATATATCTGGTTTTCAATTCTCTCAATGTATCTCAATGTAATTCAATAAAATTTACACACCCCTCGATGTCGCTCAATCTGGGTCATTTTGCATTGAGGTACAATGAGGCATGTCCAGAATATCGAGGCAGATTGAGGACCTGTCAAACTCCTCGATCTGCCTCATTCTGCCTCAACCTCCTTCGCTGGCTTTCTCACTGGGCCTTATGGCCAATGCTCATTCAATATTCGGATAAGTATCTATAAATGGGTTCGTCGTGAGCTTGATTATCATTTTCTTGGTCATTTTCTTTGACTGGGCATTTCTGGTGACTACACGCCTTGACCTGACTCGTTTTTGTCAAGACCCTCTACAGTCAACTGGGAATGACGCGTCCCCTCTTCAAAGACATTTGTAGTCAAGCATTCATCCCATGTTGAAAGCAGAGGTTTTAGACACCATCTGTGCGCTTCCCCTGCTCGAGGTGCATTGTGTGATCCAGTCGTGGGGCCATTACATTGAAATGCCGACGGACAGGTGGTAGTAGCCGTCCCATCCCAAGGTTTTGTTCACGGCCATCCCGTCCCAAGTAAAACAAGATCTTCAGGAAAAATCGCAAATGGTCAGTATAAAGCTTTCACGAAACAGAATCGGGTATCTCCGGAGCCCGTCACGTTGTGACCTGCTGTGACCTGACGCGATTCATTATCCTTGTCTTGGACCACCACCATGGCCGAAAATGTGCGGGGTCCCATGTCCGCGCTCACTGAATTTCTTCGTGTAAAGTCTCCATTTTTTTTCTACTGCATGGTTCTAACCTGGAGCAGAGCACTGGAATCACTCCGACCACCATTGCGCGACGCGTAGCGACTCAGGCTCAAACCCAGCCAGAGGCAGGTCCAAGCAACCCCAGGCCTTCAACGAGGAGAACCAGCTCCCATGTCGATGTACTCTGCATTTTTTCACCAGTCGCAGGGGAATCTAATGGGTGTACCAGGAGGGCTACGTTTCTGATAACTTGGACGAGCCCGAAGCGCCCCCGAAAAAGCAGAGGTTATCCAAGGCAGCTGAAGCCAAGCTCAAGGCAAAGGCGAAGAAAAAGAAGCACGACGATGAGGACTACGACGAGGACGAAGACGCGTACACCGCGCTGTCGAAGTCCATGTGGACCAACGCACCAAAACCCGCCGTCGGCAGCTTCGAGCAGTGTGCGACCTGCGAGAAGCAGTTCACTGTGGTGGGTTTCCCCGCCTTCTGAACCTATCCTGGATGCCCACTGTTTCTCTAGACTAAATACACCATGGCGGCGAATCCCGGCCCAGGCTTTCTGTGCCACCCGTGCGCAAAAGCATCGGGGACCGACCCCTTCAAGAAGCCCGCCGCGCCGCGCAAGCGCAAGGCCCCCGCGGAGAAGCGCACGGTCGTTAACATCGAGGAGCGAAGCTTCCCGACGCTCGTGACGATCTGCATCGACGTAGGTGCTTTGATGTCGCTTTTTTCGATATCCACAACCCGTGCAGGTCATTGCGCGCCACATCGACGACGTAGAGGCCTTTGGCGACATCGGCGCGTTGAACATGGAGGCTATCTCGAAGGCCCTCTCCAAAAACAGAAGCTTGTGCGTTTCGGTCCCTTTCTTATTCCGGCATCCCAATAATTCGCTCTAGGACTTCTGACAATGCGCCCCTGTTCTACGGTGCTGAACACACGAAGCTGGCGCTATACGATGCTACTAGTGAGGCTCTCCGGGTCTATTCCTTGCACATCACCAACACCTACTCTAGATCTCTCCCCGGACGCGTTCACGACCCTCGGGCACCTCAACCCCAACTTGACGAGCCTGCGGCTCGATTTCTGTGGGCCCCTCAATGACACCGTTATGGCGTCGTGGACCAACTCGTTGCCGAATCTCGTCTCGCTCGAGCTCCTGGGCCCTTTCCTCGTCCGTGAAGCCGCATGGATTACATTCCTCAAGTCCCACCCGAATATGGAGGCGTTCCTCATCACGCAGAGCCCGCGCTTCTCCCTCGACTGCCTCAACGCGCTCATGGAGTCTTCCAAGACGACGCTCCGTCGCCTCGGCCTGCGCGAGGTCGGCAAGCTCTGCGACGCCTTCCTTGAGCCCATCGCGGAGATCTCCGCACTCGCCTACCTGGACCTCGCCGAGCCGTCTGAATCCCTGACGGACGACGCGGTCGTCGCCCTCCTGGGCACGGTTGGCGGCACCCTCACGCACCTCGACCTTTCCGGGCACAGCGCGCTCACCGACGACACCCTCGCGCACGGCATCGACCCCCACGTGCGCGTCCTCGCCTCGCTCGCCCTGACGCACCTCCCCGAGCTCACGGACGCGGGCGTCGCCGCGTTCTTCAGCACTTTCGAGAACCCTGGTCTCGTGCGGCTCGACCTCACGCGCAACCCCGAGCTCGGGACGGAGGCGCTCGAGGCGGTGGTGAAGCACTCGGGCGCGACGCTGCAGGAGCTGAGCGTCAACGGGTGGAAGGACGCGGGGGCGGCGGCGTTCGGCGGGCTCGCCAAGTCGCGCGATTTGCGCAAGCTCGACGTCGGGTGGTGCCGCGGTGTCGACGACTTTGTGGTCAAGGAGCTGCTCGAGGGCTGTCGGTCGCTGACGGAGCTGAAGGTGTGGGGGTGCAACCGCGTGGAGGGGAAATGGGGACTGATACGCCGGGGATTGAAGATACATGGCGTCGAGAGTTACTCCGTGCTCTAAAGTCATTCCGTACTTGTTCCGTACTCATCTTGGTTTCAGTTTTTCGAATGAACGAGCTCTCGTCCAGATCAACTCCGGCGACTCTGTCAGTGTGATCGCGGCGCTCGACCCATTCTCGTTCTTGTCCTGACTTTCCACGAATCGCTCCCCAATTTCCAGGTTTCCTTACGGCATTGGAGTTGTGCTCCATCTTCATGGACCCGCACACCGCAGCGGCCCTTTTCTTTGTGCACGGCCCCTCGATGTGTTTCCAGTGGCTTTCGTCTTTGTATCCTGAATTAGCCTCCACAACTCTCCCACCTTTTGCTCACTGTAGGAGGTGCTCCGTCTTGGCTCGCTGCGGCTGCTTTCGCGTACTTCGTGTTTCTTCTTGCATTACATAGTCTCCGATGATGGTCTTGCTCCAGGGAGCAGCGCCGGATCTCGCGTTGTTCGTTCGCAAATCGGTCCGGGGCCTGAACTCCGGCATCCTTGTACTCATGGTTTGCGGCTTGGTTATGTTGCCACTATTCGCAGTCGTTAGGAATCCTTCGTCCTCCCGACTCCTCAGATTTTCAGTCAGGCCGTGTGAGTCGCTGTGAATTCCTAACGGTACGTCAAATTGCTCATCCCATCTGCTCGATTGCAACTATTTCTAGCTATTTCTCCCACACTCTTCCACAGTACCTGAGGGTCTTGAATCTCATCCCATGCCTCGTTGTGATGGTTTACCCACACACGGACAATTTCAGAGCGGGGCTGGCTCGGTGAACCGCTCGGAGCGAAAGATTTGTCACGCCGAAGTACGACATACCTGATATAAAAAGGTGGCCGCGCAATGTTGGAAAGGAACACCACATGTCTGTCCCCAAGATTGACTTGCACGCTCACTTTTTCAGTCCTGCATATAGAGAGGCGTTGAAGAAAGCAGGTCATTTTCCCGGACCAGACGGCCTGCCCTACACGCCGGTGAGTACAGTCAGTTTCGGATGGTCCTGAACACCGAGGAACGTAGGAATGGAGCCCCGAAGCCCATCTTGCGTTCATGGAAAAGAACAATGTGTCAAAGTCGATACTGAGCTGCTCGTCGCCTGGCACTCACTTGATCCCAGGCGACGATGAATTTGGGCGGCAGGTTACTCGAGAGGTCAACGAGTATGCAGCCGACCTAAAGCGCAAATATCCCACCAAGTTTGGGTTTTTCGCGTCCCTTCCCCTTCCCGACATCCCCAGCGCCCTCCTCGAGATTGACTACGCGTTGGACCGTCTAGACGCGGACGGTTTCATTTTTCTGTCCAATTACCACGGCATGTATCTTGGGGACCCACGGCTCGAACCTGTGTATGCGAAGCTCCAGGCACGCCGCGCCACTGTTTTCGTGCACCCCACCGCACCGTGCAATGCGCACGCGTGCAACCACGACCCCACACCGGCGCGAGTACTCAAGAGCGCTCCGCTGGTGGACGCGTACGTTCTCCCGATGATGGAATACTTCTTCGACAGCACGCGCACCTTTGTGGACCTCCTCCTCAGTGGCACCGCCGCCGCGTACCCCGATATCACCTTCATCGTCCCGCACTGCGGGAACGCGCTTCCCAGCGTCCTCGACCGCGCGTTTGCGCTGTCGACGTGGCCCCTCGCAGTTTCCACCTCCCGAACGGTGCATCCCCTCACGGCACCCGTCGTCAAAGAGATGTTTGCAAAACAGTTTATGTTCGATCTCGCGGGAGTCCCCATGCCGAGTCTGATCCACCATATTCTGCGGTGGACAACAAGCGACCGGCTTGTTTACGGGAGTGACGTGCCATACACCCCATGGGTCGTTGCGGAGAAAGCTTTGCAGGCCATGGAGGAGGAGCTGCCGAAGTTGTTCGGAGAGCAGGAGATCCGGGATGTATACCATGGGAACGCAGCGAGATTGTTGGCTAGAAAACCAACCCTTTAGACAGCTCCACCATGGCTTTTGGCTTTTGATACTATTGATCACCCACCTCTGCAAAAACAGTTCTGATGGCAATGCTACACCCGTAGTTCATGTCTGACGGGGCTCGGCATCAACAGGCGTTATCATTACCACCGAAAGATATTGAATCCGGAGTTGTTTGGGCTCTGGGGTCGAATTGAGGCCGTAGTGAAGTTGCCGAGCCCAGCGATCAAAATGACCTACCTTTGCAAAAGAAAGTATCAATTTTTACTGGACTTAGTTCCACTCCAAATTGTCCACAAAAAATACAGGTAGATTTGTAGGAATCAAAAGTTTGCCCCCGTATTTTAGTTTGAATTGATTGAGGCAGTATTTATATCGCAAAGTCGTCCAACTTTTTTTTGCAGAGGTACGCCATTTTGCAGAGGTGGGTGATCGATAGTAGAGGTGCAAAGGCAGAGACCAAGCGCCCAAACGAATGATGATGACGGCTGCTGCCACTGGCAGCGTGTACACTCTAGCCACGACCTTGATACAAGGCTAGAGTTGAGGAGGCTCAGGCTGCTGGTATCGCCATGTACTTCTCTCGTTATGAGGTCGGCGATTTCCGGGAGGACTTATTATCTGAGACCCCTTAGTGGGTCACTTGCATAATATAAGCCGGTGGGATGCATAGACCTGGGATTTGGTACTTCTAGGATGGAATACAATGTATGAAGACGGTGTGCGTCAAATTTGGAGGAAAGTGGTGGCGGCGATCAACAGCTGTGCTTGGTTTTGATCGGGATGACGGCGTGTGAATTCCTTGTCTCCGAACACTTTCTTCCGCTCGTTCCTCCACCAATTCCTGGCCGATTCACAAGGTCAGGGGCTTGTTCTCATCCCTGGATCCAGGGTAATAATCTGCGACTATCTTGAGAACAAAAAATGTTCCCTCTTGCCTTGCTGAGCCCCAAGAAGACCTTGATTTGAGCTTGAGTGGCAGATTTTCGACCTCTCCATGGTGAATAAACCGTGTATGCTACGGACCTGAGAGTTTGGGGCTACACTTCAGACACCAACCACTCTCTCAAAACGAAATCATGGGTTTCTACTTGCCATCTT
Organism: Mycena maculata; assembly: GCA_029448575.1. Taxonomy (NCBI): domain Eukaryota; kingdom Fungi; phylum Basidiomycota; class Agaricomycetes; order Agaricales; family Mycenaceae; genus Mycena; species Mycena maculata. Next base: position 541,355 of record JARJLG010000003.1, read on the forward strand.
TGGTGGTCACTGAGGGATATATCCCAAAACACCTGAACTTCGTTCGTGCATCTGTATGAACTTTTTTGGAGTGGTTATTGTAGGCTAGAGGTCAGCTGTTGTTAAAATATATATACGAATCCATCTTATCCATCGGTCCGTATTCAATTTTGGCCCACCAATGCACTCTGTGCTTTGCAGAGCGTGTCATTCTGTGCACACAGCGATTTCACCCCTTTTCCTTGGTTCAAAGGGAAATATTTAAGGGTGTTCATATACCTCGGAAGTGCTCCGTTATTGTAAAGAATATTGCAATTGGATGTCTTTAATGACTTGGGATACATTGGGACGGCCGATATCAGTCCGAATGAACGATGTGAGGAGGTGGCCCACTAAACTGTTTTTGTTGTTTTAGGAAACCCCCGGAACAAAAAATTCCGTAGGTCGAGAGACCATCGTGTAAATTCGCGGAAACTATCTCAACTCACTCACATGATGAATACCTTGGTGCTAGACCTCATGTAACCGTATTTACCGCATTTTACGTTTGGGCTCGAGGTCAAAAAGGCCATAGTGGCCCACTAAGCAGTCGCAGATAATATGCATGAGAGTTAGGCTCGTTGTCCAGCCTCTATAGCAATCTGAGGTGATCTTCTGAAGACAGTCGTTCATGGATCACCCTTTACATGAGAGTTTCAACCAAATTTTAGCTTCACTGAGGGGTCTTAGGGCGATCTCCAAATGGGGTCGCAGAGGATCCAGTTCCAGAACTCGATCCTTTTGAACCGGATTGCATTCCGCAGCTTAACTCCATCCTTGGGCCAGGAGCCAGCTGGCTACCGCGGATTACAACAATGCCAATATGTGAAAGTACTGGAATCGAGACGGTGATACATGAATGCGAGGAGTTGTACAATATTCTCGAGGAGGCACTTCCTCCCGATAGACTGGACTACGATCGAATCACTAGGTGGAGCCTTTGAAATGTACGCTATGGAATTTGAATTGGTTCGACTAATGCACTCAAGGTCGTCATGTCAATTGCAAAGATCCTTACACTAAAATTTTGAGGGATCTTGCGATTGCCTAGAGATTACATGGAGGGTGGCAAGTACGGCAAGACAAAATACCTTTTTCCGGGTTACAAAACCCCCGCCCCCGTCCCGCGCTCAAAAAACACCGCACCCCCGTCCGTGAGCTTGTACTGCAGCGCCGCAGTCCTCGAGAGCAGTTTGACTCCCCCGCGAGGCACCCCCGGACCCGTATGTAGCGCTACCTTGAATCGATTCCAATCAGCGTTCATTTAGTTAACGCGATAGGTGGAGCTAACCTGCCCGCTAACGGCCCCACTGCGTCCACTGGCGAGGGGGAGCACTTCCACGTGGTACGTGCAGATCTGGCGCAGGTGCCGGAAGAGGTCGTCCACCAGCGGGTCCGTGCTCGGGGGCGTCAGGACATGTTGTCGGATGAGCAGCGTTGCACCTGCCTTTTATTGAAAAATCGTTTAAACAACCTCGAAGTACATAACGCGGAGAGGGACCAACCTTGCGACACGCGGCATACAGCGCACGGACAAACCGTATAATGTCCGGCACGCTGAACCCGAGCCATTCGAGCACAGCGAGGTCGTCCACGATCACCAGCGTATCCATCTCTTCGTCTGCCCCCAGGGCAGATACCACCGTGTCTAGTATCGGCCTTAGCACAGGCTCGGTCGGAGAGACGTTGTTCGGTGGCGGGACACGCTGTAGGACATTGACGAACACAAACGCGCTTCCTTGCTGGTCGAGGTGTACATTCTAAACGCGTCGTCGGATTGGATGAGGCTACGCGCAGCCTGAGACATACAGATTTGGAAGCGATGGATTTCCAGCGCGCAAGGTCTTCCGAGACGGCGAGGACGATTACTTTTGGTTTCTTGGGATTTGCGGTGATTGAAGTGGATTTCGCGCTGGACCTTGTCCCCTTGAGGTGGTCAATGAGGCTGTGGTGTAGGACAAAGTCTGCGGGGGACGAGAGCTGGTCTGTTACTAGCAATAATATGCCCGGTGGAAGGTCAAACGGAGAGAACATGAGCGTCGCGCTTGGTCTTGTTTTGATCTCGTTTCAGCCTCGACTCGGAGTGATTTTCTGAAGATACTTAAAGTCGTTCAGAATCCATATACTATAGAGGGGATGTCTTCGGAAGACCCTGAGGAACACTCTCCACCGACTGCTTCCCACTCACAAATTTTCCAACGGCGCACTCGGAGGCCACATCGTTCGTGTGATTTTTGCCGCCAACGAAAGAGTCAGTCCAAAGTAGCTCCGAGTCCAAGAAATTCATAATGCTGATTCGGGGCGTACAGGTCGATGTGAGAGAGCAACCGAGTTCGGGAGTGCAAATCCATTGACATTCCATGTAGGCGACGGACTCACCACGCCCAATGGGAACGCGGCAAGCCAATGCTCACAGTGCCTCGAATTTGGTGTACAATGCACATATTTGGATCCGACGAGAAATCGTGGACCTAAAGTCAAGTAGGTCCACAGAAGTAATTTCCATGAGCCGTCTTGAACTTGATGTTTAACGAAGGTTGGTAGAAGAGCTTAGGCAACAAATTGCGGCACTGGAGGCTAAACTGCGATCTCTGTCTGTCTGCTCCCTCTGTGCCCAACCTTTGCAATCCCAGCAAGATAAACCTAGTCCTCCTCTTGATTCTCCGGCCGCCGGCATGGTATCCACTGGTCCATATGATATTTATGATATTCCGAAGGGTGGTAGTAATGCTGCCAACGAAGAAGATCGTGAGGTGGACGAGCTTGTCGAGAATTTGCGCCAGATTTCCATCGTGGGGACAACAGGCAAGTTCTTTGGCTTGTCCAGCAGCTACGCGCTCCTCACCAGCGCCATCGCGGTGCGCAAAAAGTCGGCCAATTCTTCATTCTACCGCTCACCTCACGTTGTAGGAGAAGGTCAAGTACATGGGACCACCAATAGTGCTCACTCAGTCGCGGCGCCAGGTTTATTGGGAGCTTCTGCCAGTGGGCCATTTTCGGTATTACACTTGGTCGCAATCAACTCACCATGTTTTTAGTGGGAGAAAGAATTGTACGAACAGCAGCCACATTATGTCTATCCCGCCACCGACTTGATAGATTCTCTTGTCGAGCTGTACTTTACGAACGTGCACCCGATTCTGCCCGTTCTGCATCGCCCCTCGTTCGAGAAGTCCGTGGCGGAGGGTTTATACCTCAAGAATCAAAAGTTTGGGGTGACGCTGTTGGCGGTGTTGGCTGTTGCATCGAGGGTGAGCTCGTGCGGCCGCGACTGCAATTTGTTTCAATGATACTCATCCCCTTCTCCTAGTATTCGGATGATCCCCGAGTGTATGTAGACGGCGAAACGTCTCTTTCGTCCGGCTGGAAATTTATCGCTCAAGTGGAGATTGCCCGAAGGTCTCTCCAACCTACAATCGACGAGGTTCAGTTCTGTTTTGTCAGTTCTCACCGTCTCGGACCATGGCGGGGCCCTGAAGGTTATCATAGCTCATGACGGTGTTCTCCCTTGGTACCTCGGCACCTCAGGTACGTTTTTTGGCAGCGGGGCTGGTGCCGTGGTTTACAACTGGATCCAGGTTGCATGGCTTTACCTGGTATATGTCCGGCACTAGATAACACAACATACCGATCTAATTACACGTACAGGGACTTGGGATCCGGTGGATTCAGCAGCGAGGTGAGTATCACCGGGGGCCCGACGGCCATGATTTCGAAGATGAGCTTTGGAATCGTGCTTTCTGGTATGTATCCGTCGTTGGTAATACCATCTTCGCTTTCTCACACGCTGCTCTCCAGGTCTTTCTATGCCCTGGATCGAATTGTGTGCTCTTTCGTAGGACGCCCGCCTGCTCTTCGCATGGAGTAAGAGATCCTCTGATCTTTCGAACGTTTTTAACGTCGCAACAGCTACGATGTCGAACCTCTGCTTGAGGTTGATGACGAGTACTGGGAGCAGGGATTCACGCAGCCGTTAGGGGTGCCGTCCCTGCTCTCGTACTTCATCTGCTTCATACGGCTGTGTGAGGTGAATATATCTACATCCGAAATCGAGCACTCGGCTAAATGCACGAGAAAGATTCTCGGAGACACACAGTACCGAGTATATGCCTCCCAGAAGCTGAGGACACGAATGGGCTGGACCGACGCAGACTGGGAGCAGCACACCGTAGCTGAACTGGACTCTGCGATGAATGATTTCTTCGACTCCATCCCATCCCATCGTATGCCGGTTTTCATACTACCTTCCAGATCTTGCTCAGCTTGTACTTTTGCAGTCCGTCGTGATCCTAATGGGCGAGGCGTGTTTTTGGACCAATCAACGACACTGTATACGATGTATTACTACATTCAGATAATAGTCAGAATCCTCGTTCTGTGTTAGGCTGATGTCTCACCGTGTTGTTTAGATACACAGGCCGTATATCCACAAGCAGAGTCCAGTGGCCGCACCACACCTCTCGATATGCACCCGGGCGGCGCGCTCTGCGCTGGATGTCGCAAAGATGTCGATGGATAAACTTGAGCGCCTGCCCTCTCCCTGGCTTCTGGCGCGTCGCGTGCTTTATTCAACGTCTCGCATACTCATATACGGTGCTACCAGAACTTCGTATTCGCATCGGCTGTTATCCTCCTCCTGAATATCTTTGGATCTAAACGCGCCGGTCTCGCAATGGACCCCAGCAAGGACCTCGCACAGGTTGGTACGGCGATGGAGATTCTCAAGTTTGCTGAGCTACGGTAACTGCGCATTCTTTTGTCGTCTTTCCGGGCAGAACTCAATTTTCACGTCGTAGGTCCCACCGCGCCGGGCGGCTTTGGGATCTGATTAACGAGCTGCAGTCTTTGGACCGTCCTGCGCCAAGGAACGAGGGTAATCACAGTACTGGCGGATCGCCAGGGTCCGGCACGGTCGTGTCCCCTCCGGGAACGCTGGGCACCGCCCTCCCCCACCCCGTGGAAGGGTCCGCCATTTTATCTGGTGCCACGGTGGATCAAGTCAACGGGCAGCACGGGCAGTCCTTCGAGCCGGGAATGTCCATTGAGCAACTACTCGCAGAAACGGAACCGTCGTGGGACCACCCTTCTGCGGGTGCTTCGAACGGACTGGTTCTCGATGACGACGTTATGTCGATGTGGATGACCGTCCCCACCGACCTTATGTGAGCACGGCATTCATTGGTCTTGATTTCACTTTTGCTTATACATACGACTTGCCACCCAGGAATATAAACCAGTGGGACACGTATATGGAGAGCGTGAATGGCGCGGACGCGGACTGGTCGGCCGCACATTAACAGCGAGGCATGGCAAACCTGTACCCAGTACCACGGCGTTCAACAATGACGGTCCTACAATGAACTAAAATAATACTACAGTAGTGTCGAATAATTATGTACGACGAGCCTTGAGTAATAGGGTGTTTCATAATTAGATTTTGAGCCCCAACTTGTGCCCCAACTTTGACCCCAATTTTGCGCAAAGTTGGAGCACAAAATCGGTCGGGACACAAAGTTGGATGTCGAATCGCGCATGAGAGCACAACTTGACAACTTTGACCCTACACATGGATCACATTAATCCGACTCCCAGGGACGCCAACTTCGAATTTAGGGCAGAAATCAACAGCTTGGGTGTTTCACGAACAAGGCCTCGACTTCTGCCTCAACTTGGCTCGAGTTGAGGCCAAGTTGGGGTCAAAGTTGGGGCACAAGTTAGACCCAAAACCCTAATTAGTACGAAAGGTACGGCCACCACAAAATAGGAGTCGAAGCGATTATATTATCCGTTTCGTGATTCGTGGCACAGCGAATTATTGTGCGCGCGGCACTGATTAATGTACAAATGGAGAGACGACAGCAGATGCCGTCGATGCTACGATAGACTGCACTTCAGCAGTTTGGAAGTCTTTTGCGCCGCTGATCATCAGTAGACCCACTGTCGAAGGAATATTAACGGGGGGCAGTAAGGGAAATAGATAAAACGCACCGATGAGGCCGAAGAGGCCCATGATGCTGCCAAAGACCTCGACGACCAATATCTTGACGAAGAGATTAGGGTCTGCAGCGTCTGCCAGGGCTGCTGTCGCTCCGGTGATGCCGACGCAGACTCCGCAGAGGAGGTTGCAAGCGCCTACGGTTATGCCGCCCCAGAAGAGTGCGAATCCTGTCGGTGGGTCAGTTACTGTGCTGTATGAAGCGAAGTCCAGCGGTACCGGTAAAGTAGTTTTCGCGGGTATAGAGAAATTCGTCGGCGACTGGGACCAGTTTGGCGGAGAAGACGATGCCAATGATCTGGAGATGGGTCAGACGCGGCCAGAAGAGAATGAAAAACACGCGTACGACTCCGTAAATGGCCACGACTTCGCAGAAAATAATGCTAAGTCGTTCGTTAAGCACGCGAAGTTCAGACAAGAATTCTGGGATGGACCTAATCAGATTCTTGGTGCTGATTCTCGGTGCTCGGACGCCGCCTCCCAGGATGGATGAGCCCGTCACGAAGATACCCCTACCAGCCATCATCCTTCGTTGTTCCAACGCGAGGGGCGTTCATGCTCACCATCCAGCACCGAGTACACTGAGACCGATGCACATCCCAATCCCCGTTGCGGCCCATGCATACGGACTTGATTCTTCGAGGAACCGCCCAACATTGAAGGCTTCGCCAGAGCCTAAGTATTCGTGCGTTCGTCAGCGTCCAAGAACGAGATATTTGCGGGAATAAGGGCACCAGTAAAGAGAAGGTAGAGAGCGATAACGATTACCAGGAAGGTCGGGAGGCCATAGGTGTAATACGAGGTGAGATAGCCCATGGTAAGAACGACGGAGAGTTGACGTTTATTGTCCAAGGGCTTCCCGTTTGCCTTCATGCCAAGTTCGCATGTACCACCTACTCAAGGGTCTCCATGAACACCTCACACGGTGGGTCAGCTGCAAGTTGTCCAGAAACCATGCTTAGGGCTCTCCAGAAAAGAGGAATTTTCTGTGATCATCATTGGACTCGACGGCGCTGGAAAAACTGTGCGGTCGCTCGAGCTTGTTACTCTGGCGGTTCTTGACCTGGGAAAAATCGCAGACGCTCCTGGAGAGAATTAAGACACAATATAATGAAACCCCAGGTCTGACCCCGGACAAGATAGGTCCCACAGTTGGTCAAAACAGTTAGCTGTCCCTCCTCATCTCTCAGTGCTTGAACTCATGGGCGACCAGTGGGAACGATCACTCTGCCCTCAACGATACTGCAGTTCTGGGACCTCGGCGGCCAGCGGGGTATACGCAATATCTGGCACAAATACTACGACGACTGCCACGCCGTCGCGTATGTAATCGACGCGGAGGACAGAGAGCGATTGAGCGAAGGATGGGAAGTCTTCGGTAAATACACGCATCTCGTCACCGTCCCGTTTCCTCATCTGCTCATTAGACTCCGTCCTTTCCGCCCCGCAAATCCTCAACATCCCTCTGCTGCTCATCGCGAACAAGCAGGATTCCCCGCAGGCGCTCTCCGTCGAAGAGATCCGACACGACTACGAAGACTGGCATCAGCGGAAGGTGGAGAGTGCGCGCCGGAACGTCCGCCACGGCGAGGAGGGCACGGAAAGGCGCGAACGGATCGCGAGTCTGGACGTTATGGGCATAAGCGCCCTCGAGGGGTCTGTTTCCCCCACCCTTGTCTTGTCTTCAATTCTAATACACAACCGTCCAAAGCACGGGTGTGAAGGCCGCCGTCGACTGGTTGTTCATCCGGGTGCAGAACAGTCGGAGGTAGGCCTGCTTGTTAAGACGAAGGTTCGCTAACTGACTTGAATTCGCTCAGAGATCCCCAGAAGGGCATAGGCAGCTAATCTGGTATGTATGGAACCTTGGGCGTTTCTTCCCTTTGCTCACATTACAACAGTGTAATTGTGTACTGTATCATTATACACATCGTTTTAGCGATGATCTCAGTTAAGGAGATATTCAATATTCATACGTCCGCGAGTCTGTCTGCGCAGGTCACCTGGCCCCAGTGGTTTGCTCCATTGGAGAAGCTGCTAAGGAATGAACCACTGATCAGGATCTGCGGGTGGCGACCGAGAAGAACATACGAACACGAGGCGTGTCGACCGTCTTGGCATACTCGGGCGGGCGCGCCGTCGGGCTGGGTGGGCTAACCGTTGGATAGTCACCAATACGAAGCTGGAAGGCGAAAATACCACCTACTTGACTGGCGTGTCGTCGTATCTGCCTTCAAGGGACGACATTGGGAAACTATGTCTGTGCCCCAACGTAGAGGACGAGGACGAGCGACTACGTCGGCGAGATGAGAGCGAAATTGCACAGTAGGGAGCTCACGAACCGCGACGATGCGAGGGTAATAGCCAATGGAGTCATCGTGTAAAGTGGGGGCTCGATGACAAGTGGTGGGGACGGTGAATTCCGCTCGTCCAGTTCCAATGTCTCTGCCAGGTATCTGCATGAATGGTCATCGGCGTGCCAAAGAATATTGACGTTGCATCAGAATCCTAGCCATCGCACCCTTTCCATAAAGGAGTCTCGAAGGACTCGCCTAGTTGCACCCTTTTGGCGGCGTAGAACCTATCGGCGTTCCCCCAGAACGGTTTGGGGACCTTGCCAGGTATCTCTTGCTCGTGCACGAACCTCCGCTGGGGATATGAGCAGGTGTTGCTTGCCAACCTTTTAAAAGAATCCGTACATACCAAGACAGCAACTCGCGCGCAAACCCCGGGGTTGAGGTCCGTCGAGAGCCTTGTGCAGGCGGCTTGTAAACACATACAACGGGTGTCGATGAGCTGAACGTCGAATGGATTTGGTGAGAGGTACCACCGCTGAACTGCAACCTCACCTTTTTTCGAATCTTCTCTAGGGCCCTTGTCCCCTCGGAGTCGGGATATTTCTGTGAGGAAATGATTAAATGACATCGTCGCAGTGGAATTGTGTTGAGTTGTGCGTACTTTGGCGATTGCCTCATAGCTATTCTGAAGCGGATTGAGATTTGTGATCTCCTGCACTATTTCCCGCCTTCTTTGGTCCGTTTGAGATGATGGGGTCCCCATTACAGGCAGGTAGTAGAGAAAGAGATGTGCGCGTCATACAATTCTGCTCTAAATACTAGAGGTTGCGCGCCCCGATGCAACATGAGAAGTTCCAACCATCTGGCGCATCTTTCCAACATTCCCATAATATTTCACATAGTTTGAACAAGCTTTTGAGTCGCGATCGAAATTAATCGCCGCGACGCGGTGACGCGATCACGTGACTCATCGAATACTTTTGGTGGGTCGCGTGTTTCGTGGCGGATGCGCGCGCAGAGATTTAGGTCTGGTCTACTGGTTGGAATTGACCTCAATATGTCTAAAGACTGTTGGTGGGATCCTGGCACTTTCAGGAGCTTAGAATGACTCTGAAATTACTATTGATTCATTGGGGCAGCAATGAGCAATGGGTTGGTGCAGGCCCCCGGTCACTGCCTTATAGGTTGGTCCGATTCTCTCCCAAAAAAATTATGGCCTCTGGCGGCTGATTTACCCTATTTCGGACCAAGGTTTCGTAAAAGTGCAATTTTTTTCGTCCCAGGCCCAAATTTTGGCTCCTGGTCCTATACTGTTTGGAAAGAAACATCTCTCGCTCCACTTGATTTACCCTACAAGAGAGCGATCTCCGGGACTTCAAGGCTGATTTACCCTAAAGTGGACCGGAAGGTAGGGCCATTTTGGGGCACTGATTTACCCTATCTCGGACCACTATATAAGGTAGTGACCGAGGGCCTGTTGGTGCACCAAAAACACAGTTCCAGCAGATATCTATTAGTAGATGACAGGACCCTGCAGGAACAAAGATGAAAACAGGTATCTACAAAATCCCATTAGGGGCAGTCAGAGTAACTTTTCGAAGGTGATTCTGAGGTGATTCTGAAAGTGATTCTCAGAATTGATTTGCGTCAGAATCGTGGGAGGATCACTCAGAATCGCCCAAGTCAAAGTTGATTTCCACGGCCGATTCTGGGACGAGAATCAGCGCAAATCAAGAATCACTCAGAATCGGAGAGCACTGGTGATGCTGTACTGGTGGCGGAATATGACAGCAGAATTCCACCGCAGAATTCCTTATATAGCACTGGTGCTTTGCAGAATCGGGGTTGCGACTCCCGAGCAGGAACTGCATCAGAATTGGTCCAGAATTGCCCTAACCCTAGATATCTCCGTGCATCCACCGACAATCACATGGGAAATTGCAATGCTGCGAAACGGTGAGAATTGGGTTGGTCAAAGCTGAGGCCGATTCTTGATTCTGTCTGGAATCAGTTGTGAATCGGAGCTAGAATTGGCCCATCTGCTGCAACTTTGACTTCCCCTAATTCTGACCACCTGATCTTTGAAAGTGATTATTCATGCAATCAAGAGCAGAATCACCCCAGAATTGATGTAGAATCTCCTCTGGAGTAGTCTCTCTTGACAGACACTTTATCAAATCTTTCACATGATAAAGTCTGTTGGCTACCATGTCACTTAGTCTTGCTGTTACCGATGGGGTCCGATTGGGTCGGGATCTTATTATATAAACATCGGAGTTTGAATTGCGATGTGAGTGCTTCAAACCCAACGTAAGATCAAACTTGAATCATACTTTTGAGGAATCACCATAGGCTAGAGTACAGCATGATACTAGCTGCCTCAGAGTTTGAAATAAAAGATCCGAACAAAACCCGATGACTCGTATCACATCATTTATCCATCACCCGATCAGTTTCTGCGTGAACGAGAGCTGCGAAAGAGAGCTAATGTTTTCCCCATAATTCACAGTAAAACTACCAGGGCCTCCAAGGATCCCTGAAGATGAGCAAAAAATTGAGAAGAAAAATTGTCCGGTGGTGGAGTTCAAGACTCGAACACGGGAACCCATCAGTTATTTGAAACTCTGAGGCAGCTCCAATGGCTCTGTACTCGTGACTTCCAGCCTCCAATCACCCCAGATTGCTATAGAGGCTGGACAATAACCCCTTGATCCATGGGCCAACCCAAACAAAGTATTCCATACAGCCTCAATGGACCCAAAAAAATCCCACAGCTATCACACATACCTATTGAGGAGTCCAACTGGTGAGGAATACCAGTTTTCATTATTGGCAAGTGTTTTTACTTGGAAACAGTTTACGTAATAAGATTCTGACCTGATCGGACACTCGCACCATCCAACACAGGGCGGGAACAACTTCGGCGGTTCTTGAGCCTGAAAGACCAATGACTGGCCAGAAATGGGGACGAGACTGATAAGATGAGTGTTGTGTCAGCGTTACTGACTGCCCTGGGGAACTGTATGAGCTCGAGGGATGGGAGAATGAGGTTGCAAGAGCGTAGTAAGGATGTAACAATGTCTCTGTGTAAGTCAAAAGTGTGTGCAGCATTCAATACTGCCAATATTGGTTCTGGCTGATCCACCCCACAACCATCAAAGTAGAGTGACCCGGTGAAATAATTCTGGATGAAAATTGTAGGTGGTCCTAAGGTGAGGGTTCCACGCAGGAATGACAGTGAGTGATTGCCACACTGGCATGTTGATACACTGGAGGACCCACACTCAAATTTGGTTAGAGTATATGATGGCAAACTTGCTGATACACAGTAGGGTGACTGGGGTTACCTTTTGTACTGCATACCTCGACCTCTTCCAGGTGTAGGACCTCCAGGGACTGTGCCGATTAGAGCACATCCTCGAGTTCTGCATGGTGTAAGCCAGGGAGGGTGGAAGAACAAAGCTCCAGGGTGGCCGCCTGCAACTCGCTGAGCTGCCATGGAAATTGTCACATTGGACTGGGGCTGAGGATGCTGATTGAGTATAAAAACAACCAAAAATCAATAGTTGGGGCATGTGAAAGTCCAGGAGTTGGGTCAGACAGGTACACAGGTCTGTGTGGCTGGGCGGTTTGATATGTGATGAAACTGGGGACCGAGGAGTGGGAATAGCTGCTGCTGAAACTTGGTCTGAGACTGCAAGTTGACCTCCCACTCCTCGAGACCGGTGTCCCGAACCAATAAACAGTTCCCTGACATCTTGACAATTGATGACAGCATGGAGAGGTAAGATACTGTTCTTGGGACAGAAATGCTTCAAGGAACTTGTAGGTTGTGGCTCGATGAATGTATATGTCCTGCCACCATCGCGGAGTCACACAGACAACTTTGTGTGCATTTCTGTGAATCAGGGGGAGGCAGGAGCGTGAATATAGGTGTCCAAGGTGGGGACAGAGGTACAAGGACTGCATCTTTTTTTTTTTTGAGCATTTGGGATAATGAAATTCAATCTGCAGTGCAAGGATAAGACTGTGGATAAGGTCTACACCAAAAATCTGCGCCAATATTTCATTTGGTAGAATATGGAGCTTAGTCAAAGATGCAAAGTGATGAAGATCTGGCTATTTCTGTTCCATCCACTGAATTTCCAATATTGATTGAGGCATCCGCAGGTAAATCTTTGGAAAAGTTAGGAAGTGGACTATCCATGTAAGGCACACACCTCTGTTTGGTAGCTCTTCGGTGGTTATTGAAATGAGACAGGTAAAATATTGTAAGCATTTGGTGGAAACACAGATGTTTATGGGCGGACATGCAGGTAAATTTGTACAAGGAGACTAGGAAATCTGGATCTGGTTTGATTTGGGGTACTGCTGCCTGGTCCAGGTATAGAAAGAGGTACCAGGGATGCCCAAAGGGCCTTTGTTGCGAGCGCAGCGAGCAATCCTCAGCTTCACGTGACAAGGTGCAGGGATGAGTGGGGAAGCAAACACAAACAAATTGTTCGCAAGGTGGCTGCCGCTGACGAGATCCTGAGGAAAGAATGCCTTCAAACCCATTCAAAATGTGCGCTTTTCCGATAAAAAGTATATAGTCTGGAGGGGATTTTTGGGGGGATTCAGATGATACCAATTTCTTCGTCATCGGAGGGGTTTCAAATTTGTCCAAAAGCAAATGACTTCCTAATTTGGACTGTCTGGATTCGGTAGGCTCACGTGGATCGGAGTATGCCGGGCCCGGACTGTGTCTGCGGAGCGAGCTGAACATCGCCGAGCCGAATCCTTGATAATTTTTCTTTTGTTTGTAAACATGTTTATAAACCAGTTTTTACAGCCGTTTGTGTAATTGATGACAGTAGCCGAGAAAAAGAAAGAAAGAAGAGTTTTGATGCCCAAACTTGTTTTGCTCATCTCCTTCATTTGTCCGATTAGGCTGAAAATAGGAGGGATTGAGAGGGTTTCCTAAGGCCTTCACAACCCACTCACCACCCAATTCAGATTCAAGCTTGATGATTTTTCCCTTGTAATCAATGAATTTAATGGATGTCCGATTTTATAATACACCTATCTCCCTCATTTCTCGACGAAATTACATGTGTGTGGGTGCGTTAGAAAGCCCCAATTTACCACCAAATGTTTTGCCAGTATACAAAAAAAGGTGACTCACTGATCGTGCGCAATGGTGAATTTACCTGAGTCTGTTTATAACCCCTCCCAACATAATCACACATTACACTGGAGGATGAGGGCCAATGATGGCCCAAAAGCACATAGAAGATTCAGGTGAATTGGGGTTTTAATCCGCTCCCAGTTCCATGTAATTCCATTGAGAAATGAAGGAGATATGTGGGTTATAAAATTGGACATCCATCAAATCCATTGATTACAAGGGAAAAACCATTGAGCTTGAATCTGTGAATTGAGGTGAGTATGGTATTGTTATGAAGGCCCTGAGAAACCCTCTTGATCCCCTCTATTCTCAGCCTAATTGGACCAGAAATGAAAGAGAAATGAGCAAACAAGTACCGGCATCAAAACTCTTCTTTCTTTTTTTTTCTTGGCTACTGTAATTGGGTCGGGCAAAATGGCCGGTTTTTTATTATTCAACCTGAACCAGCACCACCAATGTTTGACAAATGTTTGATCCATCGCAGAGGCTGGATGTGAGACCGGCCTAGAGGCCCTCAACACCACCGACCATAGCAAGGCTCAGAACACTTTAATTACCTCAAACTAACTTACCCTCAATGTTTGACATGGCATTGGTTGCCATTCCATCCGGAATTTAGGCACAGATAAACCGGTTGCAGGGGCAAACTCGAGGAGGAGTCTTGCGGATTGGGGGGATCACGTCGTCGTTGCTCCCCAGAGTGGTAGCAAGGCAGCTGGAAAGAAAATTTGGGACGAAAAACTCGTTTTTAGGCCAAAATGTTTATAAACAGCCTGTTTGCAAACCGAGAATTAAAAACGGTTTATAACCCCTCCAGGAATTAAAAAACAAGACCCTACATTTGGCAACCTGGCACCCACGTCAACGTTTTTGGCATTGGCAACCGGGTATCTGGTGCATTGACAGATACACAATATATACCGACACCATGCTGATGCCCAACTATCTAGGGAGTAAGATACTAGCAAGATTCAGATTCAGTATAAGGCCGCGCGCCGGTGCGGTTTAAGCGGTGGTAAGCAATGAATATGCACGACCGGAAACATGGACTCGCTCAGCAAGCGAGAAGTCCACTTGAATTGAGTACAATCCGGCCATGTCATGTACCAGATTTGAAGGCGGACCACGGGCGTATACGGATCGGCGGGGCCTCCTCACAATCACTGGGGAGAGTGCTGTGGTAGTAAAGAGAAGCAATGAATGTATTTGCAACAGATTGGACTCGGAACGCCTGTGGGACTCTTTATATCCCAGTTCCGCGGGCCATTTTGGTGCTGGAGCCATGGCCGCGGGAGGTGTGATAACCCGACTGGTCCAAAGTATGAGTGAGTATGCTTGAGGAAGCAGACCAGCGACCAAAGGGGACGAAGTGGGGAGAAAAGCATAGCGGACGGACGAAGGTACTGTGCTTATAACAAACAAACAAACCAAACCACGAAGGGCTTGGGGACCGATCCTAGCCGCAGGCGGAGAAACAGGTCTCGATCGCGAGCGAGAGATCTCCGGGTGTATTGGCTGACCTGCGCAATGTTTCCTGGCAGTGACAGCGATTAAACTCGTCCAGTCCTGGTCCGCGAGCGAAATCGGGGCAGAGAGCCCGGTTGCGGAGAGACTGCAAGCTGATGTGTTGAGTAGTTTGGGGGCGGCCCTGTACGTTAGGGAGGGAAAGAAGGGAGGCAAGGAGGCTAAGTCGAGATGGACGAGTCGCCTACTGCCCAAGTCCGCCGCGACGAGAACTCTTACACCACTCCACGCGTGGCAACCCGAGCACGGTGCGTTACACATCGCAGAAATTCCTGCTTTGGATGGGGATTGCTAAAGACCGCGCGCAGAGGGATCGAACCAGACGACGGGATTGAAGGAAATACAATGTCGAATGGATATAATCTAAACAAAATAAGGTACAGTACCCTGCGAAAGATGCCATGAGCAACCATAGACGAACGAAGGAAGAGAGAGGCACGCACCATCCGCCTTGTCTGCATCCCCTTGTCCCGCTCATTCTCCTCCGCCGCGCCATACACCTTGAACTCGCTCTCCCCCGCCTCGGAGATGGTCAGTATCGCCGCCATGTTCCCGCAGCGGTAGCCTGCAGCGCCAACGTTAGTGTCGTGCACACATCGGGGATATGAGACGTACAGTAATTCGGCGCACTCCACACAGTCACGAGCTGGTCGTCAAACATGTGTTTGTAGCCCTCGTTCACGAGCTGGTGCGCGCGCGCGATGAGCCGCAGCGCGTTAATGTGGTTGAACTCGCGCGTGACGCTGCCGCCGAAGAGCCAGCCCGCGCCGCGGGGCGAGACAGCCCAGTTGTCGACCTGGTCCTCCGGGTCGGACCACATGAGATCGCAGAACGCGCCCTCGTGCGGGATCTCCTGCGCGCGAGAGAGGACGCGAATCTGGTCGAGCGTGCGGATATCCGGGGACAGCCCGCCGTGCACACAGAGCGTCTCGCCGTCGATGATCTGCGGCCCGTCAGCGGTGTGAATGGAGGGAACAGGGCACGCACCGCGGCGATATTCAAAAAATCAAAGACGTTGCAGCACGCCTTCCACACGGTCGCACTGCCGTACTTTTGCTGGCACTCGTCTGCCTGCGTATCATTCGCTGCTACACCCAACGTGCGCCGCCCGCGACGCACCATAGAAGCCATACACCTGCGTGATCTGCCGGCTCTCGTGGTTCCCCCGTAGCAGCGTCACCCGGTCCGGGTACCTGCGCCACTAATATGAGTACTGCGATGTATGGTAGCGCGCCACGCACCGGGCCTTCATGGCCAACAGCAGCGACACGGTCTCCAAGCTGTAGTGCCCACGATCGACAAAGTCTCCCTGTATATAGTTGGCTCAGTCAGACTCACTGCGACGAGAGGGCGGACATGCCATGAAGATATAGCTCGTCTCTGGGACGGGCCCGCCGCGGCGCAGCAGCTCGAGCAGGTCCCAAAACTGGCCGTGGATGTCGCCGCAGATGGTGACCGGGCTCGCGACGGGCTGGATGTTGCTCTCCTCCATGAGCAGCGCGCGGACGTGCTCGCACAGCGTCTTCATGTCTGCCTCGGGCAGGTGTTGGCAGCTCATAAGCTGGTCCATCCATTTTGCGGGGTCGTAAGGAGGCATCTCTAGACATTGCTCAGACGACCTGTTGGGCTCAAGTTGTTCGACCGACCTAAGAGAAGACCCTCTGCAACACAGAAGGTCAGGGAGATACAGCAAGCAAGGTTTCTCACAACGAACGCAGAAAGAAACTAACGGAGAAACGCGTTTCCCTAAAGCAGCCTTCTCAGAGAACGCGTTAAGAAGGGCGCGAAATCCGGCGGAAAAGAACCTGTGGGAGAAACTGGCCCAGGTACGATGGATACAAGTTGTGGAGAAATGAGATTGAACAGAAGTGATCAGACATTTCTCAAGCTTTCGTATGTTATTTAATAAAATCCATATAGTCCATCCAGTAGTACAGAGTAAGTAAATTATACATAGCCGTTATTACTTCCTGCCCTCCTCGAATGGGTTCTCCGCGTACTCCAGCTCGTCGTCGCTGCTCTGCGGCGCACCGCTCGGCGTCCCCGTGGGCGGCGAATTCGTGCGCAGGAGCGACACGGGCCGTTTGGGGAGCATACCCAGCTTGCCTACAGCATCGTGAGTGAGAACACGGCACTCGACGGGAGGGAAGTCCATACCTCCGTCAATCTGCGCGCGGCCCGCGTTAGTGGTTGGTGGGCTGCTCGGCGCGCTCCCAGCCGGATTCATCGAGGGTGCTATGCATGTATTATCAGCGTCGTTGGGAAGCGCACTCTCGAGCACACGCACCGGCGTCGTATCCCGCGGCGGTGGGCGAGGTGTTTGTAGGTGCGTTGGGGTCGTAGTACGCAGGCGTCTGTGCCTGCGACTGCGACTGCTGCTGCTGTTGCTGCGACTGGTACGTGTTGTACTGCGCGCCCACAGCGGGAAACGGGTGCTGGTTCGTGTCGTACGGGTACATATCGCCACCTGTGCCGTACGCTGCGTCGGGAGACGACTGTCCTGCGGGCTGGTCGAACTCCTGGATCTTGGCCTTGACTTTGGAGAAGAGGGACCCGATGGTCTTCTTCCCGGCTAGAAGGGCGCAGGTTAGCAATTAGCGTAAAAGTGCGAAGAGATAAGATTTACACTCGGCAATCTTGTTAAATTGTTCTGTGAATTCCGCCATCGTATCCCTTTCAGGACCCTCCGAGGCGCGGCGCTGCGTCGGAGGTCGTTGTTGAGGTGGTTGCTGCTGCTGCGCACGCCACGCGTGTTGTTCCCGCTCATCCTCGAGCATCAATGTGCGCGCGAGCTGTTCGTCTAGCTCTTCTTGTGTCTGTACAAATATTACTGTCATTCAATGGAATAGAAACGAGAATATACCTGAGGCGCCTGTACCTGCGGTTCCACAGGATGCTCACTGGTATAATCCGGGTCGCTCATTCCGAGCAGCGCGTCGATGGCGCGATCTGTATTCCCTTGCACCGAATCCAAGACTGACTGACTTAAAGGAAAGATAAGCCAGAGCATGGAGACCAAATGGAGCGCGCGCACAGCAAAGAATCGTCAAAGTCAGGAAACATTCCGCGCAAAACGCTGAGCCGCGCATCCACGACCATTTCTCTTTCTCTTGGAGGTGCAGGTGGCTCCGCTGACTCGACGGGTTCGGATTCTGGTAGACCTGCGATGGGTGCGGGTGCAGGAACATCGCCAATAGTCGCTTCCGTATTTGTGCTCTCCGCAGCGGGCTCATTCACCGTGGGCGTTGCTTCCACGGCCGGTTGCTCGACATCTGTGGGTCCTTTGGCTACGTCTTCCGTCGGAATAGACTCTTCTGGGGTTGCCATGTTGTGTTAGCAGGACGCTGAGGAAGGATTTGCGGTGTATGTCGTGGAACTGGTTAAGATGAAATAGTTGATCAATGATCTGTTGCTGCTCACCTTGACGACTACTTTTCGAGAGATACTTTCTGCAATCGTAACTCTGGGGACTACTTGCTCTGTTGCAGAATTGAATATTCTAGGCAACAAACTCGATGAAGCGCGATACGGACTCGACTCGGAACGGCAAGGCGAGTTCAGGATGAAGAGCAGGTCTGTTGGGATCGTCGCTTTTGGCGTGCAAAACTGCAGTATGTTTCGATTTCTCCACTAGCCCAAATATTAGAGTATGGCCCCACAAAACACTGGCCGAAGTGTGCTGACGCTGCCCTTGAACTCATTCGTCAAACCGTCTCTCTACTCCGTCCCCAAGTTCTACTCCTCCGCTTGGCCTTTCTAATATTGTCTTCACAAGTTCCGCTCTTTAATTTTGTCTGAATAACGAGGATCAAAGGACAGCGGCCTCCCCGCGCCGGCGTTACCCAGGTTGATGGAGGGATACCAACCATCTCCGAGACGGGGAGAACGAGTTCAAGGCTTACGGCACGGCGGAGAACGAGCGAGACAAGGAGGTATCTGGGGCGGCTGGTATAGGTACCTTTCTCTTCCTTCGCCCTCTAGTTACTCACGGCATCCTTGCAGAGGACTGTATTTTGTTTTGATTATATTTAATTGGAATTGCAATCGCATTGTGTTTCCGTCTCAATCTCTCACTCTAGAGTCCCAAATGAAAATCGCGAGAGATCAAAGACAGTCGTTTGATCACTGCGATATAGGTCACTCTGAGTTCCAGAACCTCATCTGGAGCGAAGTTCTGCTCGATTTCTCCTCTCTCTGATGCTCCGCTCCACACACAACTTCAAGTTCTGTTCGACTCGGTCCCGTCCAAATACACTCAAGGCACACGCAAGAACTCCGAAGCTCTAGTATTTGGCCTTTATACAATTACAACAAAGCGAGCGCAGCTCCCTAAGGTAAAAAACCTTCTCAGAAACTACCCCCTCCTTTTAAATCTGCCGATTCTTCTTCAAGGTTTTCTTCCCCGTCTTCGTTGTTCCAGAGGCGGCGGCGGTGGTGGCCGCTGCGGCTACAGTGTCGGTGACGGAAGCGGCCCTACGGTGCGGCAGCGGTAGCGGTCGTGGCCGCCGTGATGCCGGCTCGACGGCGGCGATCGTCACAACTGCACATTAGATTGACCCTCGTCAGCGAGGGAGACGACGAAAGAGAAGGAAAGACGCACGAGGTCCAAGGAGCGAGTTGACGACGCCGGTCTGGAACGCCCCGACGCCGACGTTGCCCAGGTTGATGGGGGTGAGGGTGCCGTCGGCGACGGCGGCGGCGGCGGACGCGTTGGCCGCGTCGGTGTCGTTCTGGTGGGGACGGGCGATGAGCACAGGTGAATCGAACAGGAAACGGGACGTGTACACAGTTCTGCGCGTTCTGGGCGATGACCGTGCCGCCCGAGGCAAGGATGTTAAGCGCCTGGTCCGCTTGAGTGACGTGCGCGGCGAAAACAGAATAGGTCATACCGTCTCAATAGCGTCCTGAACCGCCTTCTTCCGGTCGACGGCCTGGTGCCGGTGGGGGTCGTCGAGTTGCCCCCGAGATCGTCGTGGCCCGCGAGGTTGTCGATGGGGATGTCGATGGCGGTTCCCGTGGCAGTCTAGGAACGGTGTTAGCGCGACGTGGAGCGAGCAGAAAAGGCGCGTGCCTTGATCTAATCGATGAGGTCGACGGATGAAGTCGCCGCGGGCGAGGAGAATCGAGATGTCCAGGACGCGTGCTTGGCGCCAGCTCTCGACAGCTTCCTCGCGGCTTTGGAGCGTGGGGTAGAAGTGGCGGGAAGCAGCCCGTCTTTGGTTTTGGCGGTCTTCGCAGCTGCTCCTTTCGTGGCCTGTGTTCACCATGGCCGTGTAGGGACCCCCGCCGTCCGCGTTTACTTGACGTATCGTCAGACTCACGGTGCCGTTGTCGCTGAGGGACAGCAGAGTGCCTCCGCCTTGTGAAGCACCTTTTAATTCGGGGTAAGGAAATGATGGGAGATTGTGGAAGGACACCTACAGGGGTGTCGAGCTGGAAGGGTTGCTCAGTGGTCCCGCCGCTCGACGTACTATTGGCTATTTGCCGTAAGCTTGGAAAAAAAGTGGGCGCGAAACAACTTACTAACACCCATGCTCAGGGTGACCACCCCATTGGCACCGATGACCGAGGTGATCACTCCGTGTCCGTACACAGACGCGACGCTGGCGAGGAGAATAACGGCAGAGGTCTTCATGATTTCCGAGCGAGTAAAAGTCGAAAGAGGGTGATGGATTGGCTGCCTGGCCGTGTCGCGAAAATCAATGCAAAAGGAGGGAGGTTCGAGACTAGAGAAACCCGGCTACCAGCGGGGTGGTTTGGGTGAAAGGGAAGAGAGTTGGAGCCACAGAGGTAGAAAATCAAAGGCCAAACTTATAAAGCTCTTGGTACACATGTTGACCTGGGAACAGACAAAGAAAGTCCAGAGCGACGCTCTGGATTTCAATTGCGCCCATTCGGAACCTGGAGTCAAGATTATCCCCGTAGTTGCCAAGCCTAAATGCGATGTTCGTGTCAGAATTAGTGTAGCAAGCTAGGAATACACGTGATTGCGTAGATAGATATGCCGGCGGCCGAGCAGAGTCTCTATCGACTTACGCTCGACCGCAGGTATGTAAAATATCGTACCTCTTTTAATATTATCGACTTACGCTCGACCGCAGTATTTGTCTAGTCGACGATCTGCGCTTCACAGGTTATGGGCCCCGAAGTCCGCTACTGATCGTAACTCCTAAAAAGAAAATTTTCAATTGATCCATTCGTCGACTAGACTCACAAATCTTCACTCCGACATCTATCATGTCTGAGACAACACACAAACCATCCTTCCCTCGTCTCAATGAGAAGAACTACTCCTCCTGGACCGGTGACGAGCGTGCTGAGCTTCAACGACTCGGAGTGTGGCTCATTGTCAAAGGTGTAATGGTCGCGCCAGCCAGTACCGACACGGAAGACAATCACAAGTGGCTCATAGACTCGGGCAAGGCTGCCGGGTCCATCTACGCATCCATCGAGCCGGCGCAGAGGGCACACATCAGAGGGATGGAGGAGAATCCAGTGGCGATGTGGAATGCGTTGGAGACAGTGCACAGACAGAAGAAACCAGGTGCACGATTTGCAGCATATAATGCACTATTTGCTATCCAAAAGGAACCCGACGAGACACTCACCAAGCTCATGGGGAGAGTTGACGATGCCGTTGCTCTCATCCAAGAACTTCGGCCTGCCAAGTTCTCTATGGACGACTTGGACGGCGAGCTCGCATCGATGGCGATGGTCAGGGCCCTTCCAGAGGAGTACAAGGCCTTCCGTTCCTCACTCTACCTTCTGCCGCAACTCGACAAAGCCACCATCACCGAGGCTTTCCTTCTCGAAGAATCTGATCGCCAGGAGCAGGCGCGCAAGGAGGCCGAGTTGGCGCTCGCACTCCAAGCCGCAACGGCTGCCAACGCCGTCACCGCCGGAGTGACAGTCGAGGAGTATTGTGACTGGTGCCGACGGGGTGGACACGCTACCAAAGACTGCCGTAGCATGGCGAGGATACGCACCGACCAAGAGAAGCGCCGTGCGAACAAAAGCCAAGCTGCGAAGACCGCGCAAGCAGATGAAGAAACTGCTGCTGCCGTCACGGAGTTCGCCGGAAATGCAAGTGCCGCGGATTCCTCGTCACCCCTTCTCATCGAAGTTGGTGCTGACTGGAATACAGATACAGGTGCCACTTCGCATATGACACCGCATCGTCATTGGTTTTCCACATACACACCTCATGTCGTCCCAATTCGACTCGCCGACCATCAGATCATCTATTCCGCGGGCATTGGGAGTGTGAAGTTTCAATCGGAAATCAAGGGAAAGCGCGGTCATCTGGTGGAGTTCGAGAGAGTGCTACATGTCCCCGCACTTCGAAGTAATCTCCTTGCTGTTCTCTACCTTACGCGTCAAAAACAATTCACCGTCACCATTCATGCCAACAAACTCATTTTCCGTCGAAATCGCGAAACCCTGTTCACGGCAACTATCAACGCCAACAACGCCGGGTTTCTGGATGGGTACACCGTCCCAATCACCCAGTTTGCTGAGCTGGCGACAACACTACCGCTCACGCTAAGACTTTGGCATGATCGTTGGGGTCACATTTCTATTGAATACATCAAAACCCTACTCCGTAAACAGCTGGTCACCGGCATGAAGATTACGTCGAATCTCCTACCTGATCCCATCTGCGAGCCGTGCATCGCGGGGAAGCAACATCGCGGCCCCATCTCGAAGCATGCGACATTCCGTGCGACTCGACCACTCCAGCTTGTCCATGTTGACCTCCACGGACCCCTTCCCGTGCGAACGCCTGAGGGTCACCGCTATTGGACTACATTTATCGATGATTTTCGGCGCGTGTGGGTGACTTTCAAGCTGAAGAACAAGAGCGACTTCTTTGAGTGCTTGAAGGTGTACAAGGCATTTGCAGAGAAACTTACCGGGTTTCCGTTGGAAGCCATGCGCGAGGACAAAGGGGGAGAATTCATGTCGAAGGAACTTGACCGCTTCTGCAAAGAACACGGTATACGTCGCCAACACACCAACCGCGCTGAGCCGCACCAGAACGGCGTAGCTGAGATTGGTAACCGCATCATGTCAGAACATGTAACAGCTATGCTAGTCGAGGCAAAAATGCCGGCGTCATTCTGGGGATTTGCGGTGGACACATTCACATACCTTCGCAACAGGGCACCCACGGCGGCCAATCCGTCCGATGAAATCCCTTACTCTTCCTGGCATAAAGGTGCCAAGCCCAACGTGTCGAATTTGCGGGTATTCGGCTGCACAGCGTATGTGCACGTCAAGAAGGACCAGCGGCGTGGGCTCGCCTCTCACACCAAGAAGTGCGTGTTCCTAGGTTACCCACAGGAGTATCCGGGGTGGCTATTCTGGCATCCCGAGTCTAAAAAGACAGTAATCAGTGACCGTGCTGATTTCGACGAACGGTACTTCCCCGGGAATTCCCCCAAAATCGCTGACGCAGCGCCCACACCAGCGCCTGTACCAGCGGTCTATGACCCTGCAGACGACGAAGATACATCGGATCAGGAGGGAGAAGGGCGCGTAGGAGATCACTCTACGCACTTAGATGATCCTCCTCCTCCTTCTACCCCTCGTCCCGAGTCTCCGTTTGCCGGACCATCCCCACTCTCTTCACCTCCGGATACTCCTCCGTTGCACCCTGCTCCGCGAAGCTATCAGCGTCGAACAGAAGCTGAACGGCTCGTAGACGACATACCTCCTTTCCTACGTCTGAACGAGGATCCTCGATTACTTGGGTCATATGAGCTGGAAAATGGCGATGGCGATGCAGCGGACGGTACAGAATACGCCGCAGAAGCGGCATTCAGTGCTGGACTTGAGTATGTGTATGCCCCAGAGGAGATACTCACCTTCTCGGAAGCTTTCGAATTCGTATATTCAGCCTCTGCGCACGACACGGAGCCAAAGTCGTATGCGGAAGCGATGCGTCGTCCAGACCGGGAGAAGTACCATGAAGCAGCCTGCGAGGAGATCAAGGCCCTCTTGGACAACGGGACTTTCGAGCTCATCCAACTTCCGCCGGGTCGGAAGGTCATCGGGAGCCGCTGGGTCTTCAAGGTCAAGCGCAATGCAGACGGCTCGATAGAGCGCTACAAAGGCCGTGTCGTCGCTATGGGCAATCATCAGCGCCCTGGTCTCGACTTCGAAGATACATTCGCACCCACACCGAAATGGGCCGCCCTTCGGACGATCCTAGCCATTAGCGGACTAGAGGACCTCGAGCTTGAAAGTGTGGACATATCGTCAGCTTTCTTGAACGGGGAAATCGACGCCGAGGTGTATATGCGCCAGCCCGAGGGTTTTGTGGACAAAGACTCCAGCTGGGTGTGGAAGCTGGTGAAGTCGATATACGGCCTAAAGCAGGCATCACGTATTTGGCACAAAAAGCTCGACGAGACGCTGCGTGGCCTGGGATTCGAGCGTGTGAGATGCGAGCACAGCGTGTGGGTATGGAAGAGAAACGAGGACCGGATTATCGTCCCGGTCTTCGTCGATGACATAACCATTGCATCCAAGAATAAAGCCGCGATTCAGCAGCTTAAGGACGACCTCAAAATGGCGTTCAAACTTCGGGACTTGGGGCCCACGACTTTCCTCCTCGGAGTCGAAATCATCCGTGACCGCCCCAACCGAACTATATCCCTTTCTCAACGGCAGTATACTTTGGACGTGCTTGAGCGCTTCGGAATGTCGGAATGCAAGCCCGTAACGACACCGATGGACAGCACTATCCGGCTGTCGACGTCCATGGCCTGCCAGACGCCAGAGGACTTTGCCTATATGAAGGACAAGCCATATTCCAATGCTACTGGCGCGCTCTCGTACCTGTCAAATGTCACACGCGCAGATATTTCTCAAGCGGTGGGAGTTCTGTGCCGTTTTAATTCAAACCCAGGACCACAGCACTGGAAAGCCATCAAACACCTCTTGCGCTACCTAAAGGGCACCATAGACATGAAGCTCACCTATTCCCCTTCGAAGTCCCCCGAACTCTTCACCACTTTCCCCGACGCGGACCACGGCGGTAACCCCGACAATGGGCGCTCGACATCGGGTATGGTAGTGAAGGTTGGAACTGGCGCGGTTAGCTGGCACAGCCGTTTGCAGACCATTGTTACCCTATCCACCACGGAGGCGGAATACGTCGCGGCGTGCACAGCCGGGATGGAGATCATGTATCTCCGCAACCTCTTCGTCGAATTTGGGTACGCCGTACGCGAGGCGTCGACTCTCTACGTTGATAACCAATCCGCGATATCAGTTGCCAAAAACCCCGAACATCACGGGCGCATGAAGCATTTGGATCTGCGCTTTTACTGGCTTCGCGAAGCGGTAGAGCGGGGAATCATCAAAATTGTCCACCTACCCGGAGTCGAAATGCCGGCAGATCTTCTGACCAAGGCATTGGGACGCTTAAAAGTGGATGAATTTCGCTCTATGTTGGGTATATCTTAACGTGTATGTCCCATCTCGTTAGGTGGGAGTGTCAGAATTAGTGTAGCAAGCTAGGAATACACGTGATTGCGTAGATAGATATGCCGGCGGCCGAGCAGAGTCTCTATCGACTTACGCTCGACCGCAGGTATGTAAAATATCGTACCTCTTTTAATATTATCGACTTACGCTCGACCGCAGTATTTGTCTAGTCGACGATCTGCGCTTCACAGTTCGAGATCCTTATTTGGCTCAACGACCTATGCTTGTATTTCAATGAAAGGCTCCAGATGTGTATGAGATGCGCTGCAAGCCAGATCGATCCAGAAAGCTCGGTTTGGAAGCGGACAGCATTGTCTGCTGTAGGAGTAAGAACAAACAAAGGTCAACTTGAATTGTAAGGCTTGGCACCGTCCGCAGAGGTTTTTTCCTCCGTTGCCAACCTGCTGCATTACGACTTGATTGCGACCCCAAAAGCATCCACATGGAAAGAGCTGTCGGCAGCAAGCAGGCACAGGCACAGTAGGGCGGTGAACTTGCGATGCACCGTTCCTGGTTCCTTAGCTTGAAGTTCAACCTGGCTTCAATTGCTTCAACTTGGATTTTCGTAGCGTCAAGGCTCTTCGGCGGATCCACCGTGTCGGTGGAGTCGCCGACAATACCTGCGAGCCACATGGGAGTGGAGGTATGTGACAACCTCAGTTTCTCCGACGGCGACGGTTGAACGTTACGTTGACTGAAATTTCCGGCTTTCCTTGCCTACTACCTCGGTGCCTGTGCCATCGGTTGCTTGCGGGATGTGGCGAATTTTTTGCAACTGCAAAGAACTGTAATTTCCAAACTAGTTTGCTCTTCGGTCGTGGACGTCCTGGACACGGCAACCGTAGTGTCTCTTGGGTAAAATATTCATACCGACCAGTGGAATCTAAACGTGGCGTCGATCCTCTCGCTCGAGTCGCTGAGCCGTCTAAATCAGACACGGTCATGACTTGGAGACATACCACGCACCTCGATCTCCAGGTGATTTATCCTGAGTCTCAATATCCACCCTCGCCGAAGAAACCACCCTGATGCAATACGTCGTCCGAATAAATGCGTTCGCTACTTGCACCGATGGTTAATCCGCATCCATCACAATCCTGAATACTTACACAAGTCCGTCCGACCATGCAGTTTGGTCCGGGAAAGGAAGAATCAAGAACTTGAAGCACTGAAGTAGTGCCAAAAACTTCTCTTCAGAAGATGTAAAAGGCGAACATGGGAAAATCACGCTCAAGTCATCATGTCTCCGCACTCACTTTTTCGGTTCTGCTTATAGAGGTATCGAAGTATCGTCGCCGCAAACTTTCATCGAACAAAGTTTTCAGTCGATTTGAGTGCCGTTGGGATTGGATCGCGGTGGATCGTGGTGGATCGCGTACCTGATAGGCCTTGCAATTCAAATTTTTCCTCGGAATCCATTGCCAATCTAGTCGGAAACCTCGTTTGAGATACTGCTGCTCATCTCACCTGATACCGGGCGACAGATTTAGGCGGGAAGTCGAGAAGATTTGGAGAAGATGACGGAGTCGGGGCTTTGTCGATCGGGGCTGTACCGGTACCATGATCGTTCACTACGATACCAAGATTGCCGGACCAAAAATCAGGCTGCTGTTGGATAGTTTAAACGATAGGATGTTAGAAAGGTAGACACGGAATCTGGGACTGTTCGACTCACAACTTGGCCTTTGGGCCAGTGCTTCGCATGGCAGTCCGAGTCCATTTCCCCATTTGATAGACGATTTGTTCCGAAGGATCCGATGAGATCCGAAGTGGTCCCACCAATACACCACTCTCACCTGTATATGTGAGGTACTATTATGCCCAAATGGTCTGGATTTCTTTGTTCTACGCCTCCGGTTTTTCTCGGAATAGACTCTCAGAGATGGCTTCCATTTGGCTTTAAATCCACCAAGCTATACGAGGGCAGGAACCCATTGAAAACGGCGCACCAAATCTCGGGTTATAAATAGAATGATCAATTCCCAGCAAAACGACTTGCGACTTTGACAAGCCTCAAAAAGTGCCTTTCCTCAATCCCAAGCCTTAGATATCTTACCTGGACACACATAGGAACATAAATTTTGTATCCCGACAAAAACCGGACCCAACAGTGTGCAGAAGAAAGAGAGAAAAAAGAAATCCAGACCATTTGGACATAATAGTAGTGGGTTACTTCCCATAAGCATTTAATAATCCCTGAGCTTGTTTGAGAGTGCCAACGATGGGATCACATTTTGGAAATTCACAGTGTACATAAAGGATTCGACTCGGCGATGTTCAGCTCGCTCCGCAGACACAGCCTGGGCCTGGCATACTCCGATCCACGTGAGCCTACCAAATCCGGACAGTCTAAATTAGGAAGTCGTCCGCTTTTGGACAAACTTGAAACCGATCTAATGACGAAGAAATTGGTATCATCTGAATCCCCTCGAAAATCCCCTCCAGACCATATACTTTTTATCGGAAAAGCACGAATTTTGAATGGGTTTGAAGGCATTCTTTCCTCAGAGTCCCGTCAGTCACCTTGCAAAGAATTTGTTCGTGTTTGCTTCCCCACTCATCCCTGTGCCCTGTCACGTGAAGCTGAGGATTGCTCGCTGCGCCAGTAATACACGTGGAGCTGTCAACTCAGGTGATCGGCATCGTTCGGCACTGGCTGATGCGGGCAACCACTGCCGGCCGCTGGCCAGCTACGAATTTTTAATGGACATCAGTGGCGCACAGCATAGCACCCCGTTGCCGCCACTGGCGACCACTGGACTTTGTTGGCTCAGGTACCGCCACCGTTCTCCATTGATTTTTGCGGGACTTCACTGGGAGTCGTTGGGTCGTAGCTTAATGGATAGCCACCGAATGCCAGTATGAACCACCGGTTTTCAATGGTCGGAGTTCAAGGCGGGCCGACAATTTTGTTCAAATGCGACTGGTTCACACTGGTCCTCATTCGCGCACACTGGCGGAATTTCCTCCTGGTGGGCCAGCGAAATCCACCGCAGCTGATCAGTGTTCAGTGGTTCACACCAGCCCAACTTCTTCCTGGGGGGCTAGTGGAACCCCTGTGGCTCATTGGGAACAAATGGCTCTGCTGGAGTTTCACAAACATTTTCTAACTAAATTTGCGATGCGAAACTTAGACAATAGGTGCCCCACTGGGGGAAATATTAAGTGTTTTCGTTGAGAACAGACTACAGTATTTATACAAGTAGGTAGAACCGAGGGAAGTAGAGAGGAATGTATAGTAGCTGAGACTTATCAAGCTCCTAGAAGGATAGAGGGGACAAGTTTATGTATGAATAAATTGTAGAATTTGCAGGATATCAGAGAAGTAGCGTGATTGGGTTGTGATTGGGTGAAATTGCCCACGAATTGAATGGATAAGTCAGGCGAGTTGGAGAAGCAAGGTGGTTAAAATAGGGTACAGCGTGATTAGCACGTTAAGAGGGTGAGACGGGAGGTGGAAGGAGGAAAGCCATCAGGCGTTGGTGGGCGCTTCGGAATGATCCGAGACCGAGTGTGGAAGGACCTTTGGATTTATCTGAAAGCGGAAATGTGTTTCTGGTCGTGGCGCGCAAGCGTGCGCTTCATCAGGAATAAGCAGCTGAAGGATTTGGGATTGAGAACATAATATAATAGTAGACAAAGTAGATAATGTTCAATTCCCTGCCGCTTCCATCCAAAACTCCTGTGTGAGGCCCAAGCCTTTGCTATCCACTCAGTTTTCAACCTGCTCCCCATATATCATCATTAAGACGGGAATGAAAAAGTGATAATTCACATCCGACATCTGCCGCAGCTGCGATTCGAAGCCGGTAAGCCACGAGTTGAATGCGCAGGTCTGATGGGTGGCGCCGTTGGCATCCTCTTCGACAATGACGAGATCGGGCTGGGAGCCATTTGCAGGTGCACCATGTGAGGCTGAAACGTCTTCGGTGGTCGCTACTATTATACGGTGGACCCCAGTGGAAATCGCTGGTGAGCGGGGACACGGCGGTCCGGTGAAAACCAGCGGTGATCGCCGGAATCCGTATCTTATCTTGGCGCCCACTGGCGCACCACGTCAAACACCGTCCATCAACATCTGCCAATGGCCGCCAAGAGTCACTGGCGGCCGCCAGCGACTTTTCCAGCGGCGGGTATATTACTCCACTGCGCTTGCAATTATCTTGTCACGACTCGCGTTCCTGTAAGAATAGAATAACAAATCAAACCGGTGTTTTTCACTCTCTGGGGCCTGGAAGGTAATCCAGACGTTGAACATAATTATCCTCTGGTGGTAAACAAGCAACCGAGTTTTATGCTTGAATCAGAGGTGACCATCATAATTTATATGATTTGAAATCTCTGCCTTGTATGTAGCCACCAAGTAATTATTTTGGATAATAGAATGATATGGATTTGGCCTCTTTGAGGTGGGTGGCTGAACCTTGGGGAAAGTGGGATAAAGCTGGTAAGGCCAATGATCGGCAAGGCCCACTACCATTTTGGGCCACTATTGTGGGTTTAGAGAGTGAGATGTATTCAAGAAATTCTACTCAATACGTAGGCTGATTGGACGGTAGTTCAGTAACTAGTAAGAAAAGTATGTATGTCTAAGCAGAGGGACATGGTTTTTTTGGACAGAGATTCAAAAGCTGTCACTGACGCACATCACGGATGGAGCTGTCAGATTTTGCCTCTTGTTATCTGATGCACTTCTTAGGTGTGTGGGATGAAATAGTTGGAACGGGGTAGAACCATGGTTCTCCATCTCCCTTGTCCAAAACCTTCAACTGTTCCATGTATATGTGGTATGTCTCTGGGGAAAAAAAATACAACAATGGAACAGAAAAAAAGAAAAAATTTACCTTGGAAGGAGAAGGATCATCTTGATACACAATGGTTTCACATGAAAGTGCCGAAATCATTCCTTCCATCAACTGAGCTCATGAGGAGTGATGAGCTTCTTGTCTTCATCCTGGATATTGCGCTAGATAAGCATGGCATTCTGATGCGCAAAATACAGACCAGCGTGTTCGGAAAGAAGATTCAGGTCATACATGTCCCCAACTTTGTGATCTACTCATCTTGTCAGAATGACAGATGATGTAGTATATGAGTTTTACCTTCTGCTGCCTTGTGGGATCAATTGACAACCCACTGCCCATTTCCACGTCTTCTGCCTAGGGTTTCTTCCCTTTCTTCGACTTGGTATTTCTCAGGCAGACAGTAGGAGTAGTGGGAGCTGTGCCTTTTGCCATTGAGGGATTTTATAAGATGAGCAATAGGATATTGGATGGGTTGTAGACTAACATTGTGGATAGTGGTAAGACTTACGTTGTTCGTAGGTGGAAGACAAATTAACATAATGTCGCCTGGTGTCTGGGCGAATGACCTGTTCAGTAATACTGCTAAAGTTCTGGTAGGAGTCAGCTACGTAAATGGGCAACTAACAGATGTTTGTTTACCTCTTTGAGCTCAACTTCTTCTGCTCAACCATCTTGTTGGGTGTAGCCACAGAGTCACAGAAATTTTCTTCGAGCTCAGTAGGAGCTCTGGTAGGAACACTGGCTGTGATGACCATGCAGTGCAGCCCAGAGGAGTCAGCGATAGGCTGTCAATACAAGACTCCGAGAATTTCGGAATATAGTGGCTGACATGTACCAATTTACTAGCTGGCCAGTTCTTGGGGTGGGAGCGAGTGATGACGACCTGAGGATTAGAATATTGGTTTTCTAGCAGGTTGCGGGACCACAGCCTAGGCAGCAATGTTTCGTCAAAAGACTCATCAGGTAGCTGTGTCCCTATGTTATACCACGGCAATTGTTTACCAGCACGCTTGCGCATCAAATAGACTCAAGCCAGTAGTTAGAGTTGCGAAATTCTCTGGGAACTCTACGCATTCACCTCCGAAAATACTGTGTTGCTCCATTCTAAAGCTCTATTTCTTGCAGCACCAATACATTGCTGGTCTGAAATCGTCCAGCAGCAGAAATCCGATAACACCCCAGTTCACGCTGCGCAACGCCAGAACCTGGTCAGAGGTTGAAAATGGGTGCATCAAACATTTATGGGTGCCCTTGCGTCAGAGGCAATTGAAATGCATCACGCTGGTATACAGACTAAAGTGTAAATCGGAGTAAGCAACAAAAGAAATTTTATTGACTCTATATTTTCTCTAAAATCTGAAAGTTGTGTGAGCTAATGAGCCCCAGCAGGGGCACAGATGCGAATCTTGGGGTAGCCAGCAACCCAGGTGCCTCCTCTGACCCAACCTCAGCAACGATGTTCGCAGTGAATTTTGGATCATTTTCATTAAAGAAATATTTGCCATATTTTCTGGAAAGGTCAAATTTACGATGAAAGGTCTTGTCAATGTTGTGGGAGGCCAGGTTGGTGGCTTCAGATCATTCTAGCATCTGGATGACATCCATGTGTATATGGTGCCACCGTTCACATTGATATAGTTGTGGTAAGTCCCAAGAGATGCCATGCAGCAGAAAGTAAAGATGAAAGGAGGTGAGGAGAGCACAACATATGGATGACCTTTTATAAGGGTTGCGTTAGAAACCTGTGAGATGGAAACATTTTGCTAAGCAAAGGGAGAGGTAATGATGAACGAGAGAAGAGACAAACAAAGAAAGTTACTGCCTTTCTTTGTGGCATTTGATATTATGTGGTCAATCTGCGTGTTCAACTCAACCACTGTATTTACAGATAAGCAGAGAAGTGTACCCATGGGTTTTTTGTACCAGTGGCACTTTCAATGCTTGTATCAATTTTCGTGAAGAGTCAGCCAGTCGGTTGAGACTTGGGTCTGAAAATCTCCAAACATCAACAGGTACTAGCAAAGCAGAAATGACTAAGGTCAGAAAATTGAACTTAGAGTCTCTTTGGTTCCAAGGGATGGAATAAGCTCGCACATGGAATTCAAGCAGGCAAGGAGTTGAAGAACATATCCCTGTGCTCTGATTTGCTGTTTTTTGTTTTGTCCATTTTCTTTCAATTTTATTTTCACGATGACCAATGTTGTCTGACTAAATTTTTGTTTGTACATGTAGCAAAAGAGAACAAAATCTATCTTCTCCAGGGTAGCTAAACCAGGTTCAGCCAATAAAGCGGTTAAGACCGACAAGCAGCATGGCCCTACCATTGTCTCACATCTCTGGTCATATTTCTGGGACAGCCCAAAGCTTGCTCGGCCGATGCTAGTGCACGGTGGACAAGCAACTGTCATGGAACGGCCACCTGAGCTGTCACTTGCTCAAATCCGGCCAGTTTCTCCTTTGGGCCAGATTTTGGGGTTTTCCATGGGCATGATGTAGGCTCGCTGTAGTTCACGCTTTGGTAGCATTCCGTTTGTGATACAGATTGAGATGAAAAAATATATATTTGGATCTAATCCTTCTTGCAAAATATGTTTGGGAAAAAAAACACAAGCGTCGCTGCGTGGTTCAGTAGCTTCCGGATGCTGGCAAGCCAATATCAATTTTATCATCAAAGCATGAACAAATAATGTGCACATGTGGACGAGTTCGGGCCGACGTGGCTCCTAACAACACAGCATAAAGGATTGAAATAATCTAAAGGATGGTCTGGAGCATTGTGTGTCATCATATTATCTGGGTAAGCTGTGTAGGATATTACCTCCGCTTTTATGTGTGTTGGTCAAGAGTTGAAACTGTGGGAGGAGTCACAAACTTGTTGAGGAAACAGGGCTCAAGTACATCCAATTGGGTTTATCTGCTGAATGTGAGTGGGTATTCCTACACAAGAGGGATTAAGACACCCATCATATATTGTGGGATGTCTTGGCAATCTTCCGGGTCGAAGGCAGCATTTTTCGGCCACTACAACATGTGGATTCAGCATCAGGACTGGTGGGATATTCAAATTGACATATATTTTTTACTTAGAAAGACATCTAGATCCTAAATGAGCTGGAAAGGTATCAGGCATAGCCTCGAGGTCTGCTCCATTGGCTAATTAGGCTGGGCCCCTGACTTTTACATTCCATATAGCATTTTTTTTATCAGGTCTCAAACACAAAATGTCCTCTGTGTCCAATCATACTGGAGCTCCCGAGACACCGTGAAATCTGATATTAAATAAATCAAAGTCAATTTCCTGTCTTCTGATTGGCTGCCATGTTTCTTTTAATTTTTCTGAGTTGTTTACTCTTTACAGCTCAGCTCAGCTCTGTTGAATGGTTTTCCAGCATCTAGCCAGCAAGGGAGGCAAGTTGGCCAAGGACAAGACTTGCGAGCGGGCCATTCCTTCTCAGGTCTATATGAATTTTATGGCTGAGATCCAGGACAAGGTACCAGGAGGTGCCCGGAGGGCCTTGGTATTGGCAGTCTCGAAAATGGATTCCTTTGATGTTTCATGTGTTGCGGTTGCTTCAAAAACCAATTATAAGCAACAGAGAACTAAATGACATTCAATCCTCCAAACAAGTATTTATGGTAGTCGGTGTGCACTTTTAATAATCCTGCATAAATACACATATTTCCTGGTAATTTGTGTTTTGGGCAACAACAAAATATTACTGCATCCAGGGAGAAGACTCTCAACCCTGGATATTCTTGAGCTTGAGTCAAAAACAAAAAAAAAATCAGGTCAAATTATGTTTTTGAGGTTGTTTCAATGTTTCAGGGACTATCATATCCATGAGGCTGTCATTAGGATAATCCTAGTCCCATTTTGTCTCCCAATCAGCCCAATGCAGTGAAATTCGGTGAAATTACACCATTATCTTGTCAGATGAGGCCAAGCCCATCCAAGTGAGAGCCCAGAACAAGGCCAGTACTATCTCTTCATTGAAAGTCACCTAAGCCCCTGAAGAATGATCAGTTGGAGACAGTTACAGCAGGTGCACCTGAGGCCGTTGTACCTGGGGTCTAGATAGTCCAAGTGTCGGGGATGTTGCCTGGTTCTCATTTGGGACACGACACCAACACTGACTCGGGGTTTCTTGCAAAGCTATCTGGTGCTTGTGATCAGTATTCTGCAAAGCCAAACTGTGCTGATCCAGCACAGAGGAGCCCAGTGGCATGTCATTGATTAAGTCTTGGAGGGCCTGATGGCAGGCTGACAGGCGAGGAGAGTGCAAAACAGAATATAATGATGGCATCATGGTCCATCGAGCATTTCAGACAAATTTCTCAGGACGATGGACCATCGAAGTCGACAGGGTGGGCAAGACATTGTACTGAAAGGCTTCATTAGAAGAAATGGCACACACACGTATTCAAGAGCAGCAGCAGAAACACCGGGATCCAGACCAAAAGTTGGAAATCCATGAGTAGATGCACAAAGTGACGGCCTGAATCCCTCCAAGAGACAGTTACAACCTACGTGATGGGCGTAATGCGGGCAAACACGGAGCAGCAGCTGGCCAAGTCTAATCCACCAACAGAACAAAAAAGTGTGTATTAGCCCAGAGATATACAATGTAAGCTTACTTGAGGGAAAATAGGACACACTTCGACACAATTGAATGGACAATAAGGCTCTGGAGAGGTTGAGCGGTGTCTGGGAGTCGTGGTGAGCAAGGCGGCACATTCAGGATGTCGAGATTGTGTTATATGCTGAGCCAAAAGAGGAAAGAGAGACCTCCGGGATCTCCGGACGTGGACGCAAGTCCGGAGCGTCGGGAAGAAGACCGGAGGTTCTCCTGTCGGCTGTTCTCGCAACACCACAGCTCGGAAGGGTGAGCGAACTGTCTGACTATTGAGCCGAAACAAGACGGAGAACGAATGAGGATAGAAGATTCCGGAGGTAACCGCATGACCCCCAATGGACCCGGACGGGTACCGGAAGGGGTGCGGAGTGATCCGGAGGAAGCTGGTGGAAGCGAACAAACTCCGTTGGAGCCCAACACAAATGTAACAGACTTTGTGGAAGCGATGCACATCCCGGATGGGACCCGTGTGACCGGAAGCGTTCCGGAAGGAGGGCGTGGGAACCAGGATTGATCTGTGACAGTGCGGGAGACTCGGAGGATGCCAGGAAGGGAACCGAAGAGGCTCCGGACAAAGTGAAAGGGATTTGGCTGAGAATGCAAATGACCGGAGGGAAGAATAACAAAGACAAACAAGATCCAGAGGTGTCGGGAAGACTCCGGAATGAAGACGAGATTGAAGGAAGACTCAGTCCATGAAGGAAGCCATGGAATAACATTAATTTTCCAGATAGAGTACAGAATGTAATCTACTGGGATTATATAGATAAGTCCTTTATTGTAATACTGTAAATGGATAAGTCAGGAGACTTGGGAACGTAACAATAAGTAGTGTCCCAAAAAGGAAATGCATGGGAAAGATTTATAAGACACAATAAAGAAGAAGACGGATAAAAGGAAAGACGTAGTAATATGATATGATGCAAACCCGCTTGGCAGCGGACACATGGACAACCGTGGGAAACTTCCGGAGGGCTGTTCGGAGGGCCGGAGGGTCCGATCGGTTCGGAGCGGAACCGGAGGCACAGCCATGGAAACGAGCTGAGAGGATGGAAG
This sequence comes from Mycena maculata, assembly GCA_029448575.1. NCBI lineage: Eukaryota > Fungi > Basidiomycota > Agaricomycetes > Agaricales > Mycenaceae > Mycena > Mycena maculata. The sequence continues at coordinate 577,345 of JARJLG010000003.1, forward strand.
CATTCGAATGGATGGCCAACTGATCCACTGCGGAAAAGGGCCGGAGGGCCGGAGGCTCCGGAGGCGTGGGAACAAATCATCGCACGGCCTGCAAGCATACGAACCTGACCGGAAGCGTGGGAACATCCCTGGAGAGTCCTCGGAAGAAGACAAGCCGGTTGGGCGGAACGGAACGGATTGTAGAGCACGGTGATGGAGATGGTAAGGTTCCGCAGAAAGGAAGATCGAACCGGAGCAGGTGGCTGTGCCGGAGGTTGCGGAAATGGAAGGGAATAGAATGGCGGATATGCCTGAGAATGCGGAAGGTGGAAATGAGCGGAATGGCTAGGCGGAAATGACCAATGGTCCTGGAAGCCCGGAGAGTCGTAAGGAAGGAGTGGCTATGATAGGCTTAGTAATCATTTGGAATAAGGCATGACCGGAAGTGATGGGAACTTCCGGGAAGCTCCGGAAAACCGGAGCTGTGTAGAAAGGGTCAGAATGTGCACAGATATAACAGATTGTCGTGCTTAGTCCAAGTGTCCTCAGTGTTGTCCAGGTGTGTCCAGATGTCAGGGTTACATGAAGTCAATGAGGGAGGTGTTGAGAGGCTGTGGACGAAGCAGGGAGTCGCGGAGAGGTTTGTCTCCTTTGTTTGTCTTAGCATTTGTCTCTGACATTTATGACTAATCAAGCTCATTTGTATAAGAGATTATTGAAAATAACCTGGAAACATATGCATTTATGCAGGATCATTAAAAGTGCACACAGACCACCATAAGTATTAGTATGTTTTTTACCGTAGTGTCTTTCACTTTCATTTCTTACATACAGTAAACAAAGGATACTGGAAATAATATTCTACACAGGTTTCACAAATACTCTGATGCAGCATAACACTCCAAATATTCCTTTCAGTGACTTCAGTTTGGCAGTAGGATGACCCACGGTGACCGGAATTGTCCATGCATGCATGTCTTTGATGGGAAAGTCGATGACATCATGTGGGCCAGCGTGAAACCAGTTTTCATTTGAGATTAAATTTGGAATTGAAGGAAAAGGTCCAAACATTTTTTCCGTCTCAATCTGTATCAAAAACAGAATCCTACCAAAGCATGAGCTACTGCCAAGCTGCATCGTGCCTGCAGATAACTCCGAAATCACCTAAAGGAGAAACTGGCTGGATTCAAGCAAGTGACAGTTTGGGTGGCCATTTGATGATAGTTGCCCTCAATCCCGCAAGCGACAGTTACTTTTCCACCACGTAGTGCATCGACCAGTTCACATTGGGCTGAAATATCCTCACAGAATCTGCTAAGTAATTACTTTGCATAACAGAATTAAGCAGTTAAGGTCGGCAAGCAGCATGGCCTGCTACTGTTGTCTCTGTGGGCGTAACATACACATCTCTGGGCCTCTCTGGGCACATTTCTGGTGCAGCCCAAAGCTCGCTCCATCAACGTTAGCATGTCGACCAGCTTGCATTGGGCTGAAGTATCCTCACAGAGTAAGCCATTGCATTTTTTTTGACTGGATTGAAAACATTGAGATTATTTTATGAAATTGAGTACCAGCAAGCAGTGGATTAAACATAACATTGTCAAGGCATGCCCTCCTCAGGCTTGTTGCATGGCTTGACTTTGGGCCACGGACCTCAGCAACCTGCATCTTTTTCTAAGCAAAAGAAGGTCAGTCAGAGAGGTATCTAGATATCCTGGTAACTCAAAACACATTTCGGGGGAGGTGTGTGATGATGTAAGGTGGCCTTTGACTCTGAATTTTCTATCCCAGAGGATTTCAACACTTTGTTCTTCTCAGCCTCAAGAAAATAGGTTTGAAATGCAAGCCAAAGCCTGTTTCTAGGATCATCCAAATCATTTCTGAACTACTTGGTTGAAAAATGAAAATTTTCTGATTCTGGCAAATAAAAAAAAATGGTTTGGTGGCAGAAAGATGTACTATTTGGCCACTTGGAAGCTAGGAGGCCAGGGCTTGAGAGTTATGACCAGGCATACTGTGGGAGCAGAGTATAACCTCTGTCTTACCGTCTTGTCCTCATACGTGCCCTGCACCCACTCTCCAGAATAAACTGTGAACTTGTTGATTCAGTGTTTCATCCTCAGTATTTCCTGCCTGGCCAGTAGGCTTCCAACTGCCAGCATCCTGGAACAGAGTTGGGTGTCTAGGTACATCTCAGTAATTCCTATTATTGCTATTTTCATATATAATGACACATTGTGAAAAAAAAAAAAAAAAAGGTTTCGAGCTCAGGTGCCCCTAGATCACAGGTTCAGACCAGACAGCTGGCATCACTTTTTCAGTTCAAGCTTGACCAAACAACACTGTCGTGTCGGTGTTATGCTGTTCCCACCAGGCTCAAAACACATAAATTGGCCATAGAAAAATTCCTGAAGGTTAAATAACCTGTCATAGATTCAATGAAACCCCTTATATTTGGCTTTGGCTTGCATTATGTCCAAGTAAACTGAGTTCTGAATACTCTGGATTTTATGCAGGTTTTTAGGTGTAGGCAGGGAGTTCTTTGGGTTGCAGGAGAACAATGTGGTTCCATACCTTGTATTTTTATGTTTATTGGCACCCAAATTAAAGCTCTACACTGTGAACATAATTCAACAATGAACCATGCTTACCTCCAATAAATGGAACAGGGACCAAGAAGTAGACAGTTGAGCATGTGATTCCTCCAATATATATTCAAATTGTCAAGAGTGTGCTCTATCTACACAACCTTCTCCTATTCTAACATGTTGAAGAGTTAAAATATATATTTGAGTACAGTTCAATTTATTCTAGTAAACAGGAAGCAATTAGGACTTGAAGGAGCCTAATAAATACCTCAGGGTTTCAGGAGCAATGTAAACTTATTTTCTGAAAAGAATTCACCCCAAGAGTTGTCAAAATCACCGAGAAAATGACGACGCGACGCGAATCACGCGTTGTTTGGATCGATCTGCTTGAAATGGAAATGATGGTGGATCTCTGGTCCGAACCCCGGACCTTGAGTGTTCACTCGTCGAAACTTTTTTTTTCTTTCACGGTGTATCATTATATATGAAAACAGCAATAAGCAGCATTGATATTAATGTGGCCTATCTCAGGTTTTTTTGACTGGTAGGATGCTCTTTCAGAGGTTCCCTATCAGTCAGAAGCAGATATTCTATTCTTTTGCATGCCTCAGATAAACACCACAACTATGTCAAATAGTCAATATAAATATATCCTCCCTCTTTGATTGCAAGTGCAGTTGGCTGCCATTTGAGAGCTCAACACACCATTTAGTGGGGTGGCCAACTAGCCTGTTGTTTGGCCATGTTGGACTGTCGGGCAAAATAAATTCACTGCCAACTCAAATATTGGGATATTAGGGAACTTGGGGTCTTGAATCTTTCCTAGGATGCATGCTTTTGTTCTGACATAGTTTGGCATGGGTACTAGGTTGCTTGTAATGATTGAGGATTAGGCCGAGATGCTTGGGTGGCCAACTAAATGGAATAGTAAGATGTATTCCCAAAGACATGAGAACATCATCCCAAGACAAAGATGTTATGCAGCCATTTTACAGGGTGCACTGGAGGAAGTGTTGCGTTGTGTTGACACGGAAGGCCGGAACCCGGGAAGGAACGGAAGAGGCACGTGTCACAAACCTGAAACACGAACACAACGGACAACAATGAGCAGACACGAGTAGACCCAGCACATAAAAGGCGACTGATGGCAAAATGTACATAAAAGGAGAGATCCACGAAAGATCCACGCCGCGTGAAAGTCATGATTTTTCTATAAGGGTCGAAAAACGAGGATCATTAACAAACGGAGACGGAAAAAATCACGCTTGGTCACGGACAAATCACGTTTCAAGGCACAAGTACCCCCCCCCCCCCCCCTGTTGATAATAACGATTCCTATTTCATCAATAGGACTCGTAACTAGCTTGTTTGCATCAGCGGCCTTTTGACGACATCGGCGGCCTCGGACCGAACAAACCCATCCTAAGATTTTGACATGAGAGCAAGAGGCGAGCGATCTTTCTCGATCAGACACAGACCTCACTGACGGGGTCCCCAAATCGGGCCATCCCGTGATTGTTCTTGACTCTTAATGGTCTCAACGCTCGACTCTTTATTACGACTTCATCCTCCACTCTGCAGCTCCGGGATTTTGGCTACCCCCCAATTTCCATATACTCTGCATCCGCCTAGGTACTCAATAAAATAATTCGGGCCCATAGTGTCGCACAGTTGAATTTATGAAGTGATTTAGAAGTGGCTCGGCAATGATCGGCATGTTTTAAACCTTTTCCCAAAATTGCCAACGATCGAAATTCGCTCTTTTCAATGACATCATCTCTGTTCTCAACTCTTTTTCTGCCTGCCGGAGCCTCGGACCGGTGGCTGTACCCCCCCCCCCCCCCCCTCTGACAGCTGTCACCGACAAACCGAGGTCTGTGTCAGCGACTTTCATATCGCTCGCCTCTTGCATGAGAGGGTCACCTTATCATCCATTCCACGCGTATGAGTACGATGACGGAGACCGTAGAAGAGCCGCCCTCATACGACGGCTATGGATTCGAGTCTCTGGTGATCTCAAGCAACCCGCCGACGGATCAGCCTGACTTGCCCATTTACACCCGAAGGCCTACACCGCCTCCTGCAGCGGCTCGGGTCGAACAGCGAGAACCGAAGAAATTCGCATTCGAAATTAAGAATCGGGGCAAGACCCTGTGGGCCACACTACTCGTTCATGGCGACCCTAGGCTTTCCAAGGTCATTCCGACCGTGCTCGAAGGCTCCAACCTGGAAGGGTCTTTTGCGCTGAGCCTTCAGAGCCCAGATGCAATTCAGGCTATCTGCATCGTGGTCAGTCGCTGGTCTTGATCGTTGATTAACAAAACTATAACGAGGCGCATTCTTGATAGATCAAGGGGGAGATCGTGAAGGGCACAGTGCCATTATCGCGTACAGCCTTTCTGGAATCGAAAAAGCTCCTGTGGTCATCCGCCGAGGGAGACCCTCAGGCTCCTGGAAATACTGGCAAAAATTCTACCCTAAAGCTCAAAGGAGAGTACATCTGGCCGTTTTCCATCGAACTGCCCAAAACTTTGAGCAGAGATGGCAAAACGTTCTCCCTCCCGCACACATTTCTGGATCGTCTTGCATCATTTAGCATACAATATACTGCAGAATTGCGAATGGTACGTGGTAAGCTTCGTCCGGATGACAGGTGTGTTATGTTTACTAGTCAACTAAAAACATATTAATGTTGAGCATAAACAGAGTGATGTGCACGTTTGGGTATTTCTCAATGCGACAACCAGGGGCTCCGTCAATGCTCCGGCAGTTGGCCTATCAGGAGAATAGCCCTCTCTTGGGTCCAGACGTAGACCCCGAAGGATGGCATACTCAGCCGTTCTCTGCCAAGGGTACCATTTTCTCTTCTCGCATGATCGATATCAAGTGCATGGTACGTCTTCCCTCCAATGGCTCGGCCACAACTCATCAGGTAAAAACAGTTGTCACTTGCAACTCCGGTCCGTCGAATATGTTCGCTGCTTTTCTCTTCCTCATCGACTGGGTCTAGCTTTCTTATACGAGATCGGCTTCTATCCCATGTGCCATAACGCTTGAAAGCAATGACCTGCAAGCGCTAGATCTTTTATCGTCTCCGACAACCTGTTTTGTGTACCTGGAGCGTATAATGCAAGAGAATTCCGAGGGTTGGAGGGATACCCATGAACCATGCGGTCAAGCCGTATTTTGGCCATCGACCGAGGGAGCCCCTACAGACTCATCCCGTCGCCGCCAACTTATGGGAGAAATTCATCTGAAGTCGAACCTTCAACCATCTTCTGCTGTGTTCGAATTTGCCGTCGAGGTCTGCCCTGATGTCTTCCTGCCACCCTTGTGTCTGATTTAGACTAGTATGCGGTCGTCGTCTTCCCCTTTCAAGCGGCAGGATTTAAACCTGTGGAAAATGCCCCTCTCCTTCGACAGTCGGTGGAGATTACCACGAGATATGCCCCAGGGCCCCGCCAGAAAACACATTCGCCTCCGACAGAAATGAGTCGTAACGGGCCCATAGACTACTATTATTATTCGCTAGTGATCGAGAGTTCAACGGTCCGATCGAATCGTGGGCGTAGCCGTGGAGGATAACTTGGTTGTAGTTGATTTTGGAGATTGAACACAGCCGTTGACTTCCAAGTCCAAACATGTATGTTCGCCTTTATGTAACTATCGGAACTTTGGAAGGAGAATAAATGACATTGTAAAACTGACCTGCTGGGTTATTAATACTCGGTCCTTAAATTCTGGGCTTTCTGGTCGATTTTTCAACCGCGGTCGGCCGTGCGGCCGAGGGCCCGGCCCGTCATCGGTGAAACGCGGACGTTGTGGGAAGCATCCATCACTGCCTCAGTACACCTCCGACTCGGAAGTGATCGACTTGGCTTCTTCCTGGCACGGAAGATCTCAGTCCGTTATAACGAGCCTAAACAGCTACCTAGCCGCAATGGACCCACCACCAACCACTGGCCTTCTCTATTTCCCGATAACGGATGCCGAGGATGAATCTATACTCCCCGCGGCTCCTGGTTCTAAAAGACGGAGACTGCGAGGAGCGTGTGACACGTGTCGGGCGAGAAAGAGTTAGTGTCATATCTGCGGTGTCTCCGGTAACTGAAATTTGCTCTCAAGTTCGATGTGAGTTTCCTCAAAGGTATAGAGAACACGGTTTATATGGTATACGCCCTAGGCGACAGCGCGAAAATGCCGGGGAACGTCTGCTCGAATTGCATCGCTTTCAATTCGCAGTGCACCCACTCCTCCAAGGTGGGATCGATAAATATTTACGCCTTTTATGACTTAACATGCTACGCAGCACGACGCCGCTCATAAATCCTCGCCGCCGACTGTCGTTTCCGATGGGTATGCCCTTTTTCTCGCAGTATGGTGCGACACGGCTTAAAAGGCCCGGTCTCCCAGTTCGCTGTCACCATCTGCGCAGCCTCTCCCAGTATGTATAGACAATGAGGACACGTACCCCGAAACTCTTACCCAACCTTTTCTTTCCGCCCGCAGGATGAAGAATATAATGGCAAGACCGCGCAGGAGCACGTTGACACAATTCTTGTTCAATCGACGGCATACATCCCTACCCGAGATCTCCGCGATGTCTTGCTGGATGTCGCGCGGTATTCCCGGAACCTGGAACAACGATTGGAAAAGTACAAGTCGCAGTCACCTTCGCGAAGTTCGATTGGAGCAGAGTCGCCTGCTGCAGCCCTAGACTCTTCCAATGACCATGATGTTGTGGACTCGGCCCCGGACGGATATTTGGTGCTTCATGATGACCTTCAAACCTTGTTGTCTAGCTCTAGATCTCGCTATTTCGGCAGGTCTAGCGGCCTTTATCTTATCCAGACTGCACGAAATATGAAGAAGGAGCACGATGGGCCCAACATCCAGCAACCCCCTCCAGCCTATCGGCAGGAGTTTTGGAGCAGTCCTGTTGGTATCACTCATCTCTGCCTCGATCGATGCTAATCTACCTGAAGTGGGAAAAATTGCCTTCGGCTCTGCCGCCGGTATACACGTTTCCCCCGAGGGATTTGTTGGATAGTCTGGTATGTCTATAGACAGGTGCTTCGCCGTTCTTACTTGACCGTCACAGGTCTCGCTCTACTTCCAGCGGATTAATATTGTGATGTGTATGTTACATCGACCCACGTTCGAGAGGTCCATTGCCTCTGGTCTTCATTTGGCGGACCATTCGTTTGGAGCTGTTGTCATTGCAGTTTGCGCCTTGGCGTCCAGGTCGGCGTCTCGTGGATTTCGATTTTGTAGCTCACCTTGAACTCTAGGTATTCTGATGACCCGCGGGTCGTCTTGGAAGGAACAAACTCCAAGTTGAGTTCTGGCTGGGAGTGGTTCCGCCAATTGCCGTATCTCAACACGGAGTTCCGCCGCGCCCCGACATTATATGACCTGCAGCTCGTTTTTGTGAGTACTTACTTGCATTCTTGTTGGGCAATAATTTTACCACTCTCAGCTTTCTATCGTCTACCTTCAGGGCACGTGTTCTCCGGAGCCGTGTTGGATTCTGACTGCGATTGGTATCCGGAACCTACAGGTCGGTGGCCGTACTTTTTTCCCCCGGGGGGAATGGTACAATAATCCCGAAAGGAATTGGGCGTCCACATGCGCCGCCGTCAAGACAAAACAACTTTGACGGTGACGGAGGAGCTCGAAAAGAGGGTTTTTTGGATACTGGTCTGTTCAGACGCGCTCATCAGTTCATTTCTTGGGCGGCCTCGGGCAATGACGGACGATGAGTATGTGTATCTCGATGATTTATCAACATGCTGACCCTTTTCGAGTTATGACGTTGATTATCCCGTCGAGTGTGATGATGAATACTGGGAGCATCCCGACCCACAACAAAGGTTCCAACAGCCTGAAGGAAAACCCTCTGTATATACCTTCATGGTAAAGTATTTGGAGCTGATGGAGATTTTGGGAACGGCCCAAAAGACGATTGTAAGTCGTACCTGCTTGTGTCATCTCTTGGAAATATTCAGTGGTTGTCAGTATTCGGTAAAACGCTCAAAACGGAGTACGGAGCATACTCAAACAGCTGTTGCCGAATTAGAGTATGTCCTATGTAAAAACACACCGGTTCTGATGGAAATTACCTTTCTAGCTCGGCGCTGAATCAGTGGGTCGACTCCATACCCGATCACCGTAAGGATCTCATTTGTGAAATATCATCTGGTTAACAATAGCACTAAGTACGCTGGGACCCAAACAGAGAGGATGAAACATTCGCAACCCAATCCGCCTGCCTATTTTCGGCTTATTATCATGGTTGATTTGCAAGTTTTCGCATTTACGCCCACTTATCTTTGCACAACATAGTCCAGATCCAAATCCATCGGAGTTTCATTCCTTCGCCCACGAACGAGGCTCCTTTGTCGTCTGTATGCACATCCAGTTATCCGACATCGATGACACTGAAGAAAAAAGAACAGAGTTTCCCATCCTTGGCGATCTGCGCAAATTCTGCGAGAAGTTGCAGCCATGTGATGGAAGCGCAGGCGAAGCGGGGACTCGTAGCACATCCCCACGCAGTCGTACGAAAGCTCTGCTTTCGTGACAACGTCAGGCTGATGTTGTTCTCGCAGAGCGCGCTAATGGATTCCGCGATTTTACTTCTCCTCAATGTCTGGGGTGCTCATCGGACTGGTATCACCGCAGACCCACAACGGGCCGCGATCGATGTCCAGAAATGCATCAGTGTGCTCAAAATGTATGAGCGTTGGTGAGCTACGTTCTCAGTTGTTTGTATTCCTCTAGGTTTTTTTAAAAATCTTCTAAGCTGGCAGGTCGCCGGGAGATATTGGTTAGTGTGCCCATTTTCACTGGAATGTGTCTCACCGTTCCACAGCGATACATTGTTCAACATCGGCAACCAACTCATCAATATCCCACAGCCCCCTTTAAGCTCAACGACACTGAAACGCAGTAGGAATACTGCAGCCATTGTACCTGATATGCCAGCTCCCCAGCTTCAGGAGGCGCGGAATATTGTTGGCTCTCGCCGTGTTTCTGCTGCGATCCAACAGCATGGAAATTCTACAACGGACCCGAACCACATATATGCTCTGCCCATATCCACCGAAGAGCTCGGCCACTTGCCCGTGTACGAATCTTTTGATTGGGGCGTACCATTCGGCAGCGACCTGTGGAACGCCGGGTTTGCGTTCAACTTTGACGCAACACAGTATAATGTCAACCAAGATGTTCCATCCACCAGTCAGTTTCGCTTCTGAGTACATACCACTGCTATATCTAATCGACCATTTTAGTTGGCGCCGATGCATCCCAATATAACGCGTTCACCGAAATCAACAACGAAGAGTATGATATTTCGATGTTTGTGGTGCAACCTAACTGATGGTCATTTTCAGTTGGGCAACACGAGACTGGACGAGGTACATAGACAGTGTCGACCAGCTCATGCAGTCTCTGCACTCGATTCCGGACAGTGGATGCTAAAGTATAGTACTATCATTGTTATTTTGGAACTGAGACCAGAGTTTGTAATAACGCTGCCGCTCGAATATTCGGTGTTACAACCTCCATTCGCTCGATTCTCTATATACTTCGCTATGCTTTGGTCTTTGATCGTCAACGTATTTGAGGGACTTGAAAAGCTTTACTGATAATAGTTTCAACCAGCGAGATATGCTCCTTTGGTTGAATGAAGCCTCTCCGAGAGACTACGTGCCGACCTATAATTGGAGCAACAGAAACAAAAAGATTTCGAGTTAAAAGTTATGTCGTTCTATTACGCCTTGAAATAAAGTCCCATCTGACGAATGTCCTCGATGAGCGCAGGAGGATTATCAAGCCCTGCGAAACGCCCTCCGAAATCGTGTACTGTTCCACATGAGCTTCAAAAAACGGTCGGTAAAGCGGCGTACACACCTTTATACGAGACCAGGTTTCCGACCATCGCCACGTACTCTTCCGGCCATAGTCCGGGGTTGTATTCGAATTGGCTGAAGCATCGGCGCGTCCGTCAGAGCCTTCGTATACACTGGGGAAAGTGGACCGTTTTGCGCATATATCCAGACAGAGGATAGGAAAGAGTAGTTTAAAGAAACGGATGTTAGGATCGCCGTGTTGTTGAGCACTGATGGCGGAGCCCCCGCACGGACCCTACACAAGTTGTGAGCCTCGGGTGCCTCAGGTCACGAGAACAAACTTTTTCGACACATGGCTGTGCAAATAGTCCGTGCACGAATTACGCACTTCGGCGTACTAGCAGTAAATATAAGTTCAAGTAAATAAGAACAAATAACAGCATAAGATGTCCCTGGTCGAAGGCACCAAAAAGAGACGATTGCGGGGGGCGTGTGATATTTGTCGGCGGCAAAAAAGTGCGTGAATTAGCGTCGCAGGCACTCATTCATTCACATAACTTCAGTACGATGTAAGAACGCTCATCTTCAAGTCGATAAACACTCAGACTCCACCAAGGTGACAGTGCGAAAATGCCGGGCAATAGATGTTCAAATTGTGTTTCGTTCAACTCGGAGTGCACGCATAATCTTTCGCAGCTCAAGAGCCAACAGGAAGATAAAGTACCTCGACGGTGAGATTCCTCGACATAACTAGCTATCGATTCTCAACTTGAGCAGAAAACGGACAGCTAATCAACAGTCAATGCCCCCTACTAATGAGGTACTTTGAATCTCCGTGATGTATTGCTGTGGCTTAGCTCCAACTTTGGATGGCGGCGGCGGAGTCGACTCGATCTTTGAAGACAGCCAATCTCGTCGATGGTCTACTCGGCGGGACGTATCATGCGCCGCAAGATCGCGAGACCCTTCTTCAGCTACTGCTCGAAGTGTCTCGCTACGCCAAAGGCCTGGAAGGGGAGTTGGATGCATACCGCCAAGCCCAGTCTCCTTCGGATCGAACAAGCAGCACCGCCGTTTCGCCCAAATCAAACGATGCAGATGCTGAAGAAGATCTCGGAGAAGTCGTCGATATCGAAAAGCTCCCAGAGCACATCAAGCGGATTACGATGGATGCGGCTAACCATCGCTTTTTCGGAAAGAACAGCAGTATGTTGTTCGTCAGAGAAGCTTATCGCCGAAATAGTTCCAACAATGATACGTCCACCCCTCGCTTGACAAGACCGCAGTTCTGGACGACGCAACCGGTTAGTCGAACTGATTTTCACCGCTGCGTATACTTACATGTTTCAGTGGGAGGTCTCTGCTGTAGAGGCGCCTGTCATTCAAAAATTTCCTCCACCCGACCTTCTCCGCGATCTGGTTGAAATTTATTTCACCCAACTGAATATCTACACGTTTCTAATGCATCGCCCGACCTTTGAGAGGTCAATTGCCGATGGGCTGCATCTGCGCGACCCTCGATTTGGTGCCACCGTACTCGGGGTATGCGCTCTGGCAAGTAAAAACTCCCCCGACAAACGTGTCCTCTTACCTGGTTCCCACAACGAACTGAGCGCTGGCTACGAGTGGTTTCAACAAATACAACGGCCCTTCAGTGGCCATAGTGTGGAGACTACATCGGTGTACGATCTACAACTTTGCTGCGTGAGTTATTGTCTCGTGCGCCTTCGCACTTATCATATCTCCCATCTTCTAGCTTTACATCCTCTTCAGGCAAACGGGTTCCGATTTGGAATCCTGCTGGCTGTTGACTGGAATAGGAATCTTGCACGCACAAGATATAGGCGCTCACCTGCATTTAGACAGCAATGGACAATTGAGTGTAGAGCACGAGATATCGAAGCGGAGCTCCTCCTTTCTTTCCGTGTTTGATGCCATCGTCAGCGCCTGTTTTGGACGACTTCGAGTAGCAGCGACCACCGGCTGCGACCTCCATCTCCCATTCCCATGCGACGACCAGTATTGGGAATCCGAAGATCCCGAGAAGGCCTTCAAGCAACCACCCGGGAAACCCGCATTGGCTGAATACTACATCGCCTACATCAGACTGGTCAAAATATTTACTTTTAGTTGGCGGAAGGATGTGTGTATGCATCTTGATATTGTCACTCACTTTACCATTCCCCTAGGCTTCCGTTCTGGATTACACGGGTAAGAAACCGCTGGGACCGGAGGTAATCGCCGAGTTGGAGTACGTACTCTTCCTGATTTGTCTCTTACGAAGCTCACGAGAACAGCTCTCGGTTGAATAAATGGGCCGAGGAAATCCCAGAACATTGTACGTCATGGCTTGTGCAATTCTTCGTGCCCTGTACATATTTTCTTTTTAGTGCTGTGGAATCCTTACATGGAGGATGATCTCTTTTTCGACCAGAGTGCCGGTATGTTTATAACTTATATCCCCAGGACGGCTCGTTAATTTTTCACAAGCACTCTATTCTGCGTACTATCATGGTTAATTGGTCCCATCCTTTCTTCTACCTTCCAACTAACTCCCCTTTCCAAGTCCAAATTTTGATACATCGTCCGTTTATCAGGACCAGAGCGGACCAGGCCCCGTCGTCTTCCGTAGGTGTCCGGCTTTCTTCAGGTTCGAGTTGGCTATTGATCGGGATGATTTGCGACAACAGACCTTCAGATCCCTCGCGATCTGCGCGGCGGCAGCAAGATCCTGCAGCCATGTGGTCGACGTCAAAAGCCGCAGGGGTTTTTTCCCGAACTCACACACTGTGGTATTATTTGCATCTAAATTTCATACGACCGCCCTCACCGTTCACAGAAAGCGGCTTTCGATTCGGCGATTGTGCTTTTGCTCAACCTTTCTGGCGGCACGCGAGGCGGGCTCAGTCTTGATACTGACCGGGAGCTTGTCGACGTGTACAAATGCATGGGATTACTCCACCAGAGTGAGCGCCGGTGCGTCAACCACGAATTATTTTCCTGGCATCTCCCTCACGTATCTCAGATGGCAAAATGCTGGCCGTTTTTAGTGAGTTGAATCAGGGCAATCTTTCATCACTGACGATTCGTTACCTCAGCGACATTATTTGTGAGCTGATGAATGCACACAACCTCCCTCTTCCTACCTTCCCTCCACTTGACATTCCCTTCGGTCAATGGTGTGCCGACCCCGGGAGTCACAAACCTCTCACTGTCCCCGAGCAGAATGCGAACAACCTTGACTCGTGGCCGGAGCATTTCCTCACTCTCCCTATGGCAGTTGAGGATCTCGGTCGTCTCCCTATCTATGGATCATTGGAGTTCCCAGACATGAACCTTGATAAATTCATTCCCGACTCAATCCCAACTACGACGGAAGCTGTTGACGGCTTCCCAGTTTCAAATCTCTACGATCCATCGAACCCGTCACATACAAGCGATGAAATGATGGACAGTTACCTGTGAGATAACTCGCTCTTTTCACAGCACTGTGATTAACGCTAGACTCGTCTCTGTGTCAGGTCTCATTGGATACCGTATTTCTCCGGCGTAGACGGGATGGCCCAGGCGCTGCATGGATCGTCGGGAAATTGAGGCTATAGAAACTTTTTTGTTGTGTGAATATGTTTCGCGGCGGAATGCGTGCAACTGAATTTTAATGCCTTTTTTGGATGTCTGGACGAGTTTGGACAGGTTTACCATCACCGTCTCGATGCCGAAAGTGCGGCGATGACATCAGTGTTCTTTGGGTCCGAATCCAAACCGAATCTCAGCGCGTGTCCGTAACAGAATCCAAGCCGAGACCTCACCCAACCAGGCCCACACTCCATCGCTGACATACATCCTCTATGTACGCTCCCGAAGTATATGGAGGACCTAGGTCGCCTACCGGAGTACGAATCCTTTATAAATTATTTCGCCGCGGCGGGAGGACTCGCAGGATGCATACGGTGGGTCGTCCGCAAGGACTTTCCTTCTATTCCAATGTTAACGAGCAATAATTGAATAAAGGATCAGATCCTGCGGTAGCATTCAGTGTTCAATCCTTTTTGGTCCATTGGGGTACCGCTGTCTTGGTTTGATGTGGACATTTCCAGGAGCGGAATTGCATGGAAATCCGTCGGAACAATCCTGGTGCGGGAGTCATGAGGTTGACAACTCGAGACACAACGCACCACTCCAAACCATTTCCTACTTCACAGAGGAGCCAAAAGACGGAAACGAGGATTCATATGTAAGGTGGGAAGTATTCAGACCAAAAATGAAGTCTCATGGGCTCACCATGGGACCCGGCCTCCTCAAATCTCTCCACAGAAATTTCAACCACGGCCTCCATCTGCCGGTGGAACCGCTGCCGACGCGGTCACAACGCAGGAGCAGCCCTTATTTTTTACGGAAATTTCCCTGGACACTATGAAAGTGCATGCACAGCACGAATCCCACTCCTCCGCCACCGGGAGCCACCGGGTCGCTCTCAGGCAAACAAGGTCACTTTTGGATGTATTACCAACTCCGGCAGAATTCATTTCTCTGAACTTGAAGCCGGACTGAGGTGACAAGTCCCTGACCTGCTTCCAAGCTCTATTTCTTCCCTGTCGCGAAGCCCTCAATGGCAAGAACTTATCTCAGATTCAAGGGCGGACTCGGAGTATGTACGTCTTTATCTATTTATTTATTCAGCCGCACTAGTAACCTCTCCGTAAGATGGTTTCTCAGATATGTCCCGTTGTCTCGGGATCATATCTGGGCGAGAATCGTTCCGTAAGTTCGCCCTTCCGGACTTATCTTCGGGCATAATTTAAATACAGAGTAACCTGGCTCTAGATCCCAATAATGCTTCCTCTGGGTTTATGTGGTTCCACAGACGGCGGCCAAGACTGGGGGCAGATCCGCAGGCGGCGGTCTCAATTAGTCAAACCAGATGGATAGACCCCAAAATATTCCTCTTGGCCACGCGCGGGAATCTTCTTCCCGTATGCTCTGGATTCCTGTTTATGCGAATTCTGGCAGAAACCTTGCATAGAACCTTAAGCGAATTCGTTGACCTGGCAGATACGCTCTACTCTAGAATTCGAGGACCTTATTGGCTGCTACCACTCAGAATTTCCTGAGATTCGGCTAATCCAGCCATCCGATTGGCTTGGAGCCTCTGATGAGCCAATCACAGCGCCAGATTAGCTGAATCTCAGAATACTCTAGTCCAGGGATGTTCATTGTTCCTTAATTGGTCTCACTAGGTTATTGTTTATTACATTGAAACTTGAACTCGTCTCAACCGTTTTAATTTCAGCGCGTTATACTATCTACAAGTTGTTTTTTTGTGCGCTGAAACGTTCCTCTGACGAGTAATGGGCATGGCCGGCGTTTGGTATGTCTTGCAGCATCCAGTTCAGCTTTGAACGACATCTATATCATCCGCAGCTAACTCCGAGGCGCTCCGTGAGGTGAAACTTCAAGTTGAGCCCAAGATAAACCCTGGGAAGGAATTGGATCCTGCTCCACCATTCAGTTATCCAAAAAAATTAGAAATTACTCACTCCACGAAGGCGAGTGGTTACAGCGGGATATAATTATACTGGCACAGCATCGCGGCCTCGGATACATGTTTATAGATAGCCGCTCCGTGAAAGGAACGATGGAAGGCGGTATGGGTGCAGATGGCCTTTACATTTCTCAAGGCTTTTAAAAGGCGCCGTGGGCGACTCTCTCAAAATAACTTTAAATAAGGCGAATCATTCGCCAAGACACACCGGAGAGTGGCAAATTTAGGTGCAACTGATGTTCAATCTGATGCCCCAAGTATCAAATTACCGAAATTGAAGCCCTTTTTCATAGTCTCAGTACAACCCATATCGTTGTTTGAATTAGTCAAATGAGACGGTGATCTGGGTACATCGGAATCTGGTTGAAATTGTATGGGTCACATCAGGGAAAACCTCCCCAGATATTTTATGGAATTTTCTGATAATTTTTTTTGTGGTCAGATGGCTTTCGATATTTGCAGAAAGTTTCCACAACTTTGGGCAACAATTGCACTGAGTTGTTACATTTTACAAACCTTGAGCTATTTTGTCAGCAATCTTTCAAGAAATTCTGGTGGAAATTCAAACCAAACCAAGTGCTCGCCGTCAACCAAAGTCGACCTCAAATGAAAGGTTTCATTTTTTTTCACTGGCAACCTTGTATGAACTCGAGGAATGCACTGCTTCCAGATGCCTAGAGCTCAAAGATATTTTTATGCTGGTTCATGGAATACATTGGTCAGTTGTTGGAAGCGCAAATCGGAGTTAGACTTGTGAGAGACCCTTGGCAACGTCAAACGAACCCGGCCCTAATGTGCCAAGGCCATCGCCGCGCGTCTCACGGTGAAAGATTGCCGGTGCCTGCCGGTGCACGTGGGCTCAAAACATGGTTCGTTTTGATCGTGTCACAACAAAGCACCGCTCTCTTCCTTTCCCCCCCACTTCCTCCGCCCTCATGCCAGCCTCTCTCCCTTCCCATCGGTGTCCACACTCTCGCATTCTCTCTTGTCGCCTCCTATGGCAACGCTTACGGTGTGTTCTCCATTTGAATACCATCCGGGATAAATTTCCTGACTGGGGACTTTACAGCGGGGACCATTCTACCTGAAACTCTGGTGCGGTCCTCGCCCTCCACTTCATTCCCACCTCTACTGACCTCCGCAATCAGCTCATGGACCACCCTTACACTGTTGATTCCCCACATCTTTGCCGCCACGGATGACATGTATGTCGTCGTTACCACATTTCTCCAAAGATATTCCTCACTATTCTGTTGTATAGTCTGTTGTTGAGAGTGGTTTAGGCAATTAGGCAAGTAGCTTATATCAATGTACAGATTCATTGACACTGACTACTTTCTGTAGGTTCCGTGTCTCTACCGCTCACATTTCCGTATCTGGGCCAGGCCGCTGCTCGCATTTTTGTGTGCATCCCGCTCCTTGAGGTGCACAAGCCCTCTTTACAATGAATGTCACTAAAAAGCTCATGCACACAGATGCCCTGTTCGCTTACTCTGGGCTGAGGTGTGCAAGCCTGAGGTAGAACGTATGAATCAATGATATCCAGCTGCAACGCATAGGTGCGCCTCAAATACGCTGTTGCTGCGTACCTCACTGACATCCTCGACAGCTCTACTTACCCCAAATTATATGCAAGATGCTCCTGCCTTGATTTGCAGGTGTGGTCATGATGGAGAGGTTTCAAGCGTAGTTGTTACATATACCCTCTCTGTCTTATGTACATTTGAATAATATACCATTTACTGCATCACTTTCTGTCGCTTCCTTTGTGTGTCTGAGGAAGATTCTTGAAGCAGCTACTACATACAATTGACTGAAACCTTCGCCACATTCTTGTAAAGCTTTCTGCAATTTGAGCCACATTTTTTGGGGAGAAGATATTTTGAGCTATTTTTGCACATTGAAGGGAAGCAATTTTATGATAAAATATCATAAAATTGCATAAAATTGCTGGGGGGGGGTTCCCTGATGCAGATTACAACAGAGACTAACTCAAACCAATAACCTAGACTAGTGGTTTGGTGATTTGTTTCGGTGCTCACCAAACCTCAAGTTTGGGCCTGAAACTTACCCCAGAGGGATTGCGAACCGAAAGAATTGATTTCAGTAGCACTGAAATCTGTTTGTTGGCAGGGGGTCCGAATTTCGGCGGGACTGAAATCAATTATTTCCTCTAACAGTTCAGGCAGAGTGGAAAATCAAGCTGTACTTTTGCATTTCCAGAGGAATGAAATGGTTAATGATACCAGTACTTTTGGTGGCCTGTTTGACTCATACTTGTTGTAACCTGATTCAAAGTGCTTGAAACCCATTCCAGCAGTGCAGGTGAAATCAAGTATTATTCAATGAATATGAAGTGCAAAATCAGCGAGACTGAAACTACTAGAAAGAGGTTCAATTTCAGGCTAATATTTTGTGCAATGTGAGATTTTGGTCCTCGGATTGCACATCAGTTGCACCGAAGTTAGCTAATTTTCGGTGTGAGAGGGTTTGATTAACATAGTGTCCATGAAACATAATAAAATCGGAATGGAGAACCCCTACGACCGGCGGGGCATTCACCGAGATATAAATGAAAATGCACATATATAACTCAGGCACACAGGAGGATGAAACATGCAGAACGTGACAGCAGCTGTGTCAATTGTCGCGGAAGTAAGTTCGGAGATATGGTCAGAGCTGTGTCAATCCACAAGATAAAAATATGCAGCCCACTTCAAGCCGTTACCGCTCCCGAATCGCCCAGTATGAGGGCCCCGTACACTACCTATTCTGGCTATCCACGATTGAGTAAATCAAGGCCTTAAAATGACCCCCATATCGGGTCTCCACAATGAGTAAATCAGTCTTGGAATGGCCGAGGCCGAGGCCGGTCATACCAAGAGTAAATCGGGCTCCGTGCGAGAATTTCTTCTCCAAACAGATACCCCTTGAACCCCAGAAAGTGTCCCCGAGAACCTCCGAGGGTACTTCATAGACGGAACAATTAGACTCTGAGTGGAATGGGAGCGTACGGCGAACCACAAGGTGCCTGCGGCGGTCCATGAATGAAATTTGGACCCAGGAGAGAAAAAAAAGGCACTTTCAGAAACACTTGGTCTAAAATAGAGTAAATCAGCGGCCTGAGCCGAAATTTTGTGAGAGTAAATCAGTGAGAATCCTTGAGTTGAAAACGGATCCGGACCGCCAGAATAGGTGGTGTCCAGGGGCCTCCAGTATGCCTGAAATAGCCGGAAAAATTCGGCTATCGAGATAGAGCGAAAGGGCGATAAACGCTTCCGAGAGTATAGCGGAGACGGTAGCCGAGAAAAGCGTCAGGGGTCTCGGGATCTACTGGGAGGCCTTTTAGCAAGCCCCATCCTCGGGGAGACCCACTGGCGACCCGGATTTTTCGGAAACGACAAGATAAGTCCTTCTACGGTGCGCATATGAAAATTAGAACGGCCTCGGAGGCGGATAGACACTTTTCGATGTCGACCATTCGTGAAGGATCGTGAAGGGAGGCCGAGGCCCGAGGCCGACAATCTGACAAACCGACTTCCTTTTTTGGATGAGCACCAACTCGCAGCTTGTACTGAACCACCATGGCGTCCACAGAAGTCAAGGTCCCATTTTTTAAGAAGGGCAAGTCTCGCCCTTCAACTACCCGCAAACGGTCCCAATCACCCTCGGGAAACGAGGCGCAGGCCGTCGCATCGTCTTCCAAGTCGGCGGTCGTTCTTCCTTCCCGAAAAGCGCCTGCCAATCTCCTTAGTGCGGGTACCAAGCGCACGATCTCGCAGCGCGACGGATACGATGACCCAGATGCACCCGAAAAGGACGGGCCAGACGTCAAATGGACAGCCGAGGGCTCTCATGTTAATGCAGCGCTGGACATTTTGGCTGGTGACGAAGCAGAGGAATTACTTGCCAAGAGGCGGAGGAAGGAGAGGGCAGATGCCGGGGAAGACGACCTGGAGATCCCCGATGACGGCCAATACCGTGGCCAGAACGCATACCACTCCCATTTGAAGAAGAGCTCAGAAGTACCGAAGGCCATGCGGGTCGGCCCTCAAAGAAGCACCAGCACCATTCGTACTGTCACTATCGTCGACTACCAGCCCGATGTCTGTAAGGATTATAAAGGTATGTTCCGTCTTGTTCCGAAGCCTGCGCTAGTCGCTGACACTATGCATTGCAGAAACCGGCTACTGCGGATTCGGAGACACTTGCAAATTTCTTCACGACCGGGGGACCTGTGAGTATACTCATTCATCACGCCAGACTTGACGCTAACACCAATACCGAACGACAGATCTTGCCGGCTGGCAGCTCGATAAATTAGCGGAGAACCCGCAAAAACAGGCTGGCGACGACGATTCCGACTCGGACTCGGATGAGGACGTTCCCTTCGCGTGCCTTATCTGCCGGAAACATTACACCGATCCCATCGTCACCCGCTGCGGGCATTATTTCTGCTCTGCGTGCGCAATCAAGCGCTTTGCCAAGACGCCGAAATGTCTCGCGTGCGGTGCCCCAACGGGCGGTATATTCAATCGGGCGGACAAGATACTGGAGAAAATAAATAAGAAGAAGCAGGATAAGGAGGATAGGAAGGCAGCGAAAGAGGAGGAGGAGGCTAGTCCCTCCGTCGAAATCGAGGGCTTAGAGACGCGGAAGGAGCACAGCGCCTCCGAGTCCGAGTCCGACGACGATTGAGCGAGCCGACGGTACTACTAGTTCACGGTGGCGGTAATGTACTTGTTACGCTTAAACGATCTATTTGCCGTGCTCATTGTCCGATACCGTAGACGTGTCGCCTGTGAAAGTCTCGTCCTTCTCGACTCCGCCTGATTCGCGCGCCAACATTTTGCCCTGCGAATCCAAGGTTTAAAAAGGGATCTAAAAAGGCGACATAGTCTCATTGAACTCAACGCGGGGACCTTGCCCTGGCTGCGCGCTAGTTGTCTCGCGCGCTCTTCTATGGTCAATAGAGATGTCGCCGAATCGAGTATAGCATCTACTGTCCTCTGAGCGCCTTCATTTGAAAGGCCGTGCCTCGCGGGGCGACAACCGCGAAGGTATTAAGAAGCGACTCCTCGTGGTCGACATCGTGTTCCTGGCGGCTTAACCGAATAGGGCGCCAGGGGGCGGGAACGTGCCGCGTCAATAGGGCGGCGGTAAATTCTAGGATCCAATTGGCTTAGAATTTTAGGAGACGGCGATTAACGCTCGTCGGACGCGTTCGCGTGCATAGCGCGTCGAAGTGCGCTGATTAGACTTTCTTTCGCGTCTCGTTTACGCGTGCCCGATAGCATGCCCACACCTCTGATGTGATGCTGCCGATCGTCGAGACGTCGTCGGCAAAACGGGCCCGCAGTCCAACAGGTCGACCAAGTAAGTGCCCGGTGGGTATGTAATATTTCTGTACAGTGTACAGAGCGGGCAGCGTTCTGGGCCCAGGGGGCGTCCGCGTTCGGTCTCGTCTCATCTTGGTCTCATGGAATGGGTCTGATAGATGAGTGTCAATGTTAGGCGCTGCGCATTAGCCCGTGGGATGGCGCGTAAATGCGAATACTGGCAGTGGAGCTCCGGCCGCCAATGCAGTTTGATTCCATTGGTAGCAAAGCAAACGACATGATGGCGTCTGAGATCTGAGGCACAGCAGAGTGAACTTTTGTACAGCGTCCAAGTACAAGAATAATCAAGATTGCATGTAGAGCGATAGGTACATTGCCTGGCGAGATCGCGATTGTCAGAGAGTTGTCAAGGAGACTGATCCAGTCCGCCTTACTTTTCTGTCCAGTCCGTGGAGCGGACTATTGCTGAGGGGCCTCGTCGCACCCGTTTTGGATGTGTCGCTTCAGTGAATCCGCCCTGGTAGATAGATAAGTCAGCATAACCGACGGGGAAAAAATGGGGCAACGTACCGGCTGA
This sequence comes from Mycena maculata, assembly GCA_029448575.1. Taxonomy (NCBI): domain Eukaryota; kingdom Fungi; phylum Basidiomycota; class Agaricomycetes; order Agaricales; family Mycenaceae; genus Mycena; species Mycena maculata. The sequence goes on from JARJLG010000003.1 coordinate 599,226, forward strand.
AATCCTTGTTGCAGTAGACGCACTTGTGTGTAATCGGTGTCGTCGCGTGCTGCGTTTCGTGATGGCGTTTTCTGTCGTGCGCACGCGAGAAATCCTTCCCGCAGACGTCACAGGCGAATCGCTCCCCGTTGGAGGAAGAGGCCATCGTGGAGGTGCTCATGGAGCTTTTAGGACGCGACGAGCTGGGGTAGTGCGATCTGCTGGACGGGGGCGAGATGCCCATACTTGCCGTAGCATAAGGGTTTCCGGCCTGTGAGGGGGCATGCATGGCGGAGGACGGACGCGGTGGGCGGCTAGGATGGGCGTATGCTTCGGACGGGGTAGGAATAAAACCCCGTGGGGGCACTTGGCTAGTAGACGGGCGGTGGTAAGAGACTGGAGGGCTGATGGCTCGCGGAGCAGAGGGATTGTATGAGTAGGAAGTGGACGGAGGCTCGTTCGGATAGCCTCTATTATCAGGGTAAGGATACGGGGAAGCGGTGGAATATTCTGGACCGGACGGGCGATAGTTGGACCTCGAATAACGATCGGAGGTATTCGAAGGCGCGGGTGCGATCGGGGGGTAGAATTGGCCTCCGACCCGAGCTTGGATGGAAGATGAAGCCCCCTAACGTTGTGTGGACGAGAGCACAACGTACCGTTGGATGAAGGATAGTATGGTCGTCCACCCGAGGCCTGTTGGTAGCCGCTCTCAGGGGGCGGTGAGTCTGGCGATCCAGAGTAACCTGAGCCTGGCGGATACGAGTAGCGATTGTTATGCATTTCCGTGGCGGAGGCGCAAGAGGATGCGTTTAGACGATATGATGAAATAGCCATCCCGTCGTGCTTTAATAGTGCTCAAGACGGAGCGTCAGTACATAACTTTGTGAGCCCGCATCGAATTAAGTAGTTTACCAAATAATTGCCCGAGATCCATGGTAGCGAAACCGGGGTATTTGTGCCAAAAGACGGCTGTTTTTGTCACCCGTTTCGAACTTACAAGGACACGTTAAATGAAGGCAGGAGGTAGCACGAGAAAGCTGCGAATCACCATCAGCTTCGAATATAGTCGGGAGGCACTGTCAAACAGTTCCCGGGCTCAAGCTTCGCCGGGAAAATCCCTGGTGTAATCGCTACTTTTGGACGGCCTTCCGTCTACCTTCCCTTAGTAATTTGGCGACCAAACTCAGGCAATCTACAGATGCGGTTCCTCCGCTCTAGACAGCTGGCAACCGAATATAGCAAGCGTGTGTCATATCCCAGTCGCCGCATCACCGACGGCGTTCAGAGGATAATCTGCACCGGCTAACTGGCTTTCTGTATGTCTGCTTGTCGCTGCAACTCTATGCACAAGGTTGACCCAAGACTCAAGAGGTCGGAGCCGCCAGGTTGCCGGATTCCGAGTTTGGACATATGAGATATATTTGCGTCGAAAACTTGACAAAGGTCCTCGGGATGCGGAAGGCGAAGTGAGGCTCAAACAAGCACGGAGAGACAGCTGCCATGTGTGAATGAATCCAGCCACTGTGCGGAAGAGAGATCGTCCAAAACCGAGTTCGGTGAGGCCCGAGTCCGGTTTCGCACGGCATCATCCGTAGTCATCAATGACAGACAGTGTCAAGTCATATGTCGTCTCATCAAATCCGTCCTTGTGCATCGTTTTGCGTATCGTCGTGGTATACTAGCGGAGTCCGATTTTCATGGCCATTCAGCGCGTCCGAAAGCTACTGCGAGGTGTTCGGGCGGCTCGAACGATCTGACAATTGTATTGCATGTCGAATTCACATGGATGTGAGGAGAGAAAAAGAACCGGACGTCCTAGAAGAGTATGTCACAGTCCACGCATTCCGAATAATGTGTGATGACGTCTCCGCCGCAAGCGAATCCGCGTTTTCCGGGGTCGCCCAGGACGGCGGGAGCGTCAAGTTGGCGGAAATTGGAGACGTTAACAGCCAACCGGAGCCGACGGAGTACTCAGAGAGACCTTGTCCATTTCGGGGTTTGGATAGTGCGCGAGAAGATGCTAAATTAGGGCTAACTGCAAGCTAACTGAGTTCCTTTTCTTTTGATGAACAGAATTAAGGCAACCGATGCTGAAGTATCTCCAAGGAGTGGATTTATTGACGACTTTGTGCTGAGCCTGTCTCCAGAAGTAGAATCGCGCAGAACCAGTAAATGCAGGGTACAGTGACACAGTAAATTTGACGTCATGGCCAATCTGAACCCACGAAGCGGGAAGATATTGCTTTCGGGTACTAGTGATATTCGCATTGCATACCGTCTGGGTCTAGGTGATTTCTCCAAACTCCGAGTCGCCGTGAAATCTGCACCCGAGCTCGGTCCAGTTCTCCAAGTACATGTCGTACACCGAGGGGCAGAGCTGGAGTATGAGATAATTATAAGTTCACTTGTACGCATCTGGATATGCAAACGACACGACGATCGGTGGCTGGCGCTGGTGGTGGGGTTTGCCGGGGACGGTGCCAATCAGGCACACACAATCACAAATCACAAATTTGAATGGCTTTCGATCTCGACTTGTGCATCGAGAATCTGTTCCGCAAACAACTGCTCGGCGAGGCTCTACTACGTGAAATATGCGCAAAGACGAAAGAGGTCCTCATGCGCGAGTCCAATGTCGTGCACGTTAGCGCGCCAGTAACTGTGGTGGGCGATATTCACGGGTGAGTCGCGTGCCACCTTGCTGACGGTTCCCCTTACGCAAATTTCGATTTCTAGCCAATTCTACGACTTGATAGAGATTTTTCGGATAGGTGGCTTTGCGCCGAACACAAACTACTTGTTTCTCGGTAAGTCAACCTTCGAATTCTTCTGTTTTATAAAAAATAAATCCTGACGCCCTCCCAGGGGATTATGTTGACCGAGGGCTATTCAGGTAGAACTCGTAGTTCGGGCTGGGCCTCACGAGTATGATATCTCCTCCCCGCAGCGTGGAAACGATATCCCTTCTCATGTGCCTTAAGCTACGGTACCCGGTATTTCTTGTATATAACCTCTATTATATTTCTAACATATTACAGGTATCCCGACCGGGTACAGCTCATCCGAGGGAACCACGAGTCGCGAGCCGTGACACAAGTAGGATATTACCTTTTCACTTTCTGTGCAAAATCTTAAATGCAACGGCAGAATTATGGTTTTTACCGGGTCTTTCCTCACAGACGCTTCCCTAATTCATATCAAAGGTTTCTACACGGAATGCATGCGAAAATACGGTTCTTCCCGTGTATGGACGTACTTCACGGACATGTTCGACTTCCTCACATTGTCCGTCGTCATCGACGACCGCATCTTCTGTGTGCACGGCGGTAAGACTCGCCGAGATCTGCCCGCGCCCTTCTTGACGATCCACCCCAGGACTCTCGCCTTCCATTCACTCAATAGACCAAATCAAGGTCATGGATAGGTTCCGAGGTTTCTTACGTTTCGTTCGATTTCTTGGTTCTGTTTTTCTGAACCCCATCCAGAGGTACCCCACGACGGGCCCATGGCGGATCTTGTCTGGTTAGTTTCACTTGGCTTGACACGCCCTTGGGGCAGATTTAACTCACACCAGGTCGGATCCTGACCCCGAGAAGGAGGATTTTGCGATTTCACCCCGGTCCGCACCCGCCTTGGCCTTCTTTTGACGTTTTCTGACAACATCGGCAGGGGCGCCGGATACACATTCGGCTCAGGCGTCGTCCACAAATTTCTCGAGATCAATAATATGTCACACATTTTGCGCGCTCATCAGCTGTGCATGGAGGGATATGCCTCGCTGTTTGACCGGCACCTCTCAACCGTATGGAGCGCGCCTAATTATTGTCAGTGCACACATGCATTTTGCACGCGTTTTTACTGAGGCTAGGTCCGCAGGTTACCGCTGCGGCAATTCGGTCCGAAAATGTTGTTTCACATCTAAGCCAACTAACTCGGCTTTAGGCAAGCATCCTGGAAGTCGGACCCGGACAGAGCATGTATTTCAACGTATTCGAAGCTGCACCAGAAAATGAACGAGATGGTCCTAGTCAGCAAGCTGCCCAAAGTCAGACGGGAAAGGCAAGTTTAAACTCTACAGCTTCGCGGCGAGACCGTTCTGACGCGTTCGATCGCAGCTCCCAGAGTATTTCTTATAATAGGTCTTCGTGGCGTCTCAGAGCGATTTGCGCCAGGATAATCATGTATACGTACTTGCGAGAAGCAGTTGCTTCAAATCTAATGGGAGACTCTGCTGGTCATAAAATAATCAATAGCTGCGCACGATTAGACGGAAATAAAGGGGCAGCAATCTATAAGAGAGTGGCTGGGCCGCATACGGTTGCCCATAGGGAATGCCCGCTGGGGGACCGGGCAAACCACTTTCGCCTTCCTCTGACAGTGAGTATGAACACGAGTATCCAGACGCAAGTCATGATCCTCCTCCAGCGGCGCCATGCTAGAACGAGAAGAGTGCGGGCGAGATCGCGCTTTCGACGACGCCCGTGATGCAAAGACGGCGACCCGCCAGATGAGGAAACTGGGTACCCAAAAAATGGGTTTAGAAGAGAGGTGGACGGAATGGATGTGATCAAGGGTGCCTTGGTTGGGACCGGATCGATTGAGGGTGCAGATGGCGACGGTTGACCGTTGGCATCAAGTTGAAGCGACGGCGGGTCAACCCACAAAGGATCCTGTAACTCTGTCAAGGAAGCTAGAGTTCCGCCATAATCTGTCAAGCTTTTTCATTAGGTTCGATACGTGATTAATGAGGGCGTTCGGGAAACCTTTCGGCAGCATCGAGGGCGAAAAATAGGCGGTCAGTTCTTCCTGGGTCGGGAAAAAGACGCGCGAGAGGGCGCGGGCTGGCAGGACGCGTTTTGCGATGCTCCAGATCCCCGCATGTGCCCACGAGTAATTGATCATAAACGCTGTTACAACGACAATGAGGACCGTTATCCTCGGGAAGAATTTAGTAATTACCCGCCGCCAGTAGCCCGGGAAATTGGGGAATGACCTCGCGAAGTGTCCAAGTAACCAAATCAATGTTCTAGGCACGGCGATCAGCTCTCATGTTGAAAAGGGAAAAACTTGAGCCATACGAGGCTTTGCGTCGATAAATTTTTTAAATCAAGTAAGAGGACGTATTGCAGAGTAGGGTTGGGGGATTGGGGGGAGTTTTCATTAAGGCGCTTAAGGTGCAGCCTGAGGGATTCGAGGCCCCGAATTATCAGAGGCTTATAGGCGTCCGAACTGTCGTTGAAGGAAACAACTTTGACGACGAGTATTGGTCGGCCAAAAGGATCTGTGGCAGGAGGGGGAAGACAGTGGACTATCGGCATGCGCAGGGGCGAGTTCGGCGGCCATAAATGGTTAAATCTCCACGCTAGAGTTTTTCGAATGGACTCCATAGCGAAAGATCGTGTAAATTTATTACGCTGAAGGACACCCAGGAACGAATTAACTTAATATTGGCAGACAAGAGATCCCAGACTAACGTACGCGGAGGATTTGAAACAAGGAGCCTTCGAGAGTCAGCGGAAGAAGCCGCGGGGGGAAAGGGCGCCTACATGTATCATTCAGCCATTCCTTCGCCCACTGTATCGATTCGGTGTCGAGGCCAAGTTCGTCCGTCACAGACGGCAGAATGTCCGCAATAAGGGTTCCTTGCAATGCCAGGACGGCCTCTAGATTTTCCGTGTATTGCTTCCGCAGCTTTTCGCGGTTAGCTTTCAAGATAAGATCCATGAGATTCCCCCGCCAGTCGCGGAGGACCGTGGTGGGCTGCCAGTGTGGAAGGTAAGTGAAACGACGAAGGAGTCTCGCGGTGGCCGGCTGTGGCACGTGTTTACATGTGCATATGGCCGAATGCGGAAATTCACGATCTTCGTCGGACTTTGAAAGTACCGGTTTTCTCCCTTGGCAGGCTGCATTTTTCAGCGTCCGTCCCAAGATCGCAAAAGCGCCTCAGAAGTTCGGAATCCCGGTTCGAGTGTCAAAATTAATTTGCCCACCCTCCCCGCGCTCCACCGTGCCGGACTGCTCGGCGCTGCTGCTCGCGCCACATCCCGCCATCTCTCACAGGGTCGCCCCGCTTAAACACCGCCAGTCGCAATCCGACTTCTTCCATTCGCGGCTGACAGATCGCTGAAATACAGTTTGCGGTCTACAACCGCGATCCAGGCTGCTCTACGCGACTGTCAGCAGCCGCACCCTTGAAAGTTTACTGAACGCGTAAATCCTCAACTGTCCTGGTGTCCATCTCGGTACCCGGGCGGAGCCGCGCCACTACCTGTCGTGCCGTGTGGGCGAAGGCACCGACGGCTCGATGGACGCACTGGATCGAGCGCCCAAGGTCCGGCTTCCGGTTGTGAAATGAAAGTCCAGCTCGCATAGGTTCCGTAAATTTCCGAACCCCGCGCCAAAGAAACACGAAAAGGAGGTGAATAAATGAATAGAAAATGCTAACGCATAATCAAGTGCAGGCCAGTTACATACGTCAAGTCAAGTCGATAATTTCCGGAGTCACGGGGCTCTCGCTCCTTGTGAGGTCGATGATCTCTCCTGATGAGAAACTGGCGGGCTGGCTGACCCCGCGTTTTGCGCCCTGTGGGTGTGTCAATACCTATCAGAAACAGTTTCAACCAGGCTTACCTTGGTCTCCTGCTTTACCGACCGAGAGGGGCCTCCCTCCGCGTTATTCTTGCCCAAGACTGAGCTTGGGGTAATCCCATTAGCCTTGAGCAGCTCTGCGAAGATGTTAATGGCTCTCGAGGATTCGGACAAACGCACACGAACCGAGGGGTCGATATTTGAACGTAAATGTCACCTAGATCGATACTTAAACTGTCTGGATTGACCACATCCAAGGAAATTTCACCATCGGCAAGGCTTCCAGGTAATCAAAGACCGCGGCATATCGTGTGATAGGTTCTACGACTTGATCCCCGAACCTGGAGGTCTCCTTAAGCTGCGAGGTGGCAGAGAAACAACAGGATCACTTGGTTTGATGTGCCCCAAGTTTCTTGGAACGCTCGTGGATTTTTGATGCTTCGCGAGGTGCAATGTTGGAGAACGGGACGCTTCCGGTCCTATTAATGGTCCAGATTTCCAACCGGATGAGCCCGATATCCTTCGGAGCGGCAGAGTCGAGAAACGCGTCGTCGTCTAAAGGATTCCCTGGTCGGTCATTTTGTGCGGCAGTCAAGTTAACAATACCGCACCTGTAAGTTCCAGCGACGAGAAAATAACCGGAGTTATAGTCGACCCCGACGTTCTCCGCCCCGACACGCTTGTTTCCAGATTCGGCCCCATTAAGATTTCACCAGAACACTCGACGCCATCGACCCATAGTCGCCCAGCAGTCTGACAAAAAACATCCGTGTTCCTCCAATGGACAGAAAACCCCTTGCCTGATTCAGCTTGAGCATAGGCAACTCGGAGGCAACAGACTTTATTGAGTTCCGACACAATCCAGCATGTTTGACCTGAGGGGTCATCGATTTTCTCTGGTTGAAAATGCTGGGCCTCGTGGTCATCTACTTTGATCCATGCCTGAAATCCATTGGCCTTGAGTGGCATTCTTGTTGAGGAGTTCGTTGGGAGTTCGTTGTTAAGCTTAAGCGCATTAAGTGTCCATTGATGCCATCACATTTGATCTCAAACAGAACCAAACATTCCATCCTGTCAAAAATTTCAGTCTGTGATGAGCGACGTTTCTGAGCTTCTCACCTGGTTCCAGGCCAGCGGCGGATCCCTGGACTCTTCGGTTGGATTCACGGAATTTCCCGGTTGCGGACGGGGAGCGGTCGCCCTCGAGGATATACCGGTACCGAACTCATTTCAAGACTGTTACGACTTGAACAACTTACCATGGGCAAAAGAAAGGCCATGTCCTCTTTAAAATCCCTCGGGAAATTCTTCTGTCTACCGATACCTCTACTCTTCCGAGGCGCATCGGGTTGGATCGCTGGAGGGAGGCAAAGATGCATATAGGCTGGGTTGGAATCATACTATGCATGATGTGGGAGACTGCGCAGGGACCGAGTTCAATATGGTCTAAATATCTAGGTATCTATATTTCACATCTCAGAATTATTCCTTTTGACTAACGCGATCAGAATCCCTCCCCGCAACGTTCGATACACCGATGTTTTGGAGCGATCTCGAGTTGGAACAACTTGCCGGGACCTCTGTGGTAGGTCTGTCCATCATCCCCTCTATTAATACGGTTCAAAAGATCAACGGGCCTGCAGGGAAATTAGGGAAGGCGGATGCAGAACGAGATTTCAAGGGGAAACTTTTACCTATGGTCCAGGTGCGAGCCGTTATTCGTAAACGTCGAAGATTTTTATCCGACTCCACTCCAGAGCCGGCCCGACCTGTTCCCTCTAGAAACAATACCAATTTATTATACGCTGGGAATCTATCACGTCATGGGGAGCCGGATCCTCTCCCGGAGTTTCGATGTCGAGAAAGACGATCCCGAGGAGGAACCCGAGGAGGACGGGGCGCCGGCCGACACCAGTCTCGGCAGTGCCATGGACGTGGATGGGCCTCAGGATGAGACAGAATCTCCCCATGAAGGCGACTCTGAGCCCGACGATGATTCCGAGGGGGACGAGGAAGAGCCATTCGGCGTATCTATGGTCCCGCTTGCCGACATGCTCAACGCACGGTATGGTTCTGAAAATGTCCGTCACTTTCTCCTGGTTCGGGCCATAATCAAAAATTGAACCAATGTCAGGCGAAGCTATTTTACGAGACAGACGACCTGCGCATGGTGTCCACGAAATCAATCAAAGCCGGCGAGCAGATAGTATGTGCGCATCCTTCTCGATTTATTATTTCATTTTGATCTCCCATAGTGGAACACTTACGGCGACCTGCCCAACTCTGAGCTGCTGCGCCGATATGGCCACGTCGATATGCTGCCGCTGCCAACCGGAGACTTGGGAAATCCGGGTGATGTTGTCGAAATCTCCGCTGATTTCGCTGTTGCCGTCCTACGGCCCGACGAGACAGTTACGAAAGCGCGAATTGATTGGTGGTTGGAGCAGGGCGGGGACGAGTAAGCTTTCTATGTATTTTATGACCGTTTGAAACTTTAACATGCTCACGATGCATTCTCAGTGTCGTTGTTCTTGAATCCGATTTGGAGGTCCCGGAGGCGCTCGTTTCGCTAATTCGGCTGCTGCGCTTGACGTCGGACGAGTGGGAGAAGGCGGTCGCCAAGGATAAAGTGCCCAAACCCAAGATTGACAACGAAATCTTAGATGTCGTGCGAGCAATTTTTGAACGCAGGCTCAAAGAATATCCGACCACTTTGGCTGTGAGTAGAATTCATCTCCGCGACACTTTACTTAGCTCATTTGATAATTTCAACCATATAGGATGATGTCGCTTTGCTTGCCAACGAGACGCTGCCTCTGAACAAGAGACATGCGCTCATTGTCAGAATCGGAGAGAAGCGAATTCTGGAAAGGGCGATGCAGAAGATCGAGTCCCAGCGGGTGGACGCACGGAAAGGCGATAGCAGTAGAAAGAGGAAAACGCAGCCCGAGGAAGAGGCCGGGAGGATGTCTAAGACGCGGAGACACTAGACAGACTTGTTTTCTCGACATCGTCCTTGATCATTTTCGTCGGGCATTCATTCTCACAGATCCATCGGCGGAAGACGTCCAAGACGCGGAGACTAAACCAACTTGTTTTCTTGACCATCGTCTTTGACCATTTTCGTCGGGGATTCTCACAGATCCATCCCCGCCTTTCTGTCTCAACGCCTCGTGGGCGGACAGGATAAGACGCGGGGACGAACTTATTTTCTTGACCGTTGTCTTTGGCTATTTCCGTCGGGAATTCTCACAGATCGATGATGGACAGTGGTAATATACACCTAGATTATAAGTACAGACTTGGTACAATTTTGGAGTGGATTTGGCGGTTTGCGGCCAAACTAAGAATATAATTGTCCATTCACACCGGCAAAAGTGAAAATTCAACTCCCATGTTGCTGAAACTGATAGTTTTGGTTGCAGACTAAATGGGACCGGGAATGCGGTTGAAAACAAGAATTTTGGTGAAGGTGAACTATTAGAGACCCCTTAGTTGGCCACTTGACTCCTATAAGACCAGGGCATCATAATTATGACTCGGAGGAGTGTTATATGTCGAGTCAGGCCAAGGTCAAGGAAGTCCGACCTCGGAGTTCGCGGTTTCTTGCAACACTACAAAGAATAGAGTGAGCGACTATTCAGGTCCGCAGTTCCGCACAAGACTATAGTCCGGAGTCACGGAGTTCGGAGTTCGGAGTTGAAGTCCGAATAGAGGATGAAGGCAGAGGCTCGACCAACGCCGAGATAGCGAAGAACAATTAATAATCAAACTGAAGTACAAAACATAACTAACTGGCTTTTAAACTAAACACGCTATTGTCTATTGAATACAGTAGCGTGCGAGTTATTGGTAAGTAAAAAATGCAAAACAATAAGGTGCCAATATGACTTAGTAAGACTTAACAATAAGATACCTCGGGCTTGGTAAGGAAGCCCGAAGAAGAAGACGAACCAGACAATAAGGCCTCGGTGTAATATAAGTCCGTCGGCCCGAGGAGTCAACCGTGCTTAGAAGGGAAACGCTCAGTAGACCTTCATAGCGTGAAAACCCTTCTCGGGAATTGCTGGACCGGGCCGGCCGGTCCGATAATGCACGGATATAACAGTATCCCCCTCTTAAGACTCTTACCCTCAAGAGTCTTCAGAGTTGGGTCGGCGTAGTCCGCTCGGAAGATACCGGTAGTCGAAATAACTGATGACCGAGAATAGCCGAGGCCGATGTCCGAAGTCCGATAGGCCGATAAGTCCAGTGCCGCGGGAGTGTCAAACGAAAGACATATAAGAAGGGGCAGTTCGGTGTCGGAGTTTAAAATCCCCCTTAACTCGTACCACCACCATGTCCAACACCGTCGCACCCCGCTACCGTGAGTCTGACGTCAGCCACCGTCGGCGTCGCCACTGACAACACCGACAGCTTGCGAACACTGCTGCCGGACCGGCCGCACCTGTTTGAAGAAAATCGGAAAATCCCATGGCTGCATCAACTGTCAGGAGCCCAAGGTGAGGTGCGAGTGGCCGACGCGCGCCCCCGACTCCGACCCCCGAACCCCGACCGCCATCGCTACCGGCGCGGCTGGTCCTTCGCAGCCGAGTGCGGCGCCCGCCACAGTCGCGGTTGCGGGGCCTTCGAGGACGAGGCCGCCGGTCGTCCCGCACATCATACAGCCCGCGATGCCATTCCGCCAGCCATCTCGGAGTCCGAGGTCGCAGTCCCGTTCTCCCGCCCCAAAGCGTTACCGCTTCCAGCGTCACGTCTGTGGCCTCTCGTGCCCTTGCTGGTTCGAGATCGCCCAGCTGAAGCTGGTGATCAAGACGGTCAACGAGCGCTACCGTCTGATCTGCGCCCAACACTGCCGCAACCGCCTGAGCCGCCTTCAGCTCAATCACACCATCCTTTGGATCGAGGAGTGGATCAAGTCCGCCGACGAGGACTTTACGCTGTACCCGCTGCCGATGTTCTGCGTTCCCGTCTCCCCGTCCCCCGAACTGTCCAAGGTTACTCGGCTCGACGACCCCGACCTCGATCCCGATCAAGACATGATTTGGTATGGGTTCGGGGATGATGTGATTGAGGACGGGGTTCGGTATCGGGATCCGAAGATCAAGCCAGAGCCGATGGATGTGGATGTTTCGGAGGTCTCGGGGTCGGTGGCCGAGGGCAAGCGGAAGGAGAAGGAGAGTACGGTGGGGCAGACCGAGGCCTCGGGGTCGGGGTTGACGTCCGCGGAGAAAGGCAAGGGAAAAGCAGTGGAGTCGGAGTCCGAAGAGGAGGAGGAGGAAGAACAAGAGGAAGGTTCGGAGTGGGGAGGAATTCCCCTAGAGGACTTGTAGATAGTAAGCCTCGGGGTTGTAAATAGAATATATATATTTTTTTTTTGTAATGAGAAGTCGCGTCCGATGTCCGATGTCCGAGAGAAGGCCGATGTAAGAGGAAGTCCGAATGACCGATGTCCGAAAGGTCAATAGTTCGGACCCGGCTTGTCGGGGTATCGGTGGTGGAAGCTATTGACAAGTTCTGGTGCGTGAACATCGTCAGCTCCGACCCAAGTATACTGTTCATTGGTGTTCTCATATCCGAGCCATTCTAGCTTGTATCGGAGTTTGACTCGGAATCTCCGATCTAACTTGGAGTCAACAATATCCTTGACTTCAAAGTGCTCCTGGCCATCAACGACTTCGACAGCTGCCGGAGGCTCGGAGGCCCGAGAAGGATAAGGATTGGGTAGATGAGTCTCAAGCTGAGAGACGTGAAAGACCGGATGTATACTCCGAAGTTCCTTTGGAAGCCGAAGGGTGTAGGACATTGAACTGGGTTTGGCGATGACTTCGTAAGGTCCGAGGTACTGCTCGGAGAATTTCGGAGTTGGACGGGTGGTTCGGATATGCTTCGCCAAGACGTAGGCCGAGTCTCCGATGTTGAAGGTTGGACCAGGGTTGCGACGCCGATTGGCCGATTCCTTGTATCGGAGTTGAGCGGAAGTGATTTGCTCTCAGAGGAACTCGTGAAGACTTTGTAAGTCTACGGCCATGTCTTTAGCGTAAGTGTTAGCCACGTCGCGCTCCGAATGAATGGTTATAGAAGGATGGTAGCCCTTGTTCGCAAAGAAGGGTGAAACTCCGGTAGATGTGTTCGGAGAGTTGTTGTAAGCGAACTCCGCCAAGGGTAATAGGCGGTCCCAGTCATCCTGCTGGTAAGAAGTGTACATTTGGATGTACTGTTCCAAGGTCTGGTTAGCGCGCTTGGTCTGCCCATCGGCCTCGGGGTGATACCCCGAGGTGAAGTGCAACTCCATGTTAAGCAGCTCGCCTAAAGACCGAAAGAACGCCGAAATGAACTCCGAACCCTGATCGCAGGTGACGTGAGAAGGAACTCCGTGTTTTGAAAACACATGAACAAGGAAGAGTTGAGCCAGCTCGACTGAAGTGATGTGAATGGTGCATGGGATGAAAATGCCTTGTTTTGAAGAGCGGTCAATAATGACGAGAATGTTATTGAAACCACCTGATAAGGGTAGTTCCTCGATGAAGTCCATAGAAATCGAATGCCAAGGCCGAAGTGGGACCGGAAGGGGCTTCAAAAGCCCATAAGGTTTGTGCCTAGGCTTCTTGTTGCGTCTGCACAAGACACAGGATAGACAGAAATCCCGAACGAAACTCCGAAGCTCAGGCCAGGTATAACTCCGACGTACAAGCTCCAAAGTCTGATTCTGTCCGAAATGCCCCGAAAGGACGTGGTCGTGGTGAAATTGAAGAACTCGGACTCGGAGTTCATCCGAAACTCCGTTGATTAAAGGCACATAAATGTGTTCATCGAGTCGGAGTAGACCTTTTCCGTCGATAGACCAACGGCCGGAGTCCGAAGCAGCATGTCCGAGTCCGATGACCGCCGCGGGGTCATCTCGGAGATGGGTAAGAATGTCGGTGTGAAGCTGCTCAATGTCCATAATGACCGAAGCCCAAAGGACTGGTTCTTCAAGATAAGTGGCTCGGAGTGACGCTGATAACTGATCCTGAGTGAAAACAGGGCGAAAATTGTGAGGGTTAACTTGGCTATAAGCCTTATCCCCCTCTTTAGGGTGGACGTCCCATCGTCTAGTTAATGCGTCCGGCTTGCCACCTAAACAACCAGGGCGAAAGCGAATGACCATATTAAAATGGCAAAGGTACTCGGACCAGCGCACTTGACGACGAGTCAAGACCTTTGAAGTAGAGAAGTACTCCAAGTTCTTGTGGTCAGTGACCACGTCGATAGTCAGTGGTGCGCCTTCGAGATAGTGACACCAAGTTTTGAAGGCATCAAAGATGGCTAGGAGTTCCTTGTTGTGAACGTCATAGTTCAACTCCGAAGGATTAAAGGAACGACTCCAAAAAGCCACCGGGTGGATGTCGCCGTCATCTCCGAAGATCGAGAGTATGGCAGCTAAAGCGTAGTCTGAAGCATCAGTCTCGACGATGATTTGTCGGCCCAGAACCCAATGGTGAAGGATCGGGGCTTCGGAGAACGCGGACTTGAGGCGATCAAACGCCGATTGAGCGGCCTCCGACCAGTCCCATTTAACTCCGGAACGAGTCAAGCGAGTAAGGGGAATGGTAATGTCGGAGTAGCCGTGGATGAAACGCCGATAGAAGTTGCAAAAGCCGAGGAAGGATTGGATGTCCTTGACCTTCCGAGGGACAGGCCAGCCAAGAATGGCGTCAACCTTGTCCGAAGACATCACGAAACCATCGGGGGAGAGAATGTAACCAAGGTATTCACAAGTGGTAACTCCGAATTCGCACTTCGAGAGCTTGCAGTAAAGTCCGGCCGCGCGTAATCTCCGAAGGACTTCTCGGACATGCGAGGTATGCACATCGGAGTTGTCGGAGTAGATTAGGATATCGTCCAGGTAGACGACCACGCAGATGTCGAGCAAGTCCGAAAACAGACTATTCACAAAACGTTGAAAGGCCGCGGGAGCGTTAGTCAACCCTTCGGGGACGACTCACCACTCATATGAGCCGTAGCGAGTCCGAAAGGCCGTCTTCGGCTCATCTCCTTCGGCAATGCGAAGGAGGTGGTAAGCATGTCGGAGATCGAGCTTGGTATAGATTCGGGCTTTGCCCGGAGCATCGAGTAAGTCCGAAATGAGCGGAAGAGGGTAGCGGTCCTTCTTGGTAATGCGGTTAAGTCCTCGGTAGTCGACACAAAGCCGAAGGCTTCCGTCTTTCTTCTTAGCGAAGAGTATCGGAGCACCGTGACTGGACTTCGAAGGGTAAATGAAGCCTGCCTTCAGGTTCTTGTCAATGAACTCGCGCAAGGCCGTGAGTTCGGACTCGGACAACGAGTAAATATGTCCGATCGGCGGTACTTCACCGTTCTCGGTGTCTATTCGGAGGTCAAACTCCCGATGAGGAGGAAGGTTGAACGCTTCGGACTCCGAGAAAACGTCGGCGAAGTCGTGGTACTCCGAAGGCAAGTCTGACTGGTCTGAAGCTAGTGTCGAGGACCGAGCGCGGACATCTTCGGCCTTCGGGGTTGCGCGAAGAGTATACTGCACCGTACCGGCTTGTCCGATGATCATGGAGTAAGCGGCAGCGGAGACGAGTGAAACCAAGGGTGTGGAGATCGGAGGGCTGGTAAAGCCCGAACAGGAGTCCATAGAAGGACCGGGGTCCGGTAAAGACATTGTCGGGGTTTCTGGTACAACTCTGAACGCTGGTAAGCCAGTCGTCAGAGTCGGCTCGGAGTTGTTCAACAACTCGGAGTCAGGCAGAACTGAGGCAGGACTAGTGTCCTGTGGTGTTGACACAGATGGACCAAGCGGAGTGGAATGGAAAGAGATACTGGCCTCCGACCAGTCAATCAACGGATTGAAGCGGTGGAGCCAGTCGTATCTAAGAACCAATTCAGAAGGTGAATCAAGACGGGTGACGTAGAATTCCATTAAATGGGCTTCACCGGTTGGAAATCGGATTGACAGAGTGATCTGCTTTTTGATAATAGAGGACGAGCCATCGAGGTATCGCAACCGGATCGGACATATTTCGGAGGTCGACCATGCGTTCTTCATTACAATGTCTGAAGAAATAAAACAATGTAACGACCCCGAGTCGATAAGTGTCCGTAAAATGGTGTCGAGTCCCGAGGCGAGTGAGTCCGATAAAGTAGTAGCATAGAGATCGAGGTATAAGGCATTAGGTGAAAGAGAGGACGCGTTGAGATAGACTTCTTCCGTGGGCACTCCGAGCGAGTCAACGCAACTCCGAACGGGTGCTGGAGTTTCGGAGTTGCTGGTCATTTTTTTGACTCAGTGGACGGAGTGGCCTCGGAGTTCGGAGTCGTGGCGGATGCCCGACCCTGTGAAGGCGTAGTCCTCTTCTTACAATCCACAGCCTGATGTCCCTTCCCACCACAATACATGCACAACCCTTCCTTCAAACGCCGAGCGCACTCGGCTTCCGTGATCTTGCCGTTCTTGCCCAGCTTGTCAGCATAAGGTTTCAGAGTTTTCGGGGTTGCGGACCCCGAAGCTGCTCCGGACGACGAGGCGGATGCTGAGGAAGGATTGTTGGTGGATTTCGGAGTTTGTTGTGGTTTCTTTCCACCGCCGCCACCACCCTGACCCGAAGACCGAGACGCGGTGTTCGGGGTTGAGTCGGGGTTGCCTTCACGCTTCTTCTCCGACTCCCGCTTCCAATAGCGCTGATCAATGTGCTGTGCCAAAGTCTGAAGTCTGGCGAGATTTGTCGGAGGATCAAGCACCGCGAGCTGGTTCTTGATCCGACTAGGCAATCCTTCGTAGAATTGGGACCGAAGTGCCGCTTCACCCCAGCGAGTCATGGCTGCCTGGGTGTTGAATTCGACGATGTAAGTCGAGATCTGGTCCGAAGGCTTCATCCGAAGCGTCCGGAGTTTGCTTTCGGCATCTCCGACAGGGTCGTGTGGTCCGAAGACCGACATCAACTCCTGAATGAAGAGTGAAAAGTTGCCATCCCAGTCGGGGACAGTACTGTCCGTGGCAAACATAGCGGGTTGGAACCAAGCGTCCGCTGCCCCTTTCAAGTATGAAAGGACAAAGATGATGCGGTCGTCGTCCGAAGGAAAGTCCTGAACTCGCTCGGCGAAGTGAAGTCCGCATTGCGAGAGAAATAAAGGAAGTTTGGAGGGGTCTGAGCCGTCGAAAGGCTCGGGGTTTCGGAGGTTGGATCGTGAACTCCGAATGGGACCCGAATTAGCTCCCGAAAGCGACCGAAGGACGGTAGTCAGATCGTTGAGTCCGCTGAAAATCCGAGCACCGATCTTGGCGTCGTCCGGAGTCCGAGGCCGACGCCGAGGGACAGACCCACCACCTCCGGGCCCACCAGGGCCATCATCATCCCCGTCGTCACCCCCATCGGGGGCACCTCCCACAGGTTCCTCGGTTTCGGTGTTCCGAGTCAGAGGGCGCTCGGGGTTCTCTGCCTCGGGCTCCGGGGCTGGAGCCTCCTCGGTATCTACCTCCTGAATAGAGGCCACGGAGGGCACTCGCATCTGAGCCGGAGGGATTCCAATTGGGGATGGAGTCACCGGAGTTGCACCCCGACGGAGAAGCAGAACTGGCGCGGTATTTGGAACTGATGCCGAACGAAGACGAGGTATGGGATGAAAGACAATAGGAGATGGAGGTTGTTCTGAAGATTGGCTGAGAGTAGGTGGTTGAACCGGAGTTTGACCGAGAGTAGGAATGTTAGAAAAAAGTCGGGATTCTCGACGTTCTCGGTGTTGGTGTGTCGGAATTAAAGGGTTAGGGGCGGTATTGCCCGGTGTGAAGAGATTGGGATTGAAGTATGATCCAGACATGGCGAACCGAATAGGTGAGTTTGATTATACTGTTATATGTCGAGTCAGGCCAAGGCCAAGGAAGTCCGACCTCGGAGTTCGCGGTTTCTCGCAACACTACAAAGAATAGAGTGAGCGACTATTCAGGTCCGCAGTTCCGCACAAGACTATAGTCCGGAGTCACGGAGTTCGGAGTTCAGAGTTGAAGTCCGAATAGAGGATGAAGGCAGAGGCTCGACCAACGCCGAGATAGCGAAGAACAACTAATAATCAAACTGAAGTACAAAACATAACTAACTGGCTTTTAAACTAAACACGCTATTGTCTATTGAATACAATAGCGTGCGAGTTATTGGTAAGTAAAAAATGCAAAACAATAAGGTGCCAATATGACTTAGTAAGACTTAACAATAAGATACCTTGGGCTTGGTAAGGAAGCCCGAAGAAGAAGACGAACCAGACAATAAGGCCTCGGTGTAATATAAGTCCGTCGGCCCGAGGAGTCAACCGTGCTTAGAAGGGAAACGCTCAGTAGACCTTCATAGCGTGAAAACCCTTCTCGGGAATTGCTGGACCGGGCCGGCCGGTCCGATAATGCACGGATATAACAAGGAGGAGGAGTGTATTACTGCAGAGGTCCCAATCAGGAACAAGCAGGTACTGTACCGACATACATGGCGCCCTATGTACGCTACAGACATCAACGGCCAATTCGCTGTGGTAGCCTACATACCGTATAAGTACATAGACATCTCACGAGATGACGGATGAAGACGGGCAAAAAGCAGCTATCCTGGGATCCTAAAACTACGGGAACTACCTGGGAGTCTTGCCAAAGATTCTGAGGACATGGTAGATGAGCTTCGCAGAAATCAACTGTGTACCTCATCTTCAATAGCCCCCAGAAAGAATCAACTTGTACTGGCATGGAACTGCCATCCTGTAATGAGTAGGACAGAGACACTCAATGCTCAGGTTCTGGTTCCCGAGTAATAGGCTGGTCATGATCTTGGGATGCGCTGGTACAACAACCATACTTGGGTTGTGCCATATCCGTGGGGTGATGATTGCAATATACAGCAGCACCTGATAGCAAGCAAGATCCGTCGAATGTGTATGGAAATTTGACCAGTTTATGTGAAAAGGACAGCAGGCAAGTGAATGTGGATTCAAGAGGCAAAAATCCACCTGGCCATGTACAGAAACCAGCGCTTCCTGCATTTAGAAGTGAACTGGCCCAGTGCTTCAGACCAAAGACAGTGTTGTGGATACCTCTCGTTTTGGACGCTTTTTGGCGTAGGGCCTTGCAAGGCCATATATGTGGACCAATAAGAACCAATAAGAACCAGGTGTTGACATACTTGAACTCAAAGACGAGGTCAAGATCCCCCAGGCCACAGGATAGGAAGGACCACTGGTGGTAGGCTGAAAATCCTCTGGTTGGACTTCCTTGTGCTCATGAAAACATGATTGTTGGTGCACCACTTAAATGGGGTAACCATCACCTGGAATTCGAGAAAGGATCAACATGATCAGGTTGTCATTGGCTTGTTCCGCTTTGGATACAGGACGACCGTTGAGATGGGTGTAATCTTTGTGTGGAAATCTGTATTCCACAGCATGGGCCTCAAGGAAATAAACCAGCTAGAAACCGAAACAGCATAGAGTCATCACCAAACTTTGCCATATAACTCATTCACGTGTAGATTGTGCAAGGTCAAAGAGGGCCAGAGACTACTGCCGCGTCCATCCACAGCTGTCCGATCTCGGTGTACGGAATCGGCATAATGTATAAACAGAATACGAGCTCCAACGAATGTTCTGACCAAATTTCAGCCGAAAGTGATGGGTTGATCGGGAGCTACGGGATCACGGATCGGGATCCGAACCGTGGGGACATCAATTTCTTATCAACCCCTCATTTGCCATCGCCATTTCTCCACCATTTCTTCCTCGATCCACGACTTTGGGGGCTCGTTAGGATCCCCAAACGCTGACCTTCGATCTGGAAAGATATTGGATGGCAACTGACTGGACTATCACTTGTAACACACGCGGGAAAAGTACAACTTCATTTGTAGGTCAGTCATGCTGGCACTGTCGCAGTCCACGACACCACTGTGCCATCGGTCTGGAACCTTACACAGGACTTCTAAATATACAATCCTTCATTCCGAGATCCTTTTCCAGATTTTATCCAATGAACTATGATTGCTCCGGAGGTCATTGTCCAAAATCACGCAATTTCAGTCCTGCTGAGAGTCGGATTTTTTGGGGGAGATGTCAGCAACTTGGAATGGAGTTGGGCATCCAGGTACGTCCAAATACTTCCCATCAAGTAGCCTGTATCCTAATTTGGCCCATCACAGTGTTTTTCTGAGTAGCAGAACACTCATTCATCCCGCGACCCCAATTTCGACGTTTCCTGTCGATTGCAAGCATGTATTCTGCCCATTTCTATACCTCATATCTATACCATAACTGTTTTAAATAGTGAATATAACCTGTATATATGATTTTGGGTGTAGAGCATCGCCATTTGAGAGCTCAATACGTTAGTTGGCGGGGTGGCCAACTAATCTGTTGTTTGGCTATGTTGGACTGCCGGTCAAAATAAATTCCTAACGAACTCAAATCTTCGAGTATTTCACTGCTAGCGGACTCGAACTCTTCTTAGAATGCATGCCTTCATTCTGACCTAGTTTGGCTTGCACTGGCGCTGGTATAACACCAGGGCTGCAGCATAAATGCTTATGTAAGTGGCCAACTAATGGGTCTTGAATAGAATGAGTTGCTGAGATAATGACATTCAGTAGCATTTTCTGTTATGCCGAGTATAACAGTTAAGGCTGCAAATTTTTTATGTCAGAAAGTGAGGCTTAAAACTATCATTATCAGCAGCTGTTTCAGCTCGAGCGAAAGTCAATACCAAAATTGTGGCTGAAAACAATGGTTTCATGTGCTGTTCCGACCTTGGCTGAAACAGATCATTCCAGCTACAGCTCCAGCAACACCGAAATTGCTGCTTTCAGTCGAGGTGAATTTTCAACTTGCTGATCATACACTTTAGGCCTTCGAACATGGAAAATTTGCACCCTAAACTGTTACATTCAGCATGGCAGAAAATGCTGCATCTCATCATTTCAGCAACTAATTCATCTTTACCGAAACTGTTGTTCTCGACTATCTTCTCAGCTCCATGTATTTTGCACCTGAAACCATTGTTTTCAGCAGAGCCGAACATTCAGTTTTGCCGGTGTGAGTGGATGGCATCCGATGGATCGTTCGATAGAAGTGGATGCCATTAATGGATGATGGATCATCTAAGTCAGGCCCTAGATCGACCCATCGTTGCCTTTTCTGTCTGAACGCGATTAGCAAGAGGCGTCGGATTGATTGAGAAAGTCGTAGGTTCAAGTTTGGCCCTCTACAGCCCGCTGTAAGCCTCTCGGAAGTCGGACAGACATGAGGCTGCGTGTATAGACGGATCCCTCTTTCTGAACGCCTCGTGTTGAATGAACGAGTGGCGTCCGGTGGACACTGTGCACCGAAAGAGCATTCACAGCTTGCTTGCAAACCTTTCGGAATTCAGACACGATGCCACATGCTAAATGACACCGGGGAACAGATTTGGAATGCCAGCTCTGCTGGCCACGACTTGATCCTCCGTTCCAATTTTTTCCGCGTTCAGTTTCGGTGGTACAGCGGACTAGCGCAATTTTGTTCTCGACATGGACGACTCATAAAAAATATTCGGGCAACTAGAGATTCAGAATGTTCAGGATCGCGCGAAAGCACGAGAAGAGATATCCCTACCCTCCCATTGGCACTCATCGCTGCCTGTTCTCTCGGGCCGTCGAACTCATTTTCTGGCGCCGAGAAAAACACGTTGAAATGCATGCTGCCGCCCGGGCCAACCTCCAGTACGCTCGCGGCGTTCCCGGCGCGAAAAACTACGAGCATCAGACGTTAGGCGAATTTATGTTATGACTTTGGGATTCCAGTCACCGTAGTTGGGCGCGGACCACACGGTCGTGAGATGCTTATCGAATAGCTGCGTGTAGCCTTCCATGCAGAGCTGATGGGCGCGCAGAATCTGCGACATGTGGTTGATTTCGAGGAATTTGTGGACTATGCCGGATCCGAAGGTGTATCCTGCGCCGCTGTGAAGGCTCAGTGCAGGCTCTGTTGCCAGCGACGGAGCAGGGATACCGCGGGGATATTGCAAAATCTTCCCTCTCCTCGTCCGGATCGGACCACATGAGGTCCGTTATGGGGCCGTCCGTCGGAACCTCTGTCGGGGCACTGTGAGGAAATAATGGATGGAAATGGAGATCTCCGACCTCGAAAACGGTCAAGGACTTTGATTTGGTCGATGGAATGGATCGAGGGAGAGAGACCTGTGCTGCATATCTCAAACCTGCCACGAGACCAGAATAATTCATCATACCGCCGTGTACGCAGAAAATCTCGTTGTCAATGACGGCCGAGAGCGTCAAAAAATCGAACATGTCGGTGAAGTACGTCCATGCGTGCGGGGATCCGTACTTCCTGGTGCACTCCATGTAAAATCCATACGTCTGAAACAACGGGTTATACATTGTATACACTGTCAGTTTACCATTTGATAGACGAACTTGGGTTATCGCTCTAGACTCGTGGTTGCCCCGCATTAATTGGATTCGGTCGGGGTATCTCAGTTTCAGACATGTCAAGAGGGACATGGTTTCGACGCTGAATAATCCCCTATCCACGTAGTCCCCTGCAGAACAGCGTCAGTATGTGACTCGCATTGACGAAATAAATTCAACGACCGAGGAACAAGTAGTTCGTATTGGGCGCAAGACCTCCCACGCGGAAGATTTCCAATAAATCATAAAATTGGCTGTGAAATGGATTCTGTGTGAAGTGGGGACTTCAGACAGATGGAATGCGACGCACCCATGAATATCTCCCACCTGCGAGTACGAGTCAGAACTGGAATGTCTGTGTACAAGCGGCGTCACCCACCACAGTGACGGGGGAGCTGACATGAACCACATTCGACTCCCGCATTAGAACCTCTTTGGTTTTGTTGCATATTTCCCTCAGGAGAGATTCGTGGAGTATCTGTTTATGCAAGAGCAGCTTCTCAATGCAAGCGTCGAGGTCGAAAGGTGCCATAGTGACTCGAATGGTTGATTGCAACCAAGGTCGTTTGATCGCGGTGATCTTCTTAACTACGTCACTGATAAGGAACCGCGTGCTGAATTTATCACGATTCGCCAAGGGGGAAAGAGAGAGAATCCTTGGTGCTTCCCTGTGCTTCCTTGGAGACCAACTGGTTGTATGTAATGGATACTGACGAAAGTTGGATTTTTTGATCGATTTCCATGGAAAACTGGGAAGAGAAAAGACAGGCCTCGACCAAGAAATCACACCTGTTCAATTGAGTAAAGTACCTGTATTGGGGCCTCAGAACGGGATATGATATCGGGCGTAGTTCTGGTGGCCGAAGTTCATAGATGAAATCGGTCCGGAGTTCGCGCGGTTTAAAGTGCGAAGACTTCTTGGCTGCCCAGGAATCTGGATGTGATATATGGTACCCTTGGAGGACGAGGATCGAGTATTTTATAATTAACAGTCGGGTCCAGCGAATGACCGTGACGTGCAGGGAATTCAAGGAAAATTGAAGGAGAATCACCGGAATCGACGCGGCCAGAGATTAGAGAAAATATACGTAATGTTCAAAACGACCCAAGGACGAGGGAATATCGTTCAAGAACGGTTAATGCGTACCTACTTCGAGAGACGAGGTGGTTGACTCCAAGTTGATTTGACCAGTTTTGTTGGCATCAAAGTTGGATTCCTTTGCCATCGACTTCTGATCCAAACTTGGGACCAATTCATTCCCCGTCCTCCCATGTTACAGTCCAAGGATTTCTCTGCGTGGATATCTATCGAGGGAGTCGATGCGCCCGAATACGGTGTTGAAATATCGGAGAATCAGGAAGAACTGAGCTGTTGGATTCCCTCGGAGGTCGGCAAGAAGTTCACCGTTCATTGGTCGAATATTTCTGCGCCAGGTCTGACCGGAGGAGGAGTTCAAGTGGACGGCCACAAGTGCGGATTTGAGGCCATAGCTTCGGAAACTCGACCCATCTCGGCGTTCATGGACGGTATCGCGGAGACCGATACAAAGACTCGGCCTTTCGTGTTCGCGCTATTGGACCTCACAGGTTCTATATGAAGTCTCCTTCTGTGAAAACGCGTAGTGACCATCTTCCAGATGATGACGCATATTTGGAGTCTGCATCTCATCCAAACCTGGGACTCATCAAACTCGAGATATGGAGGGTCGACGTAGCCGGGGTTATGGCGCCAGCGGTCGCGGTACCTTCGAAACAGCTCGTGCACGAACGCGCAAAGAAAGCTATGAACCAGCAAATCACGTACGTGCCATGGTTTCCGGCTCCTGTGCGGCGCTCAGGCCAGGAAACGGTAGATTTGGCGCCGCAGTCGAGCATGCCCATGTGCAGAGTGCTCAAATTCGTCGTATTGGGTATGCTCCGCTATGTACTTTCTCTTTCAAGTATAGGTCTTTAGGTTTTTAGCTTTCATAGGTCCTGGTGAGCACTATTGACCCGCTTTTCAGACGTGCTACGGGCAAATGACATAGCACCTCCGCCTCAGAGAGCAGAGAAACGCAAGGCGTCCAGTAGTCCCAAGCGTCCATCTGCCGAAGGAGAAGCAGACTCTGACGTCGAGGAAGCTGCAAGGCTCAAGGTCAGCTCCGTGCACTAAAGGTATTGGTTCCAATTAACCCAAGGCGTTGATGCTTTAGGAACGCCTCGAGACTCTGACCGCGAAACGGGCCAAAAACGATGCCAAGAAGGTGAAGAAGGAGCCCTCCACTGGCCCAGCTACTAGTATCAAGCTTAAGGCCGAGACGATAGCGCCCCTAATTAAATCGGAACCTTCGGAGACCTGATTTGCGGCCCCGAAACAGAAACCCATCCTACTGTAGACTCCGGAGTCTCGCGTCCCCGCTCTACGCCTTTACCTACCGTAAATATATAAATTGTACATTATTGAGTCGGATTTATTGGGGGAGCTTGCGACCCCATTTGATAACTTCAGATAAGGGATTCTAAATTTCGTGTCACGTGAAGAAAGAGCGGGTTGCGAGTGCTTGGCTAAGTCACGTGAAGCGTGCGCAGATGTTGAGATGGTCAAAGAAAGAAAGAAATACCTCTTTCAATAATTCGAATCGGTGAATTTTGCACTCTATTGTAAACCACTACTCAGAATAGGGCGAGCTCCCCCTACTGTAGACGGGAACCGGCACACGAACCCCATACTTTCCGAATTCGTCCTGATCTGTCAGTGTGTCATGTGTGATCGCATCGGCCGACGCGCTTTGGTCACGTTTTTCGTGTTCGTCACAATGTGACAGTGGGCCCACTCCTGAGTAGACTCAGAATACTGAGTACTCTCGTCTGACATGCCCCAAAGTAACGGATTCTCGGCCTGGGTCTCGATTGAAGGCGTCAAGGCGGAGGAATTCGACGTTCAAACTGTTGACAAAACAACGACATGTTGGATTCCTTCCGAAGTCGGGAAGGTGTGTATTGACCCATGCCTGGTTCTCCAAGAGTTCCCTTCATTCCTCCGTTTCTCTTCGTTAGAGGTTCTCGGTCCATTGGTCGAATCTTGCGGTACCGGGAATGACTGGCGGACGTGTCCTGGTCGACGGCAATAACTGCGACGGTCAGATTCTCGCTCGAGCTCAGCGGCCTACCAGTACCTCAATGGCCGGAATCAATGAAATCACTTCGGTACGACCATTTGTGTTTAGTTCTCTGGATGTGGCAGGTGAGAAGTTTTCGTTCCCGAAGGACGTTAACCGATTCCCATAGACGACGACGCGGTCCTGGAGTCAGATTCACATGAACGGCTGGGGATGATAGAGCTAGAGATTTGGAAGGTAAAGAGGAACGACGCCGATCCGTCAACATGGACGGGTGTACCTGCTCCGCTCCCAAAGTCTGTCCACGAGCGGTCGAAGAAAGCCGTCTCGCAACAAATCTCGTTCGTGGTCAGCTTCGCACAGAACCAACATACACATCTAATCCTGCCACACAGTTTCTGCGATCCCGTTCCTCGACAACCAGTAAAGGTTGTTTCCTGCCGATGGACGAACCGCATCGTCAAATTTTCGTTCCTGTATAGACCATTGGGTTCGTTATTATTACTTGGCCCGTCGAGAAAATCTGTTGATTTTACTCCAGATTTACTCCGGGCTAATGGCATAGCGCCTTCGCTGCGCGATAAAGGGAAACGAAAGGCCGCAAGTCCCGAGTGTGGACTGAGCGACGACGACGATTCTGATGCCGAGGAGGCTCGATTGTTGGAGGTCAGTAACCCTTCTTTTCCGAATCTTTGCGCAGCGCTCGCTGATCCTGATTTCAGACCAGGTTAAGTGAGATAAGGGCAAAACGCGCCAATAAAAACCCAAGAAAGCGAAAGATCAAGGCCGAGGACGAATCAGCATTCATTGACTTGACTCGACCAAGGAAGAAGATAAAACTTGAAGACCACCCGCCGGTATTCAGGCCTGCAGAGATCATAGATCTCACATGAGGTTGAACAAGGTTGAACATCGCTTGAACACTTCACGCATTAGACTTAGGTCTGGGCAATTTGTATTTTTAAATCGATACCTGTATCCTTTATACCATGTCATCAAATCCTGCCTTGTTCTGCGTTTCGAAGGGCAAAGGTCTGTGACGAACACGTGCTCGTGACCCAACGCGTTTTCCTCTGAACCACCATCTTCCCTACTTCTAACTAGTTCCTTACACAATATACCATGCCACAGTCAGGCCCCTTTGCCGCTTGGATTGAAATCGAGGGTAAACCCGCCCAGGAGTACAACGTCGAAGCACACGTCAACCGCAGAGTCGTCACCTGCTGGATCCCATCCGAAGTCGGGAAGGTAGGGATGCACCTGATTTTCCTTTCCATGCTGCTAAGGTTAGGGACTGCAGTCGTTCTCTGTTGCCTGGAGGAACGCCGCGATCCAGATCCCCACCGCCGGCCACGTCTTTGTCGACGGGAAAGAATGTGGCGGGCGCGTGCTCAATGGACCCTCGGGTATTTCCGCAAGGCAAGACGGGGTGACGGACGCGACGACCGTTAGACAGTTTACTTTTTCTTCAATCACGCTCACGGGTGAGTCTTTCTTCATTGAAATCTCGAGTTCTTCTAACTGGATTTTCAGACGACGATGCGTTTCTTGGCAACACGACGAATCACGAGAAATTGGGGCTGATCGAAGTCAACATTTATCCTATACAAGTTTTTGGTTACGTCCCAGTGATGTACAGCTCGATGGCGCTCCCGGAAATCAAACTGCACGAGCGTGCAAAGACTACTGTGACGCAGCAAGTCAAGTGAGCAATACGGCTACTTCAGGAGAACAAAACTGATGATTCCTCTCAAGACTAGCGGAGCCGAAGCTTCTTGAGGTACCTCAAACCGCGGTCTCGCATCGTTTCCTTGGCCCGCCCCTCGTCACTTTCGCCTTCCGTTATCGACCGCTCAGTACGCACTTTTCATGCCACTCGCTATCGTGCCGCTAACATATCTATCCCAGGCATACTTCAAGCCAGTGGAATTGCACCCCAACCAGTCGCAATGCATTTTGTGCCTCCGGTACACCGCTTCAGGAGAATTCCACCCAAGAGGAAGGCCTCGCCCGAACTGCAACGCGAGGCGACTCCGGACGACGACGCGGAAGAGATCCGGGCCCTTCGTGTGAGTCGTTTGCCCACTATGCCTACGGCTGAGCTCATATCATCCGCAGGAGAAGTTGAACGAGCTGGAGGCCAAACGGGCGAAGAAGAAGGCAAAGATCACGCGTGTCAAAGAAGAAGAAAATATTCCCCCGTTCCCGGCGCACGCCGGAAGGAAGTGATACCTCTGCTCTTTCTATCGGTCCCTGACATGTCTCCTCTTTTCGTTCGCTACCTCTGGTTTTCTGTTCCCCTGATACTCGATAATCTCACTCCCACATTGGACGGGATAAATTTTCGTTATGGCACTTATAATGTACATGTACTTCCACCTCTCTGTTGAGTAGCTATGGTAGTCTTACAACATCTGAATTCGTTGACCCCTCCATACTTGGGACGCGTCGGCATAATTAATAATAAAACATGATCAAAAATTGATGCATGTGCCGTGATTCGTGTTGTGTTCCGTTCACTCACTCACACGCTACATCTTTCCTTCGAATCACAACCAATTTTCAGCCTGGATCTGCATTGACGGGAAAGAGCCTGCTCCCGAGTACGGAGTTGTGACCTCCGAGGACAACAAAACTGTTCATTGCTTCATCGCATCCGAACTGGGAAAGGTCTGTACCTGGCAGTGCACCAGCCTCGATCGTGGCACATCTCACGGACCTGGACCTGTATCCAGAAGTTCTCGGTACATTGGACGAATTTGTCGTACGATGGACTTACCCTTGGGCATATCGACATGGACGGAAAAGACTGTGGGGGGAAAATGATCTACTCACGTTCCCTGCCGAAATCCACATACAAGGAGGGAGTCGCCCACCAAATGAGCGTCCAGCCTTTCGTCTTTTCTTCTCTTTCCCTCACAGGTGGTTTTTTTCCCGTTCTTTCTTTGTTTGTCACCGGAATCGCAGTTCGTTTCCGCAGATGATGACGATTTTCTCGGGGGCTTACACGACGCCCTCGGGGTCATCGATCTCACAATCTGCCCTGTAGAAATTACGGAGCGAAATGCTATCCCAAAGAATCGTTCTCTGTCGCAGCTCAAAGTACACGAAAAGATCAAAAAGACCATAACCCAACAAATAGCGTCGGTGGTTGCTTCATGATCAGGTAGAGAGAGAGGTAACCACCTGGTCACTCTGTAGGCTCGCAGACCCAGTGGTTGGCCCGAATCCAGACAACTTCGCCAGGTCGAGACGTATCGGTGATGATATCGTGAAGTTTTCATTTAATTACCGGCCGATTGGTGCGCGCGTCTTCTGGTTTCTCTTTCATAGACCCGAATTTTTCTTTTATAACGTAGAATTGCTTGAGGCTAATGGAATCGTGTCCCGGCGCTCGGGATTCAAGAGGAAGGCCTCCCCCAAGCCCGTGCGCGCGCCGGCGCTCAATGTTGATGTCGAGGAGGAGAAGAGAGCCTTGCGCGTACGTTATAGTCTCCCCATCGTAACTCCCCGCGACTCGTTCTGATTTTCCTTCTGTGTGGCCCAGGAGAGGCTGAACGCGCTGCAGACCAAGCGCATCAAGAAGGAGAAGAAGCCGCGCGTAAAGAGCGAAGCGGGAGAGATGTTCGATGTAACGTGGGACGGCCCGGGGTCACTGAGCAAGGAGGTCAAGCTGGAGGTCAAGGTCAAGGCGGAGGATAGGAAGCCTCCCTTTTTTTCGGGCGAAGTCATCGATTTGACATAGGTCCAGCTCCTCGGCAGGTTTCATATATTGGCAAGTTTTGAGCAAGTTGTATCTGGGTGCTTTATTTTGATTTCTCCTCCTATCCACGAATCTGCTTCATAATTTAATTCACATACTCCGCTATGTCTGCTGCATGGTCCTGGAAACTTGAAGCTCCTTCCGCAGACGCGTCGAATTGACCATCAAAAAGTGGCACACGCCGTGACTAGTGACTGCTCGCGTTTTGTGACTTCTTTCTCTTTCTCTCTTCGGTTCCTGTGTCGACATGCTCTACTCGAATTGCCGGCAATTTTCCGCGTGGATATGTATTGACGGGAAGGAGGCTCCCGAATATGAAGTTGTAACGTCCGACGACACAAAAACCGTCACTTGCTACATCCCGTCCGAGCTCGGAAAAGTGCGTACTGCCAGCCACGGTCGACCGTTGCACCTCACAGAGCTTAAATCCAGAAATTCACCGTGCACTGGACAAATGCGTCGTACCGTGGAACTACATCCGGGCAGGTCAAGATGGACGGAAACGCTTGTGGGGGTAAGATACTCCATGCGCGCTCGCTCCCGCAAACCACAATGAACGATGGGGTTTCTGACGGTCGGAGTGTCCGGCCTTTCATGTTTTCTTCTCTGTCGCTCACAGGTGATGTTTCACGTCTTGTTTCGTTGTCTCTTAGAGTCTTAATAGAACTTGCCCTCGGCAGACGACGACGCTTTTCTAGGGGGCTCATCGGCGCACCAAGATCTTGGGGTCATAGATCTTGTTATTGCCCCAATCGAAGTTACGGCAAGAAATCCGGCCCCGAGCATTCCCGTCTGCTCTCTCTCTGAGCTCAAGGTGCATGAAAGGAGTAAAAAAGCGGTTACGCAACAGATAACGTCCGTGATTGCTTCACGGTCAGGGGAACAGCTAACCTAATCACGATATAGCCTGGCAAACCCCGTGGCCCTCCCGAGGCCAGAAAATTTTGTGAGGTCGAGACGCACTGGCCCCGACATCGTCAAATTTTCTTTCAAATATCGACCGCTTGACATCCTTCAAGCAAACGGGATCGCGCCTCCGCCTTCGGGTCTCAAGAGGAAGGCGTCTCCCGTACGCGCGTCGACGCCCGATGTCGATCTCGGTGATAAGAAGGAGGCCAAGATTCTGCGCGTGCGTTATGATTTCCATTGTCCGCTCGACGTCTAATTTTTCTGCGTGTGTACCAGGAGAAATTGAACACGCTGGAGGGCAAGCGCGTCAAGAAGGAGAAGAAACCCCGCGTGAAGAGCGAAGCCGGGGCGGTGATCGATTTGACGCAGGAGCCGAAAAATAAGAAAGTGAAGCTGGAGGAGAGAAAGCGGCCGTTCATTTCGGGGGAGGTCATCGATTTGACATGAATTCAGGACCGCAGAACTTTGTTTCATACAAATTTACCTCAGATTCCCCAGTTTCATTATTTTGGTTTCTTCTTTCTTGACCGCGAAACTAAATACCGTTGTTAGTTATCTTAATTCGTTCACTCTACAGCATATTAATCGGAACACATTCAGCGCTCATAACGGCACGTGCCGTGACCGTTCGTATCCTGTCTTAGGTGTCTATCCCCATGCTCTATTAGTATTCGTATATATGGCAACCAATTTTCAGCATGGATGTGCGACGGGAGAGAGGCTCCGGAATACGAAATCGTAACCTCTGAAGACAAGAAGACAGTCACTTGCTATGTCGCCTCTGATGGGAAAAGTCGGTACCACTGCCAGCGGCTCACCTGTCCCAAATACCACATCTCACGACTGGATATCCAAAAATTCTCCCTCAACTGGACGAACTTCTTGCACTATCAAACCACCCAAGGAAACGTGAAAATGGACGGAAAAGTTTGCGGGGACAAAATCCTTCATTTAACAAAACCGCTGCCCCAAACCGTAATCAAAGACGGAGTCTGCGACGATGGCATAACACTCAGGCCCTTCATTTTTTCCTTCCTGTCCCTGACAGGTGGTGCTTAACCTCGTTTTTTCCCCTGTTACTGAACCCCGCTCTTCAGACGACGATGCCTTTTTAGGGGGCTCGTCGCACGAAAGCCTTGGGTCCATTTCAGTTGAGATCTACCCTACTATTTGAGACCCCATACCTGGCCACCCCACTTAGTTGGCCATTTGGAGTCTAGTATGCTGACATTTTGTTGTTCACTTCCAGGGATAATGGGGGATGGGAGTTTGATCTAGAACGAAGCTCTGAACCGAATTTGGAACCGGAGTGATGAGTTGATCGAAAGTTACGACATCTCGGATCAAGACCCGCAACCTGGGAACATCAATTTCTTGCGCCGACGCGGCTTGGTTTTATTGTCTCCACTGGCTCTCCACCAATTCTTGGCCGTTCCAGGACTTCGCAGGCTCGATCTGCTCCCCTGATTCGGGGGAATCCCTTGCCACTGCTCCTGCCACCGAGAAGTCAAAATCCTCCCTGCTATGCCCCCATGAATTTGCCCCTGTTTTTTTGAGTCCCCCCCCCTGGCCGACATTGTATCAGACGGGTTACCACTCTGGAATTGCCTACAATACTTTCTGGTGTCCAATGACTCAACACTGATGGTACGCTGAAATTTTATCTGCCCAACTACCTTCTCACTGTAGTGCTTTACCGCCACCCACCCAATTTTGGTGCTGCCAACACCGGGAATTTTTTGGGGAGCTGTGAAGACTTTACTATGGAGTTAGGGATGTAAATGAGTTGTAGACCTTCCTTCTAAGCTATGTGCATCTTAATTTGGGTCACAGCATGGTTCCATCGTCCAATAGATGTGCTATTGCTCCAGAGACCTTGTTTCAGGGCTTTCCCACATCTGAGGAGCAGTCATTTACATGCCTCATATGGGTTGCACATAGAGTATTATATGTTCAAATTGTCACTATACACCCTAGTTAACATTTGCGATGGATCTGGGGGCCGGATTCAAGTCTCGCGACTTGATTTGACTGGGTGGCCAACTAACCTGTTATTTGGCCATGTTGAACTGCCGGCCGAAATAAATTCATTGCAACAACAAATCTTTAGATATTTGGGTGGGAGTGGTCTTGAACTCTTCATAGGATGCCTGCCCTCATTCTGACACGGTTGGGCGCATGTAGGGTCAGCGGACGGATTGAGAGTGAGGGATGAATGCTTAGGTGGCCAGGTAAGGGGTCTCAAATAGTATCCAAATCACAGCAGGAAATGTCTCCCGGACAACTCGTGTCTCTCTCTGACCTCAAGGTTCACGAACGGTCCAAGAAGGCGGTCATCCAACAAATCACGTCAGTGGTTGGTTTGAGGCCCCAGGGAGCTCCACCAAAGGAAATTTCCTCAAATCCAGCCTCAAAAAGCCACTCGTCGAGGTCGTTTGGGGCCTCAAAAAGCCACTTTCGGACAAGGGTAGTCACGTGAAATTCAAATTTTCGCCCAAATAATTGGGAAAAAATCTCCGGTGCACCTGGCGATGCAGAAATGTGGGTGGCACACCGGCGCACACAAGACACATATCCTCCTGAATCTTTACGATAGGCGAGAGCGAGAGCTACACGGTTCAATTTCAAACGAGCTCCGCGGTTCGAGCCGGCGTGGGTTCGAATCCGGCCGGAAGTGACCCTTTTCCAGGCCTCATCTCTTGTGTTTCTTCTTCCATCTGGCACCTCCTGGACTGTACTGGAGCTCCTTGACTCCCCCCACATATTTCTTTTATGATTTTCAATTACAATGAAAGTTCAATTTTAATTAAGCGAGTTTTGTACTGAATGTAGTGATTTCTCGGATCTGATGCCCACTGTCCAGTGTCCAGTGTCTTGTGTTATTAGTAGGACACTGAGGGCAGTCATTCTGAACATTTTCATGGGAAATTCACTGCAATGTGAGGTGTGAGGTATGTCACTAAATTTTTGATGCATGTCCAGGGCTACTTATGGGAAAATACACGATGGTTAGGAAGTACTCCGGGAGTCCAAGCAACTGCTGACTGGGCCGAAAAGTATGTCTGTGGAAGAGTTAGAATATGAGGAATCGTGTGGGGTTGAAAACAGGGTCAGAAGATGCACTGAAGGCACTGTTTTCAAATATATTACAAGTCAGTACAACAAAATGAAGTGCATGAAAACTTGTAGCAGCCAACCCACCCCTGTCCTTGAATGCTTGCGCATGACGAGCACATCATTTATTTCACTTCCTGCCGTGTGCATACAATGTGCACATTTGTTGTGAGTCCAATGCTGGACTACAGGGAAAGTGTTCCTAAACATGATCAGTCATGGAAGGCAACTGCAAAAAGGGTCAATACACCGAACCAGACTCCCCAGCTCCCCACCAAAATCCAAATTCGGAAGAATCCAGAAAAAATGGGATACTTACCTACCAGCAAGGTCAAGGTCAATGTGACTGAACCGAAAAATTAATTGGAATGGAAATGAATAGAGGGTCTAGCCAAATAGAATAGAGGCATGTGTTCAATATTAATGCTTTAAACATGTGAGGGATGCAAAATAAATGTCCGACAGGACTCATCTTGATGGAATTCAGTCAATCTAAGATCCCTAGTTAATTCTGAGACAAATCTGGGAGAAGAATTGAGTCAATTTCATGTAACATCACACGGTATGAGATTTCGAGTACCTAGTTGTGCATTAAGCAAAAAAACTCACTATGTCTTGCTGGAAATAGTTCACAGGCCAAAACAATATTCATGGATCTACCATGGACAGGGAGGTACAGAAGGAGCTTCAGGACAACAGACCAGGAGGTGCCATGTTGAGGAATAACTTCCCTATTGGGAGTTCGGCGTTCAGTGGTTGTGTGATATTTATTTGTTTCTTTTCTGATCCTCGTATAAAGGGGTTCACCCCTGTCCACGACCCTCAGTTCCACACCATTATGTGTAACTGAGGTACATCTTCTATTTTATCTACTGAAGCTTACATCTTACTTACATATACTTGTAGACTTACTATTGTCGTCTCTACAGGTTAATAGAATGAGTTCCATACCATTACATGCGACTGAGGACTTACTATTGTTGTCTCTACAGATTTGCAGTCAGAAAGCGAGCGACGGCCACCTACAGCAGTCCCTGAATCAGTCTACGCACACTTGAGCAACAGAGAACTCACTCCCTATGTCATCCTATTCATCCATTACCATCCTCGCCGTCGACAGGCAGCTCATCGATAAGACCTGGGGCTCGTGGAAAGACCTCGTCATCAGCCTCCTCCGCGGACGTGGCCTCGATGGCTACCCCCTGGGCATAATCACTCGCCCTGCCCCATTGGTTGGTCCGCTCCCCGCAGGTGCTGTTGCCGCTGTCCTGACTACTGCTCCTAACTCGTCCAACCCCTCGGTGGAGGAGTGGGATCTTCCCAATGCGACTGCCTGTGCAATCATTTACCAGAACATCGTCAACCCGAGGCCCACCGAGTCAACGCGACTGAGACCAGCCATCAAATGTGGATCGTGCTGGATGCAAAGTTCAATTGTATGTCCGAAGTCTTGAAAGGAATCGCGATGGAGCACTTGCGTGCGGTGAAGCTCACGAATGGTCATGACCTCCCTGCACACCTTGAGGCCCTCAAGAAGCTTCGTAGCGAGGCAGCTCAGGTCGGCTGTCGCATCCTCGATACCAATATGATCCCCATTATCTTGCAGTCGTTGCCTGCTCTCGAATTCGGCCAGTCAATCATAACCCTCCAGAATCAAACTATTGTCGTCGATGTCGTTGCCAACCTTCGCCAATACTGGGACATCATCTACAAGAAGGAAGTGGAGGCGGGTGGTACCGGAGTCACGAGTGCGCTTGCCACGAGCATCGGTGGACATCCCAAGTGTGGTAACTGCGCAGTGGACAGTCACTCAAAGAAATCGTGCTGGTCGTGTGGGGGGGGATGTGAAGGGCACGCACCGGATTGGTGGGTTGCTCCAGTTGGGAAAGAGCTGTGTACCCATCTCGTCAAGGCTGCCCACGCTGCGAGGCAAGCAACAGCTGCAGCTGCTGCTGCAGCCCAGGTTCCTGCACCCACACCTACGCAAGCTCCTGCAGCGGTGGCGGCATTCACATCCCCCATGGCTGTGTATGCCTTGGGCACCACCATCTTCGACCAGGGTGCGTCCTCCTCTCGCTCTTTGGTGTCAGACAATAACGTACTTCACAGACCTGGATGTGGAGGATCAGCTCCTCCCGTTCTAAGTGAAGTCGTTAGTTGTACTGTACCCGATGTAGTAGAGTCATTGCCTTCAATTTATGCCACAGACACCACACACGGTGCACCTCGAGCCATTCACACGCATCAGATAATTGCATTGTAAATCGGCTCACCTACAAGGCACTCGACATCCAGGGGTCCACAGCAATGAAAGAGGGCAGAGGATTCCAAGTCGTGGGTGGCGGCCTCGTCGAATTCACTGTGCGAGTGGCCAACGGATCAGTGCACAAAATATCCTTCGAAGCGCTACATACCCTGGGTTTCGCGATGAACTTGATCAGTATCCCCATGCTTGATACATGAGGCTTCCGGGGCAAATGGGGAAATGGGAGGATGACCGTCCTCAATGGCGGAAGGGCAGCTCACCCATACCGCTGGTAGCAGACGGCTCTACCAGGTGGTTGTTGTGGACGACGTTGTTGCTGCCATTGCAGGACCGGAACCAACCCACAGACGCGACAGGATGGCACAGACGGCTCGGCCATGCTGATGAACGTCGCATAGAACGAATGGCGACAAAGAATCTGGTCGAGGGGTTGGTGATTACGAAGAAAAAGTTGCTTGGCAAATGCAAGGATTGCATTTACGGCAAGCATGACAAGACCCCGTTTGATGACACGGTGGTACACGAAACGGAGCCACTGGAGTGCATCCACCTCGATTTGTTGGGGAGGGCGAGGGCACCGAGTTGGTCCGGCACCGTCTATATGATGCTTGTATCCGACGGTGGGACGTTGATGAAGTTCCCGCTGTTTTTGAATGACAAGCGGAAGGAGACAACACTCGCGGCCTTCGAAACATGGCTGGTGGAGGCGGAGGTCCAGACGCAGAAGAGGCTGCGCTGCATACGGGTTGACCAGGGGAAAGAGTTCGACAACGAGCTCTTCACAGCATTCTGCGTGAAGCGGGGAATACATGTTGAGATGACACCTAAAGACTCGTCGTCAGCGAATGGACATGTCGAGCGAGGGAACCAAACTGTTGTCGAAGGGACATGTACCCAACTCATCGACGCAGGCATGGACGCGCGTTTGTGGGCTGAGTCGGCGGCGGCCCATTGTTACGTTCGGGGGTTTATTCCCTCTTCGTGCCATCCCGACCAGGTTCCATGGTCTGCGTGGTTCCGTCAGAAGACCAGGACGGTGTACTGGTCAAGCTGAATATCTCGCACCTTTGCGCATGGGGGAGTATATGCTGTGTGAAGGACCTTGACAATGTCGAAGGGAAGCTTGGGCACCAGGGCTGGAAGGGGCGAATGGTGGGATACATGGGACGGCGGGGTTATCGCATCTACGACCCCACGCGTTGCCAGACCTTCGGAGTGCGCAACGTAATCTTTGAGGAAGGGGAACCTCACCGTACGCGCACAGAACCTACAGAGGACTTTCAGCCACCTGCGGAAATGTTTGACACTGTCGTACTGAAAGAGCCCACGCCTGACGCACCCGACCCACCTATAACCCCAGATCCCAAACCTGAGGCTGTCGCACCCGCACCTGAACCTGTCCCGCAAAATCACGATGCTGCACCAGCACCCGAAGCAGTCCCGCCACCGGTGGAGCCGTGTCCTACTCGCGTTCAGGCGACTACAGCTCGGATGATGGAGTCACAGGAAGCTGAGCAACGGTTCAATGAGGATAAAGTGCGAGGTATGGGATGGACAAACCTGCGTGCCGCCAGAAATTTGCTGCCCAGTGCTTTAGCCGTCCACCGTCATCTGCACGTTCCAAAGCCAACCTGTGCCATGCTGCAAGTCAAGATGTCTAGTCGGCTAGACGATCAGGCACGACTTGCGCAGGAGGACTGGCTGCGCAATGCTCCTCGCCCGACCGCCAACACCGCCGACGTGGATTGGGACACGTTCGACGATGCACTGCTATGTTCACCATGGGCGTTTGCCAGCGCAATCAAGGGCTCCATTCCGCGCTCCTACCACGAGGCAATGCACGAACCGGATACGTGGATGCCTGCGATGCGTGCTGAGTTTGAGCAGCTCAAGCGGAAGGGCATATGGAAGTTGGTCAACCTTCCTAAGGGAGAGCATGCCATTGATGGCATGTGGGTGTATGACATGAAGATGGATGGCACCGGAGACATGGTGAAGCCCAAGGGTCGGTACGTGGCGCGTGGTGACGAGATGGTGGAGGGCCGCGATTTTGAGGTGAAGTGGGCCATGGTAGCGAGGATGGAGTCCGTTAGGATGGTATTCACGGTGGCGGCTGTGAAGAGGTTGGTGATTCGCCAATGGGATTTTTCAGGCGCCTACCTCAACGGCACGATGGATCGTCCGGTGTACATGAAACAGCTGCAGGGGTTCACGAAGCAAGGGGAAGAGAGCAAAGTTTGTCTGCTTCTGCAACCGCTCTACAGGCTTGTCCAAGTGGGGCACATTTGGTATAAGCTCCTTGCAGAGGGCTATTGTGACCTGGGATTCAAAGAAAACCTCGCTGATCCTTGCATCAGAACGCACCAGCAAGGTGGTGTGTACACGCTCACCTCGACACATACAGATGACGTCCTCGGCGTATCGTCCTCAGAAGCAGAGAGTCGGTGGGTTGTGGATGAGTTTGCAGCGAAATGGGATCTGAAGGAGGTGGATGTCAATTTGCTGCTGGGACTAACGGTCAAAAAGCTAGGCGACGGATCAGTGTCGCTCAGCCAAACGACGTACTTCATCAAAGTTCTTGACCATTTCGGGTTTGCCGATCTGCCTCCGCTGTCAACCCCGCTTCCACCCAGCTATCAAATCCGCGCCGCTAAATCTCCACTCTCTCAAGAGGACGCAACCTTCATGCACGACAAACCTTTTCAAGCCATCCTCGGCACCATCATATGGGGGAGCAGTGGTACACGGCCCGACCTTGCTTATGCAGTTTGTGCTCTCGGTCACGTCCAGGCAAACCCTGCGCCCGAACACTGGAACCCTCTGATCGGAGTCCTACGTTATATCAAGGGCACACTTGATTATGGGATTCACTACACCTGCCCCATAGACACGAGCACCGGATCTGCCCTTAAACCCCAGGGCTTTGTGGACTCGGACTGGGCCGGTTGCGTGGATACGCGACGGTCCACGTCGGGATACGTCTTCTTTATGGGCGGTGCTCCGGTCTGCTGGTCGGCGAAACGGCAGGCCGTGGTTGCTTTGTCCTCCACCGAGGCCAAGTATATCACCCTGGCGCGGGGAAAACAGCAAGCCATGTGGATGAAAAATTGGCTCGCTGGCATGTTCCTCCCGCAAGAGCTCCCATTCGGCTTGCGCGGCGACAACCTCGGGTCCATTAGCCTCACGGAGACAACAAAGGGCCATGGGCTTTCCAAGCACATCAATACCCGTTGGCATTTCATCCGAGAACATGTTGCAGATGGAGAAATTGCCATCTCTTCGGTTCCTGGGAAGGACAACGTGGCCGACATCTTGACGAAGGCGCTTCCTCGCTCCACCCACGAGAAGATTGTCGCTCAAATGGGACTTGACTGGAGACGTAGAGATGCTGAACGCCAGGGGGAGTGTTGAGGAATAACTTCCCTATTGGGAGTTGGGCGTTCAGTGGTTGTGTGATATTTATTTGTTTCTTTTCTGATCCTCGTATAAAGGGGTTCGCCCCTGTCCACGACCCTCAGTTCCACACCATTACGTGCAACTGAGGATACGTCTTCTATTTTATCTACTGAAGCTTACATCTTACTTACATATACTCGTAGACTTATTATCGTCGTCTCTACAGGTTAATAGAATGAGTTCCACACCATTACGTGCGACTGAGGATGAGGACTTACTATCGTCGTCTCTACATGCCAGATGGAAGAGGAAACACAAAAAATTAGGCTGGAAAAGGGTTGCTCCGGTCGGATTTGAACCCCTGCCGGCTCGAACCGCGGAGTTAGTTTGAAATTGAACCGCGTAGCTCTCGCCTACCGTAGAATCTTGTGAATACAGTTGAAATTTATGTCAAGGACAGTTACAATAACTTTTCACCTTGTGTACTGACTCTTTTTAAAATATGTCTTCAATAAGATTTCATTTTCAGCATATGTTTTGCCTGTTCAGAACATATTGTCAACACATTGAGAACACATGCAAGATACATGACATGGGAAAAGTCTAGGCTCGAACCAGCCGGACGCCAGCAAACCGTTTGATGACAGTCGATCAAAGGGTGCTGGTGAAGCGGCTGGAGGATTCTAACCGGCTGCTAGTACGGTCAGGAGTTGCCGCGATTAGCCGATGACCCTTTGTTTTGACTTAGAAACAATTTCGTTGAGTCGAAAATTCAAACTATCTCAAATCACATTTGGAGGAGGCAGATCTTTTCCAAATGGTTCCAACTGGACATTCTATTGATTTTGAGGCATACTATGGTCGGCGGATTGGTCGCGGATGAATTTCGATTTTGATTTTCCATTGTTCGCCGGTGGCTCCGGCCATTTCCGGTTCAGTAATGTCATATACAGTTTTGCTGGGTCGGAGGGTATGTACATGTCAAATTTACAGCCGTTTGCAGAATTGATGACAGTAGCCGAGAAAAAAAAAAGAAAGAAGAGTTTTGATGCCGGAACTTGTTTTGCTCATTTCTCCTTCATTTCTGGTCCGATTAGGCTGAGAATAGAGGGGATCAAGAGGGTTTCTCAGGGCCTTCATAACAATACCATACTCACCTCCCAATTCACAGATTCAAGCTCGATGGTTTTTCCCTTGTAATCAATGGATTTGATGGATGTCCAATTTTATAACCCACATATCTCCTTCATTTCTTAATGGAATTACATAAAACTGGGAGCGGATTAAAACCCCAGTTCACCTGAATCTTCTATGTGCTTTTCGACCGTCATTGGTCCTCATCCTCCGGTGTAATGTGTGATTATGTTGAGAGGGGTTATAAACAGACTCAGGTAAATTCACCATTGCACACGATCAGTGAGTCACCTTTTTTTGTATACTGGCAAAACATTTGGTGGCAAATTGGGGCTTTCTAACATACCCACACACATGTAATTTCATCGAGAAATGAGGGAGATAGATGTATTATAAAATCGGACATCCATTAAATTCATTGATTACAAGGGAAAAATCATCAAGCTTGAATCTGTGAATTGGGTGGTGAGTGTGGTATGGTTGTGAAGGCCTTAGGAAGCCCTCTCAATCCCTCCTATTTTCAGCCTAATCAGACAAGAAATGAAGGAGAAATGAGCAAAACAAGTTCGGGCATCAAAACTCTTCTTTCTTTCTTTTTCTTGGCTACTGTCATGAATTACGCAAACGGCTGTAAAAGGGAAGAGAAAAAGACGAAAAAGAGTGGATCTAGTAGTCAAGGTCACGGTCACTGAGATTCGAGCTCAGATCTCCACAAGAATGCTTTACAAGTGGCACTTTTACATTTGGATACAGCGCTCTCCCAGTGAACTACATAGGGTGCTGTTTTTTATTCCGGTTTGCAAACATTGTTTCAAACAGGTGTTTATAAACCGGTTTATATATGGCCGGGCCTAAACTACTGGTTTTTAATTCAAGGTGGCAGTGCCTAGCCCCGCCAGACTGACCTGAAGTGAGCAGAAATGATAATTTTTTCAGCATCTGCTGGTCGTCGTTGGAACAAATGTGACCAATTCAAAGGCCAAATCATCTGAAATTGACCTTCTTACCTTCCGAGGACTCGCATTGTGCTATTATCTCATTCGAAATTGCCAATTTGTTGATACTCCTGTGGATTTGAGCCTGCATTCATTTTCGTTCCTGACCTTGGGAAAGTTACAGGGCGAAAAATCGCCGCAACACAGTAATTCCAGCACTTTTAAGTGAGTGTTTATAAACACCCTGTTTATAAACGAGGAATAAAAAACTGTTTATAAATGGCTGGGGAATTATAAACAGCACCCTAGAACTACACAAGCATATCTGCCATCTACCTACGTGCGACAAATACTTAACTAAACCGAGATGAACCCCAGGACATTTATCTGTATGACAAGACTCCGGCTGTGCATCGATTCCAGTATGGACACTTCAGGCAAACTGTTATATCCCTGCACATTCTGACCCTTTCTACACAGCTCCGGTTTTCCGGAGCTTCCCGAAGTTCCCATCACTTCCGGTCATGCCTTATTCCAAATGATTACTAAGCCCATCATAGCCACTCCTTCCTTACGACTCTCCGGGCTTCCAGGACCATTGGTCATTTCCGCCTAGCCATTCCGCTCATTTCCACCTTCCGCATTCTCAGGCATATCCACCATTCTATTCCCTTCCATTTCCGCAACCTCCAGCACAGCCACCTGCTCCGGTTCGATCATCCTTTCTGTGGAACCTTACCATCTCCATCACCGTGCTCTACAATCCGTTCTGTTCCGCCCAACCGGCTTGTCTTCTTCCGAGGACTCTCCAGGGATGTTCCCACGCTTCCGGTCAGGTTCGTATGCTTGCAGGCCTTGCGATGATTTGTTCCCACGCCTCCGGAGCCTCCGGCCCTCCGGCCCTTTTCCGCAGTGGATCAGTTGGCCATCCATTCGAATGCTTCCATCCTCTCAGCTCGTTTCCATGGCTGCGCCTCCGGTTCCGCTCCGAACCGATCGGACCCTCCGGCCCTCCGAACAGCCCTCCGGAAGCTTCCCACGGTTGTCCATGTGTCCGCTGCCAAGCGGGTTTGCATCATATCATATTACTATGTCTTTCCTTTTATCCGTCTTCTTCTTTATTGTGTCTTATAAATCTTTCCCATGCATTTCCTTTTTGGGACACTACTTATTGTTACGTTCCCAAGTCTCCTGACTTATCCATTTACAGTATTACAATAAAGGACTTATCTATATAATCCCAGTAGATTACATTCTGTACTCTATCTGGAAAATTAATGTTATTCCATGGCTTCCTTCATGGACTGAGTCTTCCTTCAATCTTGTCTTCATTCCGGAGTCTTCTCGACACCTCCGGATCTTGTTTGTCTTTGTTATTCTTTCCTCCGGTCATCTGCATTCTTGGCCGAATCCCTTCCGCTTCGTCCGGAGCCTCTTCGGTTCCCTTCCGGGCATCCTCCAAGTCTCCCGCACTGTCACAGATCAATCCCGGTTCCCACGCCCTCCTTCCGGAACGCTTCCGGTCACACGGATCCCATCCGGGATGTGCATCGCTTCCACAAAGTCTGTTACATTTGCGTTGGGCTCCAATGGAGTTTGTTCGCTTCCACCAGCTTCCTCCGGATCACTCCGCACCCTTCCGGTACCCGTCCGGGCCCATCGGGGGTCACGTGGTTACCTCCGGAATCTTCTATCCTCATTTGTTCTCTGTCTTGTTTCGGCTCGATAGTCAGACAGTTCGCTCACCCTTCCAAGCTGTGGTGTTGCGAGAACAGCCGACAGGAGAACCTCCGGTCTTCTTCCTGACGCTCTGGACTTGTGTCCACGTCCGGAGATCCCAGAGGTCTCTCTTTCCTCTTTTGGCTCGGCATATAACACAAACTTGAACCCTGAGTGGGGAACTCAAAAGCATCGAAATAATAATCCACAACCGGCACTGATTCGAACTCAGATCTCTGTTTGAATTTTGTGGGGACCCGCCGAGCATGAAACAGCCTTCTTCCACTAAGCTATGCTATGCAAAGACGGCACTATCAAATATTTGTATGGATTCAAACTGGTCAGAGGTCACAGAACTGATATCATGTTGATTCTGCCTTGAGTCAGAGACGATCCTGATTAATGTTGATTGAGATTGTAGGTTGTAAATCACCGTTGTATTGATGTTCAAACATTCAGAGAAGCAGTCGTTTTGGATGGGATATCCTGTCGTGATCAAGATCGGCTCAGGCGTTTCTTTGATTTTTTCGCAAGTACTGTATTCGGATACGCGAGTGTGTCAAGTAAGTAGCTGGTTGCACCGTTCCGAGCGTGAAGGGATTGAAATCGCAATTGACACCCAAATTATAATGGAACGATGGGTATTTTGAACGCGGAACCGAGTTTTGAGCGGGGCGGGGGACGTCATTTAACCGGTTGGATTAATGTGGTGTGGTGGGTGCGAACTTGGTGGTTAGCATCGAGCTTTCGGGCGAGGCGGTGCGTTATAGCCGGTTGCGTGCGGGGAGTCCGAGTCCGAGTCCGCCCGTAATTGCAAGCGTATGTAGTCCCAGCTGCGGAGTAAGTATCGCATATAGCTTGGGTATTATAGCGCATACTGCCCCGCACGGTGGGTACGCCCGATGGCCTCCCACGTTAAATAAGGGTGTGGTGGGTTGGTTGATAGAGTGTGGTGATGGGGGAGGTAGATGGTAAGAGCTAACATATAGCTAGTGCCGACCATTCAGCTTGGACTCAAGGTTGTCGTGCGTAGAGGGTTCGACAGGAGGTATGCGGAGTGAGACTTGAGTAGGCACTAAACAATGATAGCGATCTAGAGCCTTGAAGGCTCTAGATCTGCTGCTCGTTCCCGCATTTGCTCCCACACAAAATGTATCCGGATCCGCTAGGAGCCAGATTATATGTGCCTTGGAACTGAAGCAAAAGGGGGAGGATGGAAGGCCAAGAAATGGCACAGCACAAATCAGCGGTGAATGCACAGACGAAAAGGAACACGAAAGTAAACAATGTCAAGGAGTCTCTGAGAGAGAAGAAGCTTCACAAGCTCAGATCCAGGAGCTGCAGGTGGCACAGAGATCTGTCCTGTACGAAACAGCCTCCGTAGGCAGCATGGACACCTTTCCATATCACAAAGATGTAAAGAAAAAGAGCCCTAGGTAAAGGGATAACTGGCAGAGTCTCGGAATGGAAAATAAAATGTGTTATTAGCACTCACTTGTAGCGCAACAGACTGTGTGAACTGGAACGGTATGTCTGTCGATATCTCTCCAATCTAAGACTCCAGAGATTTGAGGCTGTAGTAAGCGGTGGGTGCATCAAAAACGGAGCTGATTGGTCCTGAATCCCGATTTGTGCAGACCACAAGCCAGAGTGTCTTCAGGTAAGGGGCCTGGGAGATGTCTTGGAGTAGGCCAGAGGCACAGTAGAGCAAAAGCACATGGGGTTCCGGCAGCTAGCGCACCAGCCTGATGTCGAGGCAAACTTCGAAGGTAGATGTGATGCCACACCGGTCACGATTCTCATGTTGCGCTGTAGTTTACTGCGCCGCGGGGCACCGTGTCTTAGCACTAAATGTTTGCGGTATATAAATGCAAATTCAAAAAAAAAAACTGGTCACGGATCACGTCGTGTCTTGCCATACGGGGCATTCCGGAAGGCGCTGGAACCTCGCTCCTTTGCTTGTCCTCTCATAATCTCATGATCAAGCCATTCGTGCCTCAGGCCAGGATTATCTCGAAGAGGACGACCCAGCAAAACTGTATAAGACATCACTGAACCGGAAATGTATGACTGGTTGCCCTGGACAAAACCCTGGTGGTCATGCATGGTCATACATGGTCATACGTGGCCATGCGTGGCCATACATGGTCACTCGGTGACCATGCATGTTCAACGCGTGTCACATAAATGGTGTTT
Source organism: Mycena maculata (assembly GCA_029448575.1). Taxonomy (NCBI): domain Eukaryota; kingdom Fungi; phylum Basidiomycota; class Agaricomycetes; order Agaricales; family Mycenaceae; genus Mycena; species Mycena maculata. The sequence goes on from JARJLG010000003.1 coordinate 643,757, forward strand.
TCTACACAGCGGCCTGCATACCAATGTACCATTCATGACCATTGCATTTATGAGTCACCACCCATGACAAATTCATAGCCCATGGATGGTCTCATGCGTGGCGGGTATGGATTTGCCACATGTGGCCACACATGGCCATTTGTGCGCCATTAATGACAATGAATTCTCGCATTTACACCGAAAATGGGCTGCCATTTTGTTTGGCCTCAAACCTTCCCGCTCTAGGGATGTAGTGATCGACTCCTATTGTACGGATGTGCTCTTCTGCCCGACCCCACCGCCCGCCTCTGACCCCTGCCCAAGCCTTGGTCCCTGTCAGCTGATGGCATGAACACCCCCTTCTCATCCTCCATAGTCATTATTGGAACATGAATATGCAGTCTTCTGCGTACCGACAACCTGGTATGGCTAAACTGAGATGTCTCTCACTCAAAACGCTCACGTCCTTTACCAGCTCTGTTCCCGAATCTGGACCTCCCCCCTCAACTCGGGTTGCCCCAGGTATGCATAATCTCTTTGGCAGAGATTGTCACAGCCATCTGACACATACCAGCCCCTTTTCCATTGCAAAGAAGTTTACAACATAGCAGAGAACACACCTGGCTGGCTATCGTACAGTAAAAGCCACCAAAAGACTTGCAGGTAGCACATCCACCCTAGGAGGAATGGTGTTAAGGAGAAAGACAAGTGGCTGCACTGCAACTGCATGGTTGCCGAAAACGGTGCCGAAACTAAAAGAAGCAACATTTAGGGGAATTATAGCAGGCCCAAACGGGACTGATCGACAGGCCCAAACGGGATGCAAAATAAACAAGTAACGGCATACATGTGCCATTGATGGTAAGGTCCAGGGTCCAAACAAGTGCTCGAACCTGGTATGTGTGGCCATTTAAAGGACACGAAATGGGAGCATAGATGGCCATGGGTCCCAGACTTGTTGCCATGTATGGCCACGCATGGTCACGTATGGCCACTCATGGCCACTCATGGCCATGCGTGGCCACGAGGGTTTTGCCCAGAAACGACCGTCATAGAAATGGCCGGAGCCACCGGCGAACAATGGGAAATCAAAATCGAAATTCATCCGCGACCAGTCCGCCGGCCATAGGCATACGAGATAAATGGGACCTTCCTGGAGTGCATTTACTTGCGGCGGAATACCCACCGCCGCTATTTCGGATATCCGGCATTGAAGTTGGAGGAGAGGACGCGGCAGTTCATCTCGGGGGAGGTGATCGATTTGACATGAAGTTGAATTCTCCTAGACCACGAAGCTAATACACCTCTGTTATCCTAATTCCCTCATCCCTCTAATGATAATAAGTAATCAGAGCGCATTCAACACGTCAGATGAGACACACCGGAAAAATCGAATATTCAGCTCAGCTGATTGTTAACTGAAAAGATCCTTTTCAGCAACCTATTCAGCCAGCGGCATTTTTGCCATTGGCTCGGCATTTTCCGAGCCAATGGCAAAAATGCCGCCAGCTGAACATGTTGCCGAAAGTAGTGTTTTCAGGTGACGATTAGGCAGCATAATCCGAGCTGAATATTCACTTTTGCCGGTGTGAGATATTCAATTGTAACGGCACGCTCGCGTCGCGCGTGACCGCTCCTGTCTTTGTGCGCCGCACAATCCCAGTCTCTTTCTGTTTGCCACCATGCTTTATTCGAACTGCGGCCAATTTTCAGCATGGCTATGCATCGACGGGAAAGAGACCACAGAATACGAAGTCGTAACCTCTGAGGACAAGAAAACCATTACTTGCTACATCGCCTCGGAGCTCGGAAAAGTCGGTACTACTCTAGCTCATCCGTCCCAAGCACTCATCTCACGGACCGGATATCCAGAAATTTAGTGTCCATTGCACAAACATGTCGTACAACGGAGTTACCGCCGCATGTGTTAACATGGACGGAAACGCTTGTGGGAGTCAACTGCTTTATGCGCGCTCGCTGCCGGAAACCAGAATGAACGACGGGATCTCGGATGGCGCCAGCGTGCGGCCGTTCATGTTCTCTTCTCTGTCACTCACAGGTGGTGTTTTCTCCCTTTTATCTTCATCTCTGACTGGAATCGCGCTATCGCAGACGACGACAATTTTCTCGCGGCGTCATCGAAAGAAGATCTTGGAGTTGTTAAACTTGTTGTCAGCCCAAGAGAAGTCACAGAACGAGATGTGGCTCCAGTACGGCGGTCTCTCCTAGAAGTCAAGTTACATGAAAAGAGTAAGAAGGCCGTGACGCAGCAAATAACGTTGGTGGTTGCTTCACGGCCAGGCGACATAAAACCTGATTACTCTCGTAGACTGGCTAACCCCGTTTTGCTTGCAACGCCTGAGACCTTCGTAAACACCAGATGTCTGGGCCCCGACATCGTTACTTTCAAGTGGAAGTACAGACCGATTGGTGCGCGCCAACTACCGAACTTTCGCCCTCGCCGATCTGATGCTCTTGCATCCCAGCAATCCTCCAAGCGAACGGAATCGCGCCCCCACCTCCGAACCTTAAGCGGAAGGCGTCCCCCGAGCCCGTGCGCTCGCCGGCGCCGGACGACGACTTGGAGGAAGAGAGGGTCCTGCGCGTGCGTACCATTCTCTGCCCACATCCTACCCTCCTACCTCAGCGCCTAATTTTTCGGCGCCCACCAGGAGAAACTGAAAGCGTTGGAGGCGAAGCGGGTGAAGAAAGAGAAGAACGTGCCGCGCGTGAAGAGTGAAGCGGGGGCGGTCATAGACTTGACGCAGGAGGGGCCGCGGAGTAAGAAGGTGAAGTTGGAGACGGGGAAGCGGCCGTTTGTTTCGGGGGAGGTGATCGACTTGACGTAAGTTCAGGTCGATGGGAGACGCTTTATTTTGTCTGGGGTTTATCTTGTTTCTTTCATTCACCGGGAAGCAACTACATATCATGTATGTACCATTATGACGCACTGTACAAGAGTTCACGGCCCCGCTATATGTTTACATTAATTTTACAACTGTATCGCATAGTGTTTATCGAGCATGTAATGCACTTATTTGACTTCCAGCAAGATGCGTGGCAAGACTACAGACGGTCGCAGCATATATGCCAGAGCGTGGTTGCCTCGTGGTCGGCAGCGTGCACCAAACTGGAGGTATGGCCCCGTTGTGTAGTGTAGGTAGGTGCAAGGGTCGCCCACAGAGCGATACCACTTGCGAGGGGCAAAATCCCGCACTGTCTCGAAAAAGCTTGCATCTTTCGAATGAGTGCAGTCGATAAATTAGATTGACCACAGCGCAAAATACATAAGAACAAGAGAGAGAGCACGTTCAACGAGAGATCTAGCGCGGAGGGGAATTCAATCCACCTTCCTAGCCCACTTGCGGCCCCCGAGCGCCGGCGACTGCGGCGGCGGGGTCGCGGCGCGCTGCTGCCACGACGCGGGCGCGGGTTCGTACGCGGGTACGGGCGACGCGCGCGCTTTCTCCTTCGCCTTGTCCGAAAGCGGGGCGTGGGCGTCGTCGCGGCCCCAGTACATCCACAGCTGCGCGCCGAGGACGACGTTGAGCACGAGCGCGAGCGCGAAGCCCGCGGCGACGACGCTGTCGCCGACCTCGGTCGCGGTGGTGAACAGGCGCGCGAGGCAGCCGGTGATCTGGGCGATGACCGCGAAGGCGGAGAGCTGGCCCGTGGACTGGGCGCGATGGTTTTGGCGGATTTGGGGGAGCTTGGAGAAGAGGGAGAGCGGGAGGGTGGTGACCTGGAGGATGGCCAGCAGCGGGAGTGGGACGAGGTAGACTGTGAAGCCGAAGATCCCCAGTCCCAGATAGGCAATTACGGCGTTGGTAGTCTTGTCGGCTGTCCCGGGGGAGTAGAGAATTATAAGGAGGGTAATGATGATGTTTTGGATAGTCAGGAAGAGATTCTCTCCGTAAGTCGAGAAGGGGAACTCGTTGCGGGATGCGTATACAAGCGTTATGGCGTAGGAAAGCGTCTCTAGAATGTACGCCGGGAGCGAGAGCCCACGAGCGGATTTTGCGCGCACAACTATAGAAATTTACATGTCAGACTTTTTGCTAAATTGGGAGGAGAAGTAACAGACTAAGGAGAAGTTGGGGAACCTTCACTATAGATCCACCGACGACAATTCCAATTCCCAGTCCTTTGGATATGGAGTATTTAATGCATTTTATATCGCCAATATCGAGATTTTCGATGAGTGACGTGTAACATTCCTGGAATGCGGGTTAGATTTGGCGGTAGAATACAGGATAGAATGCAACCTTGCCAACTATTGACACGCCTAGATGGCGAATAAACCACGGGAGGTTGCGAGTAATGCTGGTCATGTCTAAAGGAATCCAGACTCCAGAGGATCACTGGAAGCCGCAGCCAATCATACGCAAATAGCATTGCTTCTCGACGCTGGTCATCTCTTCGGCTGTTCAAATCCCCTGGAAATTCCAGAGACTCAAGATTTGGGCGCTTCTATGTGCAAGGGCTCTAAAACCCCCGGGCTGGCTATCCAAAATTCCTAAGAATAATTCCGACCCCGAGTTTTGCAACCGTGCGACTGACTACATCAAATTTCCCGGAAGGGATCCAGGGTCTTACCAAAAAGCAAAGTATTGGAGGTCTTGGCCAAGTCGTGCACGTGCAGCGCAACATCCGCTCACCGGTCAAACCCAGTGAAAAAGCCATCCTGGGATTTCTTGGTAGATCTTGGTTTTTGATGTCGACGAGAAAATGGTGGCTGATCCTGGGACATGTTGGGAGATCCTAGACCCCAAGACATCCCAAGATGGCTTTTTTGCTGGGGGTCAGATTCGGGCTATGGGTTCCCGATTATTGAACCGTGAGGAATTCGTGACAAGGTAAGTGGTCGTCCGTGGGGCGGACTCGCGAGAGGAGAGAGGAAGAAGAAATGGTGCTTCGCCGTGGGCGTGCTGTGCGCGCCGAGAACAGAAATGCAGAGAGGAGAAGAATGGGGTGGGTGTGCGGCGGGCTCGGCTGACTTAGGGACTGGAGCGGGGAAGTCCGGTTGGAAGGGAACGGGACGGCCGAACCAGGAAGAGACGTGGAGTGAGAGGATCATCGTCGACAGGTTAGATTGGTGAAATCTAATCTACCCACTACCTTGCTCAAGTCCCAATTCACAAGTAGTTCACAAGTAGAGTCTTGGAGTCGTATCCAAACATCGCAACAACCTCTTCATTCACCGGCCAAAGTCGGGCTAGTGGTTCCCGATTGTATTATTAAACCGTGAGGGAGAAAACTCCAAGGTTACTCCCCTCCGGAAAGGAGTGCATACCCTGAGCTCCCACTGCGCATTTGCCAAGATGATTCCAATCATATCAGGTCGGGTTTCCTCCCTTCGAGCATCCCGACGGGTCGCCTCGTGAGAACCTGCGTAGAAACTGGTTCGTCTGAGCGTATGGTTCAACGTTGTTGCTGAAAGAATACTGAATGCATGTACATTCAGAACCGTATGATTTTTTCCCAGCCAGAACTTCCAATTGCAGCCAAGTACATGTGCCCATGACAGCCCAAGGGTTTATCCCATTATAGTTGTTTGATCCTTCCGCATTCTCACCCAACAAGCGCCCAGCGCTCTCGCTTCAGCCACGCAGAGCTACGCCTAGGAAGCAAGGAGAACTGCGAAGCGTCGGGTAATCGGACGGTCATTGGTTTCGGACCGAAGGTATTTGTCCCTGTTGACCGGTAGCGTTGACCCGTTCCACCATGTCTCTCCCCGCCATCTACCCCGGTTCTCCCCCCGATAATGTGGGCTCCCCGGATTCACCAGAAATGTCCGATGCGGAGGATGCGGAGGATGAGGAGGACTGGGAGGACTACAAGCCTGGGGGCTACCACCCTGTCAAGATCGGTGATCCCTTCTCCGACAATCGTTACGTTGTAGTGCGCAAGCTGGGCTGGGGGCATTTCTCGACCGTGTGGCTCGCATGGGACAGCAAGTGCGTACTAGTTTCTCTTCGTTGCGCGCCGAAATCGTGTTGATGCGGCCGTCCGGACAGGATGAAACGCCATGTAGCATTGAAAGTCGTCAAGTCGGCGGCGCGCTACACCGAGACCGCGTTGGACGAGATAAAGCTCCTGCAACGACTTATAACGTCGAGCACGCCAAACGGCGCCTCGAACCACCCCGGAAGATCACATGTTATCTCGTTCCTGGACCACTTTCGCCATACCGGCCCCAATGGCACCCACGTTTGCATGGTCTTCGAAGTCCTGGGTGAAAGCCTGTTGGGTCTCGTGAAGCGGCATCAGGCATGACTTGATCTTGCCGCGTCTTCAGCACAACTGAGTTTCGCGCAGAATAAAGGTGTTCCGATGATCCTAGTCAAGCAAATAGCAAAGCAGGTGTTGCTGGGCTTGGACTACATGCACCGGTGTTGCGGCGTAATCCACACTGGTCCGCTTCATCCGTTCCCTTGTCTTCCGTCCCCTCACCGGCCCGCGTCCAGACATCAAGCCAGAGAACGTTTTAATACAGATAGACGACGTCGAATCTATTATTCAGGCTGAGCTCGCGCTCGCATCAGCCTCCCCTTCGAGCTCTGCCCCGAAACCGAAGATAATAGGTGTCCCGCCATCCCAAGGTCGAGGGGGGAACCAGACGCCGCGCACGCAGTCGTCCATCTTTGTGTCACAACCCCTGCCGTCACCCAAGAGCAGCGGCAGCCTGAGCTCCAGCTACGTTACCTCCGGGAGCGCCGACCGATGGGGTCTGGGTATGACGCGAATAGAAGCCAAGAGCCCCGTCACGTCAAGTCCAAGTTCCGAACTCGACTTGGTGTCGCTCTCGATATCGCCAAAATCCGTACACCCCCCGCAGAACGGCCCCTCTCTGCTCTCGCAACAAGCGCCGTCGGCGAGCGGCTCTAAACCCGTTCCGGTTCCGCCGCATCCCGGTGCAATGGATGTCGACTCGGACGAACGGTACGCTAATGGACTGGCGGATAGAATAACGGTAAAGATCGCGGATCTCGGAAATGGTGCGCTCCCGAGCGTGTATTCATGGTCCACCCGTATTAACCGCATTAACAGCGACGTGGACACACCACCATTTCACGGACGATATCCAGACACGACAATACCGCTCTCCGGAAGTCATTGTCGGTGCCAAGTGGGGCACGAGTGCTGATATCTGGAGCGTCGCCTGTGTTGTCAGTCCGCGTCTGTATTCATAGCTTCACCCGTACTGAGCGCGCGATGCAGATCTTCGAGCTGCTAACAGGAGGGGACTATCTCTTCGATCCCGCGAAGGGTTCCCGATACACCAAAGACGACGATCACATGGCTCAGATAATGGAGCTCATGGGCGAGGTCCCGAAGAGCCTTTCGCTCGGCGGGAAATACAGCTCTGAATTCTTCAATCGACGGGGTGAGGATCCTCATCCACCCGTGGCCACATAGCAAACAACTGATACATCCTTCCCCAGGCGAACTGCGACACATATCCAAGCTGCGATTCTGGCCGCTCGACCTCGTGCTGCACGATAAGTACCTCTTCCCGAAGCCGGAAGCGGACGCGCTCGCGTCATTCCTGACGCCGATGCTGCGCCTGCACCCGGAGAAGCGCGCCAAGGCGAGCGAGCTCGTGCACCACAACTGGCTCGACGGCGTCGCCGTCCAGGGCGAGCTCGACGTCATCCGGCGCGCGGAGCGCGAGGAGATGGGCGCGGCGGGTCTAGGGCTCTCGCCGGCCGTCGTCGACTCTGCGATGGTCATGGCCGTTGCAGGCCTCGCGGCCGAGGCCGCCGCCGAGCCGCACGAGACGAAGGAGGAGAAGATGCAGCGGACGCAGACCGAGGCGGACGCGCTCAAGCCCGTCGAGGAGATCCACGTGCCTGCGGCGCCCAAGTAGTAGCTTGGGTCCCCCCGCCGCCGCCAGGCGGGATTCTGGCGGCGGCCGTTTTGCATGTGCTCTGTATGTATGGGCACTCGTACCAGTCTCTCTGCGGCGTTTCTCTAGAGGCGAGGCGTGTACGTAGTGTCGAATATCAAGTGTATGTATTTTGCTGACGATTTGATACCAAGTCTCTGACACGACACGATTGTGAGCGTGCCTGGAGCTGGAGCGCTATCCTCGGGCCGGCCCTGCGTGCTGAGAGCAGATCAAATGATCTCCACAACCAGCGGCTTTTGAAATTGGCGCTGTCCCGTGTTGAAACGGCCGCTCACGACATATTCTCTGCGGTCAAACACAAATGCGCTCGTCGTCACCTAGCGTCGCCACAACTTCCTTCCTTCCTTCTGTGCTTCGGCAAGAACGTTTACCAGGCGACTCAAGCGCAACCCATGGATATTTAATCGGAGATCGCCTTTGGGCCAGAGGCCTGGTATTATCTCTCAGACCAGTGAAGGAGCGAAACATTAGAGATAACTAGTCTCTGGGGTGGGTATAGGAGGTAAATTCTATGCGACAAGTCCAGTGAGAAATGGTTCGGGAAAACCCAAAAAAAGTTCGAGTCATGACCAGCACCGCAGCTTTCTGTTGCTTAGTCCCTTGAGGATCGGGTCAAAGCGCTCGACAACAGGCCCCGGGAAGCTCCACCAAAGGATGGTCCCCAAATTTCCTCAAATCCAGCCTCAAAAAGCCACTTGTCGGGGTCGTTTGGGGTCTCAAAAAGCCACTTTCGGACAAGGGTGGTCACGTGAATTTTAAATTTCGCCCAAATAATCGTAAAAAAATCTCCGGTGCACCTGGCGACACACAAATGTGGGTAACAACACTTTGGAGCTTAGTATTTGTAGTCTGTCTGAGTGGTTAAACCTGTATATTTTCTCTCTTTTATCAGATGACTGCCGGAATTCTGTCACCCCCTGTGCCATTTTTTTGTCAGATCGGACCTCGAAAAGCCACTTCTCGGATAAGCCTCAAAAAGCCACATTTTGGACAACGAAATTGCAAATTTTTGCCCTCAAAAAGCCACTTTTGCGGATCATCCTTTGGTGGAGCTTCCCGGGGCCTTCGACAACCTCCGACATAGTTGGCCGGTCATTCGCCACCATGTCGTTGACGAGAGGCTTCATAACCTCGGAGACTTATCATCGCCGAGGATCCAGCCATTCAACTGCGCTCCGTCATGGTTCAACTTGACACATCGGCTTCTCTGATCATATTGCCCAGATAATAGACGTCTATTGGGAAGGGGTTGCCAACGAATTTTTTCGCCTTTCTCTTCGGTGGCCTCAATCTCAGGAACGGTCTTGTCACCTCCCCGGACGGTTTGTGCCATCGGCGAATGATCATTAGGCGAGTATCAGATAGAAAGACCCAAGTCAACAAGGTAGTATTTTGACTAATGCTTCGCTCTGCCAGAAAAGTCTGGGGTGCCATACAAGGGAGTTCCTTGCAACCATCATAATGCTGAAGTTCATACAGTCACTATTTTAACCATGAATTCAATGACGAAGAATAGTATGTATATAACTGACCGAGGGGGAAGGGATCGTCGTGCATGAACTTGAGACTGGAATATGTTGAATTCACATTGATTCAACTACTTGAATGATTTGTATATTTCAAAAACTTGTTGGAAATATTCCACTGCTTCCCCAGATGTATCGAAACGAGGGTCATTATACTCGCGTAGCCAAGCCATGACAATCAGTCATCTGTTTTTATCGCCCGGAATTCGAAGCATGTCGTAGATCGGTACGCAGTGATACTTGGTGATTCAACGGGTTCAAGTTGGATGCCAGTTCCGGGGAAGAGAAATATTCCCCAATTTCACCCAGGGGGGTACAACTTCTGCGCTTGAGAGTGAAAAAAGTGCCATCGGAAATTCGAATCACATCCAATAGTGGGCCGGGCAACGAGCAGCCTCGTTGTTGCATCAGTATGCATCCAGTTGGAGAGTCTTGCCGGACGGATGATATTGTTTCATCTATTATTATGCTTCTGCGATCACTTTACAGCTGTTCCCGAAAACTATGAGACACCGTGAAGTTTTTTTGCGCCGGAGATACCACAGAAAACTTTTGATGTAGTGATAAGGATTACTCTTTTTGAACTGAAGTCCGAATCTCAATTGATTCCCGGCTGATTACCGTTTTTTCTTCCGCATTTTTCGTGTCATCATTGTCGTCTCCCCGCCGCCCGCCTGCCTGTATTCCACCACCTGATTTTGAGCCGGTAGAACATGGTAGAAGGAGAGATTACCGCGATCAATGATTTTTGAGTCGAGCTCCCGAAATAGTAATCCCTATCACTACATCAAAAATTTTGTGTATCTCCGGCGCAAAAAAATTGCGCGGTGTCTCATAGTTTTCAGGAACAGCTGTAACCTCTTGGTTGAATTTGGGTTGAATCACAGACCGTGGGAACGATAAGTTGGTTCCCGAGAGCCAGAAAAGGCTTGATTCGAGTGATCGAGAGAATAGGGTTTGTGCCAGGTTCCTACCCAGCCGCGGTTACGAGGTTCATATACAGAGTAGCGGGAGTTCAATTGATATCTCAGAAATTGAATTGATTGGCTGTTACATTTGATGTGTGACCAGACAACGTGATGTGATAGAGTGACCAAGAACAGGGATGAACCTCTCCACAGCGGCTGGAAGAAAATATATACAAACAACATAGCTACAATTCCTGGAAATCATAGCTAAAATCATTCCTCACCTTCCTCACACTGAAATAAAATGATTGTCAGGCCTCAGTGCATTTGGAATACATCTAGAAGTGGGACAAAGGAGGAATATTGCTTCTCCGCAACCTTAAATAAAAGGATTCCCGCCAACAGCACCGTTTCAGCTGATCTTTGGTGAAACAGTCTCACAAGGGACTGATTTTGCCCTTGTAATTTTTTTCGTGAACTCCAATACCATGCAGATAGACCCACTGGAGCACTTAAAGTATTTTATTTGAGATGAGCATCGGCCCTCAACGATTTTAGCTGTGATTTCGAGAAGTTGTTGCTATGTTGTTTGTATATATTTTCTTCCAGCCGCCGTGGAGAGGTTCATCCCTGTTCTTGGTCACTAATAACGCAGTCACATCACGCGGTCCGATTTTTCCGGTTAGTCATTTCTCTGTATTCAATTTTGAAAAACTACTACTCTGTATATGAACCTCGTAACCACGGCTGGGTAGGAACCTGGGTTTGTGCATGAGCGGATCGTCGGAGATCACGCGTCGCTTCTTGTTTCGCTCCACGACCATCGTCTCGACGCCGTCGATCCGACCTTGCTTTGCCCTCCTTCCTCCCTCCGGAAATCTTTACATGCTTCTAGGGCCAATGTTCAGGAATCCGGGTATCGCGCACAGGATCCCTCACATTACTATTTTAGCCCCTGATGTGTCCACGCACCCTGGTATGGAATGATTGTTGATGCTGGCCGCATTTTTGGCGTTTTGCCTCCAGGAAAAATTCTGGATATGTGTTCATAATATGGGCATGCCCATGCCAGTTCTAGGCTGAATTCCTGTGCTACATCGTACAAAGAAAATGAAAATGAACGTTTTTGATGGACTTTTCCCACACGCCAAAACGCCTGCCAAAGTCGATTCCACATGTGGTTCCATCATCGGAAGGTTTATATCTTTTACACCACAAGTCTGAAAAACCTGAAAATATTTGAGGCCATAGAAAAGACATGAATACGCTCACGACCAGGTGCCGAGAGTAATCTGGCCCGTATACACAAAGTTATCGCCCGCGATCAAAGTCATGGACAGAAGGGGGGCTAAAATAGTCAACAAAGCCCAACGGACCAACTCAATCTTGATCCGCTGCACGCGCGCTTGACGTTCTCTGCGACATTCGCGGTTGGGACCAAAGTCATATTTCCCCATGCGCCAACAGTTCTTACAAAGTAGTGGGCCAGCTATCAGTAAGCCCGTTGGTAAATTTAAATAGGCCTTTGTAGTAACTTGAATGGTCTTGAATCTTGTTGTAGGTTGGTTCACTCTGAATTCTCCGTGGTCAGCATCTTGATCTTCTGCCCGGTCCCCTCAAATGGTGACCCTTATGACTCGGCATTCATTATATTTGGCTTCTTCGACATTACTAACAAAAGTGATACTTCCCCATGCACCAACAGATCTTGTCAAGCTACCGGTAAGTCGCTTGGTAAGTTCAAGTACGGCCTGTGTAATCAGAAGCTGAATGGGCTCATTTAAAAACCGACTGTCTTGCAGATTTTTTTTCTATCATGGCCTTCTCAAAGCTCAAGATTTGGCTCGTTGCCGCTACTTCTTTCACGGTGACTTTCGCTGCAAATAATAGCTTTAATCTGACACCTTTCACTATCGACCTCAGCAGCGAAATCCCACGATTGAATGTGCTCATGAACAACACTTGCCTTCCTGCGACGGCTCTGTATTCTGGTGTTGGCCCTGACAAAGGAATTGAACTCAATCTTATTGCAGAGCTGCGGAACGAATGGCCAGAAATTTTTGACTGGGAAACACAGCAGGCAGAATTGAACCAGTCAGCAGCAATTTTTTTCTTCTCTTCTTGCTTTCATTGACCTGATCGTCACACCCAGGTTTGCACAGTTCACCTCGGTCATTGAAGGGCAAACCGTACATTTTGTGCATGAAAAGTCGAAGGAAGCCGACGCCATTACGGGTTGCCAGGTAATTTATGCCTGCCTCCTTGGCCGAAATCTGACGTGGTTCCGTAGGCTCTTTCCATGAGTTTGCCCCAGTGATCAATCCATTGACCGAGTCCTGGATAAGCTCCGCCAGGAAGAAGATGTCATACAACGTCGTAGTTCTGTCTCTCCCAGGCTTCGTTTTTTCTTCTGCGCCCCCTGCAAATTGGACAGTAGATGATACCTCAAGAATATACAACACCCTCATGACCGAGGTACAGTGTAACTCTCTCGGCCGTCCAGAACGTCACTGAACAGCGTGGCACTGCATTTGATACCATCAGCAATGCTTATTTCATGGAACAGACTACCAAGGTGTGAAAATTCCCTGCCGCAGTGTGATCATTGTAATTTATATCCGCAGCCGAATGACATTGGATTTGCTTTATACGACAGCCCTGTCGGTCAACTAGCCTGGATCGGCGGGAAGATGAAACTATGTACGTGTCTCGTGCTCCTTTGTCAATTCAAGAAAAGTAAACTCAATGAATTTCACAGGGTCAGACCCCCGCGCAGGAACCCCTCCGTCTGTGCTCAACAATACAGTGATTCTGACCTCTGTCTCGCTGTACTATCTCACAGGCTCGTTCCTGTCCTCCATGTGGATTTACGCCTCGAACCCAAATGGGTTCCACACTGTGTATTTGAAAGTGCCGATGCTCTTCGGCCAGTATGAGTACAACATTGGCCTCTGGCTGCAGGACTACGTCACTCAGGTCGGGAACCTGGTCTCCTACCGCGGTGTGTGTGCTGTCATTTATCCTGTGATTGCCGCTCAAATATACGTAGTTCACAATTTTGGAGGAAATTTCGCCGGGCTTGATAATCCTCCTGCGCTCTTCGATGACATTCGTGAGATGGGACTTTACTTTAAGGTGTAGTCGTGTGGTAGGAATCCTTCTTACTTCAATACTTCTAAATCTTTTTGTTTTTTTTCCTTGAATGGGAATTTCCCTGAGCATTAGATTAACCCTCGACTTTTACTTAGTCTCTCGTAGACAGAAGCCCTAATCAACGAAACTTTTCAAGTCACCTCAGTTCCATCAGGGCTTATGTCGAAGACAAATGAATAGCGAAGTAGAGAAGTAGAGAATTGAGGGAATGGAAGTGGTGGTATCCGGGGAAAGAGAATATTCGACCAGCAGTACTGTTAACAACTGGTCTTAGTTCCCAAATAACAATAATAACAATATACTCTAGCACCCACTGTCCGAGTTGCAGAGCTTACATCAGCTGGTCAACAATGTCTATATACGTCATCCAGTCTCGTGTTACGGAACTGAAATTGGCCATCAGTGAGGCTTCATAGTAGACATCAGAATATCATACTCTTTGTTGTTGATTTCGGTGAACCCATTATATTGGGATGCTGTGGTGCGTCAAAGTTGAGCGCAGCCTGGCATTCAAAAGGTAACTGAATGGTACAATTACATGAACCAGACTGGCCGGAGCAGTATCCCGGTAATCCAATCACAGAAAAAAGACTGTAGGGCACTGAACGCATTCTGAGCTTCGTCGTTGTATCAGTGCATCCCATGGGGACGGATCTTGCCTAACAGAGAGTATTGTTTGAGATTTGAAGGAACATATGCTCCTTCGACTGCTTCCGGTCCCCGTTGACCTCTTGGTTGAATTTGGGTTGAATCACAGACCTCCGTGGGAACAATTCCGAGAAGTTGAACTCCGAGTCTGTCAGCACTTCCTGAGAATTAAGCTTGAGCATTGACGTCTACAATTCAAGGCAATTAACGGGGATGCACAATATATGAACAAACCATGAATGTCGGGGAATCTCAAATGTGCTGACAATGACAGTTACTCAGCCTGACCCACAAAAGCAAGTCAAAAGACCATGGCCTTCTCCGCAGAGCTCATCGGGATTTCTTTGGCTGCGAACAATAGTTTCAATCTGACACCTTTCACTATCGACCTCACTAGCGAAATCCCACGATTGAATGCACTCATGAACAATACTCACCTTCCTGCCACGGCTCTGTACCCCGGTGTTAGCCCCGACAAAGGAATCGAACTTGATTTTCTTGCCGAGCTGCAGAACGAATGGCTGGAAATTTTTGACTGGGAAACGCAGCAGGCAGAATTGAACGAGTCAGCTTGATTATTATTTTTTGCCTTCATTTACTTGATCGTTGCGCCTAGGTTTGCTCAGTACACTGCGGTTATAGAAAGTCAGTTTGCTCAGTACACAGCTGTTATAGAAAGTCAAACAGTCCATTTCGTGCATGTAAAATCAGCTGAGGCAGATACAAATCCTCTGATATTATTGCACGGATGGCCAGGTATGTAATTTCTGTCTGAGTCCTCGGTCGAGATCTGACGGTGATCCCCTAGGCTCCTTCCAGGAGTTTGCCCCACTCAATCTTGGACGAGCTTGACCGGACAGAAGTTATCCTACAATGTCGTAGTCCCATCACTCCCGGGCTTCGTTTTTTCTTCTCCGCCGCCTGAAAAATTGGACATACAATGATACCACCAGAATATACAATACCCTCATGACCGAGGTCCTTGGATATCCGACTTACGCAGTGCATGGTACAGATTGGGCATTTTCATTGATGGAGGCAACTTGTAAATGTTTTTACTTATGTTCTCAGTTATTTCAGGGCGGTGCCGTTGGATACTCTCTATAGAACTCTTCAACACCACTGTTCGCGCGGCACATTTGGTCTTCCTCCCCTGGCTTCCTCCCACAGCTGAAGAGATCACCGAGGACAATATTACCCTTTCACTGAAAGGCTCCAACCATTTACAGCCAAAGCTGTCTCCATAGCTGATATAACCCATAATCTGTAAAACCCCATACATTTTTGTATCCACCGAGATGGTTCCCACTGAAAAAGCTTTAAAAAACCCATAATCTGTGATACTCCATAACCCATACATTTTCGGGGGCAAAATCCCATACTTTTGATGTAGTTTTGGTCTGTTTTCTTGAGATTCTGGGCTTATCTGTTATGGACTGACCAGAAATGTGTCCCAGAATTGACAGGAAACATGTTGTGGTCCTGCAAGAGGGACATTTCCACTGTAATCAACTGATATGGTTGACTGTCCAAACCGGATATATGAGTCTTCTTGTCAAGAAATATACTCAGTTATACTAAATACATCAATTGAGTGAGACTGGCCCAAATTTCGTGGTATTGGGCATGTAAGAATGATTTTAAAATTATTTTTGCGCTTAGTCGGGGTTCTCGGAAGACTCCGGGGTTTGCCGAGAGCTTCCACATGGCTCTTGAAGCCCATACATTGTGAAAACCCATACTTTTGGCCGTCCACCATGAGGTATGGGTTAAGACACCTTTGACTGTAGTTTCCGTTTGAACTTCCGGGCAAATCAAACAGAAATGGTTCCCAAACCGTTTGAAACTGTTTAAAACTGTTCTAAATGGTATTGTGGCTAGCAATTTTCATACCACTCGTCACTGATCTCTGGGAGTGATAATTGTGGTGTAAACCATCGGAAGGATACCTAGAGTTCGATTGAAGAATAACAGGAGCCCAATGGATGGTGTTGAGACAAATGTAGGAAGTCGGTCTCACTCACGTGGATGCCGCCAAACAGAAACTCTGGTCTGGATTGTGTCTGACCCACAAGTCATTGTTAGTGGTCCATGGAGGAATGCTGACTTGATCTCATAGATGATACTCACATATTTTTCAGAGCTCTACACCCACCAGATAAGTGACAGGAGAAGATGTGAGCTCCAATACCGTTTGAACCATTTGCAAACGGTTTTCAAACTGTTTGGACCTCAGGGCAAACTAAATGGAAATAAAAACGGTTGAAGCTGTTTGAAAACGTTTACAAATGGAAACGGTTGGAGACTTACAGGTTTTCAGCTGTTGAGAATGTGGCTGAACAGCAGACTACTGCGTGGCACACCCTCGGAATGGGTTTCTTCAGCAAGCAATACACCAAGGTACAGTAGGCAGATATGACTCTCGAGTTGATCTTGTACTCAGGGCGACTATTTTTGCAGCCCAATAGGGTCGTTCACAGTAGCCCTTTTTGCGCTCCTTTTTGTGTTCCTTTTTTTCTCCTTTTTGGCACTCCCTTCGCTTTTCGCCCGGTTTTTTTTCCCTTTTTAGTTGAGCTATGTAAAAAGGTGTGAAAAGGGGAAAAACCTTGTGTCTAAGTGCACAAGCCATCGAAAACCAGGGAGAAAGGGGAGCAAAAAGGGAAGAAAAAAGGGCTACTGTGAAACCCCCCGTTGCAACTCCCTTTTTCATCTCCTTTTTGGTTTCCTTTTTTCTTCCTTTCGTCCAAATTGGCATGTAGAATGCCATTCTTTTTGCAGTTGTCCCCTTTTTTACACATTCAAACCCAAAAGGGAAAAAAAACCACAAGAAAAACGGAGGGAATGCCAAAAAGAAAAAGAAAAAATGGGCTGCTCCCTTTTTCATCTCCTTTTTTTGCTTCCTTTCCTTTTTCACTCCTTTTTTCTGCTCCTCTTTCTTCCTGACTTGCATGAGTTTGCCAACGATGGCAGCGACCATGCTTGAAGGTAAAAGGGAGCAAAAAGGAAGTAAAAAGGAAGCAAAAAAGGAGGCAAAAAGGAAGTGAAAAAGGGGAACTGTGAACGACCCTAATGACATAGGGCTGACTCTTTACGACAGACCAGTAGGACAACTTGCTTGGATCGGCACAAAGTTTCAACTTTGTGCACCTTTGTTCTCCCTTCATTGCGTGGTCCTTGGACTGACCTATTCTCCAGGGTCCGATCCATGTGCGGGCACCCCACTGTCAGTACTCACCAATACGGTGATCCTCACCTCTGTTTCTCTATACTTCCTCACCCATTTGTTCCTATCCTCCATCTGGATCTATGCAGCGAATAGCACCATTTCCCCAGTGATCATGAAGGCTCTGACGGATGCACCGATGCTCTTTAGTCAATTTGAATATAACCCCGGGCTATGGCCCAAAGAGTTCGTCGCTGAGGTGGGAAACCTGGTCCCATATAAAGGTATGCAAGCCGCTTACTCAGGCCATTTCAGGAACTCACGCGAGACAGTCCACGATTTCAGAGGCCATTTTGCAGGGCTCAGTAACCCCCCCTGCGCTCATTGAGGATATTCGGGAGATTGGCCTTTACTTCAAGGCATAATTGTGTAACCGGAATTCTTATAATAATTGATTAATAGCAGTTGGTTATACCGTTCTCAAATTGTTGTTTGAAAATTGGATGAAATCCATTTTGTAAATGGATACTTTACATAATTTAAGATTTAGTTCCATTCCAAGGAGAAGGTGCTCACGGCCTCTCTCGGGTGTGCAGTCACTCTATCAATTCTCCAGAACTGCGCATAGTACATGCGAGAGCACAAGATGATGATGGCAGAAATAAGGCCCATGTGGAGTTCTGGCAGCGGGCTTGATAAGCTTGCTGCTTGATAGTTACTAGCAAGGACCCGTGCTCCACACAGACAGAGTATCAAAGAGATTTTTTGTCTTCAGACTGAGGCATGAAATCAAAGATAATAGGATGGAACCATAGTCCACGTTGAAGTCAAGGTCAAGCACCAAGTCGTTTATAAGAGAGTGGTAATAGAGTGGTCAGGTCGTAGTATAGAATATATGGCAGGTGAATTAAATAGTCAAGTGTGAACTATAAGAGTAAGTATTATATCAAACCCCAAGATGTCAGTGTAGGAGTGTCGATGTCAGGGTATAGAGGTTGGTGAAGAGTGTCAAGGAATCATTGCAGGGAATGTTGTCGTTTAGGGGGTTGGGCTGGGGATGCTGGATGGCCTGGCACCATCCTCAAGGCGGTGCCTCTTAGCCGACCCGGACTCCGAGTCGTAATCCTAGGTAGCCTTTTTTGAGGCAGCTTTCCCATTTCAACTTTCCCATGGTTACAGCACATGCCAAATTTCGGTGCTCGAACAGAGGAATCAGAGGTCTTCTCTCCTATCCAGTGGAATTGCCCTGCAATGCCAACATTTGACATCCATTCGACCGAGGTCGTGGTGACCTTGTGGCTCAGTGCAGGGATGACATGCAGGAGGGAGTACTCGAGCCCGCCCCTGCGCATGATGCGGAGCAGCTTGCAGGTTATCTGAAAGAGTAAAATCCAGTTAATAATGTATTAGAAATATTATAAAATAGGTGCCTTACCTGCGGTCATGATTTGACGGAGCTGTAATGGTGCGCCTGCCTGTCCACGACCCTGTGCGCGCCCATGGCAACAATGAGCCACTTCAGGCGACGGCAGTGATGGAGTGCGAGGCTGGTCAGCACCTGGAGGAGATCAGGACACGGCAGAAGGTTTTCAGGTGGTCTAGCATGCGCAGGGAGCACATCCATAAGTTGCACAAGGGGTATATTCCCCACACGTGCTAAAACGACATGGTGAGGATCCCTAGCCTGCATCTGAGGTGGTGTGGGGAGATGCGCTATTGCTGCTTCAACTTGCTCCCGTTCCTGCTGTTGGTGTGCCAACTGACTAAGAGTGCACATATTCGGAACACCAGGAGCAGCTGGGGTTGCTTGTGTAGCAGTCAGAGCTCTGGAAGGACCTGCTGAAGGGGCTGCCAGAGCTGTCGCAATATTTGGAGCCACCAAAGGACCTACGGGTGCGTTCGGAGCAGCAGATGGCATATCAGGAACTCTGGAAGGACCTGCGGAAGGCACTGTGGTAGTGCTCGTCATTGTCGAAGAGCCTGCAGATGCAGCCACAGCCTTAGCAGCTGCCTCGTGTGCGCACTATGCTCGTTGAGCAAGAGTGTGCTTACTGAGGGCTGGAGCTTGAGTGTTCAGAGGTGTAGCTAATCTTAACTGTGGAACAGAAGGTTGGCGTGATACCGAAAGGAAGAAAATACACACATCCTCGGGAACCTGGTATCGGGGACACGGGCGGTTTTCCTCCTCATGTTGCACTGGAACGTGCCGGTGTCTGTGGCTCAGCGTCTCCAGGACCCCTGTTAATACCATGGGAGGTAGGATATGAGGTCTGGACAATTTTTTTTGAAAATCAGCCCAACCTGTGATACTCATCCGGACAAAAACGGTCTCAGACATCACGACGTTGGATCCTTGGTCTGGACAAGAAAATGTGACTCGGTATAGCTATGATACCCAGTCCGGACAAAAATATTGATGGTGTTCGTGGGTGTTCATCATCAAAAAGACAGATATCTTACTGGCATGGGGGAAGTATCTTTCTTCTCGACAAAGTTCTTGTCGTGACCACTCCCAACTAACTTTGTTTTACAGTCATCTCAATCTATTCGAAGGGCAGCGGTAAGTTGGCGGTAAGGCTGGCCGACATGACTGGGTTGAGCAAGTCCCCGGAATCGGAAAAATTTTGTATGTCCTTGCTCAGACCTTCGAGCATTCTGGAGGTCACTCATTCCGACGCATCCATCGCGTCACTTCTATGCTTGGTATCTCCCGATTTGTGCATCTACCTTCAGGATCAATCTTAATCCGTATCCCCAACACCGTCAATCTCACCCTGTCTACTGCAGAGATCACACGGGCAGCCACAACCCTGTTCAATAGGCTATTAGCAGAGCGCGAGGCATTGGCACAGATGATCACAGGTTTGAATATGGTTCAAAGGAAGGGAAAGGGTAATATAAACATCCGTGGAAGATTAGCACTCTACAATATTTTTTGGAATTTTTAGCGATTTTTTTGACCTTTGATGCTCAGTCCGGACAAAAATTTGAGATTTTTCAAGGGTCTGATTCTGGTCCGGACAAGATTTTTGACGTTGCAAAGGTGCCCAGTCGGGACAAAACATCTCGAACCCCCCATTTTAGTATCCTACCTCCCATGGTATTAACAGGGGTCCTGCGTCTCCTGTAGCGTGATATGATGTTGCCTCTCTGCATCATCAATCCCGGAATATTTGCGCTCGAGAGAAGAAGTCTCTACTGCTGAAGGTCCATCGACAATATTTTGCATAGTTTGGAATGGAATGTGGTTGCCTTCAGGACAACGTTGACGGGGATTTTGATATGGTGAGCGCATCACCGCATGACGTGCACCGCAGACGCTCTTCTCATGTCAATGTGCGAGAGAGGACGAAGGAGTCAGTGGCGGTGAATTCACCCTGCAGAGATTAAGCTGCATCCATACACAGGCCAGATGGGACTCACATGAAGATAAGCAGGACTCAGAGAATCAAGAGAATACCCTTCAGGAACATGAGGAAGGCTGAGGACCATTACATGGTTGCGGGTCCACAGAAAGAAAAATGGTTGAAAAGCGGTCCGCTTAACTCATGCACAGAATTCAGCGGCAGAACCTCAGAACCTCTCAAACCATGGACCACAGCAAGCAAAGGAAAGAAGAATGTTTATTAGTACAGCAATATACAGATCTCTTACTCGAAAGCTATGGACAGGTACATATTTTGTCATGCTTGTCTGGTATCGCATTCTGAGCATGTTGTGGAGATCAGGATTGCGAAGAGTCAGGTCTATGGGAATTGAGTCAGTGGGAAGAGACTGGATGTGAAGCTGGTGACGATTGAGGCCGCAGAGTGAGCAGAGCGCAGGCAAGACGCAGTCGGGTTTGTTTGTTCACGCGTGCCCAAAGATTCTATATACTGTACTATTTCGACCATAAGTTCAGGTGACGGGTGATATAGGGTCGTGAACTGAACCTATTTGGTACATGTGATGGTGACAGAGAGGTTTTGAGGCTTAAAAAGGCTGAAAAACGTGAAAATTTTGCATCCGGTAGTTACCGGTTTGCCATTTATGGGAATTTTCCCACGATTGCCGAGGAGTGAACTATGATTCCAGTGAACTTGCTCGGTGACGGGTGACAGGGCGTGAACCTACGGTCGAAATAGTACAGTACCTGATTGGCTGACGGAGGTCATCACGTGGCCCTTGTCTTTTGTATAGTAAGATTTCTCGTCCATGTGCACCCTGAAATACCTTATTTTCACATTGGAGCACATCTCAATGTACTGAGATCGAGGCGAGTTGGATTTATTAATGGTTGAAATGTTGCATCAGTGGCGGTGCCGACTAGCTTTCTCCAGAGTCTGCAGCAGAAGAGGTGAGCGATCTCTGGATCACTAACCCACGACCCCCCTCCCCAGAAAAGGCAATGATCATCAACCCGAATACGAATGTTTTCCTCGAACATGCCTCCCTCATTATTGCTCTTATGTACTTACTGTAGCTATTTCAACATCGAATGTCAATGTCAAGTAAGGTAGGTGCCATTCGCATCCATCGAGTCACATGATCGGTGGCAGTGCAACTCCGTCCCGCCCTAACTAGTCGGGAGCGTCGGGGTGCAGACACAAAGTAAAACCATAGAACTGTACTATTTGAGTCAGGGAACAATCCTATGGTTTCAGATTTTCAATATCTCCTCTCAAAAAAAAGTTTTAACTCATTTTTTGTAATCTGCTGGATTTCATGAGGCATGATCAATGGTACCGACTTGATTTTTTGGGGCCGAAAATTTGCGCCACCCAAAAGGGAAGTTTGATCCGGGATCAGAATCACGTGCACTCTCGGCACTCTCGGCACCTCAAGGCAACCGCGAGGCAGCCACAAGACAGCCACTGATCTTTCTGCCTTTCTCTGTCATAGACTTGTACCACATAACTCCATGCCTAAGACCAAAGGAAAGTCCAGAACCAAAAACCTCAGCCATTTTGCTATCAAGGTGTTTCAGTCATTGAACACCACAGTGCCTGTATTTTCCCGATGGCGGCTTCAAAGGAATGAAAACTCATTTCTGAGCGCCATGCAAAGGGCCATGATCTCCCAGACCCTGATACCCCTACTCCAGGCTCTGATTCTCAGAGAAAAATCAAGGCCCAATGTGGGATCAGCTTTAAATGCTGCCACACAACATCTACCACTTGTTGCCTCAAAAGGATCCTATATATGGAGCCAGACTTCCAGGCCCAAAAATCAATGCTTGAGGAACACTGTGAGAACCGTGGGTATGAAGTCATTCTCTTTCCCAAATATCACCCAGAGCTTAATTTTATCGAGCAATGTTGGGGATATGCTAAGAGAATTTATCGTATGTTCCCGGCATCCTCAAAGGAAGAGGATTTGGAGCGAAATATGCTTCAGACCCTTGACTCAGTTCCCCTTGTCTCTTTCCGTCACTTTGCAGTCTGTTCTTCGAGGTTTGCTGATGCCTATTTTCACAGGTTGGATGGAGCTGATGCAGCATGGGCCAACAAAGCATACCAGGGCCCATAGAACACTTCCTCCTTGGTATATGGAGAACTTGAAGGCTCAGAAAGTACAGAGATAGCTTAGTTTTTGTTTTTTTTTCCCCTCAAATGTATTGTATATAGATGATTGGAGGCCAAAAGGTACTTTTACTTTTCCATCGCTGAGATTTCGCGCTTTCCCACGTTACTGTAACGCATAACGTCACGCCCACGTGACTCGATGGATGCGAATGGCACACCCTGCGAAGACCAGGGAACTGATGATGGGCTGTGCATCAGCTGACATAATCGTAAAGTTGGCCGATCCAGAGATCGCTCACCTCAAGCTCACCTCTTGCAGCAGACTCCGCTTTCCTCCCACACACAGCCTCAATTCAACAGTAAAACTCTAGATCGAGTTCGGGCTGAGCAATCCAGCAGCCCATATACTTTCCGACTGTTCAAAGGCTCGCCAATTCAATTTCGGTCTTCCTCGGGGTCGGGCGAGAAATTCGAGCCCGACCCTGAGTCAGCACTAACCTCGAAAATGCGCTTACAGATCCTCATCAAAATATGGGCCGGGTTGAACCGGGGCGTCCTTTAAAAGATCAAATTCCAACCCTGAGGACAGAACCTAAAACATGGCCTCGAACAGATTTGATCTAAAGCCCTTCACCATCAATCTCAGTAGCGAAATTCCGCGGCTCACGGCTCTCGTGAAGAAGGCTCGGCTTCCTGCGGAGGCCCTGTATCCTGGTGTGGGCCCCGACAAAGGAATTGAGCTGGATTTTCTGCGCGAGCTGCGGAGTGAATGGGTGGAGAAATTCGACTGGGAAAAGCAGCAAGCGGAACTGAACCAGTCAGTGTATTTATTTGAAAATTCCACTTCATTATTTTGAGCTTGGGGAATAGGTTTGATCAGTATACTGCGGTTATCGAGGGACAAACAGTGCATTTCGTTCATCAGAAATCGGAGGAAACCGACGCCATCCCCGTGATATTGCTACACGGATGGCCAGGTAATTTTCAAATACGTCCTTGGTTGAGATATGACGGAATATGTTTCTTCAGGTTCCTTCCAGGAGTTTGCACCAGTGATCAAGCCATTGACCCAATCGTGGGCGAGCCCCACCGGGAAGAAGGTGTCCTACAACGTTGTGGTTCCGTCCCTCCCAGGTTTTGTCTTCTCCGCTGCGCTCCCTAATGCCAGCTGGACCGTCGACGATACTGCTCGCATATTCAATACGCTCATGACTGAAGTCCTTGGGTACCCGGCCTATGCGCTGCACGGGACCGATTGGGTATGTACACCCTGACGGAAGGGGTTTTCGCTCATGTTCTTTTTATGCAGGGAGGTGTCATCGGATACTCTATGTACAGCTCCTTCAACACAACCGTGCGCGCAGCGCACTTCCATTTCCTCCCCTTCCTCCCTCCCACCCCTGAACAAATTGCTGAGGACAAGATCACACTCTCGGCTGATCAGAAGGCGGCTGAACAGAGAACTGTTGCGTGGCGCACTACTGGAATAGGTTATTTCACGCTGCAGACCACCAAGGTGAGTGACACGACCTTCGGTTGATAATAACTATATCCAGCGTTATTTACTTAGCCAAATGACATTGGGCTGGCGTTATATGATAGCCCGGTAGGGCAGCTTGCTTGGATTGGTGCGAAGATGAAACTTTGTATGTATCTTTCGCTTTCTTTTCGAGGGACTCGTACTCATTGAGGTTCACAAGGGTCCGATCCTCGTGCGGGGACTGCGCCCTCAGTCCTGAACAACACGGCGATCCTGACCAATGTTTCTCTCTACTATCTTACAGACTCGTTCCTATCTTCCGTCTGGATTTATGGCCAAAACCCTGCTGGATTCGGCACTGTGTACTCGAAAGCGCCGACGGATGCGCCGATGCTATTCAGCCAATTTAAATACACTACGCTATGGCCGGAGGAGTACGTCTCAAAAGCCGGAAATCTCGTCTCGTATAAAGGTGTGTGAGCCGCCATTCCACCTTTCACAAATTCACATTTAACAGTGCACGATTTCGGAGGGCATTTCGCCGGGCTTGATAACCCCCCTGCGCTTATTGAAGATATTCGCGAAATGGGCCTTTACTTCAAGGCCTGATGAGTGGAACGTCGATAAGAGGACAATTTACATGATTACCTTGTTCATAAATTTGTTGCTATGGTTTTGAATGTTGACTGAAGTGTACCCGAACTCGCGAGCAATTTGGTCGTCCCGATTTGGTGTGGAAATTTTCTCATTTAACTTGCGCTCATCGAGCAAAATTCAGGGAGCAAAACGTGGAGGATTCTTTTTTTCTATTCTTGGCAACGGCGGTAGTGTGTTTGGATGTATTTATCAGGAACGTGACGGATCACCGAACGTCTTAGTGTCTACTGCTACTGGACGTCTGGCTTGCTAGTCTTTACGGGCGCTTCAGCTGTCACATAGGCTACGCTGGATTGAACTTTCATTCGGCTTGACATGTCCAATGGCCACAAGCCCGTCACTCCGGAGTCCATTTACTTCAACCCATTCGCGGAGGAGGGTCGCCATAGGACTACAGCTATCGATGTTCCCTATTTTTCCGGCACCAATCACCGCCCAGTGGTGAAAAGGAGGGCTTCTGGTTCTGATAGCACGGCACCGAGCTCGGCCAGTTCAAGTAGTGGCCTCAGCGTATTCACCAACACACCGCGGCATATGCGCATCAAGACGGACAGTTCCACTGGCGTCGTGGAAAGTGGTGGCCATCATCCACTCGGGAGTGCTGACCTTTCCGCTGGGTTCCGCAATGGCGCTGGTGTTACTCGGCCGCAATTGACACGTATCCTGAATATCGCTCCTCTGGTAGATGTACCCCCAGTCCCAGGCGCGGATATGATAGTAGCAGAGCCTACTGGTGATGAGAAAGTGGTTTTGGTTCACGAGGTGAGCGAGTTGTAAAGTTGGAATGTGTTTTCACGGATGTTTGACCCAAATCCAGGTCACCTTGCAAGACTCCTTGGCGGGTGTTTCTTTGAAGTACGGAATCAGCATGGCGGAGCTGAGACGGGCAAACCATCTCTGGGCGTCCGACCCCATCCACCTGCGTAGAGTTCTCTACATACCCCTCGATAAGACTTCTCGCGCAAAAGAACTAGCCCCCATGCCACTCCTTGTTTCCACAGAGGATACGGAACAATCCTCGCCGTCCCCGACACGTCCCGATAATATACCTCCCGTGTCTACTATCCGCATCCCAGCATCCCAACTCTCCTTCTTTCCTCCCCACTCAAGGCCACAGCGCCTCCCGGATCCTCCATCTCCACCGGTCCAACCCATACCTCGGACCAAACACCCACACTCGCGACACGCGCGTTATGCTACAACGCCGACCCCGGGTGGCACCGCAAGCTCGCCCTCCCTTACATCCATCCTCACTGCCCTGCCCATCCAGCCATCCACCCGCGACACCATCATCGCGCGTCTTTCCTACGACAGCACCGGCACCTCCAACTCCAGTTACTCGGACCAAGGCGAGGGGCACGAGCTCGACGATGTCCGCCGCGGCGCGTCCCTGGACTCCGTCTTCCCCGTCGGAGAACACGCTACGTCGAAGGCCAAGGGACGAGCCGCGGGCCCGTCTGTGCCCCCCACGCGCTCGCACGTCCGCACCGCGTCCGCATCCTCGGTTTACGCCAGCGGCGGCGCCCAATATCGCCTGGCGGGCCCACCACGTACAGTCCAGCTAGAGCCATCCCCAGCCATGCAGTTGCCCTTCGGGTCGCTGCGCCGAAAGCCGCGCGGGGATGAGCACCTGAACAGGGACTTTGATTTGCTGGGGCTCGGGGAGGGGGAGGGGGAGACGGTGGATGATTCGTGAGGGAGGTGGGCTTCGCGGTAGCACTGGTTTTCGTTTGGTCGATCCAGTTCTTCGGGTCGCCGCGTTGGGATCGTATCGCTTTGCTGGTTATCCGCATGGCGAACGATTGTGTGGTTGGAAAGCACTGGTGTCGATCTGCAAGGCCGGAGCCAACGGGGAGCGCCTCAAACGGAGGGTGTTTAGACCACTTAGAGGTGCGTGTCTGGGCCGATAAAATGTACTCCCCCCTGTACTTCGCTGATCGCTGCCGTGTAGCCAACCTTCACTTTAACCTATTCTACCACTAAATCATAGACAATATGCACGCCTAAATCTCTGCCGAGCAAGCCTGAGTTTGCGGATCATGAGCGTATGTACTATGGCGGCTGCTTCGTTTCAAAGTAACGCCACTAATTGTTCGGTGGACAGGCCGTCGTCGGCGCGCAAGGCCTGCCCTGTCCCGTTGGTCCCGCATCATGCTGGGACAGGAGGCGGAATATTGCAGCACCCCATTGACGACCCGAAGCACGTAACATGGGATTCGTGCGTCTTAGATCGTGCGGGAGCGAAGGGGTTAATTGAACCTAAACTGAATGCTTGATCGTTTTGTCTGGATCTTATTCATCTAGCTCCGAACTTGCGGCGCATCCCCTCGCCTCCGGAGGTTTTCTTGGGAGGCCCGTGTGGATGGGTTAATTGTAGAGTCTTGTGTTTCAAACGTCTTTTCTTTGGGAAACTAGAGTTCAATACAATACGGAAGAAATAGAGCAAGCACACTCTGGGATAGAAGCCCTCTCGCAACTTTTAATGTCCGAGTCAATTGCCAAACCCATGGCCTGGACTCTCTTTCAAGTTCTTCTCACCATGTCTGCAATACAAGTCAAATGGTCACTCAATTCACCTGCTACTTATGGTGTGTCAAAGGCCTCACTTCATGCTGACTTCTCCATGTTGATCTGGCCGTTATTTGCTAGTGGCCATGGCCCTTCGGAACTGAATCCATCCCAAAATTTTGACAGTTATTTGGGTGTTATTTTTTTTCCAACCAACAAATGTGTCCGGTTATGGGTTACACTGAAGCCATTCTATTGCCTCTTAAATGAGCCTTACATACTCGACCCTGCTCTGCTCGCTGATCCTTATCAGCCATTCGTGTATGCACCTTCATTACCCAGGCCAACACGTCTCTCTATCCTGTCCCGTTGGGTGCGAACGCTCGACTTCTTTGATGACACACAATTCTCAAGCAAAAACCAGACGAGACGCTTCATGAGTTTACTCCACTATCGGTTGAAGATTTCCTGGGCTTCTCTGTTGCGATATTGGTGCCTTGCATGGGCTTGTCCACTTTGAATCTGTCAGGAGGTGAAAGCATCTCCACCGGTAGGCTACCATCTACTAAACATCACTAGCGCCAGTTCTCGCGGTCAAGGCGATTTTCATTCCCACAAGCCCCGTTGCTGTTCTCGTTTTCGGTGTCCTCCTCGCCTTCGCCGCATGTTGCCTTGGTGTGTGCTATAGAAGAGGTCTCTATCTATCATCTTCGGTCCAGGCCTAAGAGCCCGTGGTTGTATTGGCTATCTCATACATGATCCTTCCGACCAGGGGTGCGGGCGCGTCAAACGTCATGTCATCGGGAGCGCTTATGTTCGAGCATAGGCTAATGAGCGAATCCAAGACGTTGCATAACTCCGCCGCGCGCACTGCACCTCCTTCGGACCGTTTCTCATTTCTTGCCATGTGGTCAGCTCAAGGTTATCTTTGGAATGATGCACTTCGAGAATAATATACCAATTAGTCGAATCCACCCGCGTTTCGATTCACGGATGCTCCGCACGAGATTCGTACGCGTGAAGTATGCCATGCCTCATGTGCCAGTGTACCTTTTCATTTCCTCGGTCTCCCCAGAAATAGATGCAACGAGGGCGAAAACAATCATACGGATTCACACCTGAACGAAAAGCTGCCTCTAACGGGAGAGGGAAGATTTCGCATGGCCACAGTGGAAGAAAGGTGGACGTTCACTGATGTTCCTCCTGCGAACATGGGGAAGAACGATTACTAAAATAGTGGTGATGCACTTTCCGTGTTTTCAGCTCGATGTGCGCCAATGTTGAGCAGCTGACCATGTTATCCGAAGGTCACGAAGCGTTCTGTTCTCGAGATCGCTGCGAATAGCCTTTATTTGATCTTTCGGTTATCATCCGTGCTGAGTTCAAAATTTCCCCTCCGCGGCGTTCCTGTGCCGCGATGCCTGTGTGCCAAAAAGGATTTCGGGTTGCCGTTAAGGAACCAAAATTGGATCTATTCATTCAAAGCTTGTTTCTTGCTTCCTTTATATTCTGCTGAAGTGGATCGACTGCGCACAAACTTCCCCGATCAATTCAGCTAGAAAAGTACCCACTTCTCATTCAGGACAGTCTACTATGACCAAACTATGACCATATTCTTGATTGATAGAAACTCCTGCCAGTTTTCGAGATCTCCAACAGATGCATCTTGATCTAGGGCCTAATGTTTCTCTCATAGGTCTACAACGCTTGAAGACTCGGCGTCTGCTGCATCTGAAATGGTTTTCATCTCCGGCAGGCTGGGTTCTTTGTGAGGGCTCTCAATCTAAGTAGGTGAAACACCAGCGCCTGCTCCCCCGCAGTGGTTCGCCAGCAGATCTGAGGCTGCCGCGACGCCGCCGGAAAGGTCCGATCGCTCTCGGTTTGCCAGTGGCATGGGCGCTTGAAATCAGCGAAAGTCGCCGCCTTGGTATTACTCGGGCGAGGCGTGTCCCGGGCCTTCCCGTGACCCGGCCCCGACATAAATATGTGAGCGGCACGACGCCGGTAGAATCCACTGCCTGTTCAGCCAAAACACAGTAATGTCATATTTCCCACTCCCCAATGAAAATACAATGAATAGGCCGTCACCCTATCCGTCGTATCCTTCGTCAATGTCATCTGGACCCCCAGCCCAGAAATCAGGCCGACAAATGCAAGTGATGGTGGGTACACACACACGTTCCAGGACCACAATTTAAGGTACTAATTTCTGGCAGGTAAATCTCCACGCCGTTCGTCGATTCTGCAGATATTCTTCTCGAGCTTGCGTCGACTTTTTGTATAGAACCAGTCTGTCGAAGTTCGACTCAACGCAGATTCCCCGTGGATCGTCGGTATCGTCCTTACCGTCCTTACCGCCGCTGAGAAGGTTCCAGTCCACAGGTTTTCTCTTAAAAGTCTCTTCATTGACTATTCTCCAGAGCTTCGGGGTCCAGTACGAGATTCGATATCAAGCTGGAAACCGTCCCCTTACCCAGATTTTCCCCGCAAATTCTCTTAATGTTCGCGTCCCTCAGTGAACGAACGGGTGGTCCAAAGATGCATCGTTTACCAATTTGTACAAAGTGAAATAAGACCGGTACTTGTATATTAATGACCGAACACACTGTCGCGGCGGCCTCGATGAGAGCCTGGACAGCCTCATGTCCCCCCCCCCATACTACATCAGCTGTCCGTCACAATCGCAAGTATTGCGACGGTACACACTTCGAGCACGCTGCAATACATACAAGCTTTTACTGCCTTCCACGGTATCAGGTGGTGGGCGCCACCACTAGCGCCCTGCGCTTGATAACACCCCAACACTTCGGGCCCCACGTTGTAGGCCACAAGACTGGATTGTGTTTCGGTTCTCCAGGAGACAGTGCATACTTTACGCTAGGGCGACCATTGTTGGGGCTGCAGACCGCGCGCCTCCGCTCAGGAACCCGAGCATAGGTAAACCAACCCACAAACTTTGGTGCGACAGAAACCTTAGCAGCTGCCAAAAGTGTCAATACGCCGGACAAAACAGGCCTAAAGCTGCCTATCACGGTGTGGGACAAACTTCTTCCTTTGCGAATGTAGGCCTGACCTTCTTTCCACTCCGTCGCCCTGAATGTGCCCGAGTGCTGCGGGGGCATGCGGGAGCATGCGGGAGCAATAGACCGCATCTCCCGCCGTCGTGTGCATGAGCACGTTTTACATGGGTAGACTCACCGTGTAGGGAAATCAGAGACTGCAGTAGTGTCACATTGACCATTGATAAGACATCGAAAGCGTCCGATACACAATCCATTTATAAACCGAAACTCACTGGTACCTCCAGCAGGTGTTTCACCTAGCTACATCAGAACCAGATACAGAAATCACGACGAGAAGACAATACAGTGCCACAAGCCGCGGGCATCATTTATTTCAGCACCACAAACCTCTCGCACACGAGCGCCATTTCCGAGATATTACCGCGGCGACGTGCCCCAGCTGCGCCAGGTCTGAACAGGTCAAAGGCCGTCGGGTCCGGCGCGAGTTCCTCAGCGGAATCCGTCCCTGCGCCGCTTTCGAGACACAGCTTGAGCGCAGCGGCATCGATCGGGACGCCCCGCCACGGCTTCCAGGCGTACACCTCTCGTCCCTCAGCGAAATCCTCTGGGTTGCGGATCGCCAGCTGCGCTTGTGCCTCGGGGTGCGCCGGAGGGGAGACGGAAGAGAACGAGAAGAGGACGGCACAGATGCCGTCATTCGATCTCGGCAGTGAAGGCGCCAAGGGATCATCTGTGGGCGCAGAGAGAAGATGGCAGAGCGCTACGCCAGGGATGGACAATCTGGATGAGGGGTGCGGCACGGGCGAAGGGACGTGCAGAATGTGGATGATCCGAAGACGGATGTCCGGGTTGACGCTGCGCCGGGATAACGGCCCTGACGAAGACAAGGAGTGTGCCATTTCGGCTTCCCAGAGCGCGAGGGAGGTATGACAACGGTCGTATAAAGCCGCTGCACGCGCTGCTAGCCCGTTTCTATAAATGCGATTCGTTTAAATTGAGAATTGACGATATGCGGGAGACGCACCGAACTAACTTTTCCTTGCCTTTGCCACTTTTCTCAGGGCTCACCATGATGCCTCTACGTTCCTCGACATCATCCGAGGTGCTCGGAAATTGGATGTCGGGGTGCTGGTCATGGAGGAATATGGATGCAAGCTCAGACGCGCCGTTATCGGTAAACAAGTCAGTGGCACGAGCGATCAGCGTGGTAGAGATGGTACGCAGGGACCGGTCAATGGATGACGGAGTACCAGTACCAGGGCGTGGAGGTGGCACCAGCGGTTTGAGAGGGGCAGTTAGTTTGGAGGAGGACGCAATAGGAGCAGATGGTGCAGGCGGAGGGGCAAGTTGGCGCAACGCAGCGTTCTTTGTGGAAGGAGGGGGGAAGATTGGCAAAGGAAGGAGACGTGGAGCAGGCAGTGAATCGGCTACAGGCTTGGGTCCAGGATTAAACAATGGCACTGGCGGTTTTAGCGCTCGCATTGCATGCTTGGGCTTCGCAATAACCGTGGCCCGTATGTCGGACTCCTCGGCTTCTACAAACCTGGTGGTTCCAGGCTTCCGCACTTCGTTGGATTTCAAAGGCCGCTTGAGGGGTGGGGGAACAACATCGAAACCAGAAGTGAATTTCGGGGCAGATGGTTTGGAAATCGGCACTGTCTTGGGTTTGGGCTTCGAGAAACCGTCCGCAGGAGGCATAAGACGAGCTCGTTTGTTCGGCGTCGCTGATTCCTATATCTAACATGAATTTTGAACGAAAGGCTTCCAGCGCACAAGATTTACATTATGACCTTCATTTCTTTTCAACATTACAACAAAATTTGGGGTGAAACCGCTTATTCAAAGCATTCCTGTAGGGAACCTGTCAGTACGCACAATTAGGCATCGAAGGACCATGAGTTATGGTTTGAGGGCCGGAACCAGAGTGAGAAGAAAGCACACAGGCTAGGGTTAGGGTTTCCGCTTGACCAAATGGTTCATTTCCACAAGTTCAAGACTACAATAATATGAGAGGAGACTATGTACAGGAACGAGACGAAATGCAAGTCAAAAGTATAATGAGAATGGGGACGGAGCATATGACACTGGGTCTGTAAGTACAAAGAGCGAAGACAGAAGTGGAAAAGAAATCACAGGGACCACTGGCAAGTGATAGTATGCAAGGAAAGGCGGAAGCCCGGGACCTCATTTCTCGGCAACAGGCCCGCATGTTGCGGCTATACCCACGTTCAATCTCCCATCGGTATGTACCATCCAGTCGCGGATACTGCCGCAGAATATTGCCGTCATCGTCTGCCCGTCGACCTCATCCGGATTCCGGCTTGGCCAGTTCAACGAGCCGTAATATCCGCCGATGCAGTGCCGGAGAGATGAGTTCTCGAAGAGCAGCAAGTAGCGGCGAAGTCTTGCGCAGGGGGGATGATGTCCTCAACGCAAGGGTGAACCGAGTGAGTTGCTCGCGGGGGAGGAGGGGCATCACCCTATCTATTGCCCTTGGCAGCTTCTCAGTCTCCATTCGCTACTCGTGTAGCTGAAGGTAATGTCGCTGCACCATTGGTCCGCGCACATGCAATCTACGCCGGTGCCGGAAGGTCCGTGTGGTGCTCCTCAAGGAACCATGAGTGATTACTGTGGCGCTTGCGCTCGCTCGCTCGTGTTCTTCGGGTGGCTGTGGGCGCGAGCCGTTGCATTGCGGGCCGCTCTCCACGTCGCCTTCGGTGGGTTGAGTGGCCGGGGTTGGTTCCGGGGAGGATGCGGCACGTTGCAGGGCGTCGATTAGTATCGGCGCGTCCACGCGGAGACTAGTAAAAAGGATCGTCTCCGCGAACCCGTCAGAGAGGAGAAACGATCTAACTGAGAGGAGAACCCCCACGAGGACACGGGGAAACAAAATATCGGATGTCCGCTGTATCGGTTCGACTTGGATGGATGACGGAAGATCTGCACTCCTCGTTCCGTGTAACACGTAGGGCTCAAATGTGTCCAAGCCACCGCGGGGCACCGCTGCCAATAGAAGAAGAAAAGCCAATCCAAGACAATGGGTATTCCCCGCCGGCAAGGGCTGAATGGCGCCGCTTCTCCTTGAATCCATGGCACTGGCGGGTATGGAAGTACTCGCCTGTATGAAGGTATTCGCCGCCGGCATTGGGGGAAGGATTTTGTGTCACCGTTTTCGACATGACATTGGTCGTCAGAGGAACATACGGAGACCACCAATCAAACCAGGCCGATTACAGTTCGGAGCGATTGAATTCAAAATGTTCCTTTGGTACGCAAGTCGCTGGATAACCCCCGAGGCAACTTGAAGGAAACTAGCTTTAAAGCCACATTAAAGGCAATTGCATAGGTGAACGCATGTCTTCTTTTTGCTGCCCAGCGAGAGAGGAACGGCAGGAAGTACATATATTGATGAATGGATCTGAAGCAGTCTGAGTGAACCCTGATGCCAATGCCATGATTGCCAATGGCGAGTCGAGAACAAACACGATCACGTGGTTCAGTACATAGACAAATACTGTACCATTTCGACCGGATGTTCAGTCACTAGGTCACAGCTGGGCTGAACTGAACAATAACTTTACGTGTCCCGGGTCACCGAGAGGGCTGAACAATGGACCATTTTTCCTCCGCCTAAGCGTCAAAACTCAAAATTTTCTCAGCCACCTACATTCCGGTACTCCCGATGCATCCCTGTTTCCAGTTCCTCAAACCAACTAACACGGGCGGCATGAAACAAGTCATTAATTATCTTTCCGTTGAAATGGCAGGGATCCACCTCTAGGTAGAAAATCACTCATCTGGGTTGAACAATTGGACTTTTGAACAATAAAAATCGCTGTCACAGGTCGCAACCCCGGCTGAACACCTGGCGGATGAACTTTGAAGGTCACTGGTCACACCCACTGAACATCCGGTCGAAATGGTACAGTACATGTCGTCAAAATATCGTCGCGCTCACAGTATCGGCTTTCCGATGTAATCACGGTTCAAGAAATCGATTTCCAACACACATGGACCATCGACTCAGTGTTTTCTGATTGGCAACTTCTCGCACTGGGTTGGGTTCACCACCAGAACCTGGACCAAGGCCCACCAAGGGCACTGCACTGATAGAGATTCAATAGAGATTTCAAATTTTACCTCGACACAATTGGTCTAACAACATTAATCTGAGACAGGTATACGTACTATGTACACTAAGTACATAGTGGAATGGGTGATCGACTACTAATCGACTTAGTCTTGGACTTGTTACACCCCTGCTCTGAGGAGCGACATCCATCAAGTGATGAATGATCTCGGTGCGATTGCCGTTCCTGTTTTGGCGATTTTCGCTCAATCGAGACGTACGCCCGACGTGTCTCCTCCCCGTCCTGCCAGTGAATACTGCCCATAGTCCTTACTATGCTACCCTAAAATATGCTTAATCTATCCAATGGACGCGAGTTTATCGCGACGCGCGCTACGGCGCGCTGCTCTTAATTGGCCTTTGATTTGCCTTCCCCTTTGAGCGAGAATCGCCAAAACGGGAACGGCAATCGCGCCGAGATCATGCATCACTGATGGATGTCGCTCCTCAGAGCAGGGGTGTGATAAATCCAAGACTTTGTATACGTGTAAACGATTGTCTTTACAAAAGTATCCAAAGTCGTTTTGCGAGACTATAATCGACTATGCATGTGGGGGTGGGAACAGATCTACTGGTGCTCCCCCTCCGCTGGTACGCTCAGGTTCGCGTGCCAATAATACACCAGTACATGGCGGCCGGGTGGCGTCTTGACTCGTATGACATCTTCCATTTTGTCTAATAGTAATACTTGAATATATAGCTACTTATGTTCTGTATGAGTACATGGGCATCGCTTAAAGCTCCGAGTGACTACCGTAAATGTGCACTGAATTGCCGCATCGCGGTCTAACAGGGTTTACATAACGCGTGTGTCGTGAGGGTACCGACGCCGTTTGAATCGCATGCGTACGAGAGCGTACGAGATGCACACGACGCGGCAAAAGTTGGATTCAGATAATCACATTCCAGGACAACAGTCGTAATTGATTTTGAGCGCTACGTCGGTGGTCAACCAAGACCGGAGAGGAATAGATTCGAGGCAGTCGCTTTTTAGACCAGCGGAAAATTGATGGCAGTCGATCAATAGGTCGGGCGAAAAACCATTGGAACCGCTGGCGTGCGGCTGGTTCGAGCCTAAGAGAGAAATGCGGCTCGGGAATTTTCATTTTGATTTACTTTTGGGCGTTGCCAGCAAGCTGGGATATCGTAGGCAGGCTGGTCCCAAAAATTTAGATTGTCGCGATCGATGTTCTCTTCCAAGTTGAACTTGGGGTGGATTTTTCTCAAGTAGAATACACGAAAGTACGCTGGCTGTGGGGTATTACTCGCCCCAGCTGGAAGTCCGAAAATCGCTCAGTCAACAGTTGAGCCGAGTTTCAACGAAAATCTAGGAGTCGCTCTGTGTGACCTGCTGTATCTTATGGGCCCTATAAATTGTCTTAGTTCATAAAGCTGTTTGGTTTTTTACGACAGACCTGAAAGGCCATATTTCTTGCACAGAATTTGGCAGAGCTACCGTCTCGTCTTGCCAAAGGGTAAATTTAATACAGGGGGTATTGTGTAGGCCCAGGAGCGCCGTGTTTGCCTGTCCGACTTGTGAGATCTCTCGACCGGAGGTCTTCTTCTGGTTGAAATTCTCGTTCCGACATTCATGTTTAGTACTCTAAATTGTCTGCCCATCGAAGCGCCCCCAGCACAAAATTTTTGATGTCGACGGGTTAGGACCTGAAAGAAGCGTAGCAGATGTGTTTCGAAATTGTGTCAATATGTATACTTAGGTTATGGAACACAAGGAATTCAATCGATGGTAAGAATGAATGATTTTCGGACTGCAATGATCGCCGAGGATATTAAGTTCGAACTGTCAGCAACTTGACCGAAACCAAGAAGTGCGCCATTTGAGTATTTCATTTCATGTTGATTTACTTCCCCGGCACGAATTAATCCTTGCTTCCGCGGAACGAAACTTTCTTCCGCGGCGCAACCTGGCGCGTGATTTCGCGTGAGGCGGTAAACCTTAAACTTTATATTATGGAAGTTTGAGCTTACTACAGGGCACACCGGAATTCCTTCACGGTCAGTTCTATAATATTAGAAGTTTCAAGATAAGAGAGTCTGTACAACATCATCGTAGGGAGTTTAAACAGGTCAGGCTATTGATACAATACAGCGATGTTAAGATTAGTTAGCTGGTGGTGAACACCAGGGGCGCAAATGTACCACAGTCAAGGAAACAAAAAGGGGTATACGAGGACGCGATCAAGGAGAGGGGCGCGGGAGGAGGCGCAGCTGGCTGTCGTCGGTGGGGTCGCGCCGGTACGGGTGGACTCGGGTCAGCGCGGTGAGGGGTACCATGCGGCGCGGCCCGACGCCGCCCTGGCGGGGCTCGGCGTCGGCGTCGGGGAGGAAGAACGGGGGGTGCGGGTCGGGGGGGATCTGCAGACGCGGGAGGGACGGCGTGCGGCCGTACCCCGGCGGGTTTGCGTGCAGTGGCGATTCGGGGGGGTAGAGGGGGTACGAGGGTGCACTGGGCGAGGAGGCGTATGATGAGGACGAAGAGGACGTGTAGTCAGAGCGGGGGGAGCCTTGGCGATGCCGATGCTGGTAGGGAACCATCGGGGACGTGAACCACCCGCCTGATGCTTGTTGGGCCTGGGAATGCGGGCCTGGGCGATGAGGTGCAGACCTCCGGCGCCTGCCGCGGTCGTTGGTAGAGACACCGGGTGTGTACTCGGGTGGGTCGCGGTAGAGCTGTGCCGAACTGGGCGCGGGAGGGTGCTCGACAGCGCCGGAGTTTGAGCGAGGATATTCGTCGTGGTCCGCGCGAGTGTAGTCCTGCGGGGACACGGAAAAACTATCCGGCGCAGAATAATTGTATGAAATCAGGCGGGATGTGGATGGCAAGGGGGAATAAGGTTGGGGCTCTGCTGAGCTGTAATATGTTGCCGGCGATGGCGCTTGTGACTGGGGGCGAGAGTACGGCTCGTACATCTCGACCGAGGGTGACGAAGCACGGGCAACGATTGTCGAAGGGCCCGACTTTGTTGGACGGGGGGCCAAAGGGGGCAAGGGCGAAGGAAAAGGCGCGTAGACGCGGGCAACTGCAGGACCATCCGAGTCGGTGTTCTTCCGTCTGCCTACCCGTGTGCTGGTGAACATCCCTGCAGGTACATCCAGTCTCCGAACATTTGGTATGTTGTCGACGGTCCCCAGCCCGTCGACAGTACTCTGCGTAAAATACGCAGCTGTGCCCGAGAATCAACGATTAATCCCAATATTTACTTGGTGGGACGTACTCAGATGCCATTTCCTCCTCCCCTTGCCCGTATCCACCCAAACGGAATACGTCTGTTTAACGAGCTGCTCCCAACCGGGGGGCTCCCGGGAAGACGCGCTATGAAGTGCGTAAGAAAACGCCGCCAGCGACGGGGAAGACCACTCACCCTCGATCAGGGGGTACAAATTTTTCATAGTAGAACAAGAATTCCTGTGCGACATTCAAGAACCTAAAGCCGCGGCAAAAAACGTACACACATCCCGGACGCGCGAGGGGCTCCAGCGTCTCCCTTCAGTAAATCGTTCTATGCCGAGTCCAGTGATCTCGCTATTCGGACTGCGTTCCTCCCTAGTCTGGTTCTTACCGCGTCTCATCGTGCAGCCGCGTTACAACTCACCATGCGTATACACACCCCGTCTTCAGCGCGTTCCGCTCGTCAGCGTCGAGGCGCCTGGTGACCATGCGCAGGATACCCTTGCGGACGGCATAGAAGATCCTATGGGCGTCCTCCACGGACCTGATGCGGAGGTTCGTACAGGTCGGCTGCTGCACGGAGAGCTGCCAGTTCTGCTCTGGGACTGGGTGCATCTTCGCGAGACGGTAGCCGGGGGTAACATGAAGTAGGACCAGCGAGCGCTGGTCCTATAAATTAATCCGTACCTGTACCCGATACAGCGCGACGACCCTGAAAATCGCGATCCGTGTCTTCTCTCAGAGATCTCACGGCTGTAACCTTAATAACCCAGTTTTTTGTGATTGATGGATGGCCGCCTCTCTCCCCGTTACACTTTACCTGCTTTGGCTGTTTGGCCTTCTTTCAGCTGCTTTCCGTCCCTACCGCATCAATTGACAGAACCCCGAAAGTCTGAACAAGACAACCTCCTCTCAGGACCTTCTCCGCTAGTCGAGCCTAGTCGTTGGCGATAATCGGTCATCTTTGAAATTCGTCTAAGCGGTGACATCGGATTCCATCTTCTGAGGTCAGATCCGTGAGAGCTCAGAAGTATCGCGTCCGTAAGTACGCGTATTCAATTCATTCAGCCTCACTTTAGGGGTAGGTTCGTGCCCTCCTCGTTTCCTATACAGCTTTCCCTCGCAGCTCATCGCTCGGATTTCTCCGGCTGGACCTACAGAAGGTTTGGTTAGAATCGAGCAGCCCTCGGTGCGGGAATATGGTCCGTACCCCATATCACACCACCTAACCTTGTGCCAGTTAGCTGTCAGTGGCGCCTGTGCGTCTTGTGTCTGCTTCGAGCACGTTGCGTCGCACAATCCGGACCGGATGGCGCCCTTGTTTTTATAACATATGTTCATTACCACGGGCGATTCGGCCCCGTTCTCCGCCGCGTGCAAAGCCGGCGGCTGGAGGCCGGGATCCCGGATACTAGGGTAAGCGAGCAATGACTTGGCTTCACAAGCTGCTTCACACAATAGCGCACAATAGCACCCTGTCTCAGGCCAACATTTATTTTTGATGGTGGCTTGCCCTTACCTCCAGACGGAGGTTTTTGCTTTGTGGCGATCGGATCTCTTTTTGTGGACAACATTGGGTCCTTGGGAGGAGCCTCTCCGAGGCGTTCCCAGCCTTTTGGCTTTTGACGTTTCTAATGATCAGATGGGTCAAAACAATAAAAATGCGTCCAGCCTTC
This sequence comes from Mycena maculata, assembly GCA_029448575.1. Classification (NCBI taxonomy): domain Eukaryota; kingdom Fungi; phylum Basidiomycota; class Agaricomycetes; order Agaricales; family Mycenaceae; genus Mycena; species Mycena maculata. Next base: position 683,213 of record JARJLG010000003.1, read on the forward strand.
TTGTTCTATATACTTATACATTCCAACAACGACGTGGTATACAATGGCACTACAACGAATGTTGTCCGTCCTTGAAAGCGAGGAGAGCGACGAAGAGCAGTGAGGAAAGCAGCTCAGATAAGCAAAACCAGGGGTTGGATCCGGGGGTGACCCAAGAGAGACCACTGCGCACAAAGACTAGTTTAGTCCTGGAATGGAAAGGACATTAACGCTTTCTCGTCCTCGGGGTGGCGTCGTGGCGGTGGAATATTCTCAAGGTACTCCAAGGGCGCTAGGATCTCCTTGACGCGAACGTTGCGAATGACGACCGTTGGTGGGGAATATGGCGGGGGGGCAGGGTACGGGCGCGTGTTGGTCTCCCGACCATAAGGGAAGTGCTGTTCGGCGAACCGCGTCCGCCCTGTCCCCTTGGCAGATCGCGCACTTGTATAGATTCCGGGGGGGACCCGCAGACACGCGAGGTAGGGGATATCGTCCACGCTCCGCAGGTAGTCGACAGAGTCTTGAGTAAAGTAGGCAACTGCAAAGGCGTGATCGGGCTCAGTTCGTCAGATCGGAGTGATAGTGTTTGAATACGAACTGAGATGCCATTTTCGTCGGCCGTGGGTGGTCTCTACGAAGACAGAATATGTCTGCTTGATGAGATTTTCGCGGAGGAGGACGTGGGAGGGGCCGTATCCCAGCGGTGAACTGCAGCTACAGCCTTAGCGGACCTACTCGGGGAGTGGAGTGTATGTAAACCCACGGAGCGTCTGAATCATAGCCCAAATCAATATCAATGGGGTCCGGGTCCTTCTCGTGGTAGAAGAGAAATTCCTAAGATACGGGATTAAGTAACGCACAGTTTAGCGGGAGCCGACGTCGGCAGTGATGGTGCCTCACCTCCCTGACCCGACTTGGCCCCCATCGAATGGAATCTGTCCAACGTTCTATACCCAGCTATTGATGACGGCGAGGCAAAATGTGAGTTGGGAAAGGTTTCGAGTATGCCGAGTGGTACACACTGACCCCCATCGGTTCCGTGTTGGGGCCACCTCTTTCTTCCCAAACAAAGACACAGCCAGAACTGATCGCTCGCCGCTCCTCAGTGTCGAGTCTCCGAGTGATCATGGGTAGGATGCCCAGTGAGACGCCGTGAAATATAACATGGGCGTCTGCCGGAGACCTAACGCGCATTCCAGTGCAAGTAGGGCGCTGCATCGGCATAAGGGAGGGACGAGGGAGGGGGAGGATGCTGAATCGCTTCTTTATATGGAGAGATGATAAGTGAGGGGATGATGGCGTTTCCAACCTTAACTAGCGGTATATATCGTCCAAGCGCGGAACGGAGGCATGTGGGACGTGCCGTAATGTACAAATCATTATATCGGTGCATTTTGATGCAAAGCAGATCAGACAAGTCTAATCTTGTGCTGATTAGAAGCGGTTAGGTCTAGGTGTGGGTTCGGTGTCGGAATCGATTGAGTTTTTGGGACTCGTTAGTCCTGCGGCCCGGCGGCGGCGGCGACCTCCTTTGGAAAGATCTATCCGCAAACGGTACCATGTCCGGATCGACCAGCAGTCCTCCGGAGATCAAACAAGGATGGAATTACCAGACAACGATCGGAGAACCAAGCAAGTTTACAGAATCCATGAGCTCGCCCCGTGGACCAGCTTCACCTTCGTTGACAGAAACCCGCTGAGACCGGGACGCCAGACTACAGCTTTCAGTGCGTGATAGTCTATTCCAGCAGTAGCACAGGCTTTGCAGCGCATTGTGTGGGATCACCGAACCGAAAAACGCGCGATGGGGAGCATGATAATCTTCGTCGTTCTTCTAATCCCAGAGGTACCGGAAGGGGTTACGCGTTCGAATTTGCCACCGGTTGTAGAAATAGGATGCATACTTCAAATTAGAGCGGGTTACTTCCAGTAGCCTCAAATAGGAGTCTCGCAGAGTTGGTACATCGGGTAGTGGCATTAACCGTCCGTGAGCATTCGAACGCAACAATCTAAGGGAAACTTTGAGCATAAAGGGGCGATCTGGGTGATGAATGAATGATGGCCCGATTGTCGATACCTCATCATAGCAGATTTGTTTGCCCGGATATACCAGGGAAATTAAAAGCATCAAGAGCCCGCGAGCCACTAGTGTGCGGGAATAGCAGGGCCTGCTAATTCGGAGGCGGGTGAAGCTGGCCTCCGCGAGAGCAACCACCTAGGGAGACGCGGCAGGGAGCGGATGAACGGTTTGATGCGCCATCTCAAGCATTCACAGCATCAAGCTAATCACGGCGTTCTAAAGCTCAAGAGAAACGGCGAAACGAGGGGCCCGTGTCAAGAAAAAGAACACAAATAGAAGAAGAAAATAATCAGATTCTTGCTGGAAGTGACGGGCCGGTGAAGAGGGAGAAATACGACAGAATACGACACTGCTCGGTGGCACCCAATGGCGTTCAGTGAGAAAAGCTGCGCATAGGAGTTCTGATGCAAGAGCAAGGAGTGTACAGCAATTGATCTGCGATAATCGAGAAAGAATCCAGGAAGCTTGGACGGCGACCAGGCCAGAGAAGATAACAGAAATGGCTAAAGATGGGCGACGAATTGCACCGCCAGGCCCCGCCTAAATTGGCCTGTCGACGACAGTGTCGTGGTAAACCACGAATGATGTCACGTGGGCAAATTATCAGGAGCGAATGCTCTTGACTCGAACTGCCAGCGGCATATCTGGTCTAAAACGTCTATCGGTCTCAAAGAAATTCCATCTTTCTGTTGCAATGTCTGCTCAGCAGCCCCCGTGGGCCCCCCCTCCAAGACAGCGCGAAGATCCTGTTCTCAAAGTATACAATTCCTTAACGAGATCCAAAGTCAGTACTCCCCTGGCTCGATGGATCGCGATGCAGTCGCCTTATCTGTGACAAGTAGACTGAATTCATTCCCCGCGATGGACGCCGCGTCAAATGGTACAATTGCGGGCCGACTGTATACGATGATTCGCATATGGGTCATGCTAGGTAGCGACCCACGCAAAAAAATCCAGAAATCCCCCGGAATTTATGCGTGGTGCACAGAAACTATGTCACTCAAGACATCCTACGGCGCATAATGACGGATTACTTTGGCTACGACGTGCATTTGGTAATGAATGTGACCGATATCGAAGACAAGGTTCGTGCTGGATGCTACTCTAGCTCTCAACGCTATTGTTCGTCTACTCATACTTATCCCCAGATCATCCTGCGCGCGCGTCAAAACCACCTCCTCGACAAGTTTCGAGAAGAGACGAAAGGAGTCTCGCCCGAGTTAATCAATAAAGTGCACGATGCATGGCGGATCCATGTGCGACAGCAGCTCCGAAAAGGCTTACCGGAGAGCGACGCACCGAAGGAGGGCGAGGAGGACAGAATTTGGCCTCGCATTACCGAGCTAATCCAGAACAAGGATTGGAAGCAGGAGTGCTTGAGAAGAGACGAAAAGTTTGACATGTATTTCTCTTCCGCGGTATGTCCGTCCCAACCATATCACTGTTTGCCATTAAACTCTTACTCTGGCATGGCTGACGTACGGACTTCGCGCAGAGTCAAACGCTCGCAGCACTTGAAGTTGCCCGTGCTCAGTTAAGCACCGGAAACCACTCACAGGAAGCAGCGCACAAGCTCATCGCCGACTCCAAGGACATTCTTGCACGGGCGTTGGATGACCAGGTGTGTTGCGTCGTGGTCGCTCGACAGGCGTGTTCGTTCATCATGCTTTTTGGAAGTACAAATCAACGGTGACAGACCCTAGCATCTCGCGATCGCTTGCGGCTTATTGGGAGGGCCGATTCTTCGAGGATATGGCTCGCCTGAGGGTGCGCGAGCCTGACACGGTGACTCGCGTAACGGAGTATGTGCCGGAGATCGTCGCCTTTGTGGAAGGAATCGTCAAGAACGGCTTTGCCTATGAATCCGAGGGAAGCATCTACTTTGACACCGAGGCGTTCGACAAGAGCCCCGGCCATGATTACGCCAAACTGGAGCCTTGGAGCAAAGGTAACAGAGAGCTACTCGAAGATGGCGAAGGTCGGACCGCAGGAGTCGGTTTTCTGAGCCGGGGATACTGACTAACATTTGTGTTTCGGTAGGCGCGTTGTCACAGAAGAGCGGCCGTCGACCCGCAGATTTTGCTTTGTGGAAAGCTTCAAGACCCGGGGAGCCATCGTGGCCATCTCCATGGGGTCCTGGACGTCCTGGTTGGCATATTGAGTGCTCCGTGATGGCCAGTGCCATCCTGGGCGACAACATTGATATTCACTCTGGCGGCATCGATCTCGCGTTTCCTCATCACGATAATGAGATGGCCCAATCCGAGGTATGCTGCTCTTACGGCCTCCACAAACTTCTACTCATTTTTTTTTCAAGGCGTACCACGGATGCGGTACCTGGGTGAATTACTTTATCCATACTGGCCATCTTCACATCGAGGGGCTCAAGATGAGCAAATCATTGAAGAATTTCATCACGATAGATGTATGTTTCGACTTCTCCCGCCCCCGGATACTGAATGATCTGCAATAGGAAATTCTAAAAAAATACACAGCGAGGCAACTCCGTCTCGCGTTCTTGACACAATTATGGAACACGAAGATCGACTTTACGGACTCCTTGATGACGGGGGAGGTTAGAAGCTTAGAGACGACGATAAATGTGGCCTTGTATTTCTTTTATCGTTCTTGCGGCTCTGACCCTCGGACGTGTATGGTTATAGAATTTTTTCACGAATGTCAGCGCCCTCGTCAGCCAGGCGAACGCCGAAGACGCCACCGCGGATGGGCATAACCATTACGAAGAGCCTGAGGGCGAGTTGCGTGTGAGGTACCGTTTCTTTCGTGATCTTTCGTGAGAGCAGCTACTAAGTATTTTTTTTTCCGTTTGCAGCCTTTACGAGAGCCAGCACGCGTTCCGCGTTGCGCTCTGCGACTCGTTCAACACCCCTGTCGCCATCGGCGTCATCAGAGACCTCATCACCCGCACAAACGTCTATATAACCTCCCGCGGCAAAGCACTGAACGTCCAGCTACTAGAGAATATCGCGCGCTGGACTGGCCAAATGCTGCGCGTGTTTGGCCTGGGCGCGGGCCCCAAGGAAGAGCTCGGGTGGGGTCTGGATGACGCTGCGGGCGCTGGGTTTAACGTTCGCCTGATTACTTCCCGATCATATATCTCCTAATTGGGCGTTGTAGCGCGAGGAGGTGCTGATGCCCTACATCCGCTCCCTGTCCACCTTCCGCGATGGCGTGCGCCGGCTGGCTATGGGCAAGGGCGAGTCCGCGCTCAAGGATATCTTGGCGCTCTGCGACCAGCTTCGCGATGTCGACCTCATTCCGCTCGGTGTGGCGCTGGACGACCAAGAGGGTCAGTGACAGTCATTGCATCATTCCCGCGCGTGTCACTGAAGGTGACAAAATAAATCATATAGATGGGAAAGCGCTCGTCAAGCTCGTCCCCCCGGCGGAGCTCATCCGTGCGCGGGACGAGAAACGGGCACAGGCGGAGGCGAAGGCGCTCAAGAAAGCCGAAATGGCCGAGGCCGAGCGCATTAAGCGTGCAGCGAAATTAGAGAAGGGACGCGTGGCTCCGCAAGATATGTTCAAGCCACCTAATGTTCCCGAAGGAACGTATGGTTCGTGGAACGAAGATGGTGTTCCACTGACAGATGCGGAGGGCAAGGAATTGAGTAAGAATCAGGCGAAGAAGGTCGCCAAAGACGTGGCCATGCAGAAAAAGTTACATGATGAGTGGCTGGTGTGGCAGAAGGAGGCTACGGAGACCACCGAGACCACCGGATGAATCAGATTTTATTATTTATTGTTTCTATTTCAAATTCGAGTGGTTCATTGACCAGATTATCACCAGTCGCAAGCTTTAACGAGCAGCTCCGCGATTTTCTCAAGGCCCGCCTAGAATATGACGAGTGAGACGACAGGCATACGGAGATTGGATGGGCCGGATGGTACCTTGTCATCGTCGTCAAACCCTTCCGCCACAATGCAGTCCAAATCGAGCACGCCGAGGACACGGAGATTCCCTTCGGCTGAGCGCATGATCAGCGGACACACGACCTCGCTCTGTGTCTCGCCGTCGCAGGCTATGTGGCCCGGATAGTTCTCGACGTGAGAAACGACGATGGTGCGCTTCTGCAGGAAAGTGTCTGCACAGACACCACGGGCTTTGCCCGGGGCGGTGTTGATGTACTGGCACGCGGGCTTGCCGTTGAAGGGGCCAAGGAGGAGTCTTTCGCTGGCAGCCTGGCTTCCCTTGTCCCGCGCGCCGGTAGTGGGCTGTGGAAACAGCTGCGCATCAAGGTAGAAGCCTGTCAGGGAAAGAGAATAGAATAGAACGGTGTATTAGTACGATGATCAGGGACGCGGACCAGGTGATAATGCATATCGCAAGATCTCATAATTAAAAGAACGCCAGATGAGATATGAACGCACCACACCAGTTCACAGCCCGTTGTCCGTTTCCGAAGTGTGGTCGAAAGGCGAGGAGGGAATTGTATATCAGAGATGAGGCGTTGGACAGATTTGTGATCTACAAATTGTGAACAACCGATTCGGTCTCCGGGGCCCGTTTGAATGGCGCACCCAGTTTCTCTGCTGCGACTCGAGCAACAAGTCGAGCTGAGAATAGACATGGGCCCAGAACTCGGCCTTGGTGGTGATGCTTTCCAGGATGAGGATGGATGACCGCAGCAAGTAGCTGTACCACCTACATCTCAGGAACCAGGGCAGAATCCGCGTGAGGCATGGTGGTGGATTATAATACAAGCTTGAACTTGTTGAAGGAAGTTCGGATCCTCTTTGATCACGTGTTGAGTACTATCTAATCTTATCTTGCGGGCCGGATGACCGGTCGATCAGCATCGATACGCTCGATCACGCTGGCGTTGCACTTTGCCTTCGTGTCAAGTACCCCTCTCATCACAACCACCATGGCCCCCTACTTCGAGACTATCAAAATAGCAAGTCCCGAGTTTCCTTCTCGCTTCCCCATTTAAGTCCCTCTAGTCATTTGCTGACGTCGACACCGACCCTGGAGTCAACACTCTGCAATTCCTCGACGCATGTGACGATCTCGTTCGGTTGTTCGGTATACAGCATAACCTTCCTTCAAAGCTCATGTCTAACCCTACACCAAGATATCCTCGGACCCGCTTTCTCGATGGTACAGAGCGATCTCAATGGGAACATCACCGTAGGTCTAACTAATCTGCGTTTGAGCCCTTTCTGATGGATTTACATCGCAGAAAGTCCGCGCTGTCGCCAAGGAATGTGGCACCCTCCAGGGCCTTGTAGAGAAGAAGCAAGAGGAGAAGACGGCAGCTGAGAAGACGGCAACCGAGGGCCTCATGTGGCTCTTCCGCGCGCTCTCCTTCACCTGCGAGGCCCTCCAAATCGTGCAGAAGGAAAAGGAGAAGACTGATAAAGATAGGAAGGAACTCTCGGCAGCATTCACCGAGTCCTACAAGTTGAAGCTCAAGCCGTTCCACAACTTTGTCGTACAGGGCTTTTTCTCGGCAAGTCGTTTCGTGCACCAGGGATCGACTACTTTTTGCTGACGGTGTCACAGGCCGCGATGATTGCCTGCCCTTCCCGCGGCCCCTTTTACGCCCAGTTGGCGGTGGCGGATCCGGCCACATGGAAGGACGTGACGGCCGGGCAGCTCGAGACCCTCAACGTTGAACTTGACAAGTGGCTCGAGGCCCTCGCCTCGATCATCGGGCGCATGAAGGCTGTCTACGGGGAGGACCCCAAAAACAAAAAGAAGCCTTTGATCTACTAGTGGGAATAGCGGATTTCAACTATAACGGATGTACCGTATGCATTGAATAATGTACAAACCACCGAATGGATAGAGCAGATCAGATTCCTCCGCACTGATTCCCCGCCGCGGGACGCGGACGGCGCGGTTAGGTTAGGTTAGGCTAGGTTAGTTTGCCCGACCATAAGACCATTGTGTGAATGTGGCCGCAGTGAGGGAGGATCCGCCCGCTAGCAACGTTCATGTCGGCACCCGATGCTGAACGTCTGTTGACTTGAGGCGTAGGCTTCGCAGGCGGATGTCCCGCTCGGCGAGGTTGGCTGGTGCAACGCGGTGAGGCGGTTTGGATGTGGAGCGGCGTCGGGCGAGACGGGTGCCGTGATTTGGCCCGAGACGGCATTTAGCGGCGCTCGGACCAGACGTTTGAAGCGTAGTACTATAATCCGGATCCCCGAGAATGTGAATCGGACGGTGATAAGTTGATTGACGCGGGGAGATCGGGGAAATTTAATTGGATTAGGTGCACGCGCTTGCGCGCTGGTGTACGCACCGGGGTCGTGCTAGCCGAGCAGCGGAGGCCCCTTTTGTTCGGCCAGTTGGTTCCGTAAGTAGAGAAGATGGATGGTTAACCCAGCTTTGTCTTGGAAACATGTAGATAAGTATCTTAAACGGTGTGATTTATTTGTTTTTGTGCCGTACTTATCTTTCCCTTCGAGACGAGACAGACTCACGCTTCGATCCAAAATGATTTTGAAAAATCGGGCTAACGGGTATAAGAGGTGTAGATTATCCGCTTGTACTCGAACGCTGCGCTATCCTGCGGATGCGAAAATCTGGCGTTTCAGAAAGAGAGAGAAGAGAAAATCTCCTTTTTGGGATTTGGATGGTTTGAGAGAGAGGCACGTGCGCCCACACCTTGGTCTTTTGTTAAAGTTCGGAGTTTTCGAGTTTTCGAGGCCTTGGTGCGGCGAGGCAGGCTTGGCTGCGTATATCGCCCCGCATTCCGTAGCGGTGGATCTCACGCTCATCCCAGCTGAGCACCACCTCGATTTTTCTGTCCACCGACTATTCTTCGCCCCACTAGCTGCAGATCTCCCTTGGTCTCGAATCTCGTCCCGCTCCATCTGTTCCAACAACGCAGAACAACGCACATGTACAGGATCTTGCTTTGATCCCGCTCGTCAGAGCTACGCCTTGATGGTCGGGTACATGGCTATATATCCACTAACTTCCAGCGAATTTCATCGAACAGGCTCTCGTTTGGATAGTATCCATTTTAAGGTCATTCGAGGTCTTGAACCCACTGATCTTCGCAGCTTCGCTCCAACGGCCGTGCGAGGACTCGGGAATCTCTATGACCCCATGGTCGCATCTTTTTGCCGGTCAAGAACCGTTGCCCTTTGGCTCTTCATCGATCTACTGACGCGCGGCGCTCATGATCTCCTATTCCGCTGCCATCCAACTTCAATCCTGAGTGGTATTTGGGCCCCGCCAACAGTTTTCAAAGCGATTCGTGAAGGTCTCGACGATGGTTCTCGGAACTTGAGCGGCCTGTTACTTTTTCTCTGCATTTCGGGTTTCCATCCTCCAGTGGACTTGCATCGATGCCAATACTGGCTCTGCGCCGCGTATATCATCAATATTCCTCCGCCTGAGGCCTAAGGATTCACGCGGGCTCAGAGTCCAGGATATCGAGCCACACGAATGAAGTCGGCGCATTCAAGGGCCAGACCGAGTTCGGCACCAAGGTGGCTCCGGACATTCTGCCGCTGAGGCTGCACCGGCGTAGATCCTGAACTGGTACAAGGCTCGGAGCATGGACGTGCAACCCATCTACCCCGTACGTCCCGCTCATCCCACAAATTTAACCATCGAACTCAATGAATACTCACTCACAGAAAGAGGCGGAGCTCGATGGCCCCCAGCGTCGCGGAGCCCGCCGCGCCGACCGAGACGTCCCTCGGCATCATCACCCCGCCCGCCCCTGCTAATCGCGTTCTTCATTCCCAGGATTCACACGCATCAGGTCACACTCTCGGTGCTTCTCAAGATGTGAAGTTCATCAAGTGGCAGCTCAAGACGGCTGTTTTCGTCGTGGTCGTTGCCTCCCCGCTGTTCACCACCGGCGACATCACCGCGCTCTACCACTGGCACCTTGGCCAAGAAGCTTCCACCTTGTCCTTTATCTACACCTACCGCCGGCATTGTTCTCGCCGAACAATCGTCCTTATTTGACGCCTCCCCGGCTCTTCCGTCGTCGGTATCACCCTCAAGGCGTACGACGGCATCCTCGCAGCGTCCACCGCAGGATTCGTCTCCCTCTTCTGCGCGGCTACAATAATGATGTCCTTCCTGCATAGCAACCTCAGGCCCTTTCAACCTCCGAGCCCATCCTCTATCGTGACGCCTTCCGCACCGCGCTCCCCAGCTCCAACGCCTTGGTCGAGCTACCAGTACCTCGGCCGGCCAGCGCGGGCTTCTTGGGCTCTTCATCATGGAAGGTCATTCCCACTCTGGGAGTCAATACCCAGATCCAACCCTTCGCGGTTCCGCTGGTCAAGTTGCTCGGCAAGGGGGCTTTCGGCCAGGTTGCGCGCAAGTCCAAATCGATAGAAGCGGTAAGATCCTCGCCCTCATGAGGCTCAAGAACACCGACGAGGGCTCGCGCCGTGTCCGGGACCCCTTCGTCACCTTTGTCGCAGTCCACACCCTGATGGCCGACCACACTCCGTTTCCTAACCTGCATGGTGTGTTCGAGGCCCTCGGCGCACTGTTTATGGCCATGGCAACTCTTATCTTAAATCGTCTTTGCTTCGTTCCTGATCATATTACTCCTAGAAATGCGCTTGGCCTCCTTCGGGACGTTCGGCCGTATGCCGCGCGACGCCGCCTTATTCTATAGCGGGCACCTGGTGAGTACTACCCTTCGATGATTTCCGTCCACGCTCAAGTCATGTATTCGCAGGTCCTCGCCCTTCAAAAAGTCCATGAGCACGGTGTTGTCCATCTGGACATCAAACCGGACAACCTGCTGCTCAGGGCAGAAGCCTGCTCGTCATCGACTTCGGCCTGGCACGCAACCTGGACTCGCAACCGGTCGACCCGCGCACGTTCCTGACGTGGACTGCCCTCAGTCGAGTCGGCTGGGACTGCTTCCCGCTCTTCTGGCCCGGTCCCGACGACCGGCACGAGGACGACGTCTTCTGCGGCACCCCCGACTATGAAGGCCCTCAGATTCGGTTCCGTCAGCCATATCCGTATGGAGCCGACCTGTGGGCACCGGGAGTTGTTATCTACCAATGGATCATCGGGGAGGTGGTGCCCTTAATCGGTCGAATCTAACCTATGCTACGTAGATTGAGGCGGACTTTTTCAAAGCTCCCGACGAGATCCACTGGTGGCCCTGGTGGGACATCGACTACGAAGATGTCGACGTCCAATTCTTCAAACGGGTATTATAATTTTCCCACATGCCGCTTTCTTCCAATTCTCACTTCCGCCACACCGTGGCGCTATCGCGATTACGCGGATCAGAAGGCGGACCCGATCTAGGAGTGGTATGTGGTCTTGCATTCTTTTGTTGGCAACTCTGATGTGTCTTTTGCTCTCGCCCAGGCACTGGGACTCACTCGAGGACCAGCAATACTGCCCGCCTTTTGCCCCTGGACGATTTTCCTCTCGCATCGGTACGGGCTTCTTCGTCGACGGTCTGGATAGCGGGATGATGTGGAGTTTGCGAGTTGTCTAGATGGAGGTCCGGCGACCGGACGACGGCTTGAACTGCTTCCCTTGCGTAAGGTCCCACCTCCCCCGATTCCTCATCGCCCCCGCGTCTCGACCCTCCACTCTCCTCTCACCCCGCCTCGACGATCTCGACCCCGCCCGATTATACCCAATTGGCATCGTCATGCAAAGGTTCAGGTTTTTTTCCATCGTGTACTTGCCCGCCTTGCATCCTTCCACTCACTTCGCTGACTTGCCGTTATCCAGATACACGTTTCGTTTCTTTCTTCTTTTCTTTCGATGATTTTTAGCTCTGCTGCACCCCTGCAAATGCTCGTCTTGCATCCTTGTCTTCAATTCGCTGACCCGTGGTCCAGATACCCGCCTTCTTTTTCCTCTTTCTTCTGATGGTTCTGCCTATATCCCGCGCGTGCTCGTCTTGCATCCTTTTCTTCCATTCACTGACTCGTCGTTGTCTAGATATACCCCCTTTTCTGTTCCGTGTTCAACCAAGCGACGCTCCAGCCAACGAGAGAGGTGTAGAATGCGGGTAGTATCGGAGGAACGTTCGAGACGGAGGGTTACACGTGGGGTGTCTGGTGCGGCCTGAGGAATGACGGGGACGCCCTTCAAGACTCGCCACCGACACTTCCTCACTTCCGGCCTCGACGAACCGAAGATTCTCTTCTCCACTAGTCGACGTGTAAGTCTTCCTCCGTCCCTCGCACTGTATTATCTGACCTCCCCATTCAGCGCTGGGGGTCCAGCATAACCTAGGGCCTTTGTCTTGTTGCGACTCGATCGACCGCCGATGGATTCAATTCTTTCTTCCACTTCGAGCGACGTTTTCGGTCTCTGTTGTTCAGCCTGCATTCCTCCGGACCTGGAGGTATAGATGCGGGTCCACCGGACGACGGTGTTCAGTTGCTTCTGTCACCCGAGGTCCCACCTCCGCCGATTCCCCACCGGCCCCGCAGCTCCTTACCGTATTGTACCTGTACCCAGTCCACTATTTCTTATATTTTCCTTCTGTCACTCCATTGGCTTCTTCGTTTTACGCGATGTTGAATTAGACGAGAATTGCATTCAGAATGCCGAAATCCATCGCCTGTCTTCCCCTCCATCATAAGTGGACGGTCTCCTAAGCGTTGGTGGATCCCCTCCTAAGCTCCTTCGTCGCGTAACTCGCCCGAAACGGATGAGACGAATTGATTGACGATCACAAACTCTCGTTACCACCACCATTGCTGCGGACGACATGGACAACATCCCGACCTTGGACGACCTTCGTGTAAGCCGAACGACGGCAGGACATGCAGGGTTAATCTGAATCTCTGGTTAGGTTAAATCTTGCTTCATTTGTCTGGAAGAAGAACACGCGCCAGGCATGTCCACACTCAACTTTTCGCCAAGTCGTATCCTTACTCGTACAGCTCCTAGCAAGGCCACTACATGGGTTCATCCTTGTCCGAACTGTCCACTATTGGCCCATGACAAGTGTCTATTGAGATGGATCAGCTCCTTGCCGCTGAAGCAGAAGCGGCGCCGACGCTTGAGGAACGAAGCTCCGACAAATCGCCACACCATCTTTGTGCTCGATACCTTCAGGTGTCCCCGATGCCGGCGTGGGTATGAATTGGCGAACCCGAAGCCTCCCCGCCTGCACGGGCTGGCGATGCTGCTTGATACAGTCTACGTCCTTGTAGCCGAATTGGCAGACATTGGGTGCACTGCGTTTGGCCTTGCTACCATTCAGGTCATCCCACTGGCACTTTCTGTTGAAAGTCGACTAGCCATCCTTTCAGGTCAGAACATTTCTGGGCGTTTGCAACTGCATGTTGATCATTTTCTTGCAGGAATGCTCATTTATGAACTCGCATTTCTGGACTCTTTTCTGGGTACCGAGTGCGTCTCCCTCTACCTCAAACGTGGTTCAGTTCATTCAACGTCCATATAGAATGACCAGCCTCCTGATACCGAGCAGATTTTCGGACCTCGGTCGATCGCTCTTCATCGTTGGCCCTACCATTCCTTTCAGGCTTCTCCTTCCTGGAACAATACCCAGATGGATAATACCACTCTATCTGAGTCTCCCGCTACTTCTACATGGCATATCTGAATTCGGAGTCCTGCCAACACTAGATAGTTTATCGGAGGGCCCGAGCACATCCCGACCCATGATATCAACTTGGCCGCCCTCTCCAGCCTTGCTGGGTCTCGCCATCGTGCCTATCATCCGCCCGGTCTACAACCGCCTATTCTCTCGATTCAGGACCTGGGTTCTCGGATCGCTCCCGCCTCATCGCGAGAAACGGTATCTATCCGACCGAGTGAGGAGCATCTTCTTCTTTGGCGCACGTCCTCCGCTGCGGCCTCCGACGGCCAACGTGCTGCTGCAAGATCAAGATCCTGCGCCGATTGTAATCGCAGACGCGATCGTTCAAAAGGACCAGTCGTCCTTTACACATGATGTTTTGCACGCCGTCATGTCTGTCGCGTTCCCACGAATGTTCGGGGAAGCACTACACGTGGTGTCCGAGCACTCGTTGTATCTGCGGCGTTTTCTGGGCCTTCGACCCTCGTCAATACCGGCCAGCGGCGTTTTCTCGTATTACAACTGGGTCGCGATGGCTCTACCCCAACGAGCATTGGCCGTCGGTGGTCTCCTCCTAGGAGGCTCGTGGATCTGGGCTGACGTCGATCCCGTCTGGTATTTGAATTAACTCTCGCCCTCGTTGGTTCTTCTGACGCCATTCGTTTAGGTGGAGGTACTCCCTCGGTTCTGGAATTTTCGTCCTAGTAAGCCCTTTCCTTGATTCTCCGAAAGGCGCTAACCGTCGCGCAGGCGAAGGATTGCTTCGAACTTTACCGGTTGTGGCTACAAAAACATGAAGTGCAAAGCCGAACCATTAAGAGTCGGGACTTTACAGGTGTAGATGTAACGGAGCTGGATCTTATTGCTCCGGAGCGATTTGCGTGAGCACTAAGAGCGCCGCCAAATCCGAGTTGCACAGCCACCGATGACCGATGGTGTAATTGGTTAGTTTCGGCTGTCTCGGTCACCCAGACGTTCGGTAGCTATCCCTCCGGCCCGCGTTGATCCTTGCCACGCGAGTTTCGGTTAAAAATGATGGGCGGGATAGCTACCAGAACGTCTGGGGCATTTGCCATTTGGTATAGTAACACCCCCCATGGTGTCACATCAGTCACTAGATCAGTAGATTAGCGCTATCTATCTCTAATCCATCAATCAATCTGCGATCGCTCCTGTCTGCCTCTCCTCCTGCCCTTCGATGCCGCCCTCTACAAGCTCTACTGTTGAAGAAGAATGGTCTTTCTTTGAGGACCACTACGAAGACCTTGATCACTCGGAACCGGACTCGGATCGTTCCGAAATCCGATGTCTTCATCAGACTCGGAACCTGACACTGATGAGCCCAGTGGCGCACCACAGACACCATCTATGGGACTTCGGGCCCAGGCAATTATTCGGGTTTTACAGTTCATGGATGGAAACGGTGTTACCTTGGCCAATTTATTGGATGGTATAAGCTGGGGAGATGAGGACTGTACATCAAATGCCAAAATCTGCAACGAACGGACAAGACTTTTGAATAGCCCAGAGCTTCCAGGAATTTTGCGACGCTGGTGGAAACCTCCGAGACCGTCACGGAGCAAGAAGCGTAGGCCGAATGGAGCCCGGGCTGTGATGCAAGAGTTTTCATTGGAATGCACCCAGCAGATACTTGAAGTGGAGCTAGAGAGCCTGGAGAAGCTTTTCAAATCCCCTGTGGGAGAGGATATCAAAGAAGAACATCTGACAGGGATATCATTTCACAAGATGGTCACACAGGTCAAGGACATGGCACCTAACCTTTGGAAAGTCTTGTTTAGATTGGCCCGTACAGAGCCCCAGCAGAAACGAAATCCTCACAAGAACCCTGCAAATGTCAGTCAACCTTTTTTTTTTTTGATACAACCATTAACTCAAATCTGCAGACAATTCTGATCATGATCTCAATGTTCTCCTACAGTCGAACACACCATCGTGGCCGACTGCAGAAACTATTTTCCATTTACTTCAAGTTTCGGGGCCTTTCTGCAAAAGGTTTTGACACACTCCACGCGATCGGTCTCACGATGAGCAACAAATGGACAGGGAATGTGGTTGGCAGAATTTCTGCAGAGTCTATGACAGCCATGAAACGTCTAATGGACCTCTTCCCATGGATCATGTCTTATGATAATGCCCTTGTGCCATTTCGAGTATTTGCCCAGCGGATTGATCACCAATCTGGGGTAGGTAATGGCACAGCAGGTACCGTCTACATCAGGCGCAGTGCAAAACCCCTCCCCTCCACCATCAACCGAGACCTACAGGAGATGCGAGCCATGGGAATGGCAAATCCTCTCAATGCCTTCGATATTTTTGAGATAGCAGAGCTTTCAGATTTGCGCCGCTACCCTCATACCATCTATCTGATCCTTCAGTATCTCTTCGATTCCCCTGACTTCAATTTTTCGACCTACGATGGACGTGATCATGACTTGCTTCAACGACCTCCCCCTATCCGACAACTACCGTTTGGCAAAGAACATATATTCCTGCAGTATCTACTGGGAACAGTCAATATTCCAGAGGCCAGTTACGAGGACAATTCACGGTTGATTGAAGAGTGGCTTAAACAGTTGGGTCGAGACTCTCCTGAGTGGCAGAAGAAAATTGCCCTTGAGTTGGTCATGGCCTGGGTTGGAGACCAGCTCACTGTTGACCGCCTCCGCAATCTCTTTAGATTCCGAGCAGAGGATGATAACTCTTTCGAGAGACTTGACTGGTTGGTCATTCCACCTGGATGGCTACATATTCAAATGGCCTTTGCAAACTCCATACACAAGCAGCATCTAGGTACCAGGAAGGGTCGTGGCCTCAGTGCAGCATTCGATATTTTGGGACGCAAGGGTCTCCAATCTGCTCACACTCAAGGCCCATTTTTCCACGATCTCAGCGAGGCTCTGCACTTCATTGCAGAGGCCCAGGTACGTGAGGTCTGGCTTCAAGTTGGCGGGGTCAAAACCCTGGCAGATCTGCGAACTAGAACACCCGAAGACCTCCACAGATTAGCTGAGAAAATATTTTCCAGGCATGCATCAAATGCAGCTCTAGCTTATCTCAAACAGAGAAAGATTGTGGACGATCTCAAGACACAGTCAATTATGTTCCTCCGTGATGTCCTTCCTTTTGTTCTTCTTCGATCTGCTGTTCGCAGCGGTGATGTTGGGATTATGGAGGATATGATACCCCTGATGCTTTACCGATTTCTTGGTGGCCGTAACTCCAATTATGCGGGAGAAATGCTAGAGATGCTGCAGGGACTTCATCGTGAGTGGCCGCCTGAGCTCTGGTATGCAATTGAATTTCACTGCACTTTGTAACTCTGACAACAATATTGCAGTGAATTTGTCCGTGAAAATTGTTTTGTGATAAATAACACTGGCAGGCCAAACGGGTTCATGCCAGTGGATGAAGCACAAGAGATGAATATAAAAGACATCAAGGTGCGGCCATTTCCTTGCTGCCTTACTTTTATTAATTTTTAAAACAGGTCACATACCGTTCTGAAGGTCCCAACATTGATTGGAAGTTCCTGAAGAAGCTGCACCCAGCAATCCATGTTATACGTGCCGTAAATTCTCACATGGAAACAGAGTTCAAAACCCGAGTACGCGGCAGCAAGCACACTGTACCAAAGAAGGAACTCGATATACAAGAGCTACAGAAATGGTATAGTTCTTTGGAGGTACATAAATTGACACCTGGTCGTGTCCTCAAAAAAAGCACCAAAAAGCAATCTTCAGATGTCCCGAAAGACGTCCTGGCAAAAGGAAGTGCTGGGATACAGACAGGTGAAAGCATGGCAAATTGGATAGAAACCCGAACGATTGAGCGGGCCACGACACAGGACTGGGATGTTGGGGTCTCAGACTCTTCAGACGAGGAGTAGATAATTAAATAGAATCATTATTTCGAGTCTCCCGGGGTACTAAGAACTGAGTACGGTAAGAATAATCACTAGGGCGTGAGGTAGGCAAATTATAAGGAAGTGAGGGGGACACAGCAATTATAGAAGTAGAATGTTGCCGAGCAGGTATGTTTGATAAGAATGGATTGTATGCGGGCTCATGTGGAGTCTCGCGGTGCTGATACACATACCCATGGTGTGGCGGAGCTCTGTGCATGTGAAGTGGTGTATATGGGATGTTGGACAGTGTGGTGGAATAGCTGGGCGGCGATGGAGGAGTTTGGACAGAATGATGTGGAGTTTCCGAAATAGGCAGTGAAGAATAGTTGCGATCTTGTACGATGTTGGGCGTGTTGGATGAGGGCCTGTGCGACCACATCGAGCTGGGGTAGGGTAGGTATTGTATGGAGTCCTGTACACCATGCCCGACATGAATTGACTCGGTTGCCCCATTGGGATTTGTTGCGGTGTATACGGCATGGACGGTGTGTGGTAAGTCGATGGCGTAGGTTGCTCGGGTGGGAAGTAAGGTAGTGGCGTGCACGGGATCTGCGAAGTAGAAGGCGCGGAAAACAGGTGGGGAGCAACAGGAGCGACAGGACTCGATGTAGATGCCGGTGTCGGCATATTCTTGTCATAACTTTAGCTGTAGACCCGCCGGAAAAATTAAAAAAGACTCACCACTGGAAGCGATGCCAATGCCATCCTGCGTGCAGCCCGTCCCCGACCCATAGGCTTCGGTTTGGCAGCAGCAGAAGCTGCATTATGCCGTTGGGTCGCTTGCCGCCGCTCATCCCTCCTGCGTAGTTTTTCCCGTTCCTTTTCTACCCACACACCCTCATCCACTCTGCGAAGTATCTCCAGGATTTCTTCCCCGTGTCGTTGGGCAAGCATCCACGAGGGACTAAGCTCCTTTAAGGCGTTGGGCGAATCGATACGGCGCGATGCGAGGGCCGTGAGAACAGGGTCAGGCATAATAGCCGCCTCTGGAACAGAACTTTTCTGGTACCTTTCGAGGAAAACCCGCAGGCGCCAGCGTTCGAGGGCCACCCGAGCGGTCTGCAGATGGTCTTTACGACGTGTTCTGGGGCCATTCCGACGAACGATGGGACGTTTTCCGTTCGCGTTTGTATTTTTTGATGGGGTGGAATGTGCACTCGATGGAGGTGAGGATTGGTCCGGTGTTGTGGGTCGTTCTTGGGGCTGCACTGGGGCCACAGCTGCGCGACGAATACAGTTGTCACAGCAGTCGCCGGTCGGAGCTGAAAATGAAGGTGAGTGCAAAAATACATGGTAGTTATTAATCACTCACGACGACGCGGGGGGTTGCTGAAGTACTGATCGGCCATATCACGGCGGCAAAGCTTGGTGGTAATGTACTCACGCAGGATCGGATCAACATTCTTTACCCACACCTTGCCATCGTTCGGCTCCTCAACACTATCCAGCGCGTAAAAACCCCCCGCACTTTTCGGCACAGCGGCAGCACCCCCTTCATCCTCGGATTCCGAGCTGGAACCGGAATCTGAAGAGTCAGGATCTGCCGCTGCTTCACCTTTGGCCTTACCCTTCCGCTTCCGCTTCTTTTTGCGCTGAAACATTGATTTCTCGACGAGAAGAATTGCCCGGGCCTGCAACTCCGGGGAGCGGCCAGCACGACCTGCACGCTGGATCCAGATGGGGAGAGAACCGGGAACTCCGAACTGAATAATAAGTTCGATATCCGGGATATCTGCGCCCTATCAACGAGGATGGGATGAGCAGAACGTAAAAGATTAAAATATCAATCATTTGTAACGTACCATTCCGGCTGCCTCCGTTGCAACGAGGATTTTGATTTTGCCCCGCCGAAAATCCCTCATGACACGCCGCTTCGCTTTTGCGGTTCGATGGGCGTGTAGAAAATCGATAGAACTGCGTGGGAGATGATGGTAGAGGCGTCGAAGGTGTCTCGTAATTATCTGGGTTTTCTTGACAGCGTTGGTGAATACAATCCCTTTCGGCAGATCCGCGGTGGAGCGCACATCCTCTGGTTTGGGCAAGTGTGCGTTGATGGCTGCGTAGTCCTTCGCACTGTTCATTTCGATGACAGAGGGAGTGATGTTGGGGCGGTCATTTCCGAGATTAATGAAGAAGGCTTCATCCAAGTTGAGATCCAGACTCAAGCAGATGTCTTTGAGTGCAGCTGGACTCAAAGTGGCTGACGTAGCGAGAATGGGGGACCCAGCTGGAAGAAGAACACGTAGTTTATCCAGCAATGCGTAGTGGGGCCGGAAATCTCCACCCCATTGAGACGCGCAGTGGGCTTCATTGATGATAGACCCTAATACTCGTTTCCCCGTGGCTGGATCTCGGAGCCATTTGCGGAATTCCTGGTGCTCGAGGCACATCTCGGGTGAAGTGAAGATGGCATTGTGGGTCTGTCCATCGAGTTCCTGGGGAAAATGAGCCAACAAATCATGTTCGTGTGCAAACGACGTGTACCTTTTGCAAATCGCGTGAGTACGTGTCTCCGTTTACTGCCGCAGCTTTCAAGCCCATCTTCTCGAATCTTTTGGCCTGAAAATATTTGGGTAAAGGCAGGTCCTGGCTGGGATACCAATTACCTGATCCTCCTGTAACACCTTAAGCGGGGATATGACCAGGGAATATTTGTCGCGATGTAGCAGCAGCGGCATCATGAACGGCATAGTCTTTCCCGCACCTGTCCCGGCGATGGCCACGACATCCAGGCCAAGCAAGAACGCCTCGGATACATCCAGCTGCCACTCATAAGCAGGTTTCTTGAAGCTGTCTTCAAAAAGACGCACCAAGTCGCGTCGGGTCGCCTCGGAGTCGTAGCCGTTCTTTTTACGCGCTTTTTCGCGCGCGGCCCGAAGAATACGCTGAGATTCTGCGGCGCGTTTGACGTGATCATCTTCTCGCGGCATGAGATTGGGCAGGACGGTGCCAAACGGGCGGCGTGTCAAAGGTCAGTTGAGGTGTCAAGGCTTGATGATTTCACACAAGTTGTATACGGGGATATGATAACAGATGGTGACTGATGTGACTCCATGGGGGGTGTTACTATACGAGATGCCCCAGACGTTCCGGTGTGTTCTCCGTCCATCATTCTTAAGCGAAACTCGCGTGGCACGGAACACACCGGAACGTCTGGGTTACCGAGACAGAGTTTCGGTCTATCAAGTAATTCCAAGAGCACTGTGGCTATTCTCCCAGTTATGAATTGGATACTTGGGCGTCTGACTCGGCCTCGTACGAATCTGATCTTCCACTAGGTTGACCGTTACTCGGTAAGGTCCCCCACCCTGGAAACCAGGAAACTACGGGCTTTCAACGAACGCTGCAGAAGACAAATAGTGCTAAATAGAGATCAGTGAGGCGTCCAGTACCACCCTGCAAAAAACAAATAATTGTAAACCGTTTATACACGATCTATCCCGGTTTGACCCTAGATTAGATCAGTGACTACTGTTGGGACAACAACCCGAAGCGTCCGAGTTCGACTCACTCGGACTAACCTGTCGCGCCGGCGCGCGACAGTTCCCTATGGACCTGTTTATTCTCCTCATGTATGTACAGCAACGGACTCTTACTTACTCAGACTGAATCATGTACGGTGCTCTGCATGCTGTTCCCTGACTCCTATTTCTCTCATGTGCGTCGCTTCCATGTTGTGTTTACTTGTCCCCATTAGTTAAGATGACTCTTGTTCATGTATTTAAGCTGTAGTATTACACTGAATTAAATCAGTTCTTCTACGAAACATCCTCCCTAAAGTCACTTCTTCAATAGGTTATGGGCCCTGACCAAACCTAATTCTCCACACACATCTACTATCTCAACAAATCTCTCTTCGTTCACCATGTCTATACCCAATTCGAAACCCGCTGACTTTGTCCTGCGCATTCCAAAATGTGAGGCCGATGGAACCAACTTCAGCGTCTATAAGGGACGCTTCCACTTTGCCGCCGATGCTGCTGGAATGTCTGACCACCTCTTGGACACGCACATCACCCCGACTGCACCTACGACAGCTAGCCCGCTGACGGCAGCAGAGCAGACCGCCCTCGATGCTCACGAAAAGGAGCTGAAACTTTGGAAGTCAGGCCAGGCGATTGCCAGCATGATCCCTGATGCCCTGTTCCTGCGCATCAACAAGGCGACCAGTGTGGCGGATCTGTGGAAAAAGGTGTTAGATGAGTTTGAGAAGAAGAGCAAAATGGTTACTGTGGATTTGCGACACAGGCTACAAGATGAGCGCTGCAACGAGACTGGGAATGTTAGAACTCACCTGGAAAAGCTCCAGACACTTCGCACTGATTTAATCAGCATGGGCACCGACCCGGGTGATGAAAACTTCACCGCCATTATCCTCGGATCACTCTCCGCCTCCTACGATCCTTACCTCTCAGCAATTATGGCAACCTCGACCCTACTCGCTCAGACACTGAAACCAGAAGACCTCATTCGTGGCCTCAACAAGGAGGCCAACCGACACTCGCTCAAGCACAAGTCCAGGAAGGACCACCACGACATTGTGTTCTCTGCAGGAGAGCGCAAGGGAGGCCGCAACAGTGGCTCCAAGCCCAAGGTGGAGTGTTGCAACTGCCACAAGAAGGGCCATCACACCCAGGATGGGAACCTTTTAAGGTTGCTTAAAAGACCTATGGAAAGAATGTGTATTTGTAGTCTAATATATCTTGATTGATTTAGCGAGATTCAATGAAGTAAGAAAGGATTACAGACACAACTAGAATTCATAGGCCTTTTCGACTTGATTGATTTCTATCTTGTTCACCATGTAAGAAAGGTGTTTGAAAAGAACGTCAGGTGCCAAATCAACCATATTTGATTTTTGGGGTATCGACGGTACACAAAAGCACATTGTAAAGTACATGTTTTAAGCCAATGATTTTTGCCATTTGTCCAACTCGGGAGCATCACATGTCACTGTACCGCCACAAATTCATCAACTTCACGTTGATCCCGCCGAAATCGATCACTGCCGCCGATAATGGGACATTCCAAGCTATGGATATCCGCATCAGCATCCCAAACGGTAACAGCCTGGCCACAATACTCCTGAAAGGAGTGCTGTATGCGCCCAAGCTAGGACTCACTCCTATTTCTTTCATGTGCATTGCTTCCATGTTGTGTCTACTTGTCCCCATTAGTTAGGATGACTCTTGTTCATGTATTTAAGCTGTAGTATTACACTGAATTAAATCAGTTCTTCTGCGAAACATCCTCCCTAAAGTCACTTCTTCAATAACTACCTGACTGCGAACCCTGAAAAAAGCAAATAGGTGCAAACCGTTTGTTTCTGATCTATCCCAGATTCACCCTAGATTAGCATCTGATCTAACCACGAACCCTGCAAAAAGCCTCGCATCACGACTTGGGGTGCTTCACCTCGCAGTCTTCAACAACCTCCCAAATGAACTTTTATCTGTTATTTTCAGGATTGCCATGGAATCTCAGCAACTATGGCCATCGTATTGGTGTTCCTGTTGGTCCATAATTTTATAGAATTTACTTCTATATTGCAATTTTTGCTACCATGCCTTACCCCTCGCTGGTCTATGTAATCATACGGCAAATTTATGAGCATCACAATGAGTTTACGAATTTGTATATGTGCATGTATGCTGGTCCGCTGCATGCAGTCTATCATCTTCCACCGCCAAGTGGTGAAATGGGTGCGTGGTGAATATCTTGGGGTCATTTCCCCGCAAACACCTGATCATGGACTTGGATTGGCTGCATGACAATGCCATGTACATATGAAAGGCGGCAACTTCCCACCAGGCAGGTTCTCGAGGTCAATGAGGACATGCCCCATTGTTTGTCTTTGTGTTTTGTAATCCGTGAACGTGTACGCAGCTGTTATTGCAAGCTGACGTCTGATGATTAATTGCTTCTGTCCAAATTTGTCGAATATGCGGAAAGTCCCTTGGGACGGCACGACAGGTAATATTCCCTGAGGAAGCCTGTGAAACAACTCGACGCTGCATCCATCCGGCTTGGGAAGGATGACCACTGGCAGAAAGGATAACAAACAGGCACCGGTAGTGGGGTCCTCCAATATCTCATCTGGTTCCCTAGGGTCCAGCATGAAATCCATGATCTCACCGCGCACTCTGTTGGCGAGGTCGCTTTCAGTGGCAATGGATATCACATTCACATCATATATACCTTGACGGAGAAACCTAAACAGTTCAGCTTGGGCATGTGATAAGCAAGTAAGGTGGAGAGGATGCGTGAGCAGCCACTCAGTCCACTAGGCTGACCGTTACTGTAGCACCATTGGTGCATTAGTGGTATTCTAAGTCAACTGAATAACCCTCTTGACCTTGGGACTTAACCAAACTGTTGCATCTGTCGGTCCGATGGTGTAGCTGGTTTATCACTTCTGTCTAACCGGACTTTTGTTTATAAAGTGACCTCATACGTCATCGATCGCGCTTAAAAAACCCGGACTTTGCTTTTAAAGTGATCTCACCCCGCGAACAAAGTCACTCACCCGATCGTTGTCGTTGCCCGATCACTCCCGCTCAACGTCACCGCTCTCTCTGCCGCTGTTCCCGCCCGCCACCCGCCTGCCGAGCGATGGTTGCTGCCCACCGATCCCCCGTTCACGTCGCATGCTTCTCTCGTGCCGCATTCCCGCCACGTCACGCACCATTGCAATGCCATGGCACAAATTCACCTCACCCCAGCGATACGTTCTGCGGAGTGTTATGTAGCCTACCAGAACATTATTCGTCTGCCGAGTCCATCTTCATCGTGTCCCCTCCCATGTCTCCCACAGCCAGTACATTCATCGACGAGTCATTTATTCGAAGCCTTTAATACAGATTAAGCGATGCTATCATATTGGGGTCGATTTCCGGCGATGCTGTTCCCCTCCTGAACGAGTAAGCAGTCGTGATCGCGGGCGTGCCCAAAACGGTGCTGACTTTGCGGAGTATTGAGATGGGATTCAATTCACGGCTATGGACTGTTAGATGCATATCTCGACGCAGAAAAGAAATATAACCCACCGCACAAAGTAGAACATCAGTTCTATCCGGATTCCATTAGGAATCGCCATCATAAAACTCTGAAGCTGTATGAGCAATCGACGCAAAGAGAGCAAAAGAAAAGCGCACTTCGACACGAACGAGGTACAAAACTGCCGAATCGCTCATGGTGGGTGAGAAAGAGAGAGATGCACGATTTGGATGGATCCGTGGTCGACACGATTAGTCACGGCGACGCGATCGGTCACCTCTTGGCATCAGTGACAATCTCTTCCGCTTACTACGAGTCAACTACGAGTCCTGAAGATTCAGGAACTCATATTCCAACTGCTGTCCTGCTCCGTTCAACCTCCTCCTGGGATCCAGCCCGCGTACCTTCTCGATTTCTGTCCTCACCCAGGCCCCAACTCCGACCAGTCTCTTATTCGCTCTCTCCCTCCTCGGGACATTCTTCTCTGTTGTTGGACCATGAAAATGTCAGTGCATTGGCTTGTTTGGCGGCCTTGCAAAAGTCCGTCGTCTATCAAGAAGTAAATTCCGGGTCTATCCTTCTGTGCAATCCACGGTAACTGTGCCTTAGATTGGGTCAGGTCGGCACCAGATCCGCCAAAGAAATCCAGTGTTTGAGTACAGCTGGGATGAATCCGGCTCGGACAGCGATGAAGACGATGACTACCAAGACGAGCGCCTTGACGAGCGTCTTGAGAAAGATCCAGCCCTCGGACCCTCCACGCGTTTGTGTCTTTTCCTTTCATCAGAGACCGTACTCATATCAAATATGAATAGCTGATAATCTTACCGACTCCGTTGACCAGCGTGTCACAGCTTTTGAGGAATTCGACCTGAGACCGCTGCGTGGCAGAAGCAAGACCCGCTGGAACCGCCTGCTGCTAGCAGCTCCGGAAGCTTGGCCTTCCAAAATCAGATCGTGGGTAGACATCTTGCGTGAAGCCGTCCTTTCGACACCGGTCAGTCTCCACCGACCGATAACAACCTGAACATCTCACCTCTTGCACCCCAGGCTGATGGAATGCCTCGCCCCCTGTACTACTCTGTGATCCAGGCACTTTGTGAGATTAAACTGGTCGACAAGCGGGTTTACCGGCTCCCTGCGTGGTCTGCTCGAGTCAAGGTATCCTGCGCTGCCGTGTCAACTCAGGTTATCATCTGATCCCTACCCAGATATGCGACTTTCCACGGACCTGTGAAGAGATTTCTGCACCTGCCAAGTACGTCCTGTGGACCGATCCACTAATCCAGGATCTGTGTGGCAAGAATCGCCTTCAGGAATTGCTCGCTGTACAATTACAGAAGTGGGTTCCGCAGGATATCGTCTCGAGCTGGCCGCCCCGCCCAAATCTTATTACAAGCTGGAATAGGCGGTTGCTTTCGGTCCAACCCTCTCCACATGTAAGTATGTTCTATGGATACGGAGTACTTCATAAATGAACTTTTCAGCCGCTCGTCGCCCCTGGCATGTATGTTGATAAAGCAAAGCCATTACTACTCGTGCTCCAGCTGTATCCGGAGTTGATTCCTCGTGTCTCGTATCCCCAAGGCGTTTTTTTTATCCTCGGTCAACCTATCTTCGTGAACACCTGGTACAAATATTTAGGGGCGGCCTTACATTCCCTAGGATTCAAGGTATGTCTCTTCCGTTCCCGGTTTGTCGTGCTTGGTTTTAAAAGGCGTGTTTGTAGGTCGTGGTCCGACCTCAGTCTTTATATAATGACATCATGCAATATATATCCACATGGTCTCGGGGGTCCAACGGTCTCTCCCACATCTCCGACTGGGGTCTCAGAATTATTTTAGAACAGACTTTGGACTATCGTGCCCTCAAGAAACAAGTCAACGAATTCGCGTACAGGTACAAACCAGTAGGTTTTGAGCACATTTGCAAGTGAACTAAACTCAATTACCAGTACTCAGCGCACCACAGAAAATAATGAGCCGAGTCAACAGCAAAATACTCGTGGTATCAAGCAACCTCAGCGACCTAGTGATAAACCACATGTCGCTACTACCCCCGATTATTGTCCACAGTGCTCAACGCTACCAGCAAACAAGCGATGTGTTCAACGTATTGAGGTTGTCGACCAGCCCTATGACCCTGATCTAATTGGTTCTGGCATTTCGATGGCTCCACCAGATGAGTGCATGGTGCCGATTCCTGTACATTCACTTCTGCTGCCCCTTACCTCGGTCCTTCACTCACTTTTTGACAGCCAAAAATCAAATTTGACAAGTCGGGAAAGCTCAAAGAACCACGTCCGATCTTGACTCCAGACGATCCCCGTTTAACGTTGACCATACTTCAAGCGGACCCTGAGCGCATCAAACGATGTGGCCGTCATTTACTCTTGTTCGTCAATCCTGACACAAAGGAAATTGTACGCCCTTCATTTTAATTTCATTCTGGGAATTCACGCCCAGCCCAGATGGACTTTTATCTGTACCATGCATTCTCAGATGATGCATGGCAGAAACTCTTGTCCCATCATGAAGAGTTGAGCAAAGTGAAACCACTGACCCGTGGTGCTCAATTCGATTCCTACTCTGGTGGTACAATGATTCTTTATGGTCCTCGGACAGCGGCGGGCGGAGCGCCAGCCGACGCTATGCAGTATTACGCAGGGATGACAGCTAAGACCGAACAAGGGCTCTGTGCTCTGTTTCACCATGCCGAGGTATGTGTCCTCCCTCTGATAACTACCGCAAAGCTGAGTCTCAGCAGGACATGCTCATCATGCATGAAACTGCCCGTGCTGTCTGTCCTGAATTCATAAGACGCCAAACAGAGGTCACCAGGCGCCTTGGAGAATTCGGGTTGACGCTGTACCGATGCTACAACTACACTTCTCCAATCCATGTTGACCCCGACAAACACCATCTCAGCCTCTGCTGTCAAATTATCGCTCAATGCAAGAAAAAGCGATACGAATACGCCTTTGTTCGCCTACGATGGCGCATTGCTATCCAGCCTCTGACAAATTCCCTGTGGTAAGCTGGCCAACACCTCTTGCAATGAATTCTGCTACAAAATCGCATCAGGTCGTTTGACAGCCGATACGCACATTGCTGCTTTCTTCCCTCCACCAGCCCATTGACAGTTGAAGACTGTCTCCCTGACGCACCTTATTATCCTTCAACTCGAGTACAGAAACTGGCAACCAGAGGAGGAGCACCAGGGCGTGGTGATGATCAGGGGCCCCCCAACCGCTTTTCCCTCGGAGACCATGATACTGCCACAGCTAAAACCATGGCGACTGCGGAACAATGTGCAGATGTGCATGGATACGCTGAGCATAGAAAAGCCTATTGGGATGGCCCAGTTTGAATGACATCGCTCTCATAAGATAGCTTTTTGGAGTACAGTACCAACGAGCTGAATTCAGATATACTTACTGCTCAATCTCTGATCTTTCGAAATGTTTATGTGGACTGACACGAGTAGTTTTATGTATTTGTCGGGTCTTTAATGATACGTTGTCGGACCTAGAAGTATGCAATCTACTCAGTTGGGGTTGGCGCTCTCCTCCACCTCCTCCACCTCACGCTCCTTGCCTTTGCTCTTATTCTGTGCATGCGCGCGAGCTGGATTGTTGGGTCGTCTCTTTAGAAATTGGTGAAAGTCCTTTGCCAGGTCGCCATCGATACCACGAATAATTCCGAGGGCAGCCTCGGTGTTCCCAAAATACCTTGAGGTAGTCATCAAAGTATCATTGCCTTCAGCTGAACGGGGAAGACTCTTCACGACAGCTTCGATAATGTGGACAAATTCGGGTGTGCGATAATGCGCATGTAGTTCGTTAACAGAGGCCAGGGGCTCGAGAAAGACGTGTGGGCCGAACTGTGTACTTGTTAACTGATTGGTCTTGGAATGAAAGGAAGTAGCGGCCATACCTCGACATATAGATCTGCTAGGCGATTCCGGGACGTGATGGTGAACTGAACTGCAGACTTCCAGGTTTTGTACTCGGCTCGAAACTGTATCTTGATAAGGGCTTTGCGAGCCTTCGCATCCGTGATGTCTGAGAATTCGTCCTTTCCTGCGGCGAACATCTGTTCCAAGGTTTCAGTCTTCCAAGCTTTTTGCTGGTCCCGCCAGACTAGGGCAAATTCGATGGCAGCCACAGCCTCGGCAATTCTACGAGCTACGTGGACGGTCTGGTGGGCAGCAGCATGATCCTCAAGGGCCTGTGGACATCACTGTCAGGTCGAACCTTCTACACAGGAATCACATACGCGATGGCGTTGTATGGCCCAACCAGCTAGGTCATCCTCTATTGGAATCGTGAAATCTTCCATAATTTGGCCAAGGCTATAGTCCCAGACACGGACAACTGCATGAGCTTTTTGATACTGACACAAAGTCAGCGAAACCAATAACGGCAACAGCAGAACAAGTGACCGACCCAGAAATTTTGACCATGATTGGCCTGTTGTTGGTATCCTCTGATACAGCGCGACAATGCGCTGTCCTCACGCTTCGCCGCCGTGTCGCCCTGACCAAAATTCTCCTTCCAGAGAGTGAGATAGTCGTCTTGG
The DNA here is from genome assembly GCA_029448575.1 of Mycena maculata. Classification (NCBI taxonomy): domain Eukaryota; kingdom Fungi; phylum Basidiomycota; class Agaricomycetes; order Agaricales; family Mycenaceae; genus Mycena; species Mycena maculata. Next base: position 712,313 of record JARJLG010000003.1, read on the forward strand.
GTCAATGGATCGTTGATTGAAGTGCTCAGGATAGCTGCGACACGGTCGTTGATCTTCTTCTGGCCGGGTTTCAGTTTCTCCCCGTTGTCCTTGTCGAATGTTATAACAAGAGAAGACTTCTGCGCTCGCCGCCACCTACATTCTTGCCCTTGCCGCTCTTCGGAGCTTTGTCGAGCTTTGGCTTCTTGGAGGGTCCGTCTTTCGGAGGATCGCGCGGAAGACGAGGGCCTAATACGGTTTGTACGGTGCCGATAGCCTCGTTTACTTCACCGGTGATAAGCCGTGAAACCAAGTACACATGGATTTTGCGATTTTGCACGATTCAGCGTGTCAACACACACTGAGGGACCATCAGGGCACTCTGACTGAGTGGTTCAGTCTATTAGCACAAGCTACGAGGTTAACGAGGACTTCTACCGGTACCTTCACAAATGGGGCCACCAGATATCTTAGTTAACTAAGGAAACTTGACGATGGTGGCAGAGAAACTAGGACATACAAGGCCTAAGGCTGCTTGCTAGGACACAAACAGCATACCAAGGAGGTCGTGAGGTCGAGATACCAATTGCTGGCAGGCAACAGTGGGAAGAACCCAATTATTCACGATAAGACTATTTAGACCTGTTTTACCCAAAATTGGGGACGCGTTTGATCACGCATTGGGTCCAGACCGAGTCTGGGGATGACTTGAACAGTAGGACATGATCCAGCCGTTTAGCCGCGAGGATAAACCAGAGAGAGAAAGACAGATTGCGATATTGTGGATGAACCACCAAACCAAACCAAGGATTATGGGGTATCATTAGGAAGGTAGAAGAGATGTGCATGAGCTTCAAGACTAATCAGGCCCGGGACAAGAGGCTACAGACGAAGAAGACACTTTCTATCCACTTAATCAGCAATCACATGTGTCGTGTCAAACACCACATGTCCACCATATGTCTCCACAAGACACGACCAATCAGGAGCCAGGGATTAGGATTCAGGTGCCGCGAACCAACGGACATTGTACAGTAATCATCGTGATGTAAACCATAGGGCAGTAGTATAAAAGGGCAGCAGAAGAAGAGGGCGAGCTAGCACATCTAGGGGCGCTGTACACGTTGTGTCAGCCACTGGAACCGTTGCTCTGATAGCCGTGGAGGTTAGACCGTGTACGAACGATAGATTGCTTTGAACGAATTGGATCAGAATCAGAACACGGCAATAGTCAGAACACGGCAAACAGACCCAGAACATTGAACAGAACACTGAAACCGTCGAAAGACACAAAAAGCGCAGACTTAACGGTCTTAAAACCTACCCTATACTGTCTCCTTGACGTCCTAGACGTTACTTGTCCAATACAGCTTGACTTGACCAGTCAAACCTTGCAAAAGCGCGAGCGACCCTTAGTTAACTAAGTGATCGACCGAGAAACCAGCTGCTATCAAGTCTAATACTTGACTTACACCCCCAAACTTGCACTCTGACTCTCTCTATTGAGGGGTTAGTTGTTGATAGTGTTGTGTGTTGTGTGTGGTTTAGAGTTCATAGCTCTGCTGCATTAGCATTTCGCATTTCGCATTCACACATACCTGAGAGTTAGCGTTTTCACCGGCAAACTGACGTGTCGTCGGACTGTCGCTGTTGACCATGGGTCCAAGGGACGCAGCAAGCTGCTTAAATTGCTGGAGGAGAGTCTTTTGAGATTGATGACGGCTTTCAGTAGACATGATGGTGGTGGGGACAAACAAGAGATGTGGTCGGTGAGTCGGACCGAGCCCGTATCACAAACTCGATCATGACAGCGACAAGAGTATACTAAGTGTATTGCAGGACGGCGTCGAAGACGTGTACATGTTCCGCGACGATGCGGAAGGCATGTCCGACGCGCCGCCAGAACGCGAGGAACTCCCGACTGGCATCGAGCTTTTGACCAACGGAGACCGTTGGTGAAGATTACATAGCCTACAGATCATTACGTAATCAACTGTGTTGCGTAATTGTCACACAGGCGGTCCTCAGTTCGAACCTGGGTCGGATCATATTTTGCTCCTCGTTACAAACGGGTCCTTTCTTACGCGAAATTGAGATTAGTTCCACAGGCGGTCCTCAGTTCGAGCCTGGGTCGGATCATTTTTTGCTCTTCGTTACAACGGGTCCAGTCCTTTCGTTTTCATTTTGCTCTCAATCTGTACATGTGCTTTCAAAGAATCTTATAAACCCATTTTTCTTCTCTTCATAATCTTGGCCATCAGGCGGTCGCAAGTTCGAACCCAGCTCAGACCGGTTTTTTCTTTCGCTTTTGACCTGTCTATCAGTGATTCTGTTCTCATAAAATTCCCTTCAGAGTACTTTGGCGGCTGGGCCTGATGGCTCTCAACATCCCTTCAAAGTCTTGACATTTGACCACAGGCAAAGCAGTTACATGGAAGTAATAATACATATACAAGGAGAAAAAAAGGGAGAAAGAAATTCTAGGATCTCCCCATTCCTACACCTGCATCTGCCCGGACCATGACCATCAGCCACCAGATATCAAAACCACCAGAGAGGTCTGCAGCAAAAGACGGTATCAGCAAGCTTAAGAGGAAGGCTCACCATTGCCAGTGCCATTTGCATCTGCGATGGTTGGAAGGTGTCTCAGGCATCGGCAAGTCTCTCCATCCGCTTCTCCGGTGGCTTTGCAATTATGTAACATAATTCCACAGGCCGTCCTAGGACCCCTGATATAGCCTGATAGGCCCCGGGAAGCTCCACCAAAGGGTTCTCCAGAAAATTCTTGGATTTTGGCCTCAAAAACCCAATATTTTCCAACATTCTGGAGCTCAAAAAACCCAAAATCGGACAAGGCTCTCCCTTGCACGAAATTCACCTAAAATGCCATAAAATCGAAATAAATTGGGGAAATTTCCTGTGGGCGCAGTGTGTACTAGTGGTGGGGGACTTTACCACCTTGTTTTGGTTGCTTATACGTCAGGATGGGTTTCGGTGACTCCATGTGCCTCACCAGCTCAAAATTTTGGGGCAGACTTCAAAAACCCAAATTCCGGACAAGGTTTGCCAAATTTTGGCCCTGAAAAACCCAAATTTTGAGGCCTCAAAAACCCAAATTTCTGGACAACCCCTTGGTAGAGCTTCCCAGGGCCTGGCCTGATGGAAAATGTCAGGACCGTTCTGGGGAATTTTGTCAGGATTACAACAGGCCTTGAGCCCAAAATCTGACCGAAAATGTCAGGATTTCGCACCAGGCCTAACACTTTCTCGTGTTTTGAATTTTTTTCTCATATATTGAAATTTTTTGGGCTGCGGTCGCAGGTTTTGTCAGGATTTTGACCAGACTTCTGGTCCTCAGAGACATGTTTTATCAGGATTTTGACCAGGCCTGGTGACCAAAATCGTCCAAAAATGTCAGGATTTTGACCAGGCCTTCCCACCTATTATCAGTGGTCCTGCCGTCCTCAGTTCAAACTGAGTCGGATCAATTTGGGCCTAATACATACTGAACCTTTTGTGCTTCGGCCATCTCCGGTTATCATCAGTGGCTGCCATCACTCTTTTGAGACTCTTTAGAATTCGATACCGCGATCGGACGCGCGGCCGCCGGCAGGTCTTTGGAAGTCAGCAAAAAAAAAACTGGGCGAAGACGACGAGGCCTGTAAGGATCCACGAAAAGTGCCCAGTTTATTGTTTGTCAGTGGTTTCCGTTCCAAACAACCGCTCCTGTCCAATTTTAGGAATTCCGCCGACTTCGCTGAGTAATATCAATATCGGCGCATCGGTTGGAGTCACTTTCGGAACCGTGTGGGCGCTAAGTATAGAACACGTTCAACTCCAACTTGGTTTAGACAATTCCTCTATTCATGTCTTCCCCTCGCGTCTGGCTCATCACTGGAGCAAACTCTGGCTTCGGCCTTTCCCTGGCTCAGTACGTGCTGGCCCAAGGGGATCAAGTCCGTTATACCATGATGTCTGGAGTATTTCAATCCCTGATCTTCCGCGTAGGTTATCGCCGCCGTGCGGAAACTGTCCTCCATCCCAGACAGCATTAAAGCTGCACAACCCGTGGCTCTCGATCTCAATGCATCCGATTCTGAAATCAAACGTGCTGGCGCCGAGGCATTGAAACTCTTTGGACGTGTTGATGTGCTCGTGAACAACGCTGGATATTGCCTGACTGGATACACGGAGGAGCTCGAGTGCGTTTTACCCTTTTCTTCGAAATCACTGCGCACCCTGAAGACTAAGGGATTCATAGCGATGCGGATATCAAGAGCGAGTTCCAGGCCAACTTCTTCGGCGCCATTTCGCTCACACAGGCCTTGCTTCCTGCATTCCGCGCACAGAAATCCGGGCATATCCTGAACCTCTCCTCCGTTGCTGCCGTGGCAGGCGGCGCACCCTTTTCCATGTATAATGCGTCCAAAGCTGCCCTGGAAGGTACGTCTGGCCGGAAACCACAAATATCATGCAGCTAACAAACTCTCAGCGGCGACCGAAGCACTCAGCAGCGAGCTCGCCCCATTCAACGTCCGCGCCTTGATCATAGAGCCGGGCTACTTCCCGACCAACTTCCTCGCCACCGCCGGAGCAAACGGCGTCCGTCCCGAGCGAGCGACCGGCGCGTACCCAGACATATCCGAGGCTCCTGCCCAATATGCAGCGCGCCACTTGGCCTCCAAACAAGTGGGTGATCTGAGCAAGGCGGCGGCGAGGCTCTTTGAGGTCGTGAACGGTACTGGGCTCGCAAAGGCGTTTGTTGACAGCGGACGACGAGACTTTGTGCGCGTTCCTCTTGGCCCGGACTGCGGCACCAGGATACAGGCGAAGCTTCGCGTGCTTTCTGAGAACTTCGAAGCTACTGAGGCGATTTGGCGATCCACCGACATGGACGAAGAGAAGTTCAATAAATTTGCGCAACAGTAAAAATACAGACGTGAGTAACTTGTTGAATGCGAAACACGCATGTAATTTGATAGTTGAAATCTCCTGGCCCCGGCAGTCAAACTCAAAGCGACAAGAATTTGAATCAAATTTACGCTCAGTGGCGCTTCTATTGCTTTGAATGAATCTTGGGGCAAAATAAAAACAGTTGGGCGACATGTAAAGTAAGAATAATAACGTCGGGTCCATCTGTCCGGCTGGATCTGCAATCGGAAGGTCAGGCAGGCAGGATCAAGCTGACTACGGAATAAACGAACTTCGTGGCTTCATCGTTCACCCCGTATAAGAAATTTCGTCTCCCCACTGGCCATTTGTGCTCAGGCGGTATACTTGAGCCTTACATGCCGAATTCGGTCGGATCCTGCGAAAATGATCCTCGATTTGCTGATACGTTTTCTTGCAGACGGCACACATAAATGCCTACGGTGAAACGTGAGTAGGCTGTCTTGGAATTAAATAGGGACGACAAACAGGTTCTGCGGGCTTTACATTTGAGGTGCGACGGCGTTTATTCGGGGCCTGCCGGAATATACTTGCCGTTAGAATTAAATGCATACAGAAATAAATGGTGCAACGAAGTCCACGCACCTCGTCAGATTGATATTTGTTTTCGAACTGGCTGATATCGTACTCGACCCATGTATACGTTTGAAACTGGGAAGAGGTCAGAACGCTCGAAACGAGAGCCTAGGGATCGTGCCAGACCTGGTCATCTGGTTTCCTTTTATTTCCATGGTCGAGCGGATGGGTCATAGCGTTGGTCGTAGTTTGCACTAAAGCGCATGTCCGGATTGAAAGAAAGGCTGGAGAAGGCATTGGAGTACGTACGAATTGAAGATATAGAGCTGGTCTCCGACGGGCTGGACGCGCGATATTGGGCTTCTAGGTTGACCACTTTGCGTCCCAAACCTATTGGCGTATCAGCGTGCGACAGGGCCGATGAATTCTCGTTGTCGGTCGCTGTCAAATTTCAGTCGACTTCTTCTGGACTGGGTTGACCCTCACAAGCAGCGGACGACGCCAGGGCCACTGGCAGGGTGTTGGCGGGCAAGTTCGAGTCCGGAACTGGTTTCGTGGCCCTCCCAGCCTGATGTTGATACATTTCGGGAATCGAAACCCGGAATAAAAATTGAAATACGCCCTCCAGAGGGTTGAAAGAGACAGACGGGGAGGGAAGAGTGTCACGGTGACTGCAAGACGTAAATTTACGTCTGAAGTCACGCGATCTCAGTGTTCAACTTGAAGTTGAAACTGAAAACGAAATCAATGCATAAAACGTACAACCCATGTATCTGGTACAGACAGCGCTTCAGGAAACAGTCTGAGCCACAAAATCCTCGTCCTTGCAAAATCCTTGAAACTTACAACGACCGCCCAGTAAGTCCACTCGTTTCAAAGTCAACCCACCATCTAGGAAACCTCTATGCTTCCGTACCCGGACCATTCTCTCCTTCATGTCATCCGAGCCCCAATCTGTGTCGGTGAGAGGGGTTTGCAGCACGTCGCAGAGCCCGGAAATGATTTCACGGCGAGTGACTCCAGCTCCCCGAGTGCTTTCGTGTATTTCAAACGTCCACGGAAATTCCTTGCTTATGATGCGGATTGAGGCTGGCCGCGACGGTGTGAATGGTTCATCGGATTCGAAGTCGGAGTATCCCGTTATACGAAACGGGGAGCAGGGCACGGAACGCAGTGTGGGTGGTGGGTAACGAATATCGTAGATGATATTCGATATCGGAGGGACAAAGCAAGCAGGGAAGACTCTTCCTGTCGGATAAATTGGTCGAACGCCTTTGGAAAGAAAACATCAAAGAAGATTGCATACCGTTGCCTATTCTTTCATCTGTGCTGAACGGAGGCAGTCGACTCGGAATAGGCCGTCTAATGCGCGGTGCTGGAGGTGGAGCCATAGATCTCGGATTAGGAGCTGAAGAGTCAACGGGAGGCCCATAGATTGGCCAGCCGACATGGGGGCGTCCAAAGTGGGGCATTATTCAAGGTGGTTCGCAGGAGGGTTTCAGGGCGGAGTCACCATTCTTATAGACACGGGTCAAAGCGTCGAATAATTTGCAATGTGATCACTCACGAACAAAGCATCATGAGCTCCGATGATATGTATAGAACACGCAGCCGTCCTCGAGGCGCACTAAAACGCATCCGTCGGTAGTGTCTGTGATTCCTGCAGCGAAGGACATTGCATTGTTCTCCGATCGTCCCATCGATAAACTGGACGGCAAACTGTCTGACGAGGGCTGAGTTGGGAAACTCTGGGGATCGGGCCACTGTCGTCGCACCTCCACCAGTCAAACGTTCACAATCGCATATAGGCACTGGCCCAACACTGGCCTCCATTCTGCGTGACTGCTCGTAGGACGGTCCAATTAACAGCGGGGCGTCCCGAGACTTGAAGACAGTTTGGAACTTGAATCCTCGATTTGGTTCTTAGAAATTGGGACCATGGTGCAGATAGCGCATGAAAGAGAAAGTCGAGCGAGTGGCTCAAAGATAAAAGGAGTTGACTTACAGTCGACTATCTCACAATGCATACGGTCGGGAGACCTAGGGTCGTATGCATTGTCAGGTTAATGCAATCACAGAACCGTGACAAGGTGTGACATTGCGTGATTTTTGACCCATCATGTGACCGTGTTGAACTTTCTTTCTGGCTTCAAAAGCTGAGTAGTTGGTGAAAGATCTCTAAGCATTGCATATTAATTTAAATTCAGCCTCCTTCTGTAGCTTTGCCTGCTCTCAGTCTCACCACCCAGGTCAGAATCACCTTAAAAGACCTTTATTTTGACTCCCAACCACCAGTTTTCACACCTGAAAATGCATATTGGGTCCGAAATCTGTATGCAATATGCAATATGCATTTCCAACCAAATTTCCCGCCCCCCGAGACGGTTCCCAGCTAGTCCTATGCATTGTCATATTTATGCATTTCAATATCATGCATTGTGAGATAGTCGACTGTAGTCAGCGGCCAGTTGAACCAAAGCCAAACATAAGTAGAATTCTCGGTTGTAATAAAGCAAATTTTTACATAAAAAAATCTATACTGTGATATATACGAGTGGACCTATCTAGATTCTAAATACTGAACAAGATATCAAACCGATCCGTAAGCAGCCCGTCGGAATCTACGGTGCGCAATGCCCGCCGTGGTCATCAGCAACATGCCCCCGGTGAACAAGATGAGTGGGCCATAGCCTTTTAACCCATACGCAAACGAGGTTCTATCTGTGAGCGCCCAGCGATGCATGAGGGCAGTGGATACAGGACCGGAAGCCACGTTCCCGACACCGCGACCTTGAACGCAATTCCATCATCAGATCTGGTTCAACTTCGAGTCAAAATCTTACCGCCAATGAAGACTGTCAGTACAATGGAGGACATGCGAGGATCGTCGCCGACTATCGAGGCGATGAAGCGGGGCCATAAAGCAGACCAGCTTGGGCCGAGGAATCCGTAGACGAATGAAAAGACTAGGAGCAGAGGCAGGCTTTCGGAAAGACCCCACAGCAGAAGGACAGCGAGGGCAGATCCTAAAGTCGAAACGAGCATGGCGATGCGCAAGTCAAACCGGTCAGAAAGCCAACCTAGGAATATGAGTCCTGGAACGGACGCCCCTGCATAAGAATAAGTTCACGGACGGTGCGGACAATTCGGAACATTGAACACAAACCATTCAACATAGACAACGTCAAGGACCCAGCGGCATTGCTCAATCCTAAATCGGCGGCAAAAGCTTCGGGGCTCATCAGTGAGCTTTGGGTATCTGGTTGGAAAACGGGCTTACTCGGCAAATAGAGAGAAGGTATGTATGTCGGTAAGCCTTGCACGAGATTGGCGAAGAAGAGAATCCAGAATGCCGGAGAATGTAAGAAGGAAATGTTGATTGAATGTTCGGCGGTCTTTGGAATGGGAAGCCGAGGTTTCATGTACGGGAAGGCAGGGATGATTAAAACCACAAAGGCAACAGCCTGAAATATTTTCACAAGATGTCTCAGAAATATAGGACTCGTGCTCACAAGTGCCACCAAGGTGATTCTATGGCCATATTTGCGCAATAGAACCTCGACGATTATTGGGACTACTATCCCACCGACTCCTTGCGGGAATATCAATACCTGAAAATTCGAGGTGAGGATGCTCACGAACCTGTTCCAGAGAATATAATGCCGTTCGCCTGTTGTTCCAATGAATGAGAGTCAACTCATGCAGGCTCGTGAGGACTCACCAGTCCCTTCCTCTCGGAGAACCATTCAAAGAGGTATGTCATAACCGGGAAATAAAGGAAGCCTAAAACATCCAATCAGTCTGGGACGAAAGACCGTTGCAATTAAAGTCGCGTACTCCCACCGAGAGCATAGATAACTCCTTGGGTAAGAACCAGCTGCCACGGCTGGGTCGCGAACGCAGCCCCGATCAATCCGGCTGCGCAGAACACGACGCCCAGTGCCATGAGAGGTTTCTTGAGCGCAGGATAACGGGATATAACGGGGAGAATTAGCCAGGATGCGAGATAGATTATGCCGGTAGACATGGATCCAACTATCGCCAGCAGGGAAGGGGGGGCATCCTGGAAAACATGGGTCTTGTAGTATTCAAGAAATACCCCGTAGGAGAAAGGGTACGACCTGGGAAAAGCCTTCAGCCAGGATGGAGGTAGAGTTTAAGAGCGACTAACCAGACGAGAAGCTCGACAACCCAGGCGCTGACGAGGTATGCGAACGCATGGAATCCATGGTCCTAGAATCAATTCAAGCAGTAGATCGGTGGAAGACGTGAGTGCTTACGACAGGATGGAGGAAATCTTCGTTCGAAGAACCGCTACTATCGAAGGAAGGGGTCGCTGCGACAGTTGTGACTTCCACTTGCAGTTCTTCTTTTGACATCTGAAGGAATGTGGTCAAAATGAAAATTCGTCCCTATAAATCTTAAACCTAACATCATGCTGCGCTTACATTTCCGTCCGCAAAGTATCCCCTATGGGGAGCTAAATATGAACAGTCAGCACGGAGCACCATTCAAGATTGTCGATCGGAGAAAGGCAACGTCACTGAAGATCTGAGAGAATCGGAGCCTCGCGCGCGTGGACTGGTGACGTACTGTAGAAAAAAAGTTTATTGTCATCCATGATCCCTCAGATAAATAATGTACTGCAATGGACGTTGCTTGAGCCTCCAGCGTTTGAATTATAAAAATCTATAGGTTTATCCCGATGCAGATACCAAGCCGGAACATCCCTGGGCATGAGAGATCCGTTTCTCGAGAAGGGTTCTCCGGAGCACAAGCAGTCCCCTTTAGATAAACCGTCGGGGAGCAGAGAAAATCTGTTGAGGATGGCCGTCGAAACGTTCGCTAAATTGATGCATACTTGCGGTTACCCGTCGACAAGCGACGTCAAAGCCAAAGCCCGAGGAAAATCCTAGGACACAGGAAACTGGGCGCCGGGAGAGAAGGAGACTCAGAAACGATAGCCCGCGGCGCTAGAAGCTGAAAAATCACGAACATGTCTGGGCACCCCTGGGCACCCCGGAGTGCGTCAAACCACCCAGAAGGAGATGGTTTCTTACATGTGAACAAGCATAATGCTCAGCAAATCCATGACCCAGAACCGACCCAGTTCCAGGAGGATAAGTGAGCGGTCCAAGAACCAGCCAGGTCACTGTATTGAAGCTCTCAGCAGTCACGGCCATGATGTCCCATCTTGCGGTGCCGTTGGGGATGATGTGCGGCTTGAGACGGGTTGTAACGGGGCTACCTAAGTTAAAATGATTAATGGCGACGGGCTTTCACGGTCTACTATTTGGGACCACCTACCTGGCCTCCCTATTTATTTGGCCACTTGGAAGCTGGGAGGCCAGGGCTTGAGAGTTATAACAGTGATGTAGGCGCAACTACTTACGACAGGTTCAGACCAAATTTCGGCCGAAAGTGATGCGTTGATCAAAATTTAAAGTTATGACATCGAAGATCAGAATCCGGAGCATGGGGTCATCAATTTCTTGCCATTATATACACGCTCGCCCCGGCATTTCTCCACCAATTCGGCGTAGACCCACGACCTTTCGGGCTCGTTTTGATCCCCCGATACTGGGCCTCTGTTTCTGATGCTACTGGATGACTCTGTGCCACACTACTCCCATCTATGCACTCGGGAAAGTCGGCCATGCTGGGCACCGTCGCGGGCCGCGACACCATGATGCTATCGGTCTGAAATCTTTCACAAAGCTTCTCACTATCCAATACCTCATCCTGCTAAGTATTTCTAGATCTTATCTATTCAACTCTCCCGACGCCGCAGGCCATTATCCTAAACCATGCAATTTCGGTCTCGCTGATAGTCGGATATTCTGAGGGGAGCCTCCTGGAATGGAGTCGATTGTCTAGGCTAAGCAGCATTGATCTTAATTTGGCCTATCTCGGGGTTTTCTGACTGGTAGGACGCTCATTTCGTGACCCCGATTTCGAGGGTTCCCCGTCGGAAGCTCTTGGAAGCTGATATTCTGTTTTTTGCAGCTTTGATGTCAAACCGAAAAAGGTAACATCAAAACATCTATCCGCAGGTTGTGGAGGGGGTGTAAGCCACGGTGGTTTGTGCAGAGCCTTCGCAAGAACCTTTATGGAGGAAACACGTATTAGTATAGTGATTCTGTAGTGGATTAGTCTGAGAGCCTGATCGGGTGCCCCAGAATTCCACCAGAATTTTTACAGAATCTGGTATGGACATAGATTTCATTCCTAAACCACATTAGAAACTTCAATATGGTCATTCTATGAACATTTGAGCATCGGGAGAGGCACAAAAAATGTGGTGCAAAATCTTACACAGCTACAGATTCTCAGTTCAGCTTCAGAATGTGTTGAATATTTTGAACCCTTGTGTTCCTCCCCTTTGCCACATCAATATTTGAGAACATATATTTCCCATTCCAGAACAGTTTAGGGACAAACAGTGTGGGAAATGGTCTGTAGAGGAGATTCTGGGAAGATTCTGAGGAAAAGATTCTGGGCACCCGATCAGGCCCTCAGTGAGTCGAAATCTGACACCGGTTATACCCGAGTTATACACGTTACTTTCGATATGTTCCGAGATCTTCTATTCAAATACTCTTACTTGCTTTCTACCTCGAAGTGAACCCCTGGATTCCAAACGTACCTTTTCAGGGTCAAAAAGCCCAAGGAGATCAAATTTCCCCTCTAATTACATTTTTCGTCAATTCAACTGTGCCAGGCCTCGAGCCCCAGTTAACTTCCTCGACGAGGTGTTTTTTTGTTGCTCACGGACATTGATGTATGATTACTTTACAAGAGGAGAGCAGGTTCACTTCACATCGGAATTCAAGACTCAATCCAACATTTTTATGTAACAAGCGCGATACGAGCTTCAGTTGTTGAAGTGTTTGTCTACACGAGAAACTATTCAAGATCCAGTTTTCATTCTATGCGCCACGAAAGACGTACTCTGATGCATGGGGTTATCATTTCTTCCATCCACTCGGTCCAATGTTAGGACTGCCCACTTCCGCGTGAAATTATCCTCCCACTTTCCTGCGGCCCTTTCCGATGTTTCCTCCCATCGAATGCTGAACATTTCCTTCACCTCATCGCTCCGTGGGGCAAGGAACTCGATCTGGCTTATCCGAACCCATCCGACGAACCTGAACGTCTGTCCAGCAAAATCTGTTCTGAATGCTGGATATTCACGACGAGGGTCGTGATCGTTTTCGATGGACGTGAGGTGGGATTTGCAGAAAATCTGCGAGGGCGAGGAACTATACAGAGGTTGCCCGCGTGTGTAGATGAAGATGGCTGCCAGTGTGCCATCATCTGTAGAGACGCCAAGCGATCCGTCTTTGTTCAATATGTGAAGCCGTGCACAGATGTCGGGCCTGGTAAACGTAGTGCGCGCGGGATTGAATCCTCGTCGGTGTGGAGGGATGTACGTCATTGTTTGTGCGGAGTGTCTGTGGAATTTCACACGAACTTTTTATAGTGTGCAGCGTGCCCAAAGCTTAAGCTTCCTCGGCGCTTGTATTTTCACTGAAATTAAATTTAGTCTCATTTAAAGGTCCTAGGGCAATGAAAAATAGTATACCTGGCTTATACTAGTCGGTCGGGACGACTAGGTCGGCTCGATGATTCGAAAAGATATTATTGTCCGAGTAGATGTTCATAGCTGTACTATCCGGCCCTACTATCGTTCCGCAAGAAAAAGAAAAAGAAAAAAAGACTTGGATCAACATGCACGGGATTTGTAACACGAACAGATATTGCGCACGGACCCTTGCAGCCTTCACCCTCTGCTCTTCTGGTCTTGTCTAAGATGAATTGAAAATTCGGTAGTTGAATGGCTACCTGAGGACCTCTCCCATACATGGTTTTGATTCGGCCCTTGGCTTGCCCCATGACAGTTGCCCACTGCTTGAACTAGTTGTCCAACTCGACTCGGACGACCTCAGCCGAGTTGCGCGTCACTCCATCGAGTCTGGTACTTTGAATTGACTTCTGTGAATACTGGATTATAACAGAGTAATGTTGAATTCGCTTCGGTACGCGGTTGAGATTGAGAACGGCGAGACCTTTCCTCAACTTGATCCACATGATTCCTCTCATGATTTCCACGGCAGTTAGTTAGCTGGAGTTGGAAAATAGAACCTGGAGATGGGCGCCAGATATTGAATTTATATGGTTCCAAGATAGCTGACCACGTCGGTGCCAGCTAGAAAATAACCTAGAAACAAGCTGGCTGTGGACCATATCCAAGCTTTCTGAGCACACGGCTATCAGGTGCGTGTGCTGGCTGGAGGCAGTGTGCCCGCGCTTTGGTGGTGTACAGGAGGAAAGTATGGAAGTCTCTGTCTCCCGCATGGCCTACCAGGATCGAAGGCATCCCGGCATCCGCAATATCCTTCTTGGTTTCATACACAAGTTCTGGGAGCTTTGAGACAGGGACGCAACTCGCATAACGATCCGGAAAATGTCCCCACCAAACGTCTGTGGACCAGCCTTACGCGCCAGGCAAAATAGAAAGCCCAATGTGGAGCGCGTTCTTCCGGTTGGACCACATGGCGTCTGCTTCAGTTTGACCGTTAGCGAGTTTAAACCCGGTTCCTCCATTTTTCTCGCAGACGGCCTTCGCTATTTTCGCGATTTCCTTCATGGCTGCTTCGGAGTGTCCCTGAAATTTAAAGAAGAGCCCGTCCTTCTCCAGGTACTTCCGCTTCGAGGACCCTAGAGAAATAAAACGGACAGATCAATGCCAACCAAAATCAACGTACCGAATTTATTCAGCGCCTTCATGAAGTTGTCGTCCACCAACTCGACACGTTCTAATAGTTTAGTAGCTGAGGATCACGAAGATTATATACAATAGAAAGACCTACGGACGCTGGCACCAACACCTGCTACATCGATGGACTGTCGCACCGCTTCTGCCGCGGCCCGAACATTTGGGAACTGCACAGTCGCAACCGTTGTGGGAGGGACAGGCGCCAGCCTGGAGTGTTACTAGAATACGGTGAATCTCTATATCATAGCCGTTGGAGATGACTATACCCTCAGTAATTATTCCGAGTGTGCCCTACATTGGGTTGAAAACCGAAAGAGGAGCGGAAAGTGGCAAAAATAATGTACCTCCGCACCAATGAATAGATTAGCCAGATCGAATCCTGCAGCTGACTTGCGGGATCGGCGCCGTGTTTTGATTACTTCGCCAGACGGAAGGATCACAGTCTGTCGAGGACTGTTCAAAAAGGCAGAAGCAGGGACGGAACAAAGCACGCCTACCAGATTCAGAAACCATTCGCCTTTTGCAGTCCCATATTGCACGGCATTAGCTATTCACCAAGTCAAGAGGAGGAGCGGGGAGTTCCAAAATTCGTATCCTACTTCTACTTCCCGAGCATCCCGTACTTATCATCCGCCGATGGTCGCCGACGGCCCAGGGTCGATCTATACAGAGTGAACACAGACTTGAGAGATGAGTTGCCTCGTACGGGGAAGAATAAAGGTATGCCTGATCAAATTTAGTAGGTCCCACACAAGGTAAAGTGTAGGGTGGCATTCACCTTTGTTGCACAATGTCTCGTTGACGGTCATCCATCCCACCCCGGGTTGATATACAAGGTCGGCGTCCGCTTCTAGATTTAGGCTGAGTATTTCAACATGATCATAGTTCACATCCAGAAACGGACCGTGGATCTCTAGAATTGCATCCATTGCTGACATGTCGACGCAGATACTACCTCCAGGATGCTAGATTGAATTCAGACAAGGAGACTCCGGGTAAAACCGTTTGACAAACCCCGCTGATTTGACCCTCCAAGCTTGTTGCTCCAGAATATGGCTGGCAGTGGATATAAGATGAAGCGAAGAGCCAAGGCCGAAAAACAGGAAACTCGCCACAACGGGCATTCTGAATTTGTTTGCAATTTTCACAATCTTGACAACATCTTCGGTATTCCGCGGATACACAACGACGCTATGGTTCATACCTGACCCCATGTCAGTCACTCGTTGGTAGCCAGAGAAGGGGCAATACCCTGAATCCTGATTATGGTGATGGTACGGCGATTCCCCGTGAATAATGAGGTCGGCCTGATCGGTCGATATTCCGCCAAACTCAGAGTGCTGGAGAGTCTCCTTCAGTTCCTTTATAGCGGATTTAAAATCTTCCTCGGTCCCATACTCCAGCGGGTGGACCGCTGTCGTCGGTGTAACAACAGTAGAGAGCGCAATGTTGTATCCGCCAACAGCGCCGCACATTGTCGTTGCAAGAAGGACCGCAAGAACGCTTGGGAAGTGGTTTAGGTTTATGTTTAAATCCACGGGACCCAATGTAGGCATTCTCGGTGCGCGCGGCGAAAATGGTTGAAATGTCCGCAAGAACGACATGATGCGTAGAGGAGCCCGGCCCGACCAGAGGCTTAAGACTTGGAGAAATAACAAGGGCAACCTCGACCTTTCAATATATCAAACTCATAAGGCTCAAACCCTCACTCAGGAAACTGCGCGAGCAATTCTGGAGGAGGAGGAGTCTGCTTGAAGGACTGACAAGACTTCCGGAAATGCAGATTAGTGCCGAGAACGGTACCTGGGCCATTCGCAAGGTCAGCCACTCGCGAGGTCAGCCACTTGAAAGGATATAAAAGTTCGCCAGCCACCATTGCCTTTCTTCCAGTGACCACCACCACTACCGCTAGAAAATGCTTTCTTCTTTGGCCACCCTCGCCCTCTACTTTATTTCTTTCATCTTTGGACAGCTCTTCAATGTGCTTTGCACTAGCTTGTCGACGTCCACCCCAGCCACGACCGAGACCCTCCGCCTCGTCCCCGATGGCTCTGGATTCTCTTTCAAGTCCGTGATCGTCGTCGTAGTATCCGTATCGGCCATCCATGGCATCATCCTCGTCCTTGTTCTTCGGCATTTGTTTGTGATACCAAAATCTCCGGCGTCCAAGATCCTCAAGGTCATCGAGTCGGCTGACTGTGCACAAAGTCTTGCCCTGGTCCTCTTTGTTCCTGTGTCCAGCGCCCCACCAGTGTTATCGCGCAAGGTCTGGTCCTCCTCGATCTTAGTGTCGATCCTTCGGTACATCAATCGCTCATTCCGGCGTACAATCCCCTCTCAGGTCGTTCGGGTGCACCTCCTCGAGTCCCTAGCGCCTGCGCTTGTGGTCAACATGGCACCGGCGTGCGTCTGGTTCCCTCGCGCAATACAAGACTCTTCGAGCGGTGTTCGGTCACCCTATCTGCAGCTCATCTGGGCTGCGGCCGTGGCGTTCGGAATACCTGGTGACAGGATAGACGACAATATCTGCCACGCCTTCATCGAGGAAATTCCCGAGGAGGACCAGGACCCTGTGGGTACCATCGCCACGGTCCCTTCATCAAAGGAGTTTGGCCCGGCATTTCCCATCTGGATGTCCGTTCCCTGGGCCCGTCTTGGCTCGCCCCCGGCTTCGTCTTTCTGTCCTCCGTTCCTCGGTGGCCACCGTGCTTTCAAGAAAGCGAAGCATCCACACTGGCCACGCCACCGTGGTGGAACAAGTCAAGCTGATGCCAGTGGCTGTCGAGGAGCCCGAGGATACGTCTAAGACCCTTATCGGGGAGGACGCAGCGTCCAAGACATCTAGTATCGAGGAGAAGATCCAGTTCGTCGACGCGGCTCCACTATACGAAGAGCTCGACTGGGATAGCGCCCCGTCCTACGAGGAGTTCGCCAATAATGCGCCGCCGGAACCGTTGTTCCAGAAGGACCTGATAGTTTCCAAGCATAGTTCGTCTCTTCATTCCTCAAACATTCTCTTTCTTAGCGTCATTCCCGCAGTCGCGCACCGCCCTCCCACCCTCGCGATCCTCGCAGTTCGCACGCGCGCCCAGCCACGTCCCGCTCCCGCCCGTGTCTCGCGGCTTCCCCTCATCGCCCGCCTCTCCTCCCGTCTGGCACGCGGCTCCACCATCCCCGGGGAGCACGCCACTGTTCCTGTCATATAAAGCAACCCCGCAAGTCCCCCGCCCCCGCCCCAGACCCTCCCCTACCGCCCTCCTCCGCCCGCGCCCCGTCGTCGATCACCAAACACCAAAGCCACCGGAGAAGCGGATGGAGCGCCGTGCCGCCGGATCGGGGACGCCTGGGCCACCGACATGCCTTGCCATTTAATCTATCGCAGCCACCCGCGGGATACACGGTGGACGCACCGTCTTCTTGCTGATGCCGTCTGCTGCTGCGGCTTCCTTTGGTGGGTTTGGTGCTTGGTGGCCGACGGTGCGGGTGGATGAGGTGTCGGAATGGGGAGGGCTACGATGACGGGGACTTCAAGATGGGCAGCGCTTCACGTTTCTCGCATATATAATGTATTTGTAATATATAGAATGTCTGTTTTCAAATCTTGTACAATATTAGGGCCTCTCTCTGTTCCAATATTTGCGATCAGCTTGTTAGCAAATGAGGTTCGCGATGGGAACTCCAAAATGCAGGCAGTCTTATCTGATGATTTATGGTGTACAAATACAGGAGAATTACTACAGATATATTACTTTTTACCGAGTTCGTACGCTAAAGGATCCGGCCATTTATCCTGGAACCAATGCCGCAGCATCATATCTCCCTTCGTCAAATTCAGGCCGTCGTCGTACAGGTCGTCATTGACGCACAGCAGCGCGAGGTCCGCGGGCAGCCAGCTGAAGTATGCCCGGCCCTGGTCGGCTGACTCGACGCCAAAGAACGCGGACGGCGTTTCCGCGATGGCGTACGCGTACCGGTGGATGAGGCGCACGGCAAACGCGCGCGGGTTCTCCGGGAGTGGGGGTGGGGTTGCGGGCATGATGAGAGGGAGGATGGCGGGGACAGGGACCGGCGCCGAGGACGTTTGTGGTGGTAAGAATATGGCGAGTCCGTGAGGGGAGACGTCCGTGAGCGCAGCGATGACTGTGGGAATGAGAAATCTCAGAGCAAAATACTGACAGAGAGCTTACCCGCATCGCCGCAGTGCGTCTTCTCGACCGCAAGTCTCCTGAAAACGGCCCACGCAGTCTCCTTATTCTCGCCGATGCAGTCGTTCCGCCGTAAAACAATCTCGTGCATCCGCTCCTTATAATTTGGGCTAAATCCGTCATTGGAAACTTTGAGGTCGCGAGTCAGAAATGTAACCGGTACATTGAGCATAATCATACCGAAGAGATAGGTTGTATTTGCCTGCTGCTCTGGTTTGTCTGACTGTGGTTGCTCCAGCCCGGCAGCCCGCATATTGAGCACGACGTCCTTGTTGGTCGTCCGCCCTGTCGTATTCCGATATAGCCCGTCGTAGTCGTCCCCTGCACCAAGCTCGAGCCACATCGCGTCCTTCAGCTCCTCGTCGATGATGCCATCTGCGACGCCGCCCCACTTGGCCACCACCCAAGACCACAGCAGGGCCTCCCGGTGCCGCTCCATCACGAAATGAGTTGCCGTGAAGATCGTGTTGACCTCAAACTCGTCATCGACATCGTGCGAGCCACGGAACTGTGACATTGGGGTCAACGCAAAGTAGGCCCCGAAAGCGAGGGCAGTTTCGTGCAAGAGAGGAAGTGAGAGGGAGCGAGCGTTGTGTCCGATGTAAGCACGGCCTCGGGTACCAAAACGTTGGTCTGTCGAGGAAATATAAGCTCGGGGAAGACGAAACGGAAGAAAGCAACGCACCCAGGATATGCGCACTCCAGCCTAGTGAGCGCCATTCTCCCCCACCATACGCCTCCCGAGCTGCCTGAATCATGAAGCCTGGGTCCAGTCTGAACACAGGACCATACAGCACTGAGTGGAAGGCCGAAGGTGGCAGCGGCAGCACGAAGAATTGGTCGTCGTTGAAATAAATTCTGTGCACATCATGAGGGCTATCTACCTCTCCTGAGACAGAACGCACATGTTTTCTGATACTACCTCGGGATCCAGGTGAGCGAGTTGACTTTCCACGGCCATACTGAACCCCAGTGAGCTGCGCTGTTCTGACAAAAAGATGGAACACACCTGTTGAATGTAGGAAGCACGTCATTGCGCCATTTATCAACTCCCTCGATGGATGGGATGTGACCAGGTACGTTGGTCAGACGGAAGATTTCGCTATCTGAATCTCCAAAAGTGAGAGGGAAAGACGTGATCAATGGGATCTGGACAAACCGTGATACAGGTAAACCGGTGGCTCCCCGTTTTCACCTCCAGCCCACGCGCTCTCGAGGTCTAGCCACTGCGGCACCAAGCCTAGCCGTTGATTGTCGTCGAAGTCCTCGGGGTCAGGAACGTCCGCGGTGACGATGTGCCAGACACTGTTTTTCCAAGATTTGGTGTTCTTGAAAGCAGATCGTAGGGAGTACCGCAGTTCATCGTGTTGCCGAAAACGCGCGTTTCTCGTGGAATAATGTAATGATTCCAACAAATCTTCTCGTGACTCTGAATGTAACACATCCCTGAGAGAAAGAACCGGATGAGCCACGGTCTGAAATGGAATGCGAAACACGTACGAGCCGTTCACCCAGATGTAAACTAGATCTATGGGCGACTCCTCCACCGGCACACGGATGCAAGACCCTCGCCAACGTCCAAACGCAACCCACTGATCGAGACAGGCGTCAGGAATTTCAAGGTGTGCCTCAATGGGTCGTATCGTCATATCCGCGATGGCGTCCGCCGCCGGTGGCCGGGTGAACGGATCGTACACAGGCATCGTCCATTGCTCCAGTTGGAATCGTATGCGGATGGAACTCGAGGAAAACCGCACCAAGGCGAGGATAACCGAGGCCAGTGAGAGGCCGAAAGTTACGATGAGAAGGGCCGCCGTTCGGGAGACCGGCAGCGAAAAGAATAGGTTGAGAAATGGAGACCCAGAAAATCTGACCGGGTAGGTATAATACGAGCGGCGAGCTCGTATGAATAAACTGACCATGGCCCTGTAGTGGTTGTGTTGGGAGGAGATAGGTTCATACCGTTAGGAGATAGTAGAATCACTTCGCAGATAAAATGTCTTCCGGCAGAAAACGGCACACGACCGATGTTACGATGATCGGCTCTGGGCATCAACGATATGAAACCGACGAATCCACGATGCCACGACTGCTTGGCGACGACGGAGACTTATCAGGTCTGTGAGGCTCTTACCTGCTCCGAGTCGAGAAACAAAAAACTCGGAATTTTGGAACCGAAATGCGGCGATCCTTGCGTTCTTTGTGGTCGTGTGCAGAGGGTCGATGACGTCACATCGTGCTCTTCCCGCTCGTGAGAATTTAAAAGCGCCCGGTCACATGGATGACGAGAAGTTGCGGGTCGTACTCCACGTCCGACGGCAGCCGACGGCGTACCTTGGCGACGATCGGAGCCAAGTGAAATCCGTTGGTTATCTTATCGGTCAAGATGTGCCTGACCACATGTGATTTTGATTTCATTATGCCTCTGTTAGGCCCCCGGTCACTCACCCATAACTCCCTCCGGGGTAGAGTAGATCAGAGGCTGAAATTTGGATTTTCCCAGACTGGATATAGAGTAAATCAAGGTCTGAAGCCCTCATCTCCCTCCGCCATAGAGTAGATCGGGCGGAGCTCGAGAAATTTTTTTTGAACAGAGGGTCCAATTTCAGCCTTGATGGTGGTGTTAGCAAACATGGGCCAATTATTTAACAACAACGCGACCACGGGGGCACCGCTTTTTGGGGTGCGGGAATTTGGGAAAGGCTACCAGAGGCGGTGGGCGCGGCCAAAAAGCGAAAATTTTGAGCGGGAGGAAAAATTTGAATTACCCGGCCAACATAGAGTAAATCAGGCTCCAAAAGGCCAAATTTCATAGAGTAAATCAACAAAAATTTTCAAAAAAAACGGAGGGAGTTATGGGTGAGTGACCGGGGGCCTCTCTGTTGCTGGTAATCGATTAGTCTCACAGTTTTATCTGACATGTGTTTAGAGGCCTGGGATAGCCTGGGAGGTTTTTCGTGATGCTGCTTCGTGCCGTTTAATCTGTGGCGCTGTGCGTTGGCAGATTTTCGCGAAAGAGAACATTCCAATGCACGCAGTGCAGACGGCCGAAACCATCAGAGGCGGATTCCTGATGTGGAAGATGTCACTGCCCGTTGGAAGATGGTCAGTGGAAGAGCACTGCTAAGAGAGACGGCACAGGACGGCAGCACTAATACTCCACCTGTGGCCGAGAAAAGCCGAGAAACTCTCACCTGGTTGCTTCTTCCTTCTCCTTCTCCTCCTTCAAGCTGCGGACCTGAATGTGCGCACAATGATACTCGATTCGATCCAAACCAGTATACTGCGGATGCGTCTGAACGGAATTCGAAACATTCATCTCGTACATCACAATTTCAATATATCTTACCGGAATTCTGGTTACAATAGGAGCGTGGGATGCAAATTTGACGGAGGGCGACGAGGAGCAAAGAAAAGTCTAACAATTGCATGTGTAAGTACCCGTAGATCGCCTCAGTTTAAACCCAGCGTTCCATGAGTATGGCTTGACCCAAGCTTCAACATGAACAAGAACTGAATGTTGTGACGAAGTCATCCGCTAGTAAGTTGCAGTGGTTGAAAGCAGAATGGCTTGAGTGTGGCGACATCCAAGATTCGTCGGCTCAATCCCGAGGGAAGAGTTAACAGCACGCTGGATTTGATATCGATTCAAAGATTCAAAGGATATGCGTTGAGCCCGGTTCCGGCGCGAGGAAGAAGGTCCAAGCTTTCAAATTCAAGGTCGTCCGACCCGTGCGCAATCGGAATGGCGAGTCATCGCTGCTTACGCAAAACCGTTGCCAGAAAAGCGTGACCGCACGTGAACTCAACACCGAAATCCAGAAAAAGAGATTTTGTCGAAACAGGCGTGACGAATTTCGCGCTCAAAGAGAAGCCTCGAAAGATCATCTATCTCTGGTGCTCTGAACCCCGATTTTTCCAAAATCCTATCTTGATGTTGTCAACTTGTCTTGAAGGCAACCTCAGGAAACAAGGGAGGTAGTATCTTTTCCTCGTTGGCTTTTTCGAGACATCTAATCTCACTGGATCCAAAATTCAGCCACCTGGTCAGGAAGGACGATTGAAAGCGGAACCTTTTTCGAAGTCAACTCCACAGGCTGAGGTGTTCCCGAATTTATGCTAAAAGAAGTATCTGAGGGCGGAAGTCCATATGTTGGGATCCAAAATATCAAACGCGTAGTTTCTGAGCGCATTGGATCTGGGCATTAACCGTATGCAGAGAACCGCTGTTCGTCAAGGGTCTGACTAGCAGAAACCAGCTCGGGCGTTCAACATCGCATAAGTGGTTTGCTATCGGATCTCAGCAATCTTCTCCCGAGATGACCCAATCACCAATCAGGATCTGTTCTCTAGGCTGACCGTTAGACCGTGACTGTTGAAAAGTCAAACACCCTGAGAACCCGCAGTTCCGTACAGATTACTGTGGGTAACATTTTTATACTAACCCCGATTCAGATGAAATGAAATGGCCCGCTATACCCAACTTATTCGCATGATTTTCCTGCCTACACCCACCTTACGCTCCCACACAGCTTCGGCGGTCCCGGAGCACCCTCTGTCGACCATGGTTTTCGACTCTAGGGTCCCCAAAAACTCCGAAAAGCCGCCACCGACGCCGAAGTACAAGACTTTCGCAGCGACCAGACACAGCGACTTCGAGTCAGCGCAGGCTCGGCGCAAGAGCTCTATCAGCGCTGGAAGCGCCTCGGTACGGTAGATCGTTTCGGAGGTTAACACAATATCATGCACAGCGCCTCCGGATTCGATGCGGGTTTTAAGAGATTCCCAGGGGCCAGAGGAAAATGCTAGGCTGATCCCGTGTTTTGCAACCGAAGCCGTGAAGGCGCTTTTTAAAGATGGGGTTAATGGGAGTTCTCCTGAAAGAGTAGGGTCTGCTGGAGGAGATTCCGTTGGGTCTGAGATGGACGCGCGGTACTCTGCCGAGGAAGGCGACATGTCTGCCGAAAAGTAGGTGAATGAACAACAAAGGTATATACGCTCAGTAGTGCGCACACCAAGCCAGAATGATGTTCGGAAACGTTATGAGTTCCAGAACAGAAGCATTGTAATCTTGTAGATGCACATGTGTCGCGGTGTTGGAGTCCCCGCAAAAGATGCGATGGAGGAGATACACAGAAGGAATACCGGTGCCACAACCGACCTAAATGGAGGAGCAGGATTGTAAAACAATGGCAGCATGATGCTCGGACCTGACTTGCCTCCAAGATCCGCTTTCCCGAAAAATACGCGGGATTTAAATCCTCGAGACCCTCCAGATAATCGACGAGATCGAGACTGCATTCCCACGTCTTTAATCCGCCTTCATACACGCCTGGAACGAGGTCCGAGGGGGAATCTAAGAAGCCAAGCGCAGATGTAGGCCCCGGGGTTTCCGACTCGTCACCATGTCCCTCCGAGATCAATTGAAATCGAGCATCGAATAAATCACGGCAGGCGAGAGTGATATTCTTTCGGTCGGAAGAAAGACGGATAGGCAGGGGTGAGAAGGAGATGAGGGGAGGAAGTGATTCGAGCTGTACGGGATAAGTGCAGGAACGCGAGGATGCCGAACCGCACGAACTAACTGAGAAAGCGAAAACTCCGCAAAAGGCTCTAATTGGACGACATCGGAAGATATTTGTTCGAGTGGAGGAGCTTCCACATTATCATTATCAATGCAGAAATCGAACTTGAACATGTTGCGTCTAGCCTGACGCTCAGGACACCAGTGCAAATTTGGCGCAAATAAACGAAAGCATTTAAAGACCGTGTCGGAGAGTCTGTATAGTTATGAATATCTTTACGAAGATGAGATGCGACGAATGTGAGTGCGTCTGCCAAGGAATTCCTGGGGCCACAGGTCCGGAGTTGGTCCAAAGTTGGTCTGTCCGACTCCGACTCTGAGTGGTGAGAGTTGAAAAGCACAGGAAGCTCTACACAAACAAGAGCATATACGTATTGGACAGTGGTAATTCCCCAGAACGTTGAATGAAACCCGTCACTGTTGCCGGGAACGACGCAGAACACTATTCGTTTTGGTTCGTTCTCAAAGCTTATCCTCAATCAAAAGATACGGCCCTTCAAGGAATGTACTAGTATCGGAGCGCTAAAAGAGTACAGCGAAAAAATGAAAAAAAAAGTTGGGCGATCAAGCCGCAGTGATATAACTTATGTCGTCCAAAGTACACTAGTACTAGGTGCAGAGGTCAGAAATCGTGGTGTGGGTGATAGGGGAGATTTACATGTTGACAGCGAGGACCAGCGGAGGATATGATCTTCGGTTGGTCGCGGACGGTTGAGTCGCGACAAGAGGAAGTTCGCCTACGATAAATGACCTACCGCCGCTCCCTCCGCCGCTCCCGCAACCAAGGGCCCAGTCATCGGAATCAGGGCCGATTCCGGACCCTCTGACGACGGCACCTCCGCCGTTTCCTCATCGTTGGGAGGGGTCATGGGTCGAGGGGGCGAGGGCCCGCCATTCTCGGTATCGTCTATCAGCTCGAGTAGAGGTTCGAAGTCTGGATTCATCATGAGTCCGTTTGGAATAAGTGGTTGAGGGAACAAGAATTACCATACCCGCCCAGAAGGACATCCATGGCTTGATCCCGGCCGAGTGTCTCAAACATGTTGGAGAGACTGGAGGCGCCATCCTCATCCCCCGACTCCTGCGGACCTCCACTGAGAACAGGGGTCCACATCACCGCCTCGTAGAGCTTGAGGGAAGCACCAATGACGGCGAGTGTATCGGTGGAGAAGTTCTGGAGCAGCGCGGGATCCATCCTCTGGAGCCGTCGAAGTCGCAGCGCGGCCGCGAAGTTGACGAGGATGGGGTTCAGACACGTGGAGGTGTTCCGTGACAGTGCGAAGGGGGGGAGGGGCACGTCGTGCTCGTCTTTGAGGACACCATCGGGGGATGCCCTGTATGGTTTGGAGCAGCCGTCAGCCCCGAGAACAGAGATCGATTGCTGAGGATGAGGGTGGAAATGTTTGGGGTGCAGCACCGTGAGCTGGTATTTGTTCTGTAGCTGAAGTGGCGTTAGTGGGGAATGATTGATGTCCCAAAAGACGTACGATGTTCGCGTCCATCCAATGGTCAACGCGACTCCGACCAATATCTTTCCCATACAAGTTGCACCATGCTAGGAGTGGTTGATGAACTCACTTGCGTGAGTGGTACAAGATACTGGCATTGGCGATTGGCGTTATCAGTCTCGTACCATTCCGTGAGGGCAACCATATCGGCCAAGCATGGCGAGATTGCGATGGTCGCCCAGTTGTCGTGGTGCTTGTGCAGCACAATCGAGACTTGGGCTAGTTAGTGGCGGGCAGCTTAAAGGTAGAAGGTGGAATAAACATACGCCACGCCATATTACTGGGATGCTCAAGGCTAAACCCAGGGGATGCGATGGTGGGGATCACCTTTAGTTCAAACATTAGGTGTAGCTGCCAGTGAATCCCAGTGTTAAAATGAGAGGAGGCACGATATCAGAGCAACGTACAATCTTCCTTTCCTCGGAGAGGCGGTCTTTGGCACGAAAGGCCGAGACAAAATGCGCAAATTCGCTGGAAAGGTCCGTGAACCCAGTCACGAAACAGCCCTCTGTGCGGGGTAACGCCTGGGAGGGTTTCTGCGACGACCTCGAAGTGGTGGCAGCAGAGACGTCGTCCGAGGCACGAGCCTGAGTGACAGAAGGGATGGTAGGTCCAAGGGCAGGCAACCTCCAAAACTTCTTTTCTGTTATACCTCGATGGCGTTGCGACATGGGGGGCAGCCGTGAGTTATCGGGCGATAGGGGCGCATAAAATTGTGTTTCTTTGTTTTTCATTGCGCCTGTTGCGACCACCGGCGTTTCGCCCGTGTCAGTTAGGTTCGGATCAAGCCGCCGTTCCATTGTTTGTTGATGCGGGCTGAGTTTTTGGTCAAACAATGGAAGGGGCTTGTGCCAAGATAACTACAGGGTGTTGCATAAAAACATGCAGTCACAAATTTCACGCGGCCTTGTTTGTCCTTGTAAAAACCTTGATCCTAATGATGGCCGTGTCAAAGGCAAGGCCCTGGGTGAAGGCCTACACCTAACTTTGACCTGTTTGCTGCCTGAGACTTCTCTGCAAGAATTGTATCCCCTCTCGAATTTTTATGTGGAATTTCAATGAATGTTTTCATCGTCTTCGCCGTAGACGCAGTAGACCACCTGACCATGCGGCCATCCGCGGATCAACTTCGTTACGCGAACAAACAAGGCTGCGTGAAATTCGTGACTGCATGTTTTTATGCAACACCCTGTAAAAAGGGCAGGACCTTCGTCGCGTCCTAGAGCATGCAAAAGCGTGTCGATCGCCTCGGGCATTTGGAGGGCTTTCTTTATATTCATGAAACTTAGACTTTGGCTGATTCAAACTTTTCACATCGGTCGTAATGAGTGTACATGATGCTCAGGAAGTAGATGTTCTTCAAGATCAAAGTGCTCTTCCATTTGGCCGATTTTGAGCACTTTTGGAACATTTGAAAGGATTTGAGTCAGCAATATTCCTTGATTTATTTCCTCGGATGTCCTCCCTTTTTTCCCGGGTCGAAATAGGTTGCGTGGCTCGTAAACGACTTCAAAATCTGAATCGCCACCTCACATTTCCATTTTGGGAATGATCGGCAAAAAAATCCATTGACTTTTTACATCTCGCCCAATAGCCACACCAATCTCAAACACCTCGGACTCGAACTAGAGCCACTACCTCGAAAACGGTGCGTATGGAGAAAAGCAGCGATGGTCGATCGCGTCGAGTCACGGTGTGACATAACGTTACGCTAATTCGCGGGCCTCGTTGCAATTTTCTGACGCGTCAGAAGCCAGGAATCAGAATTCTGAAGCGGCAGATATTCTCAAATTTAGTTTATCTTTCGATCGAGCCCATAAAATGTACGGTCCAGACCATTCACATTCCCGCATTCGGCTCAGTTGGCCAAACACGAGTACCCCGAAATCGGGCCTATAGTGGGCTATACTATGGGGGAGAAAAATTGGACTGTTCTCTACGTCACTTTTAGACATATAAGGAAGGCCTTTGACTCTAGTACTTGGAAGAGGAAGAACCGATGGGCCGGAAACTCGACTTCAAAGGACCTCGCTATTTTGATGAGTTTGTCCCAAGCCTCTCTCCGAGATGCTCCGGCGCGCCGGACCGGAGAGAGGCTTGTTCCGAACCTACGTGTCAGTAGCATCATGCAAGATCATGCAAGGGAGTCGTCAGCGTAAAGAAGGAAGAGAAAACTTCGGTGCAAATTGTTCGAACCAAGTTTTAATGGGTGAGGAACGAGCTGGTATCATTACAGTGTCTGTCTAGAGAGAATAGAACCAAGTAGTAAAAGAAGGGCTTAAGAAGCAGTGGCTACAACAGTTGTTCTCCATCAAGCTGATTTCTATCACAAAAGCACATTTCATTTTGCTCATTTCATCGCGTAAAAACGAAGAAGCCAATGGAGTGGTAAAATGAAAATATAAGAAATAGTGGACTGGGTGCAGGTAAGGGCACGGTAAGGAGCGGGAAATCGGCGGTGGACCTCGGGCGACAGAAGCAACTGAACACCGTCGTCCGGTCGGCGGACCCGCATCTAAACAGCTCCAGGTCCGGAAGAATGTGGGCTGAACAACAGAGACTGAAAACGTCGCTCGAAGTGGAAGAAAGAATTGAATCCATGAGCGGTCGATCGAGTCGCAACAAGACAAAGGCCCGAGGTTATGCTGGAGCCCCAGCGCTGAATGGGGAGGTCAGATAATACAGCGCGAGGGACGGAGGAAGACTTACACATCGACTAGCGGAGGAGAGAATCTTCGGTTCGTCGAGGCCGGAAGTGAGGAAGTGTCAGTGGCAAGTCTTGAAGGGCGTCCCCGTCATTCCTCAGGCCGCACCAGACATGCCGCGCGTAACCCTCCAGATCGTGGAGGCGGGGCGAGAGGAGAGTGGAGGCGGGGGCGATGAAGAATCGGGGGAGGTGGGACTTCGGGAAAGAGCAGCTCAAGCCGTCGTCCGGTCGCCGGACCTTCATCTAAACATCTCGAACATCCCACACCATCCCGCTACCCAGACCGTCGACAAAGAAGCCCCGTACCGATGCAAGAGAAAGAGGAAAGGCCAGCCGGTGGCGAAACCCGGGCGATACTGCTGGTTCTTCAGAGAATCCCAGCTCCATTCGCTGGGCGAGGAGGAAAATACAGGCCAGGTATGTGAACAAAGAGTGCGACACCACTCACCATGATGCCCAGATACAGTTCGCCTTTAGATCTGCATAGTCCCGGAAGCGCCACGGTTCTGCAACGGAATGAATCTGGAGCGGAAGT
Source organism: Mycena maculata (assembly GCA_029448575.1). Lineage (NCBI taxonomy): Eukaryota > Fungi > Basidiomycota > Agaricomycetes > Agaricales > Mycenaceae > Mycena > Mycena maculata. The sequence continues at coordinate 741,076 of JARJLG010000003.1, forward strand.
GAGAATGGGAAGAAGCGGCATGTGGGAAAATGATAATACCTGCGTGAAAATCGGACGTCAACCTCGCTATACTCTATGTCCCACCAGGGCCACGAATAGATCTCGTCGGGAGTTTGAACAAGTCCGCCTCGATGTATATAACATAGGTTAGACTCGACCGATTAAGGTCACTGAAAACACCCACCTCCCCGGTGATCCATTCGTGGATAACAACTCCCAGTGCCCACAGGTCAGCTCCATACGAAAATGGCTGCCGGAACCGAATATGAGGGCACTCGTAGCCGGGGGTGCCGCAGAACGTGCGGGTTGTCGGGACCCGGCCAGAGGAGCGGGAAGCAATCCCAGCCGACTCGACTGAGGGCAGTCCACGTCGTGAAGATCGGTTGCGAGTACAGGTTGCGTGCCAGGCCGAAGTCGATGACGAGCAGGTTGCCGTCCGCCCTGAGTAGCAGGTTGTCCGGTTTGATGTCCAGTCCAGTCCAGATGGACAACACCGCGCCCATGGAGTGCCTGAAGGGCGAGGAGCTGCGAATACATGACTTGAGCGCGGACGGAAATCATCGAAGGGCAGTATGTACTCACCAGTTACCCGCCATAGAGCATGGCAGCGTCGCGCGGCATACGGCCGAACGTCCCGAAGGAGGCCAAGCCGCACTCCCAGGAGAAATATGATCAGGAACGAAGCAAAGACGGTTTAAGGAAAGAGTTGCCATGGCCATAAACAGCGCGCCGAGGGCCTCGAACACACCATGCAGGTTAGGGAACGCAGGGTGGTCGGCCATCAGGGTGTGGACTGCGACCTCGGCGACAAAAGCGTCCCAGACACGGCGCGAGCCCTCGTCGGCGTCCTTGAGCCTCTTGCGGGCGAGAGAATCTTCCCGTTTCCATCGATCTGGACTTGTGCAACCTGGCCGAAAGCCCCCTTGCCGAGCAACTTGACCAGCCGAACCACGGAGGGTTGGATCTGGGTCTTGACTACCAGAGTGGAGATGACCTTCCATGACGAAGAGCCCCAGAAGCCCGCGTTGGCCGGGCAAGGTACTGGTAGCTCGACCAAGGCGTTGGAGCTGGGGAGCGCGGTGTGGAAGGTGTCACCATAGGGGATGGGCTCGGAGGTTCAAAGGGCCTGAGGCTGCTGTGCAGGAAGGACAGCATCATTGTAGCCGCGCTAAAGAGGGAGACAAATCTTGCGGTAGAAGCTGCGAGGATGCCGTCGTACGCCTTGAGGGCGATGCCGACGACGATGGAAGAGCCGGGGAGGCGTCGAATAAGGAGGATTGTTCGGTGAGAACCATGTCGGAGGTAGGTGTAGATAAACGACAAGGTGGAAGCTTCTTGGCTAAGGTGCCAGTGGTAGAGCGCGGTGATGTCACCGGCGGTGAACAGCGGGGAGGCAACGACCACAACGAAAACAGCCGTCTTGAGCTGCCGCTTGATGAACTTGCACATCTTGAGAAGCGCATTGTGCACGCGGAAACCCAGGCCCGTCTTGGCAAGGGCGACGAAGGGAATAAGGAAAACAAACACCCCCATGAAAGCCAAAAGGACCCAGAGGACCAAAGGGGGCCTGTACACGCCGCTTGAGGGCGTAGGCGTGCCGGGGACATCCCAGGGAAGGGTCTCGGTAGGCGGCGAGGCGAGAGGGCTTGGGTTGGACGGACGACGGCTTGCGCGCGGCCTTGAGGGCGCTGACGACGACGACGGTCTTGTCCACTGTTGTTGTGAGGCTGCTAACCACCCCGCAGCGAGCAGTATAAATACGAGCAGCGAGGGAGGAGATGCAGGCGAAGATTTGGAAGAACATGGTGGTTACAGTTCAAGATGAAAATGAGGCTGACCAAAGTTCGCACGCTCTTGGTAAACAAACAATCGGTCCAGCTTCACGTGTGCGCGTTTTCAGTCCAAGGCAAGCTCCAGCACAAGACATACAACGCAAATTGAGACATTGGACGAGGTTGGGACGAGGTGGGACGAAAGAGGAAGCACCACGCTCGCGCCAATCACTGATGGAACGTACGTACGCGACGTGGCGCGGAAATTTCACGCGTTCTGAGCAGCAGGGTCGCCTACATCGCCACGGACGCGTTACAGTTTATTATTTTCAATAGAGAAGTGAGCGAGTTTAAGAAGTGTAGACTCGATGCCTCCGGTCTATGTAGGAAGCAGGAGCATTCCAATTCCGAGGCGACCAGCAGGCGATGTCGCAGTTGTGCATCGAATAGGGAGTCCTGCCAGATTATGAGCCCACCCCTGCGACTCGACGCGGCAACTTCATCATTCCTGCGCGTCCCGCTGTGGCCACCAAATGTTGGCGTGTGTGCAAACGGCTCAGTGCCAGCGGACGCGAACGTCCGCGTCACTCCAGACAAAGTGCGCCGCGGACAGTACATGATGTACGTGCATACCGGCTAAGTTCACTCGGAAAATGTTTCGCGGTGCTCGCCATTGTCAATTAGCATGGCGACGATGATACCTAGGTTAAGTAAATGCATCAAGTACAACACATCACTGCCATTTCAAGGTTTCCGATCTCGGGCGTGTTTGAGGATGGGCTCTAGTCGTGACTTGCGCTGACCGTTGTCTATATTTGATGCGTCTGGAAACCTCACGAATCTGAGAAGGACTTGAAGAAGGAGTAACTCTATTCAGAAAAATATGGACTCTGTCTTGAGAATAAGCAAATATACAGTGCATTCCTCTAAAATGGAACGTACAAGTACAAACTTGCTACAAAGAGCTACGCAAACCATCGCCATCCCGAAGGATACACGGCCCGCCATAAATGACGCGCGCCTCCATCCCATTCTCCTTGACCCACGCAGCGACGGTCTCGTCCGCCGCGCCGGGCTGGATCCACACCGCCGGGACGCCGAGGGGCAGAGCCGCCTGCAGCACAGAGAGCGTGACCTGATGCGTATAAATACCGCGATCTGGCAACGAAGAACACGATTAGTAAGGGCGGACCTTGGGCGGGGTGATGATACTGAGGGACGTCTCAGTCGGCGCGGCGAGCTCCGCGACGCTGGGGATCGTCTGGAGGCCCTCGAGCTCCGCCTCTTTCTGTGAGCATTCATTGAATTTAAGATAAATTAAATTGATGCGATTGGCGAGGCGTACGGGGTGGATGGGTTGCACGTTCATGCTCCGAGCCTTGTACCAGTTCAAAATCTACACCGGTGCGGCCTAAGCGGTGAGTTTCGTAGAGAGCGTCCGGAGCCACCTTGGTGCCGAACTTGGTCTGGTCCTTGGATGCCCCGACCACGGCAAAGTACGGGGAAGACAAGAATAATTTTTGAAGAGATACGCTTGCCATAGCGATGTTCAGGGACCTCGAATGATGGTGGTTTGAAGACAAGAAAGATTGCGAGTAAATTTACCGCCCAGTTTCTTGCTGACACAACCCTGATACCAAGTCTTTGTCTATTTCGCCATGATCACGCTCGTATCACGCCAAGATGGCTTCCTCAACGAAGCTGACCGTGGTTCAGAGGCACAAGACGGAGCAGATGAGATCACCGGCGGAAGTCAGCAATCGTAACCCTAACCCCAACCTGACCCTTGAACACTGTCCCAGATCTCAGTGCTCAGTACTCAGTCCCTGTTGGTTTGCCGCATTCTCGGCCCCCGTTTCCTCTACATTTCATTCAAGATCTCTCAGGCTTCGACTAGCTTTCCATGCTCTCTCGTTTATGCAACTCGAAGCCACAATTAAGCCATTTTCGACTCCGCCCCGCAAACCTATCAATATGGAGGCAATCTCACTGCTCCATCCTCTGAGCAACCATTGCGCGGTCTAGATATCTCTTGTAAATTACACCTGGGATCCAACACTTCGTCGTGACTTCACTCTTTCTCTTCTAGCGCTGCTTTCCATCGACTGGCGTCGCGATCCTTTTCTGCTCCGTTCGACCTTGCTCCGTGGCATAGCATCCGGCCGAACACCCACAGACAGTCCAGGCTGACCATGAATATCTCCCTGGACCCAGTGGCAGAAACTCAGAGTGCCCAGAAGTTCAACGATGAAGATTTGGATCTATCTTTGTGAATGGTCCACTCACCCGTGTCCTGTATCGTTCAAAGTTTTCTTCCAATCGTCACGGGTTATTACCGTACTCTTCGCAACACTTGCACTTGGTCCTCACGACAACTCGTCGATGAGACTGGAATCGGGCTCAAGCTGCTCACTGCATAGGTTGTGTGTTTCGAGTACTTTGAGCGCGCCTTCAATCATATCGGCTACAACTTTCCGCTGTTCATCCCGGCAGCGCCATACTTCCTGAGTTAATCACACTCGTTGAGTGCTGGTTCTCTCATTTTCTCCTGTGTGTCCAGTTGATGCTCCCACAGATACCATTTACCTATAATGCTCATCCGATCACGTTGCCTCGAAGTTTATGTGTCAGGAACACGACGATTTTGCTGCATTGTGTCCCACCGCCTTCTCAGCTCTCATTCGGATCTCGACTCGATTCTTGACTCCGGTGGTGACGCCGGGAGTTGGCGTCAGCGCACTCCAGCCCGCGGAGGGACTTATCGTGCTCGGAAGCCCGCTATGACATGATACTCGCGGGCTATGTTGCCGCTGCGGGGATCATATTACAGCTTCCCGCCGCTCGAATTCCCAGGGCCTCCCGCCGGCTCCAGTTCCGGTGGCTTAGTGATATCTGACAGAGGTATGTATAGCCCTCTCCAGATTCACAGCGTCCTACTCGTATGAGGTTTCCAGCAGACGTGGGGAAGGCTGGATAATGCGGATACGTCCAGGACGGTTCTCGAGCGTTTCCTATTAATCAAAAATATTCCCAGAAAAAGTTTTCGAGCCTTCGTAGCATGTTTTTTGTATGGCAACAACTCCCGCCGTGCGAGTGAGGACCCTGAATTAGGATTCATAGCACGCATGTACCCTTGGCGATAAAATCAGTATTATTCTGGTGCCCCGAATGTGACCGAACCTGAAGTGATATTGATGACTGTTTACTACTCTCACCTTCGCTTACCCCCACGATGGACTCGTCGAAGAAAAGAATGCTGCCGCCTTCGGGATCCTCACCAATACGCCGCCGGCGGTTGATTGTGGTCGTTATAGCACTCGTGGGCTTCATCTATTTCTTCGGTTCGCCATTACAGCTCCCCACGGTCCTCAAAGACTCCGTCGGCACTGTCTCACGCGCGAATATAGCCTACCTAGTCAAGTCGAATGGGAAAGGAAAGGCACCTGTGGATGAGATATTCGGCTTGCTCCACCTCGTCACCGGCGACAGCGAGCACGAGCATATCCTAGGTCACACGGAGAGCTTTGACCCGACAAAGCCGGTTGACATGGCGCTGTATGCTGCGGGCAAGGAAGAATTCGACTGGAACAAGCGGGTGCGGGACCTCAACGAGCGGCATCCCCTCGTCGTGTTCAGCAAAGTGAGGCGCTTTTTTGCACCGCCATTACCCGCGTCCCTGACGTTTTGCAGTCATATTGCCCGTATGCCACCCCTCCGTGCTGGGATTCGGTGCTGACGCTTAACAGGTACTCCAAGCGCGCTAAGGCGCTTCTCGCGACATACGATCTGTCCCCACCCCCTAAAATCATCGAGGTTGACCTCAGAGGCAGGTGGCTTTCCGCGCGCTCTGTTGCTTATTACATATTAAAACAATTCGGTTTCTCCTAGACGATGCCACGCAGGTGAAGCACGTTCTCACGCGCCTGACGCACCACGGGACATTCCCCAATGTCGTCATTCGCGGCAAGTCCATCGGTGGCTCCGACCAACTGCAGGCGCTCCATGTTGACAAGTCACTCCGCCGGATGCTCGAGGGCGCCGGGATGACCATCCGCGGCGATGTATCGTAGCGCGTGTGCGTGCGTACTGTATACTTACTGATAACATATCGTCGCTGTACTTTTAGGAATAATTATATGAACATGTGCTGAGCGCATGGGAGTCAACACATCTTCTTCGGGAGAACACCGCCAGAGAACGTCGCTTGGGGTTCATCAGCTCGCAGCTTTGTCCGACATTGTATGCGTGCTCTGAGCTATTTCTTAGGATGATGCCTTGCGCTCTTGGCTTGCGAGAACTTATGAATGACATGGGATCCCTCAAGACTTTCAAACTTGGTTAATTATTGTAAACAGTTTACTGAGGCGATCTGTGTCCCGCCTCGCGTCACCTGTAAATCGCCTTGTCCAAGCCCGTACACTTTTTCTTGACCTAGCTCATGTATTTGTTGTATAAAATAATCGCGCGTCGCAGCCATGAACGCGTCCGTAACGACATAGACGGTCTCTTCCTTTTCAGAACGCGTCGCGTACGTACATTCCATCAATGATTGCGAACAGTGCTACATAGTGATTGGCGGGCTTCCTCTTTCGTCCCACCTCGTCCAATGTCCCGATTTGCGCTGCATTTCTGGTGCGGGAGCCTGCGTTTGACTGAAAAACGCGCGCACGTGAAGCTGGACCGATTGTTTGTTTACAAAGAGCGTGCAAACTTTGGTCAGCCTCAATTGCATCTTGAACTCTAACCACCATGTTCTTCCAGCTCTTCGCCTGTCTGTCCTCTCTCGCTTCTCGTATCGATACTGTTTGCTGCAGGGTGGTTCGCAGCCTCGCAGCAACAGTGGACAAGACCGTCGTCGTCGTCGTGAGCGCCCTCAACATCGCGCGCAAGTCCTCGTCGACGTCCAGCCCTTACCCACCACCACTGGTCCCGCCGCCCACCAAGACCCTTCCCTGGGATATCCCCGGCACGCCCACCCTCTCAAACGGCGTGTACCGGCCCCCGTTGGTCCTCTGGATGGTCGTCGTTTTGTTTATAATTATGGCTGTCGCCGGCGCTTCTTGTGCCATAGTCAAAACGGGCGTGCTTTTCCGCGCTCAAAAGGCGGTCTTCAAGCTTGGCCAAGCCATCAAGCACCACGTGAATCAGGCCCTCTTCACCTTCATTGCCCTCCAGCTGTTCGTCGCGGGCGACACCATCAAGGTCCTCTTCGTCGACCTCTTTGGCCACCTCTGGCACGGTCACCGGCAAGCATCCCTCGCCCTACGCCTCATAGAGCCCCACGCCGTCGAAACCATCGCGGCCGTTGACGACGTCTTTCCCTCTCCAGCACCTCAAGCGCTCCCAGGCTTCGAGGCGATCCTGCATCTGGACCTGACCTGGCACGCCATCGCAAGGGCATTCGCCAAGCTCCCCGGCTCCAACGTCTTTGTCGACCTGCCAGCACCCCGTCGGGCCAATGGCTTCTGGGGCTCGTCATCGTGGAAGACTGTCTCCACCTTGGGCGTCAAGACAGTTATGCAGCCCGCCGCGCTTAGGGTAGTCAAGTTTCTTGGCCAAGGGGGTTTCGGCGCCGTTCTCCAGGTTAAGGTCCACGGCAAGACACTCGCCCTCAAGAGGCTGGTCAACACCAACAAGCGCTCGCGCCGCATCTGGGATGCGTTCGCTGCCGAGGTCATGGTTCACCAACTGATGGCCGACCACCCGGCGTTCCCCAACGTCCACGCCGTCTTCAAGGGCCCCGGCTTTCTGTACGTGGCGATGGTGTGTGCCTCTTTACTCGTCCTTCCCCCTTTCTTTTCTCACTTGTTCTAGGATTGCGGTGTTGCATCCTTCGCCACTATAGGCCGTATGTCCCTCAGGAACGCCTTGTTCTACAGCGGTCAGCTCGTGCGTATTTTCCGCTCAATATTTTTCCGTCCGCGCTCAAGTCATGCACTCGCAGGTGCTCGCGCTGCACGCACTCCACAAGCGGGGTGTCGTCCACCTCGACATCAAGCCCGAGAACCTCCTCGTCGGCGCGGACGGCAATCTGCTTGTAATTGATTTTGGGCTCGCGCGTAAGCTCGACTCGCAGCCGGTCGACCCCAGCAAGTTCCCCACATGGAACTCCGTGCGTCTAGCCAGAACGGACCGCTTCCCTCTGCTTTGGGTGGGGCCCCAGAACCCGCACAAGGACGACGTCGTGTGCGGTACACTGCAGTACATGTGCCCACAGATACACTTCGGTCTTGCCTACTCATTCGGCGCGGATCTGTGGGCGTTGGGTGTGGTGATGCACGAGTGGATCACCGGGGAGGTGAGTGTTTTCTATGCCTATTCGATCTAGCTAAACCCAACACATAGATGCCCGACATATACGAGGTCGAGGGCCGCAACATCCACGCGTGGCGCGCCTCTCCCAAGTACTGGTACAGCCCGGTCGATCGGAGCTTCTTCGCACAGGTATTACAGTTTCCCTACCCGTTTCTTCCGGTTCTCACTCCGGTCAGATCTTCTGCGTCGATGACCCGGGCCGATTCGCGCACTACCAAGAGCTCAAGGCTCATCGGATCTGGCAGCCTCCGTGAGTGATACTGCACTCCTTATCGGCGCATCTAATCTGTGTTTTCCTCGGCCAGAAACAGGTCCTGGGACTGGAATTCCCTGGAGAAGCGGCAACACTGTCCGCCGTTCTCTCCTGGTTGAGGTTTTTCTTTTTGTGTTATAGTCTGTGGCGGGAAGTGCTTGGTTTAGATGGATGATACGGTTCTTTTCTTCATGTCTGTACCCGCCGTTGCATCCTTTCACTCCCTCGCTGACATTCCGTTGTGCAGATACCCTTTCCTTTTTTCTCTCTTCGGGCCGTCGATTCCGCATCTGATATACCCATCCCCGTACGTTTTGATCTTACTATCCCTTTCTCAATTCGACGACTTAACCTTTTTTCCAGATATACCCCTTTATTTTCATTCTTCTTCCCTTCGACGTTTCAGGCTTGTCCTGTACGTCCTCGACTTGCATCCTTTTCTCCGGTTCACCAATCTGTCGTTCTGCAGATATACCCCTTCTTATTCTTCCCCCGGCTCGCCCCGCCCCGTAAGTGCCCGTCCTGCATCATTTTCTCTGGTCCGCTAACTTCTCGTTGTCTAGGTATAGCCCGTTTTCGTTTCTTTGTGTTCCACGAGGTGTCGCTCCGGCCAGTAGAAGGATTCGAGGCGGGTGGCGGGTACTATGGGCGGTTCGACACGAGGGTTACGCGCGGGGTCCGGTGTGGCCATGAGGAACGACGGGGACGCCCGTCGTGATTCGCCACCGGCAACTTCCTCACCTCCAGCCTCGACTATACCGAAGATTCCATCTGTTTCTTGTCGTTGATGTGTATGTCTCCTCGCCTCTGGCGCTGCGTTGTCTGACCTCCGTATTCAGCTCTGGCGTCCCTTGTGCGCTATCGTCGCGACTGGTTTCTTTTTGTTATTTTTCTTGTATTTTTTTTTCTGGCTGGGTTTCTCAATATAACTTGCTTATTCGGTATTCTGTATCTTTTAAGCAAGTGAGTGTGGCTGGAAGACGATTTCGGCCCGAGTCTGTCTGCTCTTGTTTATCAAGAGCTTCACGGTCACACCGTTCCTCTACCAAATCAGCTCTCGATGTGGACGACGTTTGCAGTCGTTCTCTGCGGTCTACAGGCTGCCCAGGCCGTCAATGTTTACCTATACCCACCCCAGACATCCCTTCGCACAAATATTGCGCCAGAGGATGCAAGTGCTGCTCTCTCGCGTCATCTAGGACTGGAGATGTTTGAAGTGCTGCGAGATAGCTCTGCCTTGGATTACAGCGAAGAAATGTTCGTCGGACAGGGACCCAGTAATGTCTTGCTACTTACTCTAGATGATACCGATGCAAAGGGTCCGTCTACTATCTCCGAGCGGTAAATTACAATGCTAAACCTATGTATTTACAGCTGTTCGCCTGCCGTCCTCTTTACGCCATTCTTTCGAGATTCCAACACCTCCCTCGTCTCCCGTAACCTCCCTTTACTCCGTAATTTCAACATATCTTCACCGTGCAAAGCACGCGTACACGTCCATATACTCTGCCGACCCCTCTTCCCAAAGCAGGCAGGCATGGTACACAGCTGAACTAGACTCCATCGTCTCCTTCCTCGACAATGCTCAGGGCGCCTCATTTGCCGCCGCTGAGCTCTGCGGGCTTGCAAACATCCGGGACACCCACGGCGTTGACAGCGCAGAGTACCGGTCGTCGCTGGATGCCACCCGCAAGGTGCTCGAATACGCCATCGAACACAACGTCCACATCGCCGTGCTCACCTTCTCGCCATCCGCCCACACCGACACCAAGCGCGCGCCCAGCCCGCAGGCCTCTCAGGCGCCGTTCCCCAGACCACCCCCGCAGTCCCCGATCGGCTCGGTCTCGACGTGCCACACGACGCTCGACGCATGCAACAACGCGACCTCCTCCTGCTCCGGCCGAGGCGAATGTGCTGGCGCGACCAAGTCCGGGCGGACGTGCTTCGTGTGCAGCTGCGGGACGACGCGAACTGGTACCGGAAACCAAGTCAAGTCGGAGACGTGGGTGGGCGAGAGCTGCGAGCGGAAGGATATCAGCGCGTATGTCTCCGTCTCCCTCCCCAAACACTTCCACTCACGGACTCCTCTAGACCCTTCGTGCTTCTGGCTGGCACGACCATCGTGCTCCTGCTCATCATCGCCGGGTCTATATCGCTGCTTTACACAGTCGGCACCATCGAGCTCCCGAGTGTGCTTATGGGTGGCGCCGTCAATGCCAAGAAGGTTTAGGTTTAGTCGCTGAGTCTTGTGCGGGAATTATTGTAACTACATCGCCGCTGCGTATCAAGTACGTTAATGAGTCTGAATGGACACTCTGTTGACCGCGAGCGAGGCCTGTATGGACTGTCTGTGCGATGAACTGAAGCCTGCGTTCATACGGGGAAAATCTCGACATGGTACTGCAGGCCTTGAAGCACAAGCTAGTACGGTGTTCCGTCGTCCCTCGATTCAATACTGATGGATATCCGGAGTAGATCTTTCTTCGGATTCGTCTTTATCCTTCCTTTGCGCCCATCGTCCTGCTCCCTAGGTTGCGGCGGTGTCCTCGGCGCCGACTTGCGCTGACCTTGGACGGAGAGGCCAGCCTCGTTTCGCGACCACATCCACCTTTTCGCACCGGATCCACGGCACCCGCGGTTCAAGTTGAGGCTCCGTAGAATGCGGCACAAATGTAAAGCGAGGAAGTCTGTTACCCCACCGCGATTCTTGGGACGAATAATTCTGGCAACTCCCTTAATTTTGGCACGGGGGGTTGCCGCTATTCACGGCGAGCCATGATTTGTCGGAATGGGACGGGATGTGTTCGGGCCTCCCTGGCGAGTGAAATGGACCGCGGTCATCCCTAAAAAAAAGTGGATCGTTGAAAACGCGAATCTATGGCTTATTATTTTTCATAGGGGGGATCGGTAGCCATCTTGGTTTGAGATTTTCGCGAGAATTCAAACAGAATGGAGTCCGCTCCCTCCATCCTGCGATAGCGCCCTTCCTACCGAGTATGAGGTTACGTCGAGCCTCCCCGATTCAACCTAATTCCTATTCGCATTTCAAGCCTGAGATCTTGGCTCTGGTTTTTCATCGCAATCCTATTCCATCAAACTGTACCGGGACCGCGCCGGAATATACCTACCTACCTACCTACTTACCTTGGTTGTATCCATTTTCAGGCCACAAGCATCGAATATCAGGGTCAGAAGATCCTGGTATTTGCATTTACGGTCAGTGTCGAGTTCGGATTACTGGCTTGATGAAGCCATCATGCCCATAGGATTTATCGTCGAAGGTAGGTAGGTAGGTAGGTATATTCCGGCGCGGTCCCGTTAAGAAACAGCCGGGGCCCGTACTACATACATCGCGTCAGGTGTATGCTACGGATACCATACAGCTTAGCCCCTTGAACACCTGCGAAACCACACTTCACCTCCAACATCAAGTACCAAAAAATAAAAATACCGGTTGGTCTCACGAGGCGAAGTAAAAGTCCACAGGGTCGTAGGACGTTCACTGCATGGTATGAAGAAGCACGGTATTATTCCAATGCGGTATGTACGTAATGGGCGGGTTTAAAAACCTCACGAGTTGCAAACACTGCAAAAACCTCAAACGTGTACTTTGCCAGTCTCTGCATTACATCGAAGTCTCGGCAGTGTACTAGGGCAAGAAGGAGAGTGTCAATGGAGTCCCAAGTTGGTGAGAGTTCTGGTAGCAGCCAATAAATATCAGCCAAGAAATCTCTGCGCAGGATGATCAAAGACGGCATTGCCATGCAACCCAAGAGAGCGTGGCTCTCACTCTCAACGGCTGAGCGACAGAATCGACATAGCCGAAATGCCCGAGGGGTCTTCGACCGATGACGCTCCTTGTACCGTAGCAACTCGATTCCAAGCCGGTGTGCTGAGAAGTAGAGGCGGGTCAATGCTTTCCTATGTGCCGGTACAGGAATGCGGAGATATTGTCGCAGTTTGGCTGATACATGGACGAAGTTCCCATCCTCGAAGGTTGTTGGAGATTTTGTTCTCAGATAAATTTTTTTGGGGGGTGCCAACTTGAAGGTTTAGTGCCTCTATTTTTCCGAGCGCTTTCGAACTAAACCCGTAATTACAGAATTTCCCCGAAGAGGGGATCTCAGTAACCTACGGGATGAAAAGAGAGATGGAAACCAAGATGTTGAGGATCGGAGTCCAACAAAAAAAGAGACAGAACCGGATCTCACACATGGTGTGTTTATGCGATACTCGAATGTGCGGTAATAATCTCCTCCTGGGGGGAGGGGGGGTGACGCGTGACTCAAAATTCCATTTCGACAATATCATTATGGCTGGGAGGTCCGTGACAGCGGGAAAATTTCGGCCCGATACTGATGTCTGTGATCAAAAAATAAAAACTATAATAAATATTCCCAATGTGGGTAGCTGCTGAGTGGGGTGACTTCAGATGCACTTGCATGGGTGGTTTGGCTCAGTTGGTTAGTGTGCTACTAGCCTTTTTCCTTCCTCGAGTTCAATCCCCGGCGGATTCCCCACTGCTCTCTTATTTTGGCTTTTCTTTCTTTTTCACCTTACCGTCTCGTCATTATCTTCCAAATTACCCCAGAGTATTGGATCCAATCTCCCAAGTCCTCATTTGGACAACCCTATCCACTGTCCCTGTAAAGCATCTACACTTCCGTTTTCTAGATCCCAGGCCAATTTTTTGGGTATATCATCTCATCTCTATTACCTTCTTAGCTTATTTACCCTACAGGTGATTAGAATCTCGGTATTCAAAACTGATGTGGTAAGAAAAAAATTTCAGCCTGTGGCGCTCTCAAATCAAGTTCCTTGTGGACTAAATAAATCAATGCTGCTCTACCCTCAAAGTATCACTGAAGGAACTTGAAGGCAACAGTGGGTTCTTCAAAATCCATGCCCTTCACATATATAAAGCTTTTTTTCCCCTACCTGCGGCACCACCAGAACCATCTGAGATTCACACTTATGATGTCAATGCAAAATGAACTTGGGAGTTCTGCCAAATCTTTACACCAAAGAAATGTTGCTTGACCTTATAGGGTTTCCTCTCATGTAATCCTCATTTTTTAGGCCTGCAGCACTCCCAGACAACACTGATATATCACCATTCAGTACCTTTTGTTGGGATTTTGCCAACAGAAAATAAATGAACCCTGTGGAACATGAAAATGGGAAATCAAATTACCATATTTTGTGTCCTTGAAAGTCCTGGCCATTTTTTTCAAGTCTGTAGCACTCCCAGAGTATCAAGCCCCTATCTAAGATTATTGATTCTGTATAGGTGTCACATCATAACAAACCTGTGACTTACTGACCGGAATGGCCTGATATAATGTATGGACACCTTGGCTGTCTGCCAATAATTGTTTCTGAGGCAAAGCAACTAGCTGAGCATCTTTGTTGTTGGATGTTTCACGCGTCAAGATCACGTGAAATATTACATAATATTTAGTATCAGTATCACTATCTGCCACGAGCATGCGTGCCAAAAATTCGATAATTTTCCAGAACTCTTAGAAACGAATTTAGAGCTCATGTCTGCCAAATAAAAATGTCCAAATTTTGATTCAATCCCCCGTTTTATATAGGTATCTTGGCATGTTTTTACAGGCAATATGTCACATTTTTGCCAAAATAGCATGATCACATGCCCACTTCTACCAGGACACTGGAACAGGCAAGTGGAGGAGGAGGAGGGGTGTATTACTGCAGAGGTCCCAATCAAGAACAAGCAGACACTGTACTGACATACATGGTGTCTATGTATGCTACAGTCGTCAATGGTCAAGTCCCTGTGGTAGCATACATATACTATTATACATAGACATCTCAGGAGATGACAGATGAAGACAGGCAAAAGTACTATCCTGGAATTCTAAAAGTAATGTGGGAGTATCTTGGGTCTTGTCAAATATTCTGAGGACCTGGACAACTGAGTTGAAATGCTCTCCCTGTTGAAGGAATTGTTCCAGGAGTATTATATGACTGGCAAATTGTCAGTGCGCTCCGAACCTAATGCATTCATTCGGCCGCGGTGTGACTGAAGAGCTGCCAGTGATGACGCATAATGATTTGTGAACCTTGGAAAGCCCAGGGAGCAGGACATGGCAGACACCTCAATGAACATGTAGTCCATCATACACTACAGTCTCCAACATGCATCCATGCTTTGGTTTTCAGTTTTTGTGACCCAAGGCCCTCTTTTGCCAGAATTTGGTCATCTGTACCAAGTTCACCACTTACACAATGATTGAGTTTCGCTCGGAAGGCCAATGGTTTTCTTGTGCCCACGTATATCACTGTCTGGGAGTATATTCTTCAACCTGAGCAGATGAATATCAGAGTAGGGTCAGAGTGGGGTGGTCAAGATAAGAGATGGGGGTTAGACCAACAACAAGGACAACAGCCTTGTGGCATTGACGAGAAGATTCTGGAATAGCCTAAGCAAGTGGGTGATTCAGTGTGCAGCTGGCAGCTGACAATTGTTTAGCACCAGTATTAGCAAAGACTCTGGGATTGTGTGTGTGCATCTAGAGATTAAAGAGAGCAGATGAAAACATGAACCCCTTGTCGGAGTTGATCCGGGATATAGTGCTTCCACGCAACCAAGTCCCAAGATTTTCTGAGCGCAGCACATTTGTAAGCAGACAATTGAGGGGTATCCGAGACACTTGCACGCTGTCTGATACAGCCTGAACAATGAGCTCATAGCCCAATTTGGTCCAAAGCCTCTGCAAAAAGAGCAAGAGATGCTTGGAGGTGGTCTGTTCACGCTTCTCAACAGCTTGGTAGTTCTGCACAGGCCCCCAAACAGAAGGCACTAAATAGATAGTATTCAGCTTCGACGAATGATAACCCGTATTCATGGGATCTAGTTTCTATAGCTTGGTCAGCTCAGCACTTGTACTGAGCGCCAGCTCCCAAGATCTATGTTGACCTACATGCGGCAGACAGTGAGGTATTTCATCCCGTGTTGCTTGACATGATGGTGATAAGGGCACTGTACGTATGTCAGGGATCCCACAGACACTAGTATCTGAACCTGGGTCTTATGTAGGAGGTCGACTACATAGCCATGCATGGCACCCCAGGCACCTACTTTTGTATTATGTAAAGGCCTGTTAGGTAGGTTAATGTGTAGTAGCATAACCTACCCAAGAGGTGTCTGCTGGGTGAATCAACATTCTCTAGGAGGGCCACAAAGGATGAAATTCAACCTACTATTTATGAGGGTTCCTTTGTACAAAAAATACTTTTCCCCGCGCGAAAGAGGTTTGCGCGCACGAAAGAAAACTTGCCGCGCGCAAAAGAGCTTCGCCTAATTTCGGTGATCTATCCCAGATTCCGTGATGTCAGATTCTTTTTTGCATCCCTGTAGATCCCCGTCGCTCTCCCATCAATCTTGTTGACGTCGACATCAAAGATCGGCGGCAACGTCGCCGCCCTTTCCGCCCTTCCCATCACCGACATCAGTTGTCCAGCCCTTCCTGCCGAACTCATCCGGTTTGGGCTCAAAAGAATTCCCGTAAAATCACGAGAAAATCTAATTAAATTATTTTGGAACCAGTCATTGATCCCTTGACGATCTTTTCTCCGCGCTGAGGGCGTGTTACCTCAGCGATGAATACCATTGAGTTCCAGGAAATAAAACTAACAGAATATGAGTGGAGCTGGGATATCCTGCCTTCAATTGTGTATTCACTGAGCTGACGAGATTCTGCAACAAATAATCATCAGAACCTCCCATAAATTCTTTGTAGTCGTGACTCATACTTAGCTAGCCTGAGTTATTAGCTATAGAGTATCAAATTTGTCTTTCAGCTGTTCAACATAGTATAATGAAATTTTCAGTGGAATCGATGGCACGTGTAGTCAGGACTCGATCATCACCGCAATAAGGGGTATGCCAACAGAATTATATCGACTGTCATAAAATCCTGCAGAGTCTGACTGCAGGAGACTACTTCAGGAACAAATTTGGAATGGATGTGGTTCAACTGGAAAACAAAGGGTATTTTAGGTGTTTTCTGTTACTATGTAACTAATCCATGTTTTTGGACAGAGATATTGATTCTGAGCCTTTCAGTGACTACGGGGATGTATTAGAATTATTGTGACCCTTTTACGTTGATTTATGGGGCTGGAAAGGATGGGGCGGAAGCTAATTGATGGCACTGATGGCAGTCGGCGGATGCTGCCCACCTTTCGATGTCAAGTGATCGATGACCGGCCTCCAACATAATTTAATAATTATAATAATTGGATTTTTTTGTGATTCCACGGGGATCTTTGAGCCCAGAACGACCGAGTTCGGCAGGAGGGGCGGGACAATTGATGTCGGTGATGGGAAGGGCGGAAAGGGCGGCGACGTTGCCGCCGATCTTTGATGTCGACGTCAACAAGATTGATGGGAGAGCGACAGGGATCTACAGGGATGCAAAAAAGAATCTGACATCACGGAATCATGGAATAGATCACCGAAATTAGGCGAAGCTCTTTCGCGCGGGGAAAAGTATTTTTTGTACAAAGGAACCCTCATACTATTCAACCAGAAGCAGGATGATATAAAGCTGGCCGTAGGATGATTTTCACCGGCCTTAGGTTGAAAACCAGATGGTCGTAGGTTACTTCTGATAGGATGAATTCACCTCTAAAACTGTCACTTTCAATCTATCATCCCATCGGCCTTCCTGAGTGATTATCAACCTAGCATAGTATGATCTGACCATATCCTATCAACTGCTGAACATCACGACGGCTTTGGATGAAATAAAGGAGCAGATATATTGATATACATAGTACATAAAACAAAGTATGTTTATTGTATGCCCACCCCTCAACTGTGCACCGGGCTGTTCCTACGTCCAACGCCCACAACACTGTGGACACGAATTACACCAGGCCACAATGAGATGCGGTCTATCTATGGGCTGCGGTGGCCCTGTGGGAAGCAGCTCTGTTGTTGGAAGGTGTTGAGCAAAGAAAATCAGGGTGAACAGTGATTAGCAAAGATACGAGAGGAAATATGGCTACACACCTAAGGTATTATCCCCCGGACCATTTATAAGATGTCAATGCACACGAAAGCGTAACATGTTGCAGGTACGATCAAGGAAGCCACGGTCCGGAAATAAGATAAGACATAGAAACCGAGGAAGAGTAACATGTCGCAGGTAAGGACTTGCAGAGCAGACACGGTCCGGAAGTAGGATCAGAAAGAGGTCAAGGAGAAGGAATTTGCAGGAAGGCTTGAAGGATACCATCCCTTGCTAGTACTTGACAGCGTTTGACCGAGGCGATGAATCGGGAGCACGAGAGAGACGGGTGTCTTGAGAAGGTTGGATGTATGACTTGAAGACTTTGAGAGGTATGATTTGAAGGTTTTGCAGGTCCTGGAGGTCTCCAGTAAGACTTGAGGACAGATGGCGGCGGGCGAGTGGGTGGGAGGAAAGAGAGAAGAGACGACAACGATCAATCAACCATCGAGCACGCCATCGCATGTGATCTTGATGCGATTGATCGGAGTTTGAATCGACTTGGCGGAATGTCATTTAATTCCGACGCTTCCAGTTGTTGTACAGGCAATCTCAAGAGGAAGAAGGACAATTTGGAGGCTCACAAATGCTTTTGCTGATGCTGGGCCTTTATTTCGAGTCGTTCATGCTCCTCGATGCGAAGTCAACCTATTATAGGTTGAAATCAGACGTAGGTTGATATTCTCCGCGATATTAGACGACGTGAGATCACTCAATGATAGGATGATACCCTTAGGATGCATGTCAACCTAGAAAATAGGTTGAAACAAATCAACCTAAGATCAGCCGATAATAGGTTGAGAGCTACTTTTCATCCTACACTTGGTTGAAATTCATACTGTGTTGGTCTCATAGTGATTCTTTTAGTCAAGAGAACGGCATTTCCCAGCCTGTCCCATTTGGGAAATGCTGTGTTCCTTCCTTCCACATCGCACCCGACGACAAATGTGCTGTACACGCCTCTCAGTCCGCTGTGCACATAGGTCTCAGCACATACCTCAAGAGTCTCCTGAAGCCATACAATACATGCCAGAAAAGGACTGTTGAAGGGCAAGGATGCAGCCAGAGGACAACCTTCTTGACACCAGTATCACCCAGTATCTCGAACGTTCTTGCCTCACGTGCCGGTTGACAGCACTTGGGACGTCACCCCTGCCATCTCTGCTAATGGGGCTATCAAACTGGATGTACAACTATGGTGGATTGGATCAATTAGGCTGTCACCTTTACCTTTGTCACCTCGTGGCTGCGAGATCTCACTGGTAGCAGTGCACAGCAGCTCAACAACATTTGGAATCGGCTTGCACCTCACTTGGCAGCACTATGGCTCTGGTAACAGTGCTACTAGCACAAGTATACGGACCACAAAATGTCATTGGTAAGCACCTTTGTTACTTTCATCATCTCCTTCGCTGGCCAGCCTCGTCCCCCCCCCCGCCACACCTGCTCCCACGCCCACAGCCCCACCACTGCACCCTCCACCGAGCAACTCACTGTGCAACAGGCCCGCCACCAAGCACAATGACAGCCCCCTGCCCTGTTGCGCATGCACACCGCACTCACGTTCTGCCTCACCCCGCCCACACCTTTCGTGTGAAAGCCCGCCCCGCACACCTCCTCATCACCGTTGTTGTCGAGGACCTCCGTCACCGCTGTGCCCTTCCTGCATGCTGCACTGTGCCCCTCTCACCCTTTCACCCACACCCTGCACCACGCACTTCCCTGCTTGCATGGCGAGCACCCTGCTCCTCTCAAAAGGAAAGCTGCTCAAGTCCTTGCACAGTGTGCTATATATGCCCTGACACTGCCTGCACGTGCGTTCTACGCTGTCCACGCCCCGCCTTGGCACCGGGCCCAGTGCCGCAAGGAGTGAAGACAGGGACAGGGGCAGTGGTAGGGGCAGCAAGGTGGGGACACCCAAGATGATGTACTTCCCCATGCCGGACAAGGAGCTCGAGGTGTGTTCCTTCCTTTCCACTTCTTAAATATTCTCCTAACATGCTTTCAGACAGCATTGCTGTTTAAACACTCTGTACGTCCTGCCTCCATCTCTCTTGGCCCACCCCCAAGGATGAGACTGACCACGACATGTGCTGGACATCCACCTCCTTTTCAACCTCTACCTCTGCTGTCCTCCTCCGCTGCCACTGCTACCTCCTCTGCCTCTGCCTCCACCTCCGCTGCTGCCGCCTTCACAGCAAACAGGTACCACTTCCCACATGTGAAGAGCCTGCTGACACACAAAGACGGGCATACAAGGACACAGCAGGGGTGGCCCTATGTGTTTGACGCACCAGACATCAGGCATGCGCCCAGGGCAGGGAGTATGGTGCTGCTCGAGGGCGCAGACGCTGGAAGGTCGTGCAGACAATTCAAACCCTGTAATTATATAGTCCATAGCACACTGAATAGGACAATAAACACACACCTAAGGCTTCTAATGTACTTGAGAATACTGTCCTGACTGACTGAGGCTTGCTGAGAATGGGAGAGATGTTTTTCTTGACGGGCTACAATAAAGATGGTAGTTGAGGTTAAAGATCTAATGAGAACTGGGCGGCCTTTCAGCTTGTTTTGTGAATCAGTTTCCTACAATCGCAGAAAAATCTAAACTAAAATCAGAGGCCTGCGGGCAATATAGGAGTGAGATTTCCAACATTAAAGCAGGCAATTTGGTCTGGAGATCCGTGTATGAAAATAAAACAGTGTGGGTTGACATTTATAATGTTTCTGATTGGCTGCTGAGTCGTTGTGATCTGAGGTGCCAGTTACGTGTAAGACATCGGAGGAGCCTCCGAAGAGGTGGACGGAGGTCGTCGTGGAAGGCGGCAATGGCACACATATTTTTGTGGAAGGTGGTGACTCGTGGGAGGCAACCTTCTTTGTGCTGTCGCAGCCTTCCCCAAAAGTTCTTGGTGCCGCCAGCACCACCTTGAGTCCGTGATGTGACCGTCGACAACTTTCGCCTAATGTTGTACACGTAACTCGCAGATGTCACAGTCACATGACAAGTTACAACTTGGTTAAATCTTCAATTTGAAACCTCTGCCATTGTGTTTTATTCGTGTTTTTGCATCCTTCTGGCAATCTCTTTTCTTCTCTCCCACCAGCATTCATTCTTTATGTATTGGCCACCTTCTGAAGTCTAACGAAGGTCTTCTTTCTTCTTCTCATAAATATGTTGAGCAGCACCAAAAACAAGGCCTACTGCAAAGGGTTTTTCAAGATCTCCAGGTACAATCACACTACTGGCCCATCTGTATCCATGAGGTCTGGACCTGTTCAATGCCCATCCACCAAGTAGCAGGATGATGACCAAACCAGCCTCAAGTTTCTGTGAACCACATATAACCAAGAAGAAGCAGGCTCCAAAGATCCCTCTTCCCTACCTCTGCCTTTGTCAGAGGCTCAGATCAGTATTTATCGGAAGCCCCTCGCCCCCTTCACTGCAAAGTTCATGAGTGGTCTCTGCCTTGGTAGCATTGCACACCTTCTGAATCCCTTGCCACTATGCTTCTGCCACTGCCATTGCTTCCACCTGACATGCAGTGTTTGAACCTTTTCAACCCTTCACATATCCACAAAGACCTACACACCCTTCATGCATCGGTGAAGGTCAACACATCCTTCGCACATCTGTAAAGGCCTACACATCCATTGTTTGCATTGTTTCTCAGGCTACCATATGACCCATATGCATATGGATGACCAGATATCTATGTACTATTTTCCATTGTCTTCCTGATTCCTGTTTTCATACCGTACCCTTTTGATGTGATACTGTGTAGGCCTTCGTGTGTCAGGAAGGCCTTCACATGTATCACTCCTTGGACTTTTGTATGTCCTATGTGTATGTATATGTCTTGCCATATTGTATAATTGTACTACCATTTTTTCAAACCTAAAAAAGGCCGCATTCCTACTGTAGATATTTTTTGAGGAGCACTTTTTTCTGGGATATTGTATACCCCATAGTTTCTCATTGACTGGAGCTAATCTAAATATGATCTTGCTTTTGTACAAATCTCTGGCATACCCTGAGCCCTGCAATCTAATCTGCAGGGACGAAAGGGCGTAAAGCTCCTTCCCAATCAGGAAAGGTGGACCTTGACTAATGTGACTAAAAGAAGCACAAACCCTTCGCCTTCGAGACACCTCTTAGGTGGGCACATTAACCTACCTAACAGGCCCTTTACATAACCCAGGTGCCTTAGGTGGTACATGGCCCGCCCATTGTTCATTGTGTGCTTCAATGGGTAGTGGCATAGCCCTTGATATGTCCGATCCGAAAATACTACCGATTTTGGCCGGTTCTATCCTCGACTCTTGCTGCCAACTCTGTCTGCGGCAGGATCAAGTAGTTTTTTTTTACTGGTTTTCGTCCGCATAATGGCATACGAGATTGCACCTCCAAATAGACTAAAAATCAGGCCAGCATCAAATATTTAGTGCCTCGGCAGCTCTGTAGCAGATTTTGTTCGGATTTTGTGGGCTTTACAGGACATACTGGTGAAGGGAGGTACGGATTTTGACACCTTTTCAACACGGCAACAGAGACCCATGAGTGCGTCTAGGTCCAAGTCCATCCGCATACAGATGAGACATCAGGCATGCCGGGCAATTTTGGTCGACATTTGTGATCGAACCTCAGACTCTTTTTCACCCCATTCCGTCCGCATGGTGATGATACATTTGGCAGTTTTTGAGGCCAATTCCGTCCGCATTGGGATCGGACATTTCAAGAGCTATACCACTTACCTACTGGAACAAGAATTTACATCAGAATATGAGCGATACTTTGGTGATACTATATGTTTCATTGGGCACATCAGACTTTTGGCAGATTTGTTGTGGTGTTGTGCAACGCCAAACAAGACAAAAAAAACACTGAAAATGTGTGAAAATGCCTCAACACGCAACACCCACAATGTGCATCAAAATTCTCACAACACCGAACACAGATCTGCTGATTGCATCAGAACCGGCAACAATCCCGACAGAGGCCCCATGAAGCTCCTGCAAGGGCTTGTCCGGAAAAATGGCTTTTTAAGGCCAAATTTTTACTATTTTCTTATCCAAATAGTGGTTTTTTTGGGCCCAAAATATGACCAGCCTTGTCCATGAAGTGGCTTTTTGAGCTGAGATTTTGGTCAAAGTACCTGCCATTTGATTGAATCAGTCGGCATCTCAGGGAGTGCCGAGCGGCAAGAGAAAGGTCGCGGAACTCTGGAATTTTGCTACATACACACGCACAAATTGATCTGGGTCTCGGTATCTTCGAGTTGATGCGGGAGTGTTGCACCTTGGTGGCACTGGAGACTGAAAGCCCAGCCTGCATTGTGCTGGTCAACCCTGACGAAGGGCGCGGTGTCTCAGGAAGTTAAGAAGGTGACCTTAAAGATAGCAGCACAACTGTAGCTTATCTATTTCGCGTCGGGCATGTGTGGGGCAAAAAATCTGATTATTTGGGTGGAAATTGGATTTCCACGTGACCAACCCTGTCCAAAAGTGGCTTTTTGAGCCCTGAAAAACTGGTGAGGAGTGGGGGGCCAAATTTCCGGATTTTTGTGGACAAGTGTAAGGATGGCTATCCTCACAGGCGCCCATCAGTGGCTATAGACACAGCATCAGGATCTTTTACTATTCAAGATGACATCTTTATTTCCTTCTTTACGCTTACACCCACTGACTACCACCATCTGTATCTCTCATCCGTTGCTCGCAGACCAAGTGTCTTGCTGTTGGAATATACCGTGGTCCTGTCTGTTCACGTGATTCTTGTCAGTCTGTCTTTGACGACAAGCTTTCAACAAGCCCTTGCAGGAGCTTCATGGGGCCTCCCGACAGTTTTCGAGCACTCCAAGTGTCTTTCCCACTA
The DNA here is from genome assembly GCA_029448575.1 of Mycena maculata. Taxonomy (NCBI): domain Eukaryota; kingdom Fungi; phylum Basidiomycota; class Agaricomycetes; order Agaricales; family Mycenaceae; genus Mycena; species Mycena maculata. The sequence continues at coordinate 764,338 of JARJLG010000003.1, forward strand.
CACTAGCAAGTCTTTGCACTTTGGGACCCATCTGTCATCTGTAAGGATGGACACGGGTTGCGGGTACACCCGCGGGTTTGTACCCGCGGGTGTGGGCGGGTATGGGTACGGGTCGCGATTTCAGACCCGTGCTCAACCCGTGTACCCGACCCATGTACCCGCGGGTTTTTGAACTCCGAAATATTTATTTTTTCTGCACATATGTAAGCGGGCTCAAAGCAGGTTAAAAATCCAACCTTCACCGGATGTTGCTCCCAGTCTCACAAAAGGCCTTTATCAAAGATAAGTTAGTATAGGTTTTCATAAGGCCCAATGAGCCTGTAGGATTTTAGGAGATTGGTGCTATCCCAGGTTATAAGCCCTTACTGAATTTATAAGGGTTATGACCCATTGCGGCCAGTTATAAGGGCTTATAGCTCAGTATCGTCAACCCCATTACCGAGAACCATTGTGGCCTTGCAAATTCCACTTTGTCTCTCGTGAAAAGAAACAATATGAAGTGTTCATTCAAAATCTAAACTGCATACATCAGATAACAAATTATTAACAAAACAATATAGTTGCCTACTCTTCTGACCAACTTGTGAGGCATAGGTTGTTGTGAGAGTGTGGACATATCTTTGGTCTACATTGTACTGCACCGTATTTGACAATAAGACATTATTTATGCTGGAAATTTTGCGGGTATACCCGACGGGTTTGGAGACCCGCGTGTGCATCGAGGACCCGCGGGTAACCCGTACGGGTTTTAGACCCGACCCGTATACGGGTACGGTTTTTGCGGGTCCGGGTACGGGTACGCCCGAAGGTACCCGCGGGTATACCCGTGTCCATCCTTAGTCATCTGCACCACCCAGGGCAGGTCGAAGGATTTTGGTGAGCAACGCGAAACACGGCAACAAAAATGTCAAATGGCTGATGCATTCTACCTCCCTGTCGAGTGTTGAGGCCCAAAGAAAAGTTCATCGAGAATTTCAATATGCTTAAGTATTATCCAGGCAGCACACCAACAAATGGGAGCAGCATTCCACTGAAATGGGATTCCTGGGAAGGTCGCGATGACGCTGCACATGATACGGGGGAACGGCCCGGCGCTCTAGGGGTGGGAAACTCCTTCTTTATATGGAACGATGTCCAGAGGGAGGTCGAAAAAAACTTTTTCCCCTGATATCCGATTTTCGAATCCCAACTTCCACTTGATTGTCTCTATGTGCATGAGCCAGGATAGTTCGGGTGCAAACCATATGCTTTGAGTGGGGAAAAGTCGTATATTGGACGAGAAAATCAAGAGTGCGTCGTGGGGAAGCCTGGATAGAAACTGCTGAACGGGCAACCCTTCATAAAAGTCTCTGAAAGGAATTGTCCGGCCGACATTTGTCCACCATCATTCCTATCCTTCCAACATACTCCCGGCACCCACGGCCCGCACTGCGGTACAGCTCTTCAACCAACCATCAAAGCCTAGACTTTCAAGTTAATAGATCCTCAGGACGATTATCTTCTGAGCGCACGATGTAAAGTCTGGTTCACGAGACTACGTCTCTCTGGGAGCTCGGAGCCCCGAGATGAATATCGAAGACACTTTCACCAGGGGCCTGGTCCACTGTCTGCTTTGAGCCTCGATGTAACAACACCTGCGGCTCTCTGACTGTGAATGAGTCTCATTTGGACTCCATGTAGTATCGTTATCTCGAGGTTCAGACATTTTCGGCTGGGAGTCTCTTGGAGCCCTCCATTAGCTCGTCAACTCTTCGTCGATTTGGACTTCGATATGCTGACTCCTAAATCTCGGTTCCATGAATATTCTCGGGACCGCAAAAGAAACTCAAGTTGAGCCACGATTACGGTCGCACAATCGATACCTGTTTGGATGTCCCTGGCGAGTCATATTTCTCGATAACTGTGTCATTGGCTCACGTAATTCGTCTTTTTTCCTCTCTCTCACGTATCTTGGGAGCCTCTCCGCTGGAATGTCATACTTCTTTTTTGGACTCCGTGCCTGGACACGGAACGGTCTCGACCTGTCGCAACCTCGCACAGAGCTATAAGAACGGCGTTTAAGGACCCTTCTCCATCAACTACCGCGTTATACTCTGGACGGGAACAAATTCTCAACCTGACGGTAAATTGTATGACCACACAGTTGGATCGATCATTCAAGCATTCTTCCAAGTTCAGTTCCTCCGATTTCTCAATGGCCCCAATTTCAAACGCGCCGCCGGAAATCTTACAGAAGATATTTCGACGCTGTATTCATTCTCAAGATGCCCGTATTCGACCTTTTTCGCCATCGGAGGCGCCGTTACTCTTGTGCAGTGTGTGCACCTTGTGGCGGATAATCGCCATCGCAACGCCCCAGCTATGGGCGCAACTTTTTGTCTCCATTGCAGAAGAGACAAATAAAGCGCAGCCATCGCCCCAGCTGATCGAGGCCTGGATCGCGAGATCCGGATGCCAGCCACTCACACTCGTTCTCCAAAATTTTGGACAGCGCTCTAGTGGTGCCGACTCCATAAATAAAGTACTCGAGATGTTTTTGCCCCATCTTCACCGGTGGCGCAACGTCACCTTTATTCTTCCCAATCACCCCTTCCCCACACCGTTGACGTCCCTCGGGCTTCCATCGACAAGCGGAGCTTCTCAGCTTCAGATCGCGAAACTCGAGTTCCGCAGCGACACGGGCGTACATGCTACCGATGCACCGCAAGTATCGGGGCTCTCTAGGCTCCTCAAATCGTCATCCCAACTTCATACTCTATACTGGCGTAACGACCTCCAGTTCCTCGACGTCAACTGGGTACAATTGACTGTCCTCGACCTGGTTCCCGTGTGGCGGCCGATGTCCCAGATCATACAGATTATGCAGAAGGCCCCGAAGCTACGTAGCCTTTCCGTCTTCATCAGCGAGGCCTGTGACGTCGTGGATCCCCTCGTCCTGCTCAACCTTGCGATACTGTGGATTGGGACGGAGGTTGATATCAATCCGCTCTTTCAGCGGCTTGCTCTGCCCTCCCTCCAGAACATTAATGTATTTTGCGCGAATCTGGTGCCTTCGATTCCGCAGACCGACGTCGTGAACTGCGTAGTGCGCTCGGGCAGTCGAGTCCAAGTCGGGATTTTCAAGTCCCTCCGGATTCCCGAAGCCGACCTGATCACATTTTTGCGTTCTTCGCCCTCTCTACTCCTCTTCGAAATTTCCAATGACGGGGTGCCCACCATCACGGACGATATCCTCGGCCTGCTCACAGCCGGCGATACTCCTTACCTCTGCCCCAACCTGCGCATTATCCGATTCCTCGAGTCCTCCGTATCTGCCACAGACGGTTTACTCGCCGATATGGTCGAGTCTCGGCGAAAGGCGACCCCCAGCAATCCTGAAGCGTCGCTTTCCCGCGTTGTTGTTGACTTCTCCGCGACCGACTTGCCAAGACACGCGGAAGATATCCGACGCCTCCGGGACCTCGACGACGAAGCAGCCTTTCGGGCTTGGATTAATCAGCCCGAAACTGCCTAGAATTCGCGCTCCACATCGGCCGAGCGCAAGGAATGCGGCAGTCGCTGAACACGCTGCAGATTCTCTTGCTTTCCTTTCGGGGTTTGGGGACTGCGCTAGTATTGTCACGGTACTCCCTTTCTCTCGCCATCCGCACTTCAGTCTTCAGTCTTATCGTCATCCTATGAATACGATGAATATTTATAGTACAGATTTTCATCAGAAACCTGGCAAGAAAGCGTAATCCAACCGCTCAAACCTCGACTTGACTTCGTCGTGTGGCGAAGTTTCCGAATACAACGATCCGCTCACTGGCCGCTCAACGAGAACTAGGGCTTGGCTTCGACCCGTCCGTCGACGTCGACGGGTCGACGGCCCGTCGACGACGCGTCCCGTCCCGTCAGTCGCGCCGCACGGGACCTCTCTCCCGACGGGACGGGAACGGGTCGGGTCGACCGGCCGACGGGGCACCCGTTACCCGCCCCGGGTCGACGGGTAACCCCCAAATCCTCGGGGTTTCAATAAGTCAAGATGGCTTGGCAGGTGAGGGCTTTCGACAAGAGCGATTGAACCTCTACTCAGGGAAATTTCAACGCCCATATTTAACGAACCAAGGTCGATTTCATGTCGGACTTGACATTCCTGGCATCTCCCGAAGAGGTAGTTTTCAGCCACAATTGACCCGATACACCCAAATAAGATTCAGGCTCATCTGGGATTTCTCTGCATCTTTATACTACTCACCAAGATGGAACTTGCTGGCCCCGGTTTAATGTGCTAATCGCCAGACGGGACATACTGGCTTGCATATAGTATGTGGTGCGGATGAGAAATGCGTTTACGTACGAAGATAAGTACGAATGGTCAGTTTGTCAAGACAGAATCTGACAGATTAGCCTCAAATAATGAGACGCGATCGGGGAAGGTAAGCAAACAATACCGACCAAATACTAATAGGTTGTTTCTCATTTTGTACCTGGAAAATAGAGGTAGACCCGTCGCGACGGCCATTACCCGTCGGATGGATCCGTCCCGTCCGTCGCGGCCTCTGGAAATTCGTGCCGACGGGACGGGTAAGCCCGTCCCGTCCCCGTCGACACCCGTCGTTTTCGACGGCCGTCCCGTCGCGACGGAAGGGTCGAAGCCCTACCGGCGGCGGCGGCGAGAACTTTCTCTTGACGCTCAGAGCTGTCCCCATTCCGAATCATATCATGGATTTATATAACGACGGCATAGCGTCAGCGCATTCCTTCACGGAGGAATCACCGTCCCAGCCAATCAAAATGTTCTCAGAGAGAGCGGCTCGTGGGTTTCCTCAGAAAACAGGGTGTCCCCAGCTGTTGAACGTTTAACGTTTAACCTCAATTTTGGCTTCACCTCGCGGCGAAGTTTCCAAGCACGGTCGTCGGACCCGTGGCCAAAAAACCCCTGGACCATCGATTCTTGCTCTAATATCACACACAAGACCACACTGTACGAGCCTTAAGGCACGGATCAAAGCCAAAGTCCAAGGTAGAGCGTGCAACTGACAAGAAGCACCGTACCAAAACATGACCAGCTGCCCGGCCGCTCTGAAGAATTGCTCCCGCTCCCGCTCCCCGTTATCGCTGATGCGGACGCCAAGGGGGTGTCCGCCGTCGCCGAAGGTGCGACAGTAAGGCTGGCGTTCGTCGGCGCAGACACTGCCGCAAATCCATCAGCACCCATCACAATCCCGGTGAAACACACGCACGTATCGCATCGAGAAGCACGCCATTCGGGTCCCCACCGACTTCCCACATCGCGAACCCCGGAAGCCCGTTCGCGCGGACGAACGCACCCTTGGCGGCGAAGCTCTGCGGGTCGGTGTACGACACGAGCACGCCGCGGTCCGCCATATACAAATACGGTGTGGATGAGCATGCGTCCCAGCGGTACGGCACGCCCGACGCAACGCTCCCGTTCGCAAGCAGGAACCCCGCGTCGACGAGCGCCCAAAAGTCCCAGATGCCGCCGGGGCCCTCGTACACACCGCACTGGTCTGTCCCGCCTGTGCCGTCCCACGCGTCGCCGACCGTGTGGTTCAGCGTGTCATAGAGAGGGTACGGCGCGAGCTGCGCGGGCGAGGAGGTCCCGTTGAGATAGGCCATACTTGCGTTGACGTTGAACGAGTGCCCGTAGGCGGGGACGCCGAGCACGATCTGACTGCGCGGGAAGCCGGCGGCGCTCCACGCCTCGACGGCACTCACTGCACTGCCGCGCCCCGCAAGGCCCACACCCGTTGCGCCGGGAGTCGCTGTGTAGCACGAGTCGTTGAGCGGGGCGGCCGGGAGCGCGCGCTGTTCGCGCGGGGACCCGGCGGTCCAGTTCCACGAGAGGTCGTACACCATCGGAACAATCCAGTCGAGCGCTTGCGCGATCTGAGGGATGGTGCTGGCGTTGGTGGCGGGGAACGGCGTGACGGCGGTCGCGGCGGTGAGGGTGACGTTTGCGGCGATGGGCGAGGCGCGGAGCTCTTGGAGCATCAGGAGGAAGTTTTCGGGATCGGAAGGAGAGACGATGTTGCAGCCGATGCCCTGCACGCCGGGGTATTCCCAGCTGGACGGAATATTCAGACATGTACACGACCAGAAATGAACATAAACGTACTCAAAATCCACAAGGTCCAGATCGTATTTCGTTATGAGGGCTGTTACGCTTTTAACAAAGGCGGTGCGGTTGGTTGCAGACGCGAGATTAGAGGAATAATATTGCGAGCCGGTCCATCCGCCTATTGACAGTCCGGCTTTGACATTCTGGTGAAGAAAGGTCAGAAAAAAAAAATACCAAAAATTCGCTGGTCCGCACTTGTATTTTGTTGCGCAGCGGCCACAAATTGCGGGAGAAGCTCCTCGTCCGACTCGGCGAGGGAAATAGAACTCGGGTCAACAGTCGGTATACTGCTCGAAAATCAGGCCATGGTCCCAGAACACGAAGAGGACGCACGCAAACGCATAAGTCATATGGGTATACTTGCTCCACAGCACAGAAGACAAGGGAACGTCGGTAACATGCCAGGAGGCATACCACCCTGCCGCAACGGTGTAACTGGACGAAGCCGCAGTAGTAGAGGCCGCACATTGCGCAGCCAGGACCAGCAGAGCGAGGGAGAGCATCCTGGAACGCGCAATTCAAGTGCAAGGTGGATTCACCAGTGGGGGCAAGGCAATAAGATGCAGGGCTCGGACACCACGTTTCCACCGTTTCCCCACACTCTGATGACCGCGTAGTAAATGCCGTGTGGATATTCTCCGAGAGAATCACTGGTCAGCGTCGACTCCGGCGTGGAGTTGAGGGGAAAGAGTAAGCCATCGCGCTCAATGCGGCTGTTTCAGGATTGCCTTCCCTTTCATTGCTTCCGGACATTGATTTCATCATAATTACAGTACCTACCTATACCTTCAATAGTCCACCACGTTCAGCAATTTTTCGAAGGACGGGAACAAAATCTTTCACGGTTCGCGGGAGGGAAACAGAGTATTGCCGCTGGGCTCGTCTCAAAGCTACTCTGACTTGCTCGAAGGAAACGGAATCCCGAGTGAGTAAATGAGAGTGCACCAGCAAATACACGATAAAGAGAGATTTTCCAGTGCAAGGTTATGGTACGCAGCGATTCGCCACGTCGTATATACTAACACTGCCCGGGAGTTAAGCCTGTTTTCCTGCCAGAGCAGTCAATTCATTACCCACCGACGTACCGCCTCGGAATCGCCGACATCCAGGTGGATCTACGGCCTGGCCAACTCTGGTATAAGCTTTTATATTTTTGTCGGATCACCCAGAAGCTGATTTTCCTACACCTTTGACGGTCGAGTCACGACGAAACAGGTCAGAGGTACGCCAACCGCGCACCGCGAGCGATGAGAAAGACCACGTTGACAACGAGCAGCGGAGTGGTCCGAGTCGAGGACTCGTCGGTGGCGAATCACGAAAGACCTTCCTTCCCCGGCGATCTTCATGGCCGTACCAGCCACCTGCGCGTGTCGCCGTCCAAGATCAGCTTCGTGATAACAGAAGAAGGGGTCTCTAGACAACGGCAAGTTAGCGGACGGGAGAAAACGATGCAAGACGAGCATGTACAGTGTAGCAGTTCCAGAGCCCCCCATCTCCGGGTGGCATATCATTCTATCTGAACGTGGGACGCCGTTCAGCAGATAGCAGTTCTACGAGGTCTAATGCTGCAGGGTCGTGGAAGGTGTAATAAACATACGCCACGCCATGCTGCTGGGATGCTCCAGGATAAACCCAGCAGGGGCCGTTAATGCGATGATGGGATCACGTTTAGTTCGTGGATGAGGGAGATGTCGCTGAATCCCAGTGTTAAAATGAGAGGGGGCCCGATGCCAAAGGAGCGCGCGATCTGGTCTTTCTCCTCTTGTGCGTGAACAGACGAGACGAAGTGAGCCAACTCATTCGAAAGATCCGTGAACCCAGTCACGAAACAGCCCTCTGTGCGAGGTAGCGACTGGGAAGGTTTCTGCGACGACCTCGTAGTGGTGTCAGAGATATTGTCCGAGGCACGAGCCCGAGTGACAGAAGAGATTGTAGACCCAGGGGCGGGCAACCTCCAGAATGGTTTTTCCGTTATGCCTCAGTGAGTCGTTGAGAATCGCGACATGAGGGGTAGTCGTGAGTTGTCGAGCGATAGGGGCATGAAGTTGCGTGGCTTTGCTTTCCCTTATTCCTACCACCGGCGTTTCGCCCGTGCCAGCAGCATCATGCAAGACAGTCGCCAGCACAAAGAAGGGGCAGAAAACTATGGTGCAAATTGTTCGAATTAAGCGACTGAGTAGTTGAAGAAGAAGCAGTGGCTGTGCCAGACAGAAGTCGCAACTTGAATTAACTTCAAATAATTTCATCGAGCTGATTTATTTCCATCACAAGAGCGCAGTTTGGTCTTGCTCATTTCATCGCGCAAAACTCACGAGCAAGCCAATGGTAATTGACATAAGGAAAATACTAAGAAACGGTGGACGGGGTAAGGATATGGAAGGGAGCTGTGGGGTCGGTGGGAATATAGATCCTCAGAACGACCCGATTGGCTTCTGACCGCTCTCTGTTTGTACATCGGAGCCGTGAACGTAACGATGGGTCATAGGAGGCTCTTCGTGAAGCTCTTGACTTAACAAGAGTAGATGTTCCGGCTATAGCCGGTTTCGTTCTCGAATTCTCACTTGCTTGAAGTATACAGAATTCTGAATAAATGAATGATATTGAGGAACACTAGCCGTGGAGGGAAAAAAATGACAAAAGGTAGAGAATCGAAAAGAAACCCGGTGGTCGCCGAGTCGCCGGCGCTGAATGAGGTCAGACAACGCAGCACCAGTGGCGAGGAGACATACACATCGACGACGAGAGATAGCGGATACAGTCTTCTTCATGATTGTCGAGGCCAGAGGTGAAGAAGTTGCCGGTGGCGAATTACGACGGGCGTCCCCGTCGTTCCTCATGGCCGCACCGGACCCCGCGCGTAACCCTCGTGTCGAACCGCCCATAGTACTCGCCACCCGCCTCGAATCCTTCTACTGGCCGGAGCGACACCTCGTGGAACACAAAGAAACGAAAACGGGCTATACCTAGACAACGAGAAGTTAGCGGACCATAGAAAATGATGCAGGACGGGCACTTACGGGGCGAGCCGGGGGAAGAAGAAGAAGGGGTATATCTGCAGAACGACGGATTGGTGAACCGGAGAAAATGATGCAAGTCGAGGACGTACAGGACAAGCCTGAAACGTCGAAGGGAAGAAGAATGAAAATAAAGGGGTATATCTGGAAAAAAGGTTAAGTCGTCGAATTGAGAAAGGGATAGTAAGATCAAAACGTACGGGGATGGGTATATCAGATGCGGAATCGACGGCCCGAAGAGAGAAAAAAGGAAAGGGTATCTGCACAACGGAATGTCAGCGAGGGAGTGAAAGGATGCAACGGCGGGTACAGACATGAAGAAAAGAACCGTATCATCCATCTAAACCAAGCACTTCCCGCCACAGACTATAACACAAAAAGAAAAACCTCAACCAGGAGAGAACGGCGGACAGTGTTGCCGCTTCTCCAGGGAATTCCAGTCCCAGGACCTGTTTCTGGCCGAGGAAAACACAGATTAGATGCGCCGATAAGGAGTGCAGTATCACTCACGGAGGCTGCCAGATCCGATGAGCCTTGAGCTCTTGGTAGTGCGCGAATCGGCCCGGGTCATCGACGCAGAAGATCTGACCGGAGTGAGAACCGGAAGAAACGGGTAGGGAAACTGTAATACCTGTGCGAAGAAGCTCCGATCGACCGGGCTGTACCAGTACTTGGGAGAGGCGCGCCACGCGTGGATGTTGCGGCCCTCGACCTCGTATATGTCGGGCATCTATGTGTTGGGTTTAGCTAGATCGAATAGGCATAGAAAACACTCACCTCCCCGGTGATCCACTCGTGCATCACCACACCCAACGCCCACAGATCCGCGCCGAATGAGTAGGCAAGACCGAAGTGTATCTGTGGGCACATGTACTGCAGTGTACCGCACACGACGTCGTCCTTGTGCGGGTTCTGGGGCCCCACCCAAAGCAGAGGGAAGCGGTCCGTTCTGGCTAGACGCACGGAGTTCCATGTGGGGAACTTGCTGGGGTCGACCGGCTGCGAGTCGAGCTTACGCGCGAGCCCAAAATCAATTACAAGCAGATTGCCGTCCGCGCCGACGAGGAGGTTCTCGGGCTTGATGTCGAGGTGGACGACACCCCGCTTGTGGAGTGCGTGCAGCGCGAGCACCTGCGAGTGCATGACTTGAGCGCGGACGGAAAAATATTGAGCGGAAAATACGCACGAGCTGACCGCTGTAGAACAAGGCGTTCCTGAGGGACATACGGCCTATAGTGGCGAAGGATGCAACACCGCAATCCTAGAACAAGTGAGAAAAGAAAGGGGGAAGGACGAGTAAAGAGGCACACACCATCGCCACGTACAGAAAGCCGGGGCCCTTGAAGACGGCGTGGACGTTGGGGAACGCCGGGTGGTCGGCCATCAGTTGGTGAACCATGACCTCGGCAGCGAACGCATCCCAGATGCGGCGCGAGCGCTTGTTGGCGTTGACCAGCCTCTTGAGGGCGAGTGTCTTGCCGTGGACCTTAACCTGGAGAACGGCGCCGAAACCCCCTTGGCCAAGAAACTTGACTACCCTAAGCGCGGCGGGCTGGATAACTGTCTTGACGCCCAAGGTGGAGACAGTCTTCCACGATGACGAGCCCCAGAAGCCATTGGCCCGACGGGGTGCTGGCAGGTCGACAAAGACGTTGGAGCCGGGGAGCTTGGCGAATGCCCTTGCGATGGCGTGCCAGGTCAGGTCCAGATGCAGGATCGCCTCGAAGCCTGGGAGCGCTTGAGGTGCTGGAGAGGGAAAGACGTCGTCAACGGCCGCGATGGTTTCGACGGCGTGGGGCTCTATGAGGCGTAGGGCGAGGGATGCTTGCCGGTGACCGTGCCAGAGGTGGCCAAAGAGGTCGACGAAGAGGACCTTGATGGTGTCGCCCGCGACGAACAGCTGGAGGGCAATGAAGGTGAAGAGGGCCTGATTCACGTGGTGCTTGATGGCTTGGCCAAGCTTGAAGACCGCCTTTTGAGCGCGGAAAAGCACGCCCGTTTTGACTATGGCACAAGAAGCGCCGGCGACAGCCATAATTATAAACAAAACGACGACCATCCAGAGGACCAACGGGGGCCGGTACACGCCGTTTGAGAGGGTGGGCGTGCCGGGGATATCCCAGGGAAGGGTCTTGGTGGGCGGCGGGACCAGTGGTGGTGGGTAAGGGCTGGACGTCGACGAGGACGACTTGCGCGCGATGTTGAGGGCGCTCACGACGACGACGACGGTCTTGTCCACTGTTGCTGCGAGGCTGCGAACCACCCTGCAGCAAACAGTATCGATACGAGAAGCGAGAGAGGACAGACAGGCGAAGAGCTGGAAGAACATGGTGGTTAGAGTTCAAGACGCAATTGAGGCTGACCAAAGTTTGCACGCTCTTTGTAAACAAACAATCGGTCCAGCTTCACGTGCGCGCGTTTTCAGTCAAACGCAGGCTCCCGCACCAGAAATGCAGCGCAAATCGGGACATTGGACGAGGTGGGACGAAAGAGGAAGCCCGCCAATCACTATGTAGCACTGTTCGCAATCATTGATGGAATGTACGTACGCGACGCAATGTCGAAATTTTACGCGTTCTGAAAAGGAAAAGGTCGTCTATGTACGTCGTTACGGGCGCGTCAAAGTTCACGATTGTGCATTTACTTTCCTAATTATTAAAAAAATCTACCCATGGATGAACGTTAACTCATCCTCATTGATGCTCCTTAGCTCCTCGACCCCGAGCGTGACTCCCAACGAGGAAAAGATGTGCCGCAAAGGCCGATAGTGTAGTGCACTGGAGGGCAGAAGAGAAATTCCGGGGCAGAGTGAGAGCCAATAAAGAATCAGGAGCCCAGGTCCAAGAAGCTCCAAGCCGTCGTCCGACGAAGCATCTTGAGGTTTCCACAAGTCGCTTTGGTAGCAAGTAGCTTGCGGGCACACCAAGCACTGCCGAAGGACAGCAGTATAACGAAGTCAGTGCCCAGCGTACTACATATCCAAAGATAAACGAGGGGCTGTTTTCGCGTGGATGAACCGTCAGGAAGATCTATCGGTATGACGAGGGCCACGTCTCCCGACATTGAGCAAAACCGTTGCAAAATGCGAGGCGCAGACACCGAAGGCCCAGACGACCGCGAACGACCTCAGTAGATATCCAATCGAGAGTCTGAACCCCCTGCGGCGCCTGCGATAATTTCTATAGACCACGATGACCGAGACGAACGGGATCTTCGTGTTGGACCAGAGGACCGACAGTGGTGAGACAAGCATAACGCTTCGGCCGCATGCGCCCCGACGGAGAGGGGCTAGACCTGGCGAGAATAAGGTAGGTCCACGATCCAACAGGGAGTGGACGATGAAAGTGAAGAAGACAGTAGCTGGTGGTAAAACGAGGACACAGCGGAGGACGGGGTGGCTAGAGGGAAAGATTGTGCTTCGAGTATTGAAACTTGACATGATCGTTAATCCAACCACACCGCATGGCTCCCACCCTGCATCCGCTCCGGCTCGCCCTCCCCTTCAGGCTCGTCAGAGTAAAATCCAGGCTTCGGCCACGCAGCCACCTCACGCAACCGTGTCCCCCCGCCGCGCCAAAGCCACCCATCCCACTCGAGCACGCGTACGCCAGGATGCGGCGGCGAGTCGTCCGTCAGCAGCACCCACATGGCGCCGTCCGCGTCGCCCTCCTTCGGCCGCACGTCGAGCGCGTGCGCCTTGCCGCCCGACGTCTTGGCCTCGTACCGCTCGACGAGGTAAGGGTTGTTCTCTATGTCTCCCGCAAACATGCCCTCCTCGTCCAGGCGCCACACGCCGACCCAGCCGGGGGTGCTCTCGCCCTCACCGCCGCGCGTCGTCGCGAAGATGCTCTGCGGCGCAGGTTGCTCCGGGGTGGAGGGCGCAAGGAGGAGCGTGTCGCCGCGGTACGTGGGCCGCGCGCCGTCTGCGCCTGCATGTCCGTTCCGCTCCGCGCGTAGATGCAGCGGGATGAGCGACCGCGAGGCGACGTAGGTGAGGACCGGGGCCCGTCCGCCAGGCGGGGTAATCGTGTACACGTCGAGATAATTTGCTGGGGAAAACGTTGAGCATATATGTAAGAGGGGGGGCGGCGAGAACGCACAATGCTCGGTGACGCAGTACAGGACGCGCCCGTTCGGGTGCACCTTGACGTGCCGCGGGCCATCATCCTCCACTTCACCCGCCCGCTGCGGTGCGGGGCTCGTATCGATGTGCGTGAGAGAGCCGTCCTCGGCGCGTTTGTAGACCTCGATCGTGGACCCGCCGAGCACGGGTATAAACGCGAGGGGTGGCCCGCTCGGAGGGAACGCAAATTCAATGCCATGCGAACCATAGCGCTGCAAGGAAGTGAGCATAGATGCAGCATCGAGAACGAGAAGAACGAACCAAGGCCTTGCGTGTCTTGTCCGCCGACTCCCACTCGTCCTGGCGGACGAAATAAATCTCCTGCTGATGAGGCCCGAAGCCGGAGGAATTCAGCGCGTGCACTTGTGCAGACGGACCTCCAGCGGAGTAGATGTGCGAGTACGGCGGGGGGATGGTGATGTAGGACGAGGTTGCAGTGATATGTACGCTATCGACTGAACGCACGCGGAGGCCCTCCGGCTGCTGTTGAATGGCCCAGCTTTGCAGTTGCGGAGGTAGGGCCCAGCTCGTTGTGTACGCGTACCGGACATCTTCACTGCCGTGTGTCCGAGGACCCAGCCCAATGTATTGGTGCGGTCCAAACCCAGGGATGGTCTGTACCAGGTCGATTGTGAGTTGAACCGGCGAAAAGGCGAGGAGGAAGAGCGAAATTGAGCGGAAGGAGCCGGTCAAAATGTGGTGCACCGGAGAAGCGCTGGAGTTGAGTGTTTGCTGGAATGCCACCTGCAGAGCCGGTGGTTCAAAATCCATAGTCTGCAGTCTCGTGTTCTCTCGTGTTCCGTCCGCCGGACCGCCATCGGTAGAATGCGGAAAGCTGTTGCCTGGGGAACAAACAGACGCGTCGCGTGAATTTAACTTACGGCAAACGCACAGATAGCGCGCAATGGATGCTGAGGTGCTGGAAATGGAAGAAGATCAGACCCAGGGATAAACAAGATTTCACGGAGTCTTAGACCGGAAAATGTCAATAAATTACTACCGACTCGGTCCACTATTTCAATGTTCAAATCCCCCCGAACCGTGGCCTCGGCGACAGAGAGAGTACTCTCTAGACCCAAATTTTCGTAAAATGTGGGTGACTAGTAATGTTTGAAAAGGTCCTTGAAAAATCCCGAATAAAGTTGGTCGTCAAGGACTGGAAAAAATTGGGAAAAAAGACGGAGGATTGGATGATATCATCGGACGCTGAGCGCTGAACCCGAGATACGGCCAGGTGATCGTGAAGGAACTATATAGAGACCGAATGATTCCCTCACGCGACGATCTACCGCACGTTAAACCGTGTCGGACCGCCCCCGTTGAGTATAAAGGAGCCTTTCGTTCGAGAAGCACTCCGACCTGAAGAAAGTCTCCCCAAGAGATGCGTTCCCACAATTGGCCGTCCGCCTCTGCGCTGGCGCTTGCACTCGCCACTGCCCGCGTCGCGACGGCGCAGAATGTCACCACTATCAATCCCTCGTCGACCTACGGCACGTGGGAGGGCTGGGGGACGTCGCTGGCTTGGTGGGCGAAGGCCTTCGGCAACCAGGCGGCCCTCGCCGACATCTTTTTCACGCTCGACACCACCACCTACAACGGCTACACGCTCCCCGGTCTGGGCCTCAACGTCGTGCGCTACAACGCCGGCGCCAGCAGCAAGAACGCCGACCCCGACGGCGACGTCATGGTTGTCTCTCCCGACATCACCGCCTCGCGCCAGATGGATCTATTTTGGCTGGATTGGACGAGCTCAGCGGCAAATTCGAGTAGCTGGTCTTGGACCGTCGACGCCAACCAGCGCAACATGCTCGCCCTGGGACTCGACCGCGGCGTTACCGTCGTCGAGATGTTCTCCAACTCGCCTCCGTGGTGGATGACCTACAACCTGAACCCGTCGGGCTCCACCGACGGGTCGAGCGACAACCTCGAGTCCTGGAACTATGACCAGCACGCCATATACCTCGCCACCATCGCCGCGTACGCAAAGGAGAATTGGGGCGTCACCTTCGCTTCCGTCGAGGCCTTCAACGAGCCGTCGGTAAATGATTTCGACAATCCTCTGGGTTTTAGCCCTGACGTTCCTCTTCAAGGCGGATTACTGGGTCGGTCCCACCGGCACGCAGGAGGGCTGCCACTTTGACGTCAGCACCATGTCGTCCGTGATCCCTTACCTGCGCAGTGAGCTGAACTCGCGCGGCCTGACCGGCACCATCATCTCGGCGTCTGATGAGGAAACGTACGACATCGCCATAACGACTTTCGGGGAGTATACGAGCGCGGCGCTCGCCGACATCGGGCGTATCAACGTCCACGGGTACGAGTACGGAGGAGGCAGGAGAGACATCCTCTACGCCGACGTGCACGCGGCCGGAAAAGCACTTTGGAACAGCGAATACGGCGAGGGCGACGCCACCGGCGCAGAGCTCGCCAGTAACCTGATCCTAGACTTTGTCTGGCTGCACCCGACGGCGTGGGTTTACTGGCAGGTCAGTTGACAGCGGGTTACTGGAGGTATGGGATCTTTTCTGACTTGCTCGGCAGGTCTTGGATGTGACCGGATGGGGCCTGATTGAGGCCGACAACAACGCGCTGACGACGGGCGCCCCGAGCCAGAAGTACTTTGTCCTCGCGCAGTTCACGCGGCACATCCGCCCGGGTATGACCATACTCGACGGCGGCAGCGGCTGGACGGTCGCCGCGTACGACGCTTCCACGGAGACGCTGGTCATCGTGGCAGTCAACACCGGCGCCGCGCAGTACTTGAATTTTGATCTGAGCAGCTTTGCAAAGGCCGGCGTAAATGGCGCACTGGTGCCTCGCTGGGCCACCCAGATCGGCAGCAGCGGGGACCAGTACGTTTCTTTCAGCGACACGTTCATCAACGGCACCCAATTCTGGTCGTATTTTGACGAGAACGTGATTATGAGCTTTGAAGTGAGCAATGTAGTATTGTAGGACGGGCAGTGATGCCTCCAGGAGTGTAAATAAGACTCCGATTAAGATACCCAGCCTTCGAATATTGTTGTCACATTTCCAAAAGATAGTATATTTTGTAAATTTCAAGATCCATAGCGAGTACAGCGGTCAAGGGTGAAGTCTCCGAGGTGAGCTGAGTAGAGTTCTCTGACAGGGAGCCGGAAAAGTAGGAAGACACAAAAAGAAAGTGTAGCCAAGTGCTGCCAGCTCAATGAGTCAGCTGAATCGGGTTGAGGTGCGGGAAGCTGTCGCTCGCAACAAGAAACATGGATAAACAAACGCGTCGCGAACACCAGTATTGTCAGATCCGGTCATTTCTTGCGGAGCCGGTGTGGTCAATGTTCATTATCATTACGAAGTCTCATTCGCGATCAAGGCTTGTTAATTGACTAGGAGGCCATTATCTGGAATGTCGCAAGTAACCAACAATCCGGAAAACACTGCCAGACTCCGTACGCTGATCTTGTTCAGATGACATTCTTGCGCCCTGTGGCAAGGAGATGACCTGGGACATTCAGGCTGGCTGCATGGGAAAGCGTCAGTTCCTAAATTTATAACCAAAAAATCCGTGATTCCAACTTGAATTCTATGGAGAGCGGAATACGATTCGGCTGCCCATCTCCTTTCGTTTTTCCCCGATATGTCCATGACGGTCCCCGCTTATGTGGAACAGCGTGTTCTGCTCCAGAACGAACTGTGGCCGACGGCCCCCCTTCTTCCCGGCGCCAATAAGCTCATTCTACACCTCAAAGCGCACAACATCTCCATACCCCTTGCGACCTCGTCCCGCCGTCGCGTTTTTCGACTGAAAACTGGTCACCTCGGCGACACATTCGGCTTGTTCGAGGGCAAAGTCGTCTGCGGAGATGACCCACAATACAACATGGGCGGCAAGCCCATTTTTCTCGTCGCGGCTCGGGAGCTGCTGGGGCGCGGCGTCGGATCTGCGGATGGCGTCAATTTAACTACCGCCCAGCTCGCAGAGCGCCGCAAAGGGTTTGTTTTCGAAGACGCCCTACCTGGGATGCAGGCCGGTGAACGCGCTGGGATGTCTGATGCGGTATATTCATAGATCATCCGACTTCATGAGCGTTAATTCTTCTGGCCGCCGTCGTTGGGTCCCAGATACTCATTTGCTCTCGGTGAAATACTCGGGCGAGGAGAAGCCTGATCAGACGCTGAAATCCTTGGAAGAATTTGTGCCAGAGCAGTGGGGTCTCCCGCCTTATGAGTAGAGATAATGAGGTTACTGCAATAAAGTTTTACAATTCCGAGGCAAGTATATCCTTCGCGTTTAACAGTGCTTCGAAATATATGGCGCGTCCGAATCTGGTTCAATTTTCAACTGAGAAAAGCCAGACGGTCGACAGGTGCGCTGTGAGCGAGTCAGGCGAACGTGCAGTTTCCGATTCGTATATTTTCTGTTTTTTAAAAGTTCGCTGCGGTTGATTGATTTCTTGGATTTGTATATTTGGACGCGGATCAATTCTACCATCAAATCGTGATCTTATGCGGAGCCGAAGCCTTCCTTCTCTTCCACAACATAGACCAAACGACGAGTGAATTATCTGTAGGTGAACACCCCATGGCCTCAATCGCGAATGTCGAATATGTGCTTTTTGACATGGATGGTGTGCAGTGGATCTTCATCGATGCGATCTCGAAGTCTCATCACAATCCTTCATCAAGGCCTGCTACTCGACTCCGAGGCCATATACACAAAAGTTACAAGTGAACAGCAAGCACGCAAAGCAGACGCACGCTGATTTTTCTCAGATACTATCCTTGCGCCCTATGGTAAAGAGATGACTTGGGATATCAAAGCAGGCTGCATGGGGAAGCGTCAGTGTTCCAAATTTTAATCGTACAGAAATTCCGCAATCCCAATGCAATAACCAGCGGAAAAAGAAGCCGCCGTGTACCTCCTATCGTTCTTCCCGGACATTGACTTGACGGTCCCTGCGTACCTAGAGCAGCGCAATCGCCTCCAAGACGAGCTGTGGCCGACGGTCACCCTTCTCCCCGGCGCGCGCAAGCTCATTCTGCACCTCAAGGCGCACAACATCTCCATGGCCGTCGCGACCTCCTCGCGCCGGCGCAATTTCCAGCTCAAGACCGGCCACCTCGGCGACACATTCGACTTGTTCGGGGGCAAGGTCGTCTGTGGGGATGACACGCAGTACAACATGCGTGGCAAGCCTCAGCCGGATATTTTCCTGGTAGCGGCTCGGGAGCTGCTGGGGCGCGATGTCGGTGCGGTGGATGGCGTCGATGTCACCGCCGCTCAGCTCGCAGAGCGCCGCAAGGGCCTTGTTTTCGAAGATGCCCTACTTGGTATGCAGGCCGGTAAACGCGCTGGGATGTCTGGTACGTCGTACCCATCTGGCGGCCAATTTTATCAACGCTCAGTCTCCTGTCCATAGTTGTTTGGGTGCCAGATACTCAGTTGCTCACAGTGGAGTATTCGGGCGAGGAGAAGGCTGATCAGACGTTAAAATCATTAGAGGAGTTTGTACCAGAACAGTGGGGTCTTCCGCCCTACGCATAGATGCAGGAAGGCGAGTGGTTGTGTATAATAGAGTGTACTGCTTTGAGAAATTAACATCAGATGTATCGACGCCAGCTTTTCCATACATAGCGCATAACACGGTGCTTTTAGAAAATTGACTCGACGTCTTTGTTCATGTCATCGAGAGCCAACAGACGACTTTTATTTACATAACGGCCGTCTAATATTGTCGGAGATGAGATTTGATAATTACCGTATCAACTGGATTAGATTATCATTCGGACTCAATTGGTGGGATCGTATACACGCCGGCCCATTTCCACGAGAATTGATCACTCCAAGTCCATCATGGTTCAATAAGACTCGTGGCAGCTATTGGCCTAGGCCGCGACATACCGTGCGACCGCCTCTTTATGAAGGGTGGAAAGAGTTGACCGAGCTGTTGACTGTCGGATCCCTGACATGTCGCGAGAGATGTCGGCGTCAGGCAGAGTCGCGGCTATCACTGGGCTCGGGCATCATGGCGTTGTACGCCAAGAGTCTCCAAGAGTTCACAAATTTATCGAGGCGTCCGCTTCTGTAGCGCAATGGTAACGCGGAACCTTTTTTGTTTATTTGAATCTCACCGCCTGGGATGCCTAGTGGGGTGCCGCACATGGCTCAAACAAAAAGGTTGCACTGTTGAAATTGCGGAAAATTGAACATTCATTGAAGTATGGCGTACAAATTTCTTGCGACAGTGGCGGGCCGGCTATCCTGCGAACTCCGGAACACCCAATGATTTTTGCGGTCCCGACGCGTCTGTGGGCGGAGGCGCTGGCGGAATCATGAGTCTGATGAGGGAAGAAAAGCGAGCGAGTGGCGGGCGGCGTTGCTTCAAGTTGACAAATAGGCTGATCCTATCATAAGCTTCGTTCCTTCGCACCAAGAGACAGGGGAACAAGATTGGGTGGGACAAGGCTACGAACAAAAACAAGGACCGGCCGGCCAACGGAACATGGAAGTTCGAACATGCCCGGACAGCTCAAATACAATGGCCATTTGATGTCGGAGTTTCTAGGCCGTTGCCGACCAGTTGTTCCTGCGTTTTTTTCCGCACACTCTTTACTAGCTTCTTTACTCCCAAGCACATATCCCTCACACTCTTTTGGACTCCAATGACCTTTCCCAACGCCTCGAGCCGCACCCCCCTCCGTAGCCAGGCTTCCTCGCACCACAGATCGACTTCTTCCATCTCACTGCCCTTTACCGTTATGTCTGGGCTCAATCCGAAGAGAAACAGACACCGGACCACCTTTCTGGCTCTCCTCGCCCTCTTATCATTGTCTGCCTACGTGTTTTGCAGTCAATTTCCGGTCTCGCTGTCTCCTGTGTACCGTGTACACAAAGACACTCTGGCGACAGACCAGGCGGCACTCGCCGTCGAAGCCACCTGGCATTCGCGTTTAGAGGCTGCGAAGAAACATAAATCGTACGCGGGGCGGAAACCCATAACACTCACCCCCGCGCAGGAGCTGGCCGCCGTGTCCAGCTTCCTCGCGAGTCTCCCCCAAAACGTGATCCCGTTATCGGTCGACCCCTCGCTGCCGATAGACCCAGAGCTGGTCCTCGATTTCGATACGCGTAGTCCCCACGCCATGGAGGAAGTCGAGCGAGTGGTGGACGATGTCTGGTCCCAAAATCCGGTCATGTTGTACAGCAAAGTACGTCTGGTCCCGAAAATAGATAAGCATTAAGCAAATCTCATCGGTCCTATTTTAGCTCTACTCACCAGCGTCGCGCGAGATCAAGTCCATTCTAATGGACATGAATCTGCGACCACCGCCCCTCATTATTGATGTCGATGCCCGCGACGACGTCGATGTGCTTACACCCATGCTGACCCGCTTGACGGCGTCACCCGACCTGCCCATTCTCCTCATAGGTGGCCAACCGATGGGGTCAATAGCGCAGATACGCGACCTGCTAGCGAGCGGGGACCTGAAATCACTCATCAAGTCGTCCGGCGCTGTTATCGGCGGTGGAAAACGGCGGAAACACAGAAAATAAATCCTGCCTTGACGTTCCTGCATCATGACCGCGATGACTTGTACTGCGTCCACACACACGCATTATATATACTTTATTCTATACACCTAGACGGCACTATATAGATTTCCTGGCCATCTTTCACCTGCCATGTAACAACCAGCACGCCTTTGCTCGTATATATACGGTACATTGTGTAAAAATTCGTTAATTCTGTTCGTCGTTGGGTCAATTGAAATTTATCAGTCGCTGTGGAAACATCAAAGCCGCAGAAGTACTGCACACATTCGGGAAGAGGTCGGAATGAAGGCAAAGCGAAAAAGTCGCTTTCAAAGACAGCCTGAAGAAATTGTCTTTATGTTTTGATTGTCGATCTGAGAATATTCTGAACGTTTCTTGTTGGAAGGCACGCTAAGTACGCCGAGGGAGAGCATGTGTCGAACTGCTCAAGTTCGGAAGCGAGCCTTCAAGCGGGTGGGAAGAAAAGTATATTAGCGCGCAGGTACTCACCACTGCCAGCGGCATTTTGTTTTTGTTTTTGGAGTCTGCCGGCGGCATCTTCCTCCGAGGCGTCCGCAATAATCCAGGCACAACTTCCACCACGAACGTTATGGCATGGCAATGACGCGGGCCCCTGAAAAGGTTAAACTCAAGGCGCTTTTTGCTTATCTAGTCGGAAAATCGATGATCGCGTACGTTGATCATTCTGATAGACATGGGCCTGCAGGCGGAAATCCGGTCTGTGCGCTGCGTTGGTCAAATACAATCGGAAGAGCGCGCCGACGGCGGACTCGACGAGCGCGTGCACTCCCGAGAATGGTGGAAATTGCGGTAGAGATCACCGCGAGGTGTGCATGTGGCTGGAATAAGTGTGGGGGATCTAAGCCTCCTGTGAAAGATGAGGGGTAGAATGGGTCCTGTAATTGGCTGTTATTGTGCAAGTTTTATTACTCCATACACATTGTGGTTATAATCTTTCGACGGTGTACTGGCTGTGCGGTTCGGTTCACCGTTCCGGCCCAGTGGCAGGTTGAATACCCGAAGTCGCCTCTGGGCACAGTGAATGCTTGGAGTCTTCCTGAACGAACAGTCGTCGGAAAAGATAGCAAAGTTCGAGTAGTAAAAACACATCGGACAAGGTCCGTAGTAGCCAGCTCATGATAGCAAGATGCAGTCAAGCAAGTTCACGAGCCAAGTATGTTGACAGTTGCGCCGAGAGGGTGATTCGCGGGTGGGTGCCGGATTTGGGATAGAAAACAAACAATCAATGTCATCAGATCATCAACAGCCGTAATCATCCGATCATCATGCCACCATGGTTGAGTTGACGTTTTTGGACGTGCCACTTGCGGCCTTCATCTGAACTTGTGAGCCGCTCCGTCCCCTCGTTTCACCTCGAGCTCTCATCTCATTTCCTCGCTCTTTAGCCCCTGGTCGCCTTGTGACCGTCGGCTCGCGCTATTTCCTATCATCTATATCCTAAGCTATTACTCCTTTATGTTTGATTGGATTAAAGAGCAATGGCATTCAACCGACACCCAATGTCACAGAAGGTACGGCGTCTGATAACCTGTTCCTAACTTACGAAATGGATGACAAGGGTATTTCCTCCGACTCCTGTCCGGACAGTGGAGTGAATCAAACCTGTCAAGAACTTGATAAATGGAACAAGCTCACCGCGACAAGTGCGTGGCTTTTAACAATTTTAACAGCAACGAGTTGACTATTAGCTGACTCACGCCAACTCTCTCGACCTTGAAGGTCGGGAGTTTAGGCAAACAATTCGTTTTTTTCACCGGCGTGAATTCAGCTCCCCCGACGATTCAATAATTATGATCCGCATATCTGTCTAGGTCCTTGGAATATTTGCGCCGTCACGGCATGTACGGCAAGTACAATACTGTTATGGCTACCTGAATCTCGGGGGGATCGCCCAAAGACAGGCATGTACGGATCGGTCTTCCCGACGGTTCCGTAAGTAACTAGGATGCGAAACCCAACCCATAATCTCCAGGTCACACAGTTAGGGCCCTTGATAGTTTGTGCTAGGAATTAATCTCGTTACGACCTACCGAGCATATTAAGCCTTAATCAATCGGGCCTATTTCTGTAAGTCAACAGTTACTATGCGATGTCCCTTTTTTTGACAGCTCACCACGCGCGAAACTGGGTCGAATCTCGTGTAGCGGGCAGGAAAATATTAGAGCAAGTTTCAGCGGATGCACTATGACACAGAAAACGGGGACGTTCATCAGGGAATCCACAACGCTTGATTCTGTCCACTCCCGAACAGATGATAAGGTACGACTGGGCCCCGACTTTTCCGGGCCCGTGCCACAAACAAGCAACTGGGCCGGCCATTATTAGTGGCATCTGACATCGAATACGTCCATCTGGAATCAAAAGAGCTGAGCTGCCCGTATCGGTAATCGGACGGAGCTCACCCCCCGGCGGCAACCATCTCCTTTGGTATCCGAAGAAGCCCCCCGGATTCCTAAAACTTTATTTGGACCACGTATCCAGACCTGTTGTGTTGCAGTTAATGCGGTGCCTCAAACAGCTCCATTTGTTCCAGTAGACAAACGCTCACGTATTGGCATGTCAAACATTAAAGCAACCCGAAACGAGGTCTGTCCACCCCGTGTTATTCCGTCCCTACCCTCACTGAATCTCTTCTTCCATCACTATTGATCTTCTTGCTGAACGATGCAGAGCGCGACTTGCACGAATCTTCGAATCAGGTCGCCAGCCGACGTTCGCGTCGTTTTCCATGCCGTGCTACTCGATATCCTGCCTATGGTGACCCGCAGACTAGACAGTGAAGAGAGAGGTTTGATTGTCCCTGGGTCGGTCCACGTTTAATCAGAGAAGTCATTTTCGGCTAAATATTCGTCTCAAAGCTCGGTCTATGTCTGGGAAGAGAGAGGTGCGCACGCAGAAATTACCGGGGTGCGTTATAGTCAAAACCCTTTGCTCACGATGCTGATCGTCTTCCAGGTGGGCATAGAAAGATGGACCGACGGCAAGTAAAGCGTGCCCTGCCCCGACGACCAAATAACCTGAGCGATTCGAGGTAGGCATACGCTGGGGGCCATCCAGAGTTCGTGAGGTGAGTCAAGTCCTTTGTTGTAACTCCATGGTCTAACGCGGGAATTCTAGGGCTTTCTCTTCTATCACGAGAAGCCTCCTTCTCACTATGTCTTTCCGGGGGGGATTTAGTGCGTGGGACTGCATTCTTTCAGTTGCCAATTGACATTGATCCGCTGTGAAGCCCGCTGCACCGTCAGCATGCCAGTCAGGAACTGCTCATCAAGCAAACGTACACTGCGTATGTCGATACTCCTCGTGGGCAACGCAAATGGCACCTCAGTACGCCTGGTCGCTCACATGATGAAAATGTCTAACAACTTCTGCAGTTGCTTACTTTACCGAGGAATCCGTCGATCGACTCAACTCAATCGATGACTATCCAACCTTGTCATGCAAGTTGTTGCTCAGGTTTCCACACGTCCCACCAGACAAATAATTGGTCTATTTTAGCATTGAAGGTCCCTCACGGGAAATACAAAAGTGCCCGCTCCGTCAAAGGACGCCCAGATCACATATTCAACCCAGATGACAGTGCCGATAGCGGGGAATTTTCGCATCTGCAATATGTCGCCTACGATCCTGGTTCGGTCTCATCCCGTTCTTCGAGATCTACGCCATCTCCTCGGCATACTGCACGCTCCTTAACATGGAATGGGCCGACTTCTGACCGAACAGACTCACGCCGTCAGGCCGAAGTGGGCCCAATCACACGGCACACACGCGGTCGCAGTCTCCCAGAATCTGACCTGGGATTCCTCGCACCGCTAGAGTACCTTGAGACCGTCACACCGCCACGACGGCACCCTGTGGATGAAACGGCCTTGAAATTATTCAAGGCAAACCCTTGATTTAAACGCAATGTCCCTCTTTCAGGACATATTTTCTTGGTGTATTGGCGCGGGGACTGGGTCGGCACAGAGCTATCGAGAACTACGAACAGGACGTTCTAGCCAGCATGCGTACAAGGCCCTCAACGATGAATTTGATGCAATGACGTCGGCGGCGGGGGCATTGCTGTGAAAAATCGATTACGACAAGAGGAAGCAGCGCGTGTTGAGGCGACAGATGGCGAATGTCGTATATTCTGACAACCTTATTGTATATATTAAAGTCAAATAACCTATGTCGCCGTTGACAAGAGACCCCACCCTCAGGTCGGCTCTTAACAGAACATTCGAGGGATGATAGCAATAATTACCGCAATGCTACTGGCAGCTGGCAGTATATCGAAGGTTAATAGATGGTGAGAATAGGCCTGGTGGCTTCCGATTTATCAAAGTCTTGTGCTCATGGATGACAGGGACAACTATCAGCCCAGCAGGCGGACCCTGTGATCCATAACGGGATCGACGGTGGTTTAATCAGCAGAAAACCTCAAAAATATTAGCAGTCGGATGATAATCCGCAAATACAATAACGGGCGCGTAATATGAACAGCCGTAACCTGCGAACTCGGAGGCCGGTGTGGGGAAGTTGTCGATAGTTGTGTGGCTTCTGACGAGACCGGTGGAATGGTTTGAAGAGTTATTACAGCGCACGATTAGATCCACGCTGGAACTTACTAACAAGTTCGTGAACGGATCCACGGCCAATAGTTGAAAGGCGGGGGTGACACCAGAAATGATTGGACTAACCAAATTATAGTTTGAAGGTCAGAGCAGTGAATTTATCAGACGGTAAACTTCGTACCGCTCTCAAACTCGACTTAAAATCGATTTCGCACAGATTCCCAGGATCCTTGAAATAAACATTACCCTGATGACTGCTTGAGGCAGGAATCATGAAAGATCGAGGAAACATGTGAGATAAAACAACCGGGAATCGGGAATCGAACAAGGCCCAGACCTACGCTCGTCCCTGCAATGATCTCGGTCCGAAATGGACAGCGCACCTACACCTGTCAGTTCCTTGTCGTGACAACCGCAGGATAATTTCATGGACAGATTGAATACACCGGTTACGGTGTCGAAGACTGTTTATCGGGTCACCGACCCTGGCAGCAGCACTAACAGTAGCAGGAAGAAGTTGTTAGAAGTTGTCGCGAATCTTTCTGTTGCGAATCTTGCTGTCCGCGAATCTTGAAACTTGATCATCGGTTACACAAAGTCGGGCCGGCTACACAGTGGGTTGCGCAAGTGTTCAAACGCGTCAGTCGCCGGTGGCTGGAAGTCGACACAGTAAAGAATTCAAGGAATGCATGAACACGAAGAAACGGTAGCTTTCCGCTGGACAGCGGGGGGAAAGTATTAGCAAGTAACAATATTCCTTGGTCATTTAGAGTACTCAGGGCCAAGTTACCCACGGAATCAAAATTCGATTGAGACATCCGACAACTTACAAGTTCAAGTCAAATGTCAACGGCAGAGCTCGAACAGGCATGGACGCGGGCGTTTTTTGCGTCTTATTGTTAGGTGTGGTTTTGGAAAGATCAAAGAAGAGTTGAATTTTGATGGCTTATGTAACAAGATAACGGTAAAGCGTATCACCTGACTGGGACAGGGCCAGGCCTGCAAGGCCCCGCCGGGGTTTTTAACGAACGCTGCAAAAAAAAAACAACTAAATAGTCTGAAATGGACGAGATGAGATCTGTGAGGTGTTCAGTACCGCAGTACCTAACCCGTCCATACTTTCCTGATTATGATGTAGCCCTAGATTAGATTACAGCCGTTTGCGTAATTGATGACAGTAGCCGAGAGAAAAAAAAAGAAAGAAGAGTTTTGATGCCGGAATTTGTTTTGCTCATTTCTCCTTCATTTCTTGTCCGATTAGGCCGAAAATAGGAGGGATTGAGAGGGTTTCCTAAGGCCTTCACAACCATACCATACTCACCACCCAATTCACAGATTTAAGCTTGATGATTTTCCCCTTGTAATCAATGAATTTAATGGATGTCCAATTTTATAATACACCTATCTCCCTCATTTCTCGATAAAATTACATGTGGGTGGGTGTTCGAAAGTCCCAATTTGCCACCAGATGTTTTGCCATTATATGAATAAAGGTGACTCACTGATCGTGTGCAATGGTGAATTTACCTGAGTCTGTTTATAACCCCTCCCATAATCACACATTACACTGGAGGATGAGGGCCAATGACGGTCCAAAAGCACATAGAAGATTCAGGTGAATTGGGGTTTTAATCCGCTCCCAGAGGAATGTAATTCCATTCAGAAATGAAGGAGATATGTGGGTTATAAAATTGGACATCCATCAAATCCATGGATTACAAGGGAAAAACCATCGAACTTGAATCTGTGAATTGGGAGGTGAGTATGGTATTGTTATGAAGGCCCTGAGAAACCCTCTTGATCCCCTCTATTCTCAGCCTAATCGGACCAGAAATGAAGGAGAAATGAGCAAAACAAGTTCCAGTATCAAAACTCTTCTTTCTTTTTTTTTCACAGCTACTGTGCAAACGGCTGTAACTGTGAAAACAAAATAAGACCAAACCGGCCGTCTCCGATCTATCCGGGATTACCCTAGAATTTAAATCCAAATGCTGCAAAAACCACAGGCTGTCTTTCTCCACCACCTCGTCTTTCTTGCACTTCTGCCCCAAGATAGTTCCTGACCAACTAATATTTGCCAGTGCCCCGAGATTATCTCCTGCATTTAACTTGCTGAGTACATACTTGTATTGAATAAAGCCACTCATTGGCCCTTGTTCACCTGCTGCCGGATCACAACTGCATAAACAGACACCGCCATTGGAACTCCTCAATTTCGGACCTCCCCCATATCCTTCAACACTTTCCACCCTACCAGGGCTGAGTCTACCAAAATTACAATGGTTCACCAAAAATTTTTGCCTCCTAACGCTCAGGGGGTGTGCCAACAACCTAAATCAAGATTTCAAAACAGGGTTCAGGCCAACAGATATAAAATGCTCTCAGACTGTGAAGGAGGATGTATTACTGCAGAGGTCCCAATAAGGAACAAGCAGGTACTGTACCAATGCACAACATGTCCTATTGTACACTGCAGTCATCAACTGCCGAGTCGCTGTGATAGCCTGCTTACTAACTAACTAATGCTAGCAAACAAACATCTCATGATGGAGCTTGGAAAACAGAGCAATGAGCATCTATCCTAAGCAGGAAATCTCCTCAAAACAACAGGGAAATACTGGGGAATCTCATTAGGGATCTTCAAAGCTCAGATTTCGAGCTCATTTCGCACTCATTTCAGTTTCATTTCATTTTCCATTTCACCACGAGCGTGACCGGAAAGCTCTGAAATGAGCGAGATAGCCATCAGGATCAGAGTTAAATCTCATTTCAAAAGAACGCTGATGGTTGCCCGTCATCAGTCGGCTATCGCGCTCGATACCTCCCGCACCCTCCCGCTCACTGAGCTCGACAATGAGGACAATTATTCATCTTCCTGGACCACTCCAAGCCTCTGATCCTTTCTCATTAACAGTTACTCAAATTGATCTTTCAACCTCCTCAGTTAGATTTCTGAAAGAATGTCAATTCAAAGTGGCAGCAATGAGGCGGCACGGTGGAGGCGGATCCATCAGGATGGTGTGCGGGATTGATGGAGGAGAGCTGAGCGAAATCTAAGCGAAATTGACTACAGTTGTCACATCAGGTCACGAAAATATACGGCCAACCTGGCAACGAAATGAAACCGAAATGAGCGTGAAATGAGCTCGAAATCTGAGCTTTGAAGATCCCTATTGAAGACACCGGGAGGATAACAAAATAATCCATGCCAAGACATTCACAAGATATGGAGAAAATATCTATAAAGCCTTTCATATGTCTGTGGCTCAAAAACTGCACAATGCATTCAAAAGATATGCTGATCTAAGAATATCTTTTAAATACCTTCTGCATGTTTGAGGCCACAAACATCCAAAAGTTATTGTAAACACTTTCTGCATATTCTACCAATGTTATGGCATGGATTATTGAGTTATCCTCCCTGTGAGAGATTGAGGACATCAAAGATATACTTTGCAAACAGCTGAACTGCTTTCCTTAATGAGACCAATTTGATCATAATTTGATGTAACCGAGTGTGTGACCCCAATGAGAGGATCACGTTCAGTGAGGGCATTGAGGAACTGAATTCTGAGCTAAGGTTTTGCTAACAACAAAAGTATATATTCATTCCAAATTGAGGAAAACATGAATTTAATAATCCCATAGCCCATGCCATAGTTGGCTCTGGAAGCTTTCAATTTGTATGAGCCCAGCCAGAGTCAGAGGATCAAATATTCAGCATCCCCGTCACGGTTTCCATTCCAGTAATGCTACACAGGACCAAAGCACTCTAAATTAGCCCAAGCTACCCCCAAAAAGAAGACAGACCAAAAGCATGGTTTCAACTTGATTAGGCCCTGTTCGGGATCCCAATTACGGTCCATTTAGCTACATTACAGGTAGATAGTCACAAAATGTCACATCAACGGACCCCGGTGCGACAGTCCGATCACTCAACCCGAAAAGCTCCGACCAATGTTGACGGACATCGACCTTGACGTCCAGTGCGTCAAGGAGCACATATCTCAGTCATTAGGCATGTTTTGGAAGTGGGACTCCTTTCATACAAGCAGTATACTCAATATTAGTTTATTTATCTATTAGTTTCTTACATTCCCTGCTTGAAGAATAGGTGCGGGGACACTTCAGGGGTGGCGGGCACAGTGGCGGGATAGGCGGACGGTGGACGGACGACGCCGACACGTCGTAGTTTGATGGAGACGGTCTAGACCGAGTGACAACTGAGTGACATTGATAGATGTGATCTGCCCATATTTGGGGGTACAGGTAGCTAAATAGACCGTAGATGGGGATCCCGAACAGGGCCTTAGTACTTCATGCACCTAAACATTGAACAAAGTCCTAAACAACTGGATCTTGGTTGATTGTCTTTGCTTGACTCAATAAATAGTGAGAACTCAATACAGCCCAATGTGAGCTGGTTGACATGTACATAATGTCAACCCAGTGAGCTTTGAGCTGCTTTAAGAGAATAGACTCTAGTATGACAGTGTTTATCAGACAAAAATATGAATTAAATTAAAATTTCTTGATGCAAACCAGTGAAATGTAATTATATTGAGTTCAATTCAATGAGATTGCATGCAGATTGATGCTGAGTGAGTGCAAAACAATGCAGAGTGAGGTTTGCTTTCCTTGCACTGTTTTTATTGAATCTCACTGAGACACAATGCATTGCACCAAATCACTGCTCAATGCATGCCAATGCAGGGTGATGCATTTGCACTGAACTTCATTACCATCTGCAGTGCAAATGCATTTCTCTGCATTATGATTGAATCCAATGCAATGCAGCTATTGATTTTTGGTCCTTAATCCAGCCCAATACAGAATGTTTCACAAGTTGGCTGCTGAATCAAGTACTACCGCCTCATTCCTGAACAGGCAATTCTCAAAACATCAGCAAGAATCAGGGTATTTTGTGCCAATTAGAATCTTACAAGACCATTTGAGGGTCTAAAAGGGATGAATGCTTCTTACTAGGCTGATAAATCTACATTTTAAAGGCAACCATGACCGGCATGTTTATATTTTGTATCTGGACACAACTCATTAGCTCATTAAAAAATCACCGTTAATATGGATAATCATGGTGAATATCTGATCCAGAAACTTAATTTACTTAAGTTGTTGTGGACACATTGGAGGTCCTAGGGCCTTTCAACTCAAAGTCTTTGCAGCCAACAACATAAATGGCCCCGAGGGTATTCTAATGCACCCAATAAAATCTCAAAATCTTCTCCAACAATGATTTCTGTCCCTCTAACACTTTTGGAGTTTCAATTGTTACATAGGTAGTTGAATGTTTGAGGTAATGTTTATCCTGTAACTTGCATTTTCAATGGATTTATTCAGAAGGGTACCTGGGCATCTCCCCTTCCAAGTAACTTGCCCAGTACCATTCAGATACAGTCTGAAAATGTACCTGGATTTTCTTTGAGACCTTCCTGGCACCTACATCAAGATCCATCAAACCATGCTGCAATATATATGTCTTTCTATGCCTTCATCCACAGTTCTAATAAATCCAAGGAAATTTATCAGGCCGTAAGACAGTTTCTCAGAATCCAATGACAGAGACTCCCATTTTTGAAGTCCCATTTGGAACCTCCAGAACGTGAACCAGCGGTGTCCCCATGTGATCACATGCATAAGTGGTCCCAGAATTGTGTCAATAGTGGTTCTGTATTAACAGGACTCTGGGACCACTTATCCTTCTTTCAGCATCCTTGCCCTCCCTTTCACTGTTCTCCTTTCTGTACCTCACAGCTCTGCATGGAATGTTCTCTTGAACCCTCTGGTACCATTTTCTCCCCAGAAAGGCCCAGAATTAGCTGTCACTTATGCTCTTTACTTGCAGCCTTGTACGTTTGATCATTTCTCTTCTCTCAAGTCTGTAGACAGGGCAATGTGTGTGAGAAGAACAGTCACTGTCTGCGAAAACGAGTAAAATTTGGGGTGAATTTTTGACTGCATTGGGGGAGTGTCAATGATCCAAACTGGGATACAATTTGGGTATCTTCGTCAACAAAGTGCATCATCAATTGCAGTATAACAGTTGGGCCAGTCATGATGTTTTGCATTGCATCGTAATGCAAAAAAAGAAACTGAGGTCAAAGAGAAAGGCATAGAGGTGAATTAGGAACTGCACTGGGTGCATCAGGGACTGCATCAAACTGCACTGAACTGCACTGAATCCAACCATGTTGCATTCAAAATAATTGATTTGCATTACCCCGAAGTGATTGCATTTAATGCAACTTAATTCCATCATATTTTTGTCTAATAAACACCATCATACTCAAGCATGAAAAAAGCCACTTGGTTGCCACCAACTTTTACATGTATCTGGGGTTGTGGTGAAGGATGGGTTGGCATTGGATTACATAAGTGGTGCAGACTGGGCATGTGATCAGCAAGTAAGTGGTGGTTGGCAATCCTGCTGGAAATCACTGCATTTGGCAATTACTCCCCTATCTGCGATGGTTTTTCACTTTCAACACCATTTTCTGAGTGTGATTGAGGTTCAGAATCCATCCTGAATATTGTTAGAAGCTCTCAGAGGTTTCTCCTAGCCTCTCAACTGTATTCTTCATGATATTTTGAAGTGGCCCAAACCACTGCTCACCAAATTTTTGAGGGCCCATTTACAGCCAATTGCAGTACCGAGGGCGCGAACAAAAAATTTCGGTTTTGGGATAGTTTCAAAGAATTCCTGATATCTCAGTCAGTTCTTCACCGATTCACATAAAAACTAAATAGATCTACTCGGCTAATTCACGCGCAATTAGTGATAGAAAGGGATTTGTGAAAATATTATGTATTAGGTAATTTCTGGTTTCCAGCTGTTTTCGCACCAAAAGCTGTCTAGCATGCCGAGAACATGTCCCAGCAGCCTAATATTTTAGTATGGACAACATCTATAGCTAAGGAAACACATGATAGAGCCAGAAATATATATAAATTCCTAGATAAATGTAATCTTTACAAGATCTCTCAATGCCAAAACTGGCAAATGTATTCAAGTAAGCTAGAGGGACTGTATGTGACTTATCCATGTTTCTGACTTTATCACATGTTTCCTTAGATATAGCTGTTGTTAATACTAAAATATTAGGCTACTGGGACATGTTCTCGGCATGCTAGACAGCTGTTGGTGCGAAAATGGCCTGAAACCAGAAATTATCTAATACATAATATTTTCACAAATCCCTTTCTATCACTAATTGCGCGTGAATTAGCTGAGTAGATCTCTCCAGTTTTTATGTGAATCGGTGAGGAACTGACCGAGATATCGGGAATTCTTTGAAACTATCCCAAAACCGAAATTTTTCGTTCGCGCCCTCGGTACTGCAATTGGCTGTAAATGTGCAGTCCAATGTATTCTGACCTACTGAACACTCTCTCTGAGGCAGAATTCTAAATTTCTTCTTTGTTCTCTCATAGTTGACCATTTTGTTGCAGAAATGTCTGTTTCTGCACAACCTGTACTTATTTAAAAAAGTGCCTTAGAGATCAATCTCAGGGTAGGTAGGTAGGTATATTCTGGCACGGTCCCATTGAGAAACAGCCAGGGTCCATACTACACATCACATCAGATTTATGCTACCCATGCCTACGGTAGGCGAGAGCTACACAGTTTGATTTAAGCGAGTTGCGTGTGGGTTTGAATCCTGATGATAAGCATGCAAAATGGCCAAGCCTGAAGTTTACCAATTTCTGTGTTCTTGTTCCACTTACTAAAGTGGACCCAGGGTTTATCAATATCTTGCCCATAGAGAGCCATAGAGAGGTCCGATCTGTTGGCTAAAGGCACTACGCCTCTAGTTACATAGTAAAGACTTGTCAGGTCACCGATACCACGAGGGTCAACAGCCTGGGGAGCTGCTATGTATTTACGCGTAATTCAAAGTCCAACCATTTGATCAAATTGGGACAAAGATAAAGTGTTATACCAAGGACATACACACACCATCCATTCTGACTATGAATTACACCTGGAATACACTAGTGGGGTTGGGAATCAAAG
Source organism: Mycena maculata (assembly GCA_029448575.1). Lineage (NCBI taxonomy): Eukaryota > Fungi > Basidiomycota > Agaricomycetes > Agaricales > Mycenaceae > Mycena > Mycena maculata. The sequence continues at coordinate 797,742 of JARJLG010000003.1, forward strand.
AACAAAGGAACCTATGCTAAAAGTGGGAACACGGCCCGAACAGTCCGGTAGTAGCCGACGGATCAATCCACGGCATGTTTGATATTCGACGCTTGGACTGAGGTCTGGATTGGGTAACACAGTCATTGTCAAAGGAAGATTGATCCACTACCTCCATCATTCAAGTGCTGGAGTAGTTTATCTGTTTTCCCATACCAGGAGTCATACTATATGACAATTTAACCGTGGTTCTACAGAGGGGCTGGACACGGGTAAAATCCACATCATGATATGATGCCATCTCTTGGATTAGAAGCGAATCAGAACACAGGTCTCGGAACAAAGTATCTATTCAACTGTTTTATTATCCGTTCGTGTTCATTGCGTGCTCGTTGCTAATTATCCTGTACTATTATTATATTTATTAGTCCTGCATGTTGTGTCACCCGTTTGTATAAATACAGGCAGGTTCAGAGAGGGAAGGCAGTGAATTCACCCCTTCTTGTTAGACGTACTCAGCTCTGCTGGTATTGTGGCTTGGGAAGCCTTGTATTCATTTGGAGTACCTCTTGGAACTTGTAGAGTTCTTTTAGTTATTTCGGTCAATATATTGTTGGTTGTTGGATCACATCTCGAGCTAGAATCCTAAGGAAACAGAACACGGAACGGACTCATAAGGGTTTCACAAGGGTTTCATAAGGATTTAGGCCAAGGGATTGATAGAACACGGAACAGAATCATAAGGGACCGAGAACACTGAAAGGATAACAAAGTCTAAGGACTAATCCACCCACCCCACAAGATAAAAACACCTCTTGGCTTCCTCTGGACCTCACCTGAGACCCTAGATCGGCTAATTGAATCATATCAGTATTTACGTGTAAATAGCTATTACTTATATTTAGCACAACCAGAGACCTAATACTTGGTCCGATCCCCGTACTCGCACTGTTTATTGTTTGGATTTGTGTTTAGTGTGGGTTTTGTGTTATTAGTGCCTCAAGCACTGATTTACATATTCCTACATTTCACACTTGTTCAGATAGTCAGTGTTTCACCGACATGAGCGGTCTTTTTTTTTTTTTTTTGAAATGTATCAATTTGTGTTCCCTCTCACCATCTGGGTCCCCTTCTGTCCTTCACACAAGAGCCGGAGTGCTTGCTCCAGTAGCCCTGCATTTTTATAGACTCCACCGATGGGTCCACCCCTTATTTTGTCAATGTGCAAAAAATTCAACTTCACTCAGCAGGTCCAAAGCTTGACCACATTTTCATAGCCTACGGTACGCGAGAGCTACGTGGTTCGATTTCAAACGAGCTCTGCGGTTCAAGCCGGCGTGGGTTCAAATCTGGCTGGAGTAACCCTTTTCCAGGCCTATTTTTTTGTGTTTCCTCTTCCATCTGGTCTCTTGTCCTGGAGATCCTTCTGTACCTCCCTGTCCATAGTAGATCTATAAATATTATTTTAGCCTGTGAACTATTTCCAGCGAGACATAGTGAGTTTTTTGTTCAATGCACTGAGCCATTGTTCCAACTAGGTACTCGAAACCTCATACCTATGTTACATGAAATTGACTCAATTCTTCTCCCAGATTTGTCTTGGAATTGACTAGGGATCTTAGATTGACTGAATTCCATCAAGATGAGTCCTGTCGGACATTTATTTTACATTCCTCACATGTTTAAAGCACCTGGCATTGAACACATGCCTCTATTCTATTCGGCTAGACACTCTATTCGTTTCTGTTCCAATTAATTTTTTAGTTCAGCCACGTTGACCTTGACCTCGCTGGTAGGTAAGTATCCCATTTTTTCTGGATTCTTCTGAATTTGGATTTTGGTGGGGAGTCTGGTTCGGTGTATTGACCCTTTTTGCAGTTGCCTTCAGCACTTGTAACACTGCCATGACTGATCATGTTCAGGAACACTTTCCCTGTAGTCCAGCATTGGACTCACAACGAATGTGTCGTGTGCAGAGTGTACATATGTTGTATGCACATGGGCAGGAAGTGAAATAAATGATGTGCTCGTCATCCGCAAGCATACAAGGACAGGGGTGGGTTGGCTGCTACAAGTTTCCATGCACTTCATTTCGTTGTACTGACTTGTGATATATTCAAAAACAGTGCTTTCAGTGCATCTTCTGACCCTGTTTTTAACCCCACACGATTCCTCACATTCTAACTTTTCCACAGACATATTTTTCGGCCCAGTTAGCAGTTGCTTGGACTCCTGGAGTACTTCTTAGCCATCATGTATTTTCCCGTAAGTAACCCTGGACGGGCATCAAAAATTTAGTGACATACCTCACACCTCACATTGCAGTGAATTTCCCATGAAAATGTCCAGCTATACAATGACTGCTGTACTAATAACACAAGACACTGGACAGTGGGCATTGGGTCTGAGAATCCACTACATTCAGTACAAAACTCACTAAATTGAACTTTCATTGTAATTGAAAATCATAAAAGAAATATGTGGGGGGAGGCAAGGAGCTCCAGTACAGACCAGGAGGTGCCAGATAGAAGAAGAAACACAAAAAAGATGAGGTGTAGAAAAGGGTTACTCCGGCCGGATTCGAACCCACGCCGGCTCGAACCACGGAGCTTGTTTGAAATTGAACCACGTAGCTCTCGCCTACCGTAATAGCCGGTACTGTGTGTTGACTGATTATTACGCCTGTTTTATTTTTACTTCTTTTCCAATTCAATCTTTCTCTTTGAGTTACTGCCAGATGGCAAAGGTGTACATATTGTTTCCTCCCTCATTTATTGTAGGATCTCCCATACCATGTCCGTTTTGGATCGGGAACAGCTTTGAATGGGTACCCGACCTGTGGGCCATACCCAGATGTCTTCCCCATTAAACTGTACTCCAAAAGGTATCATCTTACTTTGTACAGTAATCTCCGACATTGAATTTATGAAGTCCTGAGGAATATTTGGCTTGAGTAACGTCTGCAAAAACATAAAGAAATACTGTTCTGAGTGCAGCAGAAATAAGGAGATGTATCTTTGAATCCCTGATTGACTCAATTCACTCCACTTCAAGCTTCAAGCCTGGCTAGTGCTGCTTTGCATTCAATTCAACTTCAGTGAGTCTCACTCCGACGGGAGTTTCTTTGCACTAATTCATGCCATCCAGGGCATATTACATGTCTCCCCCTGGTGCTACTGAATTCTCTCAGACCACGAAGCTACGATGATGCACACCTAGGTGTCATCCCTCTAGGTCACGTGCTGGACCTCTTAGGTACCTTTCCCTGTATAAGGAAAAGGTACCTAAGAGGTCCCCCTCCACGGAGGGAGGGTTTGGGTATATATTACGTATTAATTCACGTGCTACCTGCGGGTGCCTCCACAGTGCCGGTAGGGTCTCCATGGCAGGGCAGTTGCATTATGGAGGCCTCCATCCACTATCTAGAATTAGTATTCAATGCAGATAAAACACATGCAGCCACCCAGTATCAAGAGATGTACAACAATGAATAATTTCAGCATCACTAAAAATCGGGACAGTAAAATACCGGCAACGACAGGAAACCGGGTTGTCCGGGGCCACTGCCTCGTGCAAATATGGTTGCTGGCAGAACAGGAACCTGTACAAACCATGGGATGATTTATTGTTCAATACAGAATGAGCACTTACATGTATAGAAGACACTTGACAACCATAATGGGTTCTACAAAAGAATTGGAGGCCACCACTGCTCTGCACATTCAGCTTCCGCAGGCAATTGGACCAGGAGTACTAGTTGGAAAATGGTCAGCCAGGTAAGATGGCATTGGGGTCTTGTGTGGGGGTGTAGTAGGGCTTTTTGTGAGTGGGGCTTGGGGCTGGGAGCAGATTCGGAGGCCACCGCAACTGAGAGCCTGGGCCAATTGGTGGGACAGTAGCCCAAAGTGACAGATGTTTTCATGGTCAGGCCAATCTTGGAGTAATCTGAGAGATCAACACGGTAGCAGATGCACTGGGCATGCAGATATGTGAGCAGGTGGCTAGCTGCCAGGGGATTCAGACATATCCATGCATTCTGAGCAAGGTATCAAAGCTGCATGTCATCTAGAGGTATGGCTGCCGAGAAGTGGCATATCAGAGGCGCTGGGAGATGGAATGGAGGCCACCATGAAAGGCTCCGAAACAAATCTTGTTAGAAAGGAGTGTATGATTCAAGTCCAAGATGAAGATTTGACCAAGATTCGGGGCAACAGAAAACAAAAAAGCAACAACAGAATGATAGGCAGGTGATCGTGATCACAGACGTTCAACGGAGGCATCCGTGTCGGCAAGATAACAAGTGACTACCTTGACTAGATATTTACTTGGCATGAGGGTGTATTGGGACAAGTGGAAATGTAGTGGACAGATGTAAAGGATTGGTGCAAAACATCGTGAGGGAGACATAGATACAACACCCAAGCTAAAATGCGCACAGAGGTGCCAAGACTGAATACTCTGCAAGATATACAGTGACCAGAGAGGGCCAGAACAGCCAGGAAATGGTACAGAGGTGGAGGAAATATTGCCTGGTGTGGTTTGACATGGTACAGAATGAGCAACTCCTATGTGCGGAGGCCTCCATACGTGCACGTTCAGCATCTTATGAGCTGTCCAAAGCAGTGCATTATTTAGTCAATGCTGGGGGCCCCTTCTCCGAATGTCCAAGAATACTTTGATTGAGGTTATGTGCAGGCAGTGGTAGCAATCATTTGGACAAGATATTCAGAATTGTGGATCGAGGTTCCAAGTTCGGCAAGTGCATGTAGAGAGGAAGGAGAGGGAGGGGATATGATGCAGAGGACAAGAGAAACCTTTCTGAGTAGTAGTTGAGAACTATCGGACCTGGTCGATGATGGAGGTCCCTTGTTCCGTACCACCACAATGGTCGGAAATTCCCACGCGTACAGTGGCAAGGGCGAGCAACTTTTCTGCAGGGTAATGACACTGGGGAGCGATCCTCCAGTCGAACCTGACGGAAACTGCTCGGGTCTATCGAGACTACCTCCTCGGTGTACCTGCCTCCTCGGAAACTTCTTCCAGGCACACAGTGGCCATGAGGCTCATTTGGCCGTGCAACCGGCGCCATGACGTCACCGAAGCCGCAACACTTCCGCGACCGTGAGATACTCGCTCTTGCTACTCGCCACGTTGTCGGGCGACATTGACAACTCGTATCTGCCCGCCTCACTGCAGACTCTCCCTGGCGCCACTCCCCTCTCATTCTTTCTTTGTTCCCTCCTCCTTCTTGGAACCCTGCACTCAGAATGGCGTGTTTGTCTCAACACAAAGGCCGGAATTTACTCCAAACCAGGAAAATATCGTCGCCAGGCCCTGAATGATTTCAGCCTCGTTCCCACTAGTCCCAGCCGCACTCCCCGACAGACAAAGGCGAGTTCCCTTGGAATTCCCCCGTGCTCCGACGCGATGGCGAGCCAATCCCTGCGCGAGCTTTGTTCAAAAACCGGATATAACTGGTACGAAATCCGCTCGTAAACCCAACCCCAGCGTCTCATTGAGCCCCCCAGCTTCCTATACTCTCTCCACATCTTCTGCACTCCTAAATGGCTGCCAAGAAATCCAACCCCGTCAACACCACCCCTGAAACGGACAGCCTCAATCGCACGCGTGCTGCCCGCTCGAGCAGTACCCCGGCAGAGGACCCGACGTCCACCGCTGCTGCCGACACCTCCCTCCCCGCCGTCCCTGAGGCGGATGGGAATCCCCAGACCACGGTTCCGCCGACGGCGACCAACGAGCAGGTGAGACGCCTTCTCCCCGTCCACCCTGACTCTGACTTTTCGCAGCCGCCGGTTGACAAAGGAGACAATGCCCCAGCCCCCACAAGCTCCACGGAGACAACCACTACCAATACTACCGTCGCAGCCCCCAACGTGGACGAGATGTTGACGGTGAACACCACCAGCCCTGTCGACTCCTCCTCGACCACCACTGCAGCCAACATTATCGTCGCTGCTGATATCCCCGCCGCCAACGCCTCTGCTGCCACCAACACACCTGTCGTCGAGACCACCCCGGCTGCTGCCCCCCCAACATATGCCTCAGTCACTGCTGCAGCCCGCACCGAAGATTTCCCGCCCCTCCCAGACTCCGCGCCGCCGACAGCATCGCACACTGCCAAGCGTAAGAACAAAGGGAAAGGAAAAGCACCTACCCCACCCGCCCCCGTCCCTGCAGACGACGCCACCCACACCCTCGACGTCGACGCCCCGGACGTCCTTGGGGACTTCTTTGCCAACGGGGCCTGCGTCGACCCCCCCGACGCGGAAGTCCTCGGTCTTGATGAGGCCGCCGACATCGCACGCGCGAAGGCTCTCTCGATCGCGCAACAGCACATCCTCCACCCGGCCACCACCACCCCTGGCGCTTCCTCCTCGCGTCGCTGCGCTCCCGACCAGGCCCCCGCGTCCCCGCCCAAGCGCCAGCGTGCCAACACCGCTGGCCGCGCCATCGCTACCGGAGAGACTGAAGAGGCCCCGCCTGCTGCTCGCAACACAGGTCCCGCCCCCCGCGCCCGCCAGCGCGGCGTCAACTACCACACCATCGATGGCAACCCGCCCCGCGGTTCCTTCACCCCCGTCCCCGCTGGCGGCTTCCGCCCCAGCTATGGCATGACCGCGAGTACCCTTTACCGCAACGTGCCGGCGCAGCAATTGCAGCAGTGGGAGCATGTAGAACACCCCAAGTTCATTGCGGTGGTGTCGGGCGGAAACGGGAACAGGATCCAGGTGTGTCCTTTGCCTCCCAGCCTACGCGCACCCCGGCTAACCAACACCTGTCCTTTAGACTGCCCAGCGCATCACAGGGCAAATTGCAGGCCGCTTCAATATGGACCCTTCCGTCCCCCACGTTGGTCCCCCCGGGCTCGCGGAGGGGCCCGGCCGCGACCCCATGGCTTGGCTCATCGGCGGACTGCAGCTTGAGCAAGCCCAAGCCCTGCTCGACGATGGGGTCCTCGCGTTGGACGGCCATGCCACCCTCTTCTTCCCGTTTGTCCCGTACATCTCCGGTTTCCTCGGTACCTTCCAAGGCCTCACCCTCGCTAACAACGACCACGACATCGACCTCGCGGGCGCCATCATCGGCGATGCCATTGCGGCCGATCCCGCCATCACGAGGCACGTCCGTGCCCATCGCGACGCCTTCCCACCGGAGCTAACCATCGACGAGGCTTTCGCCTGCTTCGCCGAGTCGATTTATGTCCGGCCCCTCGCACTCCTCTCCCCGCAAGGACCTTTCATCGCCTGGAACGCCTACTGCCGCCCCCCTACCGACGATGAGAACACCTTCGAAGCTCTTCGCCACCTCGTCGCCAATCTCGTCATCAATACCCCATTCAACGGCCAGGGCCGCATCTACCGCGCCCTTCTCTGTCACATATGCTTTGCCACCGACCACCCCACCAATGTCTGCCCCCTCCCCTCGGCCCCGGGCTGGATGGGCCCCACGGTTGAGACCATCGGCACGCTCGAGGCAGCTAGCCGCGAGGCTTTATCGGGTGGTAAGAAGGCTGGACGCGGAGACCAAGGCCGCGACAAGGGTGGGAAGGATGCCAAGGGCAAGGGGAAGCGCAGGGGCAATGATCGTGATGGTCACAACGGCGGCTATGGCCGCAACTAGTCGTAAATTTTTACCATCGCCTCACACTTAGAGTTTGGTATCATCCTATGCGCTCCGCTTATATCTTTTCCTCCTGTACTTTACCCTGTACCCCTTTTTAAAATATTACTCTCTATTGTTTGCGACTCCCCTCGGATCATTGATCTTATATTGGAAACCCAACAAACCTACAACAAGTCTGTGTGCTCGGGACAAGAAGCCTGTAACACCGCGATGCTTGGGACTCGCATGCGGGCACCGACACCAACACACCATCTTTCCCGTGCAATGTCACAGCAACCATGGGCCCACATTTACCGCTCGAACGGGAAAGCCTGATGGTTCCTTTTAAGCGGAGGCCTATTTAGGCCTGAGCTAACCGCGCCGAGAGGCTTAAGCTTCTGGGAACAGCGAGTGCCTTGCCCATCCAAGAACTCGGTCTAGTACTGGAAACACGGCTCCCCCTGGAGGTCTGGGTAGGCCTGCCCTGCGTCTGATGCATTAGTTGGTGTTTAGAACGTATTAACTCAACACCTATTTTTTCTTTTCATCTTTTGGAGGTTGAGGAAGTGAGTAATGGAGGAGATGCCCTTTCCGTCTCTGGAGGGATTGTGGCACCAACCGCCGGCCATGACCCCAATGACAGAGGAGGAGAGGAACTAGAGGGCGGCGGCGTGAGCGCACACGCCGGCCAGATGCTTTGATCCTCGCGAATTGCATCCCAAGGGCGAAATCCTGAAGGGAGCATTCCTGAGGACGACTGTCAGGCCACACAAAATATGCAAGCACGGAATCGTAGGGAATGGGCCTCCAACCCAAACCGTACGCCCCGTGCCAGGGGCACATCGCCCAGTGCCATACCAGCACAACCGCTGAATAACAGGCGCAATGCCTTTGACTCAAGGCTGCCACAACCTGTGGCTCCCCCACGGAATGCAGAATCACAGGGAAGTAATTCCACGCACCCTGGGGGCAATGCAAATCGTAGACGTGCTTGCGTTCCCGGTACCCCAACCGACGAGGAACACGCACCTGCCTTCTTCAATGAGAAACGCAAGCGGCAACAACGCAACAACCCTGCCATAAGCAAGAATACACGAGCACAGATAAAACTGAGTGCGGTGAATATAAACGGTCGCAAAAAGAAATCAATTAACCATCCGGAGCACAAATGGCATGGGCTACATCGGATGATGTTTGACGAAAAGATAGGAATATTAGTGGTTGGGGAAACCCACTTATCTGCAGAACAGACTGTTGAGATCCAAGACAGTCATTTTGGCCGACGAATGGACATCTACAACTCACCATTCCCCGATGACCCCAGTACCAAGGGCATTGCAATAGTTATAAACCGTGATCTAACCAACACAAAGGGAGTTAAAATCCACTACTTGATCCCTGGCAGGGCCGTCCTTGCTGTGATCCCCTGGCATGGGCGAAGCACCATAACAGTCTTAGGGGTGTATGCCCCTGCAGAGTCCATGGAGGAAAACCGGCTCTTCTGGGAGAAACTGCATGACCTGTGGATGACAGTTGACCTGCCTGTCCCCGACGCTATGGCAGGAGACACAAACATTGCTGAAGAGCCTATCGACAGGCTCCCGCACCGACCCGATGATGCAGGGGCAACAGCAGCATTGGCCAAATTTAAACGCCTGCTCGGCCTGAAAGATGGCTGGAGGACGGTAAATCCTGATACCAAGGACTATACGTACACGAGTACCCATCACTCAACAACCCTTTCACGGATAGACAGAGAATACGTGTCTGAGGATCTTTTCAAACGTTGCCGAAATTGGTCAATCGATGACACCTCTGGGAAGCTAACAGACCACTGAATGGTCTCAGTTCAAATCTCTGCACCTGGTTCCCCATACATTGGGCGCGGCCGTTACTCCCTACCACTATTCCTGCTAAAAGATAAAGACTTCATGAAGTTCACCCTGGAGGAGGGGGGAAGACTTGAACAGTCCCTAGCCATTGGGGATGCTAATGATGTCCAAACCCAATTCAAGAAATGGAAGGATGATATCCTCGAATTCGCACGCAAACGCGCCAAGGAGGCAATAGGTGCCTTGGAGCAGAAGAAACATAAACTTCAACGGGAGAGGCAACGAGTCCTCAATAGACTCCCAAGAAATGACATAAGCCTGGATGTAGAGGACGAGCCTCCAGATTCTGACTTGGATAACGAGTCTGATCCTGAATCAGAGGAAGACAGTGTCACAGAGCCTGAGGTGGAGATCAACGATGACCCTGAGTCTGACGCCATTAGAGTGGGCCGCCTCCAGAAAGATATTGATACCATTGTTGAGAGGCAACGTGACCGCAACCGCACTGAAACAAAAATACGGTGTCATACAGAACTTGACCGCATCACCAAATTTTCAGTCAGGATGAGTAAGGATCACACACCACGGGACACCACCACTTTCCTCCGCCGCACTGACATCACCCCTGAGATAGGGAGCAAGCAGTCTGATGAGATGGCTGAACTAGCCAGAAATTACCATAATGATCTCCAATTTGATGAGACTGAGCTAAACGCCGCTACCAAAGATGCAGCTATCGAAGAAGTACTCGCAGGCATGAGCTCACACACAGACAACCCAGAAATGCATGCACTGGCCAAAGAACTAGAAGAGGAGGATGTTATACAGGCCCTCCATCAGGAAAAAGTCCAGGGGCAGTAGCTCTCCGGTTAGTTATATCATGCAAAATAGTTGGGGTAGCGGCTGTAGCTCGGGCGGTGATTATATAGTCTGATATACCTGTAGCTGGTGATTATATACCTCTTGTAGTAAATATAGCTGGCTGCCACAACAATGCCAGCTAACATAGTCCAGCGCAAAGCCAATGTGAACCTTTTTTGCGCCTTTATACAGGGTTGATTTCCCCGGAAAAGGGAATTATACTTTCTGAGAAAAATCGTGACATTTTCGGTGGGTCAAAATTTTGTTATTTTATGAGTAAACTTTCAGTCAGCATTTCAGTCCAAGTCCAAACATTTTCTATGCCCAAGAAATCTTCTCGCTCAATCATATGATTCTTGCACCACCATTGTTTTGCTTGTTAGAGGTGTTCGCTCGGAGTGTTACTTTTAGTATCATTTCCCACAAGCATTGACCTTTAGTCTGCCAATGGCCTGAATTCATTTAGAGGGTTAACGTGATTGGAACTGTGGATAAGATGAATGATAATCATTTTGGACCGTTAAGCGTTAACCGACACCGGCCCTAATGTGTCGATCCGACGTCCAAGAGATCCCGAAAGATCCGAGGCAACAGTTGCTGTCCACGTGAATGCATAAATGGTTCGTTTTGATCCCATCCATCGTCTCTCTCTTCCTCCCCACTACGTCCCTCTGCGTCCCTCCGACTGAATCCTTGTGTTGTCCTCCCTCGCTCCCAGTGCTGCTGGTTTTAAGTATGTAGCTCTGTCCCTTTCCCCTTTCCTTCTCTCAATCTGATGGACCATGAGGCGGTAGCTTTCCATGCGGCTGCCGTACGTGTCTCCGCCTCTTTCATCGTGTCCTGCGCATCAGCAAACTAATCCCACCGCTGCTTGTGGCTATGTTCTATTCCATATCTGTCTATTCCATTCTCTGCTAGTTCCTTACCCCCTTCGTCGTCGCTGGTATGTCGCCTGACATGCTCTACGTTGCAGGGCCATTTGGTATGACAGTCCCTGGGTACTGGCGCCGCTGAGCTCGTGGCATCCCCATCCATGAAGGTATGTCATTCAATCGTCCAGCTCGTTCTCGGCTGACAGCTGTCCTACTTCACCCATTATTGTGCGGAAGGGGGAGGATGCGGCCCGATTATTCTGTCGGTATGTAATCCACTGTCTGGCATTTTTTCAGCATCTGACTGGTTGTCATTTCTTGTAGCTGGGGGCTCCCATTGCGGTGGTCACCACCTCCACTATCAGTACGGTGGTCATTGACGCAGAGGATGGAGAGGATGGTGAGCCCGAGAGCGACGAGGATGGGGAATCCGATGGCAACATGCAGAATTAGCGTATTGTAATAGTTTCACAATAATATTATTTTACTGCCTCCTTTCGGGATTGTGATGGACGATTCAGAGTATTACAAAGTAATATGTAGGCAACATGACGATGAGGATATGAAGATATGTACACCACGCATGCTGCTATAGTATCAGACATAACATGTGAAAGTTTTAGCAGAGAGCTACAGTGTGCTATATAACAGGGGGTAAACGACAGCCCTACTAGGGCTATTCTTGCTACATCACACGCCATAGTCAGTGAGATTTTTCCTGATGTCCAGCAGTCAAAGACTGGAACAGCAGCTGGGATTGACGGCATCCCAACGGAGCTGTGGAAGAGACTCCACGCAATATATATTGAAAATGAATTAGCAAATGCCAAGAGCGACTCAGACCCAATTCCTACATTCAACATTGTAAAAGTCCTTACCTGTGTCTACAATAACATCGAGCGGCATGGGGTCACACCGGGAACAGAATTTGCCAAGGGATGGATGTGCCCAATCTGGAAGAAGAAGGATCCTACAGATATTGCCAACTATAGGCCTATCACAGTCCTGAATACAGACTACAAAATTTTTACGAAGGCACTTACAAACAAACTCTCAAAGGTTGCTCCAGTCTTGATACACAAGGACCAAGCTGGATTTATGAAGGGCCGAAAGATTGCAGACCAGATCTATCTCGCCATGGAAGTTGTCGAGTACTCTGAGGAACAACTCCAAAATGGAGCCATTGTGGCCCTCGATCAAGAGAAGGCCTATGACAAAACCTCCCATAAATACTTGTGGAAGACCTTGGAAAAAAGGGGGATACCTGAGATGTTCATAAATACCATCAAAGCACTATATGCTGATGCAGAAACCCAGGTCGTCATAAACGGTGAGCTAAGCTCAGCTTTCAAAATACTGAGAGGAGTGAGGCAGGGAGACCCACTCTCATGTCTCCTATTCAACTTAGCAATAGAACCTCTGGCAGAAATGCTGCGCAGGTCAAATCTGAAGGGTAAATCTGTGCCAAAACTGGTGGAGAAAATCATTGTGAAAATGTTTGCCGACGATACAACAGTCTATCTAGATGAATCAGACAGTTTCGAAGAACTCCAGGCCATCCTGAAAAAATGGTGCCTTGCATCGAGTGCAAAGTTCAATGTTGGGAAGACAGAGATTATCCCTGTTGGTATGCTGCAGTACCGAGAAAAAGTCATTGAGACCCGGAAACTAAATGAAGATGACTTGCCTATCCCCGATAACACCCACATAGTCCAAGAGGGTGAATCTGTGCGCATACTTGGAGGCCACATAGGCAACAAAATCAACAATTTTGCAATGTGGACCCCAGTTATTGAAAAAATTGATGCTACCCTAGAACGCTGGGAGCGAATGCACCCGACCCTTGAAGCCCGTCGGCACATAGACCAGATAACCACTGGCTCAATGACACAATATCTGACTCAGGTAAATGGCATGCCTGACAAAATTGAGAAACATTTGCTGAAATCCCAGAGGGAATTCATGTGGGGAGGTGCAAAATCATCCCCAGTGTTCCGGGAAATGCTGATGGCCCCCATCAGTGAAGGGGGGAAAAACCTTCTGGACCTGCAGGCCAGGAATGATGCAATCCAGCTCATGAAGCTGAAATCATACCTTGAAATGGACCCTGAAGAAAGGGCTACTTGGGCATACTATGCTGATGATTAATTCGCGCAACTGGATGTGAAAGACTCCAGAGTTGATAAACATTCCCATGTCAACATGTTCCTACAGAAGTGGACTCCCAACCGGCGGAAGTGGCCACCTCGCCTCAAAGGCATGCTCAAGTGTGCCTTCAAATATGGCATAATTTTTGACACCATAAATCCAAGTGTACACATCAGGGAACAACTACCACTGTTCCACCACTTTGGAGAAGACCCTGAACAAACCCAGAGAAATAACACAGAAGGCTGCAAATGCCTCCGGGAACACCATGCAGTCACTTCGGTAGGGGAGGGTCTTATGGTAGCGCAAAGGCTCCATGACAATATACATGAGCCCTCGAATAACTGCAACTGCACACATTGTACAGATGACAGAGACAAAAGGGGGTGTACCACCCCTCACACGTGCGCGAAGGAAGCTGAGCGCAGACTCAACCAACTACTTCCCAAGTGGGACCCACGATCTGCAGCCACCGTTGCAGACAGACAACCTCCAGCACCTAGGGAGCCAAAGGTCTTCCTCCCACCTAAAGAAATCAGATCCCTTAAGGAAGGGTTCCGTGTCCTCACAAAGGTGAGGGACCCAGGAGATGACAACGAAGTTATCCCAGAGCCCGTCCAACGTGGACCCATTCAGAACTCAACAAATTTTACCACCAGTGGTGCCACTAGAAAGAACACAGCTGGTGCCATCCAAGCAGGGGGCAGCCTCTGGTATGGTGAAGTGAGTGAGCAGAACACCTCCTTTAGGCTTCCAAAATCATGGAACCAGACAGCCCAAAATGCTGAGATAAATGCCACACTGCTTGGCTTGCAGCGCACAAACCCAGAAACCAAACTCTCTATCCGAAGTGGGAGAAATTTTATTTCCAAAGCCATGACCGAGTACCTCAGTCACTGGGAAGACAAGGGCTGGATTGGAGTGGCAGACAGACTACCTCTACAAGCACTCGCCGCGGAGCTTAAGTCCCGTTCTGCAGCCACCTCCTTTGAGGTGATCCAGTCAGACAGCCCAAGTAGTAGCAGGGATGCATGCACATACGCCTCCAATCTTGCCGTTGACGGGAGCAGGAAGCTACTAACAGACACAATTGATCTTGACACAGATCCAGGTATGACCCTACATGGGGTCAAACTCTCAAGCATGACCCAAGCCATTGCATATGCAGGGATAAAAGAGCTCAAACAGAAAGTAGAACGCGATGCAACCGATAAAAACATCGGCCAGATCTAGACAGCGACCCAACAAGGGTTCAGCCGTCTGCCAACCCCAGCAGCAATCTGGAAATCAATACGACACAAGGACTTCACACGTCAGGTCCGCAATTTCTTCTGGAAATCCATCCACGGGGCACACCGCATAGGCAAATTCTGGAAACACATCCCGGAATGTGAAGACCTGGGCATATGCCAATCCTGCGGCGAGACAGAAGATCTGGAACATATCCTTCTCAAGTGTGAACGCCCAGGCCAAGAGCTAATCTGGAAACTAGCCAAAGAACTGTGGCTACAGAAGCATCACCAATTGCCACAATTGTCCTTCGGAGCTGTCCTTGGATGCGGGCTGGCCTCTATCAAAGATGAAGAAGGACGGCACCTACCAGGAGCCTCACGCCTGTACCGAATACTGATATCCGAATCACTATGGACGATTTGGAAAGTCCGTTGCGACTCTGTTATTGGAAACAAGGGTGCACCCCTGTCAGAGAGCGAAATCCATAATAGATGGCTACATGCCATAAATGAACGTCTCAAGTTTGACTGTATTATGACAAACCAGTCCCGGTACGGAAAATCCCTCTCCATCAAGCCTGCTCTAGTGCTACAGACCTGGAGCTCAGTGCTGAAGGATGAGGAGACTCTGCCAGAAAACTGGCTTCGAGAGCCCAAGGTTTTAGTGGGTATCAAGCCAAAAAGGTCGTGTCAGCCTCCTTAGGCTTGGAATCCCACACTGTTGCAAATCGCTTCGTGTATAAAACATTACCCTGGGCGGTGGGTGTCTATTTATCACTTCTCATGGGGGATACAATCCTCTAACCCTTACGCAGTTCCCGAAGGCTAACCAAGTTAGTTGTTCGACTACTGATATCGTACCACCAAAAAAAAAAAAAAAAAAAAAAGAGAACTATCGGACCTGTTCTGTCGATGCACAAATGATTTTGGCACTAATAGGGGTCAAATTTTGTGAGCTGCTACAGGCCAACAAATGCATAAAACACGCAGTGTGGAGTCCCAGAACAGTCTTTAGTCATCCTATCATCGTTAGAGATCCATGATTCAGCAGTGGAGTGCTTGGTGTGATAGGCAATGGAGTGAGTGGTGGCTAAAGTACGAGTTGTAATGACACCTTGTACATCTTTTGGATCAAATCTTGCACACATAAAACACAAAGCATACACACCTGGTAAAAATTCGGAGTAAATTCGGAGGGCACCCGGCGGTGGTAGGGACTGATTTGCATCTTTTCTCGAAGGGTTGAGCTTAAGTATTGAGTGAGATATTAAAAAAACAAATTGGACCCATGTTTATTCAACTCCTGATTGGTTGATCAATTTACGTCAATAGAAGTCCCAGGGCTTTACGGAGAAGGGTGGAGGTTGACACGAGGAGGTGGAGGCCTCAAAAACGAGGAGATCAGAGGTCAGTAGAAGCTACAGAATGTTTCGGTACTTATTGTGCAGACCTTTGAGGTTGTGGTTGTCTTCATCCAATTGGTTCTGTTGAGATGCCATCTATGCTGCAATAATTGATGGAGGGGACTTGGAGGAGAGATGAGCGGAGGCCACCAACATGATTGTGCTGACTCCGGTCCGATCAGATTCGACTTTCCTCTTCTAGATTCAATAGTACATGACTGGTGCATCACTGGGCTTCCTTTGGAACTTCAGAGAGAAGGCACATTTATTTTTTGCTGAGGATACCTCCAGCGACCACCACTCATTGTTCTCCATTCTCTCATCATTCCTTGCTCAGTGATTCTGATTCGAATTATTGATCTTTGGCAGCAGTTCTCAGTCTTCAGACAATATAATATGAATGTGTATTTCCGATGGGGAGGCCTCCGTCAAGATGTCTCCGACCCTTGAACTGCTGATTATTCTGTTGCTACCGCTGACAATGAGTCTTGCTTGGATTGCTGATGTCGGTCACTGCACTCTTTCATTTATTGGGTTTGCGAAATTTCCTTCAGAAAATTGCACGGTGCCCTCCCTCACGTGTCATTTCTCTGAAGTGGGCCCTTGTCATTGTGCTGCCACTTTACTTAGGGTCCTGACATATGTTGCTTTTGGTTGCATCTGGTTCACGTCCCATTGTCATCTGCAATTTCCCTCAAGTGTTACAGTGGCCTCTGCTCTAGCCCTCCGGGCTGCTCTATCAATCCTGATGCTGGCCTTCTTGTATAGCAGTCTGCTAGTACCAAATTCCTAAAATTCCTGCATGTCCTCCTAATGCACTGTTTCCTCAAGGCCCAAGGGATGGGTGAACAGTGGCCTCCCTATATTTTCCTCTACATTATGGGACCCCCCAATTCTAGGAGTTGCTGCTTGTGAGACATTCTTTCAATCTCTGCCATTGTCTACTGTGAACCCAGGCTCTGATCTTTGTGCGTAACCATGGTGGCCATTGCTCCAGCCTTCTGCGGCCTGCCTGCTCTGACTTTCCCAATTGCACCGGCAAAGCCTGCTATATTGTAAAAGTACTTGTCACTCAACTGGTTTAACAGATCCAAATCCCTGGTGAGGGCAGCTGAATGGTAGAGCAAGTGGTGGCCTCCACTTTTTTCTTGTTTCAATCCAGCCGACTGCCTGCTAGCTCTTGCAGTGAGGCCTACTATATTAAATTAAGCACCTATAGCCTAGCTGATGTTTCAACAGGTCCAATTCCCTGAGAGCAGCAAAATGGTGGAGCGCATGGTGGCCTCCGGTGATATTTGCGGAACTGGTTCATGTCATTGCTGGTATTTCATTGTCCAGTCTGTCCTCATGATCATTCTTTTTGATACCAAGTATTCCTTGATTGTACAACAGCACTGCAGCTATATATGTGTGCTATCTGCATTGGATACTAATTCTAGATAGTAGATGGAGGCCTCCATAATGCAACTGCCCTGCCATGGAGACCCTACCGGCACTGTGGAGGCACCCGCGAGTAGTACGTGAAGTAATACGTAATATATACCCAAACCCTCCCTCCGTGGAGGGGGACCTCTTAGGTACCTTTTCCTTATACAGGGAAAGGTACCTAAGAGGTCCAGCACGTGACCTAGAGGGATGACACCTAGGTGATGATGCAACGGTGTTCGATTTCATCGGTTTTCGGGAATCTCAGCCATGAAACCAAACGCCCAATACTAACAATCCTTGGCGGTCAGGCATGCGCTTTACTTATGTTCACTGAGATCTAATCACCCTTAATCTCTTGGTTCAATGTACCCCGGGCTCAGCCAGGCATGCATCGAATTATGTCTCTTATTATCAAGTTGAAAAAGCTCTTGTATCTGTTACTGCCTTCCCACGTTCACAATGAATGTGGATCCATTCCTTCTAGCAGGTTACACTGACTACTCTTCCTTGGACGCTGACACAGTTATTTTCGTGCATCTGCTCAAGGGGACTTTAAGACTACTAGTATACTCCCTGCATGCTCGTTAACCATTATGATCTGTTATTCAACTGCAGAAGTGCTGACATAGAATTCTTCAATGTGTTCAGTGCCTATCAGCACCCCTCGTCTGCCTGTAGCCACTATCTGATCCTCACCAATGAATTCTCTGAAAATTCAATTCAATTCAAGGCATGGTGCTCTTTGCAAGACTCTTTTCTGTTACTGAGTTGCCTAATATAAGACTGAGGCACAGTATAGCATTCCGCATGTTGGCTATGGTGGGCCACATAGTTACACCGAAGAGATTGAACCCGCGACGGCTTGCCAGGTCCAAAACCATTGCAGCCAGGAACTTGAACGCCTAGCAGTTACTTCGATTTACCTCTTTTTGGCCGACCAGCCCGCTTGAAATCGAACCGCGTAGCTCTCGCCTACCGTACATGCCATCAGTTTTCCTCTGCAGAAGATAGCCCTCAGTGTCTATGGATCGTCCGCAAATTTCACTGACTTGAGCCAAAGTCGGAGTTTGAAATTAGCTGTGCATTGCCGACCACCAGAGTAAAGTGGAGAGTGTGCGGCAGCAGGCACCTAGTAAAGCAGTATAAGTAATAAAGTACAGAGTAATCTATGTGGTATCGATGTCGGTCGCGACTTCGCGACTTGTAATTGACTATCTACCTTGGGCATTGTCCCCAGGATCCTCCTCCTCCTCGTAAATCCACACCACGCCCTCCCCGTCTTGAAAGTCGATGCCGTCGCGCTCGAAGCGTTCCCCCCACCATATAAAGACGTCCTTGACCAAGCTGTCTGTATCTGCATCTACAAGGAAACTAACCAACCTAACCATCTCCAAGGCCGGATATGCCGCACGCGTGAAAGAACGCAAGTGCGTTTGTGTCTCGTTCGGGCCTTTGGAAGGGTACAGCACGTCCGCGCGCACACTGTAAAGCCCAATGCGTCGTAGGGTGGGGTGCGCGTACGGTTCGGAGACAGACGGCTCGAAAGCTATCGCCGGCGAATTAGCACCGAACGTGAGGGTCTCTAGGTTGGGGCAGACACCGGCGCGGAGAAACAGGGACGGTGGGATGTGCTGCGTGGGCGTGCGGATCTGGGTGGAGTCTGCATGAGATCCACTACTGGGAGAAGGTAGGTGAATTGTAGTGAGGGATGAACCATGGGCCGCAAGTAGCCTTGTGACAAGGTCGACCTGGACCGGGTGGCCGACGAGACTCTGCAGCGTCAGGGTGTGCAGTGCCGGGAGCTTGAGCGCAGCGGCGACTGAGATGTTGGACCCGTGATTTGAGAGGATAATGTGGTTCAGACAAGGAAGGGTGGCAGGTGAAGACTCTGCACGGATCACGACACCATCGCCAACGAAATTCCGTAGATCGAGGAGGCGGAGGGACCGAAAGGAGGAGAGGAAGTCCAGGGACGTGTACGTGTTTTCCAACTTCTGCTCGTCCCAGTGCAATCCTTGCAGCGTTGGCCCATAAAGCATCGTTACAGCGTCTAAAAACTCTCTTGGCACAACGTTCCTCCAAGTGGCACTGAGCATCCGAAGCCGGTGGCAGTACTGGAAAATCCGGAACACGGTCTGCAAGAACCGTATGTCATTCGCGCCTCTGGCATGTGTGTAAAGCTCAATTTTTCTCGTCCAATGTCCATAATTAGACTTGACACTGCGGGAATCGCGTAGGACCTGCAAAATTAAGGTAGCGCGCGACGGGCTTCGGATAACAATATGCTGATAGAGAATCTGGATGGCGATGCGTCGCCACGAGCGACATACACGCACCAGTGCGCATTTCGTGCGCATTGAGAGGATTGGAGTGTTTGGGCCCATCACATCGGTTGGCGCGTGGTTCACGGTGAATGGATGCATGGGCTCGATCGTCGTCGAGCCGTAGACGTAGGTGCTCCACTGAGGAGGAGGATGAATTACTGCGGAGGTCCAAGGAACAAGCAGGCACTGTACCTGAAATATTTCGAGCCATATTTCCAAAGGTAAATCTGCCGAGTTTTACTAAGTCAGACGAGATAGGACTGACATCTTCATACCTGGCAGGGGTCTCAAGATCAGGGTGCGAAACTCGGTAGCCCACAGGCTGATTGTCAATGAGGTTAGAATAGCAAAAATGAAGCCCAAACGTACCAAGTGAAGGGGAAAAGGAAGTCATAGAAGCGATCTAGAATCCGCAACATGGCCGAGACGCATGAGTCCTTAAACTGCCCACAAGACACAATCCGCTGAGTTTGACTTGTCTCTGGAGAATTTAATAGAAGAATCTAGGATGGATCGGAGGGTGGCAAGAGAAAGGAGACTCGCGTGCGGGCGTCGGCGCCTCGGCCCGTTTACCCGCGGCCAGACTTCAATCAATTAATGTTCACATATTCAATGGGGTGTCGGGTGAAGAAAAAATATACAAGCCATCCGACAGGCTGGTCCACAGAGTATCTCAATGATCTGCATAATTTATTGAATTTTATGATATTTCCTTCCATTAAAAATTGACTCAAAGGGCGAGGAAAATGGAAAATTCGAGTGCTAGGAGATGGATACAGAGGCGAGATTGGAACTAGGGCCGTTGAATTCACTGAGGTTTACAAGATTCCGTCATAGGCTCATATTTACCCAGAAAATTCAGATGAGACTCGAGAACATACGAGTGAGTCACTATATTAGTCTCTTGTTGACAGACGCTTCGACAAATGCAGCTAGAAAGACATGCCATATGGAACATACACCACCCAAAGCTACGCGCTACGGCAGAGACAATGTTTACATAGGCGTTACTTGTGAACCTCGATGGTCGCCGTTGACTTTGATGAATGGTCCAGCTATCCGAGCGGAGAGAAGAAACATTCAGTCTCTTTCCAGAGTTATATTGGTAGACGTCTGTAATGTGTCAACCTTTTTCATTGGAGCTTCATCTTCTCTGAAAGCAGCACTGTCCGGTATCGTTTAGATGAGCAGATGGCCAGGAGAGACCCACACATCCAGAGTAAGTCTGGCCGGCTGGACCTGCCAGTGGACTCGAAGTTGGTCATGACACAGATCTCCCGGCAGATAAGGTATGTCTCTCAGCGGACCCCAAGAGGAGCGCCCAAGTTGGCAGATTGAATGGCGCATAAGATTTTTAAAATCAAGGCGGGAAGCGCTGCTAGGGTCCGGTGCAGCCTATGTTTCCCGCTTTACGAGAGAAGCTATTGGTTTCAGATCGATCCAGAAGCCACAGGGAGACAACGTCCGCTGCCTTAAAGGCTCGGCTCCCAGCTAGGCGACAATGATGCGCCGCCGCCCGCTCTGGACATTTGTGACATTTACTGAATAGGGGGTCCGAATGTAGTAATGTAGCAACCCTCGGAGTGCAGATCCATGCGGAAAGCCAGGACAAGGCAAAAGACCCGACGTCAGAATGTTGAAGGAGGAAACTAGATCCCAAAGGAACGTAAATGTGATCCCGACTGTCAAGAGAAAAACGTGTCTGAAAGGGCTTAACCTGGATTAGTGGTGGAGCAACCTAGAGGACGGGCGGAATTTGTCGAGTCCATGGGGTAACAGCGCCGTCTGTCTCAGGAACAGCCGCACGGACCAGCTTAAACATGTGCGCGAACGAGGAATCGGCAATA
Source organism: Mycena maculata (assembly GCA_029448575.1). Lineage (NCBI taxonomy): Eukaryota > Fungi > Basidiomycota > Agaricomycetes > Agaricales > Mycenaceae > Mycena > Mycena maculata. Next base: position 819,291 of record JARJLG010000003.1, read on the forward strand.
GGCGTTATGCGAAGAAATTAGACGACATTGAGGGGGGCGGGGATCTCAGATCTGTGACCCGCGGTTCAGAAGAACAAAAGCAAGGGCAAAAACTTACCGCGACATGATTTGACGAGTACAGTGAGCAGGCTCCAGAGGATTGGATCCGGTTCTATCAGGATATTTGGCGTCGGAAAATACGATACTACTATACCATCATCATTCGTAGCATCCGGAGTAGAGGGTTATTCTGCACAGAAACATAAGGTCGCCAATGGTGCGTAGTAAGTGCGGAAATTTTCGGAAACATTGAAACTCCGCTTCCTAAAACTTCCGACCCCAGCGGTCTCGCTCAAGAATGGTCAAGGTCGTTGCCGATTTCACGGAATTTGGTAACTTGATAAGGAAACCCGACATTGAATGCACTGACTTATACAGTTTCCAAGGAAAAAGGTACAATAGCTCCAGAGGGAAGATGATCACAATTGTATAAGGTCAATGCAGATGCGGAGATGCCGGGCAGTGTGGTATGGTATGATGTATCGGGGAGGTGGAACTTAGTGTCGCCGGAACCATGTCTTATGTCAAATTCTTCAAGTACGCCACCCACATGGGCCCGTCGTGTGAGTCGAGGAAGACACAAAGGACTCAGGCTTGCTAGTTGCGCTACCCAGCGACGGGGGAGGATACCGGAGGTGAGATGGCACGGAATCGAGGGATGATGCGATCCCAGTGGCGCCGGTGGGACCAAGAGAAACAACTCAATGTCGTCGTCCGGTCGACGGACCCCGGGCCCTCTGACACTCCCGACAGCCACCCTTCATCTCGAGAAGAAAAGGGGAGTGAGTTTCTCCGGCGGTCCGCGAAAGAAAGATGAGGATCCGATAATAGCCCCAGTGACGCCGGGGCTGGATGAGGAGGCCTGGAGAAGCGAGCAAGATGAACGTACAAGTCGCCGTCTAGCATCAACTCAGGATAGCCTACCAGTCGAGGTCGGGTCTCGCTGCACAGCAAGGCGTGGACGATAAACGGGAAGGAAGTCCCAAAGAACTGCGAGCGACGACGAGATCTGAGGTACATACCGGGAGGACGAACTGCTCGCTCGGCGAGTGACGACGTAGAAAAATGATATGCCCTTGAAAGAACGATCCCTGGTAGGCAAAGCCGCGTCCACTGCATAATTTGGAGCGCCGAATAGCACGAGGAACAGGAGTGCAAGTCTTCGACAGGTTCGTCGGGTGGTCCTCCACGGATGGCTTGCTCCCCCCCTCGTAGTCCCGACTGGCAGAAGGTGATTCGGACGTCAATAGAATGTCCCCGATCTCGCGGGCGGCTTGGGAGGGTGAAGGACCGTCCGATATAGATGTGTCTGGACAAGATAGTGTCTTGGGTGGTGGGATCCGTCGTTCGACGCGCTCCGGTCTGAGACCTGGGATTTGGGCAATTACAGTTACTAGGTCCGGGGGCAGGCAGCATCTTCTCCGCCGTAGTAGTCTTCACAGGTCCGCCCAACCACGCCGACACTAAGGACAAGCAGGTAAACTGTTGTTAGATAACTTAGATTTAAGACGATCACTTCCGGCTTTGTTCGCTGGCGAGAGCCCAAGCCTGGGGGGTAGGAAGGGGTCTCACTTGAGTCCACATAACTCAACGGGGCAGGCCCTTTCTTGAAGAGGAGGGAAACGGCCGGATTTTATCGATGAACAGAATTACTAGTAGGCAAGCACCAACTTGGAAAATCGAGTCCCGTGGTATCGACGACAGTCTCGATGGTTCAGTCTGCGAGACAAGACCGCTCGACGGTCTCGGCCGTCCACCTCCATGTCAGTGAGTGTCGCGACTGCCCATTTGCGAGTAGAGCGCTCTGGTCGAATGACAAGCGCCCGGGGCTCGGTCCGTTGTCCGGAATTCTCTGACAATGAATTCGAATGACAGGGCTGCTTTCTCCCATCGTAGACTCGCAAAGCCAGAGGAAGGAGACGAGAAGAGTGGGAATAAGCAGAATTAGTCTCATGACAGGGTTGCCGGAACGGGATGTCATGAGAGGATGGTCCGAGACTGAAGCAGAATTCGATGTTACAAATATCTAAATTCGGAAAACAGTCGGTATATTATATGTATCGAACAAGCAGATGATGTTGTGGCAGCTAATGGGAAGGTGGGATCTAAGGTAAACCAAAACCGTCGTCTCTCCCGCCTATACAGCTCTACACCCGCAAATCTCACAAGCGGTCGCCACCCGCATCGGGTCCATCGAAAAAAACAGGTTTGCTGGTTGAGCGGACCGTAGACGGGGAGGATGCCGGAGGTCTCCGAGGTGCTGGGGCAGCACGAGGGTGGGACCTCGGGCAAGAGAAGGGACTCTATGTCGTCGTCCGGTCGCCGGATCCGTGCCTATACAACTCTGAACAATCCGGATAGCCGCGGGTCCGTCGTTCTCAGCAGAACCGGAAAAAAAGAAAAGGAGAGCCTCTCCAGCGGTTGGGTCACGAACGGAAGGGTCAGTTAACAGCTCAAGGGACGCCAGCGCTGAAGATGTAGGTCAGACAGGAGCTGGGGAAATAAACGAGATGGACGTACACGTCGGCGTCTAGCATTAAAACAGGATAGAGCTATTCGAGGCCGGCGGTGGGGAATTTGTCGGTGGCGAATCACGAAAGGCATCCCTTTCTAACCTCCCGCCGCACCACACCCCGCGCGTAACCCTCCATATCGATATCCGTGATCCGTTGGTGCGTGCGTTCGACGTCGCTCTGATCCCTTTTCCACTGGCTGACTCGTCGATCGTTGCTTCCTAATTCTCAGACCAGGAGGGAGGAAAAGAGAAGGAAAAAAATGGGTATATCGAAGGGGTATATCTCAAGAACGTGATCAGAACGGAGCAAGCCCAACAGGGCGATGGACGTAGTGGAGGCACAACACTAACCGCCAACCGACCGCTCCTCCAAGTTCTTGATTCGTTTCTCCAAGCGCTTGTTTGCCACTTGCAAACACCGGATTTAGGAGATGTCTGTCCAACAAGATCAGTGAATCGACAAACTCTGCTAAGAGACAAACGGACCATGTCGCTCGTGATGACATGGGCCAGCCGTGAAAGGAATATGGACCAGGAGGAAAGCGTCAAAAAACGAAGAAAGTATTATTGAGGTAGTAGTGCTCACCCGGCGTTCCTCCTTCGACAAGTTCCACGTCGGTAGGAGAACCCACTCCAAGTAGAACAGTACCTGTCCCCATGCGAAATGAAGGTCTCTTATTTCGGTAACCGCTGCATCCTCGCGGAGAGTGTCGATAGCTAACCATAGCTGGGACAACGGCGGGAGGGAGTCGAAGGAGTGGTAATACAACCGGTGCGCCAGGACGCGGATGTTCCAGTGGTACGGCACGGTGACGCTGTGGTAATAGAATAGTCGCGCCCGGAATGGCACCTCGTCTATCTTGAACAGAAATGCCCATGCCCGCATTGCGGCAGGCCCGACCAGGAGCATGAGCGGCAGGCACTACACGCCCCCAAACGACATCAGCCTCCAACGCGCTGAAAGAGTGCCACCATCGACGAGATATCTTGAGGCATCTCCGAATCGATTTGAAAGCCAGCTTGCAAATCAACTTGCATGGCCATACGACACAGCACCAACAGAATCGAAGCAGCCTAGGGATTGCAGCGGTGATAGTGAAGGAGAGAAGGGTTAGAATGTTGACGACGAGCGCCCAGCACGAATGGATAGATGCAGAGCCAGATGCTGAGTGCCAGAGCTTTTGTGGCTGTTGCTGTCGATTACAAACTCGACGCCGAGAAGATGTATGGGCCCGTGGTAGACACCCTGACGGGGGTCACGTCGTAGAGATTTCCGAGCTTGAGCAAAACCGTCGGGAGGACCAGGCACTCGATGGTCGTCCAGAAGATAGGACCAACGGCAATCTAGGTGATCCTAACGATAAACTTGATGCATCGCCAAACCAGCTTGAATAAAAGCACGAATGGGCGGAGGAGCTGCGACATGATTCAGGCGAAGAAGCCAGACGGTTTCTTGAGGTGTCCACTGGCCTCGCTAGCCGTGTCGTTATCCGGAGGTGGAGGTGGAGGCGCACCGCCCGCGGTAATGTTACTGTGTCCACGAGCAGTGGGGTCGGGTGCGGGTGCGTGGGTGGAGGTTGAGCTGGCACCGGGGATGGGTGGATCTGGAGCGGGAGAACCGGGGATGGGCAAAATAGGCGAAAAGAATCCTTTTACATGAAGCAGGATCCTGGGCATCACGAACAGAAACAGCATAATGGGCACATATGAATGAGCTGGATTCTCTTGAGAAAGAGTGCACCTCGTTGGATTGAGAAAGACATGGTCGATCGAGGTTGACGAAGCTCGGTGCGATGCGAATGTCGAATGCAGGAAGTATGACGAGCAGGGCGTGCACGACAGTGACAACGAACGAGAAAAGGAAGGAACTGTGGAGAAGGGAGCAGAGAAGAGCGAAGACGAGGTGTAAGATGGTGGTGGTTACAGGTCAAGATGCAGAATGGCTGTCAGCCACCCGGTCAGACATAACCGTAACGCGTCGCGAAAAACAACTGAAAAAACGTGACTTTATCTAAAGCTTTTTAAATTAAAAAAGTACAGGCTGAGGTACAAGTACAAGTGCTGGCATCCTAATCTTCAATTTGGAAAGGCTCCGATAACCTATACTTCCGACCCAGGGCGTCGGGGGCTGCTCGTCGTCGTGTCAACCACTTCAAGAACATGCTTTCAGGTCCGGCGTCATGCGCCTACCGCCGTCCAACGGCCTCGTCTGAACTCGTCGCTGAGGCCGTTAGAGCGTTAGAGAGCCTCCCTCTCCGCGCATCGTCGTAGGGACTCGCGAGGCAATGGAACCGAAGGGATTACGGTTTCTTGTCGGGGTGGAATGTATGTTCTCCTCCTTCAGCTCGTTCTCTAGCCCGCTAGCCGGTTCGACGTCTTTGAGAGGCTGGGAGTCGTTGCCTATGGTCGGGCCCGAAGGTGGGGAGTTTGGGAGGGCAATGTTCTCCGGGATCACCTGCTCTTCTTCTTCCTCCTCATTCTTGTCCTCGTGGTGGCTCGCGGAGGTGGAAGCTAAGAGAACGTCCGGGGCGGCTTGGAAGGCCCAGGCGTCGCGTAACGTGCAGCCCGATATGGGGTGAAACTGTTACTCTTGATGAGGTTGTCCGGCGGGCAGAGGCTCGCAGGCTTCGTCGTGGGGCGCGCTCTCGTCCAAGACGGCTTGACTCGGTGCCTCGCCCTGCACTTGAGCAACTAAAGTCACCTGGTCCTGGGGCGCGACAGCGTCTTGTCCGGCCGCAGCAGACTTCGCAGGACCGTCCATTTGGAACGACACATTTGTGCCCAAAGCAGGGTAGCTATGTCTGCCGTCGAGGGAGTCAAGCGAGTCATTCTCTTGCTGAAGCCCGCCGACTTTTCTTGGGACTGTCCACGCAAAAGCATCACCATGAACCTGCGCGTTCAGAATAAAAGACTCGGGTGGGGGGGAGAAACTGTGCTGGTGACGGCGACGGTGTCGCCGAGGACGAGATGCACGGGTCGGGTGCCGAGGTGATGAACCTGAGCCAAGAAGGATGAGCAGGCAAACTATAATCGTTGCACCGAGCAATATTTGTTCGCCTAGAGGTATCATGTCAGATTAGAGGATGGACAAACAGAAAGCGTTTACCCGTGGTGTGAGCACTTTTGATATCCGGCGCGTACGGAATTGTGAAGGAGCGGCTCTGTGGCCTGATTTGCCAGCGTCAGCAGTTCTTCGCCAGGAACAGAAATTAATATCCGACCTTTTCAAACTCGCCTTCGAGTGCACTGTCGTACGGGTCGTCCGGGAACATTTGAACAATATAATCGCCGATTCGCTGATTTCTCTCGCTATTGAAGGCTCAAGCTCAGACCCTTGAGTTTCGACCAGAAGAGGCCTTGGCTAGAACCCTCCGGTAGGTGTGCGGCAGGTCCTTTCTGGAAGAGAAGGGAAGCCAGACGCTGGCTCAGTAGGAATGGCAATAAGCGGCGGCGAGGGGGAGACATTATTCCTGGTACCGACTTAGGAACCAGGTCTGCGCTGCGAGACCTCGAAACGCAAACAAGCGCAACGGTGGCTGTCCGGTAGCCCTAACCCACCCCCAATTTCCTAAACGAGGTCCTGAAAACCGTCAAAACGCCATCAAAGACCCCATTCTAGGCCGTGGCTGTACGGTAGACCTAACCCACCTCCAGTTCCCTAAACGGGCGTATGAAAAGCGATTCCTCAAAACGCCATCAAAGACCCTGAGTCTAGACCACCGGCATGCATCAAATTCGGCTGAGTATATTTCGTGCCTCCTCCGATGGGTGATCACTGATTTCCTTTCTTTTCTTCTTTCACAGAATATTCAATCCAGCTCTCACTTCAAGTGTGGACATATACATCTGTGGAGGTGTAACTTTCTTTGGGGGGTAACCCTCTTGAATTCAACTCCCCCGCGGAAACCGCTCGGCACACCAACCCAACCCACATTCCCACCAGGTCTTGGAACACCCAGTAGCACTTGGAGAGTGACTGCTGCTTCATGTATTTCGGCAGGAGACCCCGTGTGAGTCAGGGCCAGGTGATTCGTGCTGATGAAAGGTAGATATTTTTTTCTTTTGCGCATTGACTCTCCACATTGACTCAATATTCGATCCAGATCATCTTCTCCAAGTGTGTGCACGTATCCTCCCAAGAATGCATTTCTGGGTATGTCTCTATTGTCCCATGGCATTCTTGACTTCGACTTCGACTTCCTCCCTTAGTTTGATCCCATCGCAAAAAATACACATTCTCACCAGGTATTATAACACCTGGAAGCACTTGGAGTGCACCTACATATTCAGTCCAGGGCATTTGCTTCAAGTTCTGGCGAGTATATCTGTGGAGGTATATATCGTTTGAATGGCCCTCGAAGGACTTTCTCCTTTATCAACATGTGCTTTGATTTCCTCCCTTAATTTGACTCATGGTGCTCACATATATCCACACACCCACCAGTATGGCCATAGATACACGAAAATAAGGATATTATGGACTTGTACATAGATAGTCGTAACAATTTAAGTAGCAAGGGATGTGTCTGTGTCAGCCTGAGGTACCAGGGGTGCCCGGAGGGCCGTCTGAATTTAATTAGATCCCGAGGTATCAATCAACACTGGCTTCAATCGCCATGGGATTCTTGTAGGAACTTTGACCCGGCGGGAAGACCAAGACCGCTTTACACCGACAGTCGAACTTTTGCCTTGCGGACGTGCAGCGTGGCGTACGCGAGTTCTGCTCTTTTGCCGGCTTGATTTGCAGTAGATCTTGCCCATTTGCGAGACCTCACGAGACCGCCCTCGGCCCATACATCTAGCGAGTTGGTAGTACATGCGATGTGATTAAGAAAGAACACCAGGGAAATGGCGACGATAGGATCCAAGCATGGCCAACAGACATGCCAGTGGCCCAGTGGTCAGACTCAGACTGAAACTTTGCCAAAAGGAAAGTTGCGCGTTCACGTGTTGCGCAAATAATGGCAAAGCTATTAGTTAAATTACGTCACTGGAAGCGTGCCTTTGGGTCAGATTTGATGATGACGGGTCAGGAATTCCAGCTTCATTTTCGATGGGCACAAAACGACAACGGGGAGAAACACATTGAGCAGTGCATGGCTTCAGAGAACCAATCTGACTTCGGCGAAACTTGACATAAAATCTCGGAGTGGCTCTTATATGAGTGTATGGGTCGAGTAATGGGCACGGATTGTGGAGATGAAGAACTTCGTCCATGAGAAATGGAGATTCCTCGAAGGGCCCGGTGTATGTCAGCAACGGCCCAGATATGGCCCTGTTCAGTTTTCGTTAATAAAATTCTTCTGGGTATGTTTCTAAGGTTCGGGTTCTAAGCACGGTATTCTCTAGGTAGATAGCATACCCTTCGTCACGGTAAACGCGTACTATCACGCCGAATTTCTGTAAATGTTTTCAACATATTATGGAGTAGATAAGGTAGAAAGACTCACCCGCCATATTCCCAATCCAAGACGTGCAACCCCCGTTTCTCACCGCGTATTTCGATGCAATCCTCCAGGGTGTCGACAAGAACGAACCCGGTCTTTTCAAAGACTCGGACGCTACCATTGTTCCCTGTGAACACAGATACATGCATGTGATGCACGCGCATCCTGGGGACGACCCATTTGTCGAGGATGGTCGCGAGAACCACCGTCATGATCCCTCGCCGATGGTGGCTGGAGGCCAGGAAGTCTAGGAATAGGGTTGATTTTGAGTTTCGGTGGGAAATCTGGGGCGTACCTGACACTTGCCATATTATATTCGGATCTCCCGCAGGTCTGATCGTATTCTGCTCGATCAGTTGCTCTCTCTGTGCTCCCTGCACCTCCCACCAACTGCATCGCTTAAATGTAATATTTCCAAGGTATACGTCCGTTCCATCGCCCTTGACTTCGCGGATGCTTCGCACCGGACAGTCCTCCACGAACTGGGGCGCCGTGGCTTCCCCGAGAACTTTGATGACTTTTTCAGACGCCTGCATTAATTCCTGAACCAGATTTTGCGCGTCTTCGAAAAGATATGGCATCTTCGGCCGACCAAGCCACGGGTAAACATCCGGATCGTTCATGATATCCACGATAGCCACGGCGTCGCTTGTACGCGGAGGTGTCAGGATAATATTGTCGTGTGGGGTTGGAAGACGGAGAAAGGGTTCTCCAGTCTGGGGATTGATCTCTAGGGGGGAGAACTGCAAAGACGACATCGCGAGAAGGTGGTCAAGCTCGAGAGCGAAGAAGACGAGTCACTTGCTATCTGTTTCGAAGAATACATTAAGTGTGAGTCATCATTCAAATTCTAGTGCCCACGTGTTACAGCAATTTGCGGAACATAAGGCGCGGATCATTTTTTCTAAAAAAAGCACTTTTTCAGTAATGCCACTCCAGAAGCTTCAATTCTTGTTTGTTTGCCTCGAAACTATTCCAAATCGTTTTCTATTGTAATTATACAGTGCTTAGGATATCCCGATGATTTTTCCCATCATGAAGTGGTCGATTATGTGAGGGTAGGGTGTTTTGAACTAATTACCTTCTGCAATCGGATAGGGTCCTTGGGGCCATCCCATATTTATGTATAGCCATCATATATGCATATTGCATTGCGCTAGATAATTAAGGACCCTCCCTGTAGCCTTTGGGAACATAAATCACTGGCACAAACTGAGCCTCAGAGTGGCAGGGCCAGTTTATTGGTTCATTCTTGCCCATTCACCAATCAAACCCTCCTAAGCACTGTGAAATATGTCCAAGATGATTCCCTTCAGATTTCCGAGGCACACTTCTCCTCAGTTCTGTGATATAGGGTATATACCCCAGAATTCCACTTTTTACCAATAAACAGGAACAAATTACCCAATTGAGAATACAGGGGGCCTAAGCACTGTAGAATTGCAATAGAAAACGATTGGGAATGGTTTTGAGGCAAACGAACAAGAATTGAAGCCTCTGGAGGGGCATTACTGAAAAAGTGCTTTTTTTAGAAAAAATGATCCGCGCCTTATGTTCCGCAAATTGCTGTAAGCTTACGCACTACGGATCTGGAACGCGTGATCATGAGGCGCAAAGGTCGCGTATATTTGGTTTTTTTTTTTCATAAAAAAAATTGCTGCTCTGAGTCCGCCAACCCCCTATTATCTGCGACTGGCTAGTGGGCCACACTAGGTAGTGGGCCACTTGGCCGCTATTGAGACAGGACCTCCTGAAATGTTCGAGTTTGGGATTTGGGGATGGAATGGGACCTCCAATGACGGTTCATACCGTTTTTCAACCGAAAGTGATGTTCGGGTCAAAAGTTATGGCACGTGCACTATCGGCCGAAGGGCTCCGACCGCCGTTTTCTTGCTGTTTTCTTCTCCCCCCTCGCTCTTTCTCTGCCAGTTCTTCGTATTTCGACAACTTCCTGGCCTCATTCTACTCGCACAATGCAGACCTTCAATTCCTGATAGAATATGGGGCCCATTCACACCACGCACTCTTGCTATGGCGCAGATACACCTCGGCTTCAATCCGGAGTGCCCCAGGCTGGCCACGTCCCCAGCGCGCGACCCATTCACGCTATGGGTCTGGGATTTGGCAAGGGTTTTTTAAATTGGGTATAATACAGCTTGGTGTGTCCTCCTACTTTTTCTTCCTTCAATATCCTTCTCACTGCTGTCCTTTATCCCAAACCACTCAAATTCGGTGCCCGAAACATTTGAATTTTCTTTGGGAGCTAGAGACATCCCGGAATGAGGGTGGGGGTCCTGGTATGTCGGAATGCTTCATTTAAAACGATATGTCTCTGATTTTGGGCCACCACAGCTGCTGATCCTGACGAGGCGCCTGGGTAGTCCGGGATCTGCAATTCCGCCGGTTCCGCTGCCATCTCAGGCATATTTTTTTGGCCATCTCATCGCTTCTATGTGGGGCAACTACACCAAATCCTCCCTAGTACTTCCCTGTATCATTCCTGAACAAATCGGCCGCCAGTTTGGGCTTGCGAAACTCAATTTGACGGGTGGCCCGCTAGCTAGTATTTGCATCTGTTGGGGGTACCGGCGGAAAGAAATTCACCGGTCAATCAACACCCCATCTAAATTCGTGGAAATGGTCTTGAACCATTCGCAGGATACCTGCCTTCATTCCACCACACAGTCGATTGTACAGGGACAGTATGGCCTTCAAGAACTAGCGATGAATCCTACGGTGGCCCGGTACCCGGTCATTGATAATATACGATCATAGCAGCCCTTTTGCACACCGTTTTTTTCCCTTTTGCACATTCCCATCATTTTCCGCCCAGTTTTGTCCCCCTTTTGCATTTTCAGTTTAGCGAGTGGGTGCGAGAATGTCGCTGTTGACCTATCCCCGTAAAAAGGTGTGAAAAGAGAAAAAATATCGCGTCTAGGTGCACAAACCATCAAAAACCACAAGAAAAGGTGAACAAAAAGGGAAGAAAAATGGACTACTGTGAAACACTCGCATCCCTTTTCATCTCCTTTTCCCTTGTAGGACGCTGTAGCTCAAGCAGTGAATCTACTAATGACTTTAAACGGTCGCCAGTAGGCCCATGGGACCACAGATTAAGAATCAAAAGGTTGCTTATGTGTATACTTGAAAAAAAAAACTTGAAGCAAAAGGAGCAGAAAAAGGTTGAACGGAAAAAGGGAGACAAAATGGGCTGGAAAAGGGAACGACCCTAATGTGGGTACATGCTCCGACTGCACTACAGGCCCGGGTGGACCCCATCTCGGAGGATTCAAAGATTATATTCACATGAAGATCAAATAGCCCACGGCGACGATAGAAGCCGCAACCGTACGACATCCAGGGAGGGCGAACAGATTTCCATTGGCAGCGTTCGATTTTCCCGAGTGAGGGACTGCCGATGCCGTCGAAGAACCGACACTGGTGGGAGCGTTACCGGAACTAGCAACACCCGTAGCTGAAAGTGTTATGGAGATCGTCTGGTTCCCTGTCCCTGCTAATCATCAGAGTGTGTCAAATTATTCAGGGCGTGTCCTCCGCTACCGCACTGTGATGACATGGCATCGGTGAGGTTCGATGTCGCATTATTGTCTTGACATTGCTCGGTCAGGCATTGCTGGACAGTAGTGATGTATTGCGTTTAGGCCGCGCTTGATGCACATATGCAAGATAAGATTTCGGATTCGTTCAGAGCCCTGCAGTCGACATGTTATCAGAATAAACCAAGATGGCTGAAAAGAGACGAAACGGACGACGCATTCAAGTTAGGGCAGTGAGCTGATACTATCGTTTTCCAAGGTGACGTGACACAGTTGTCCATGCATGCGTCAGAACCTGGAAAGCCTCCATCGTCATCCGATGTGTAATTGACTGGGTTTTCACGAGCGTGCCGCATAAGAGGAGTGTGGCGAATTCGAGAGTGAGATACATTTTTAAAAAGTGGTTTGGAGAAGATTTGGCTGGGTTAATGGGATGGAGACTGGAGAATAAAACGCTTGAGCTTTATAGAAGTTGCGGAGGCGGTTTATTGTATCCAAATGCAACGAAAGCTAAGGCGGGGAGACTTTACCAAGATTTTCGATGGCCGTCGTTGCTTCAATCATGAGGCTGTTGGTTCCTGTTCAGATCAGGTGCTGGTTAAAGGCGGGATGTGCGGGGCACAGCCTCAAAAGAAGTATCTGGTTGTTGGATGAGAGATACAGATACGTCTCTAGGAGACTGCCTTCAAGTTGAAAACTCAGTCCGCCGCGGCTTAGTAGTCAATCGCCGCCCCGGATGCTTGATTGATTTAATTCGAGTCTTAACCGGAGGTTTCTGCTGTAGAGGGGCAGGGATGGGCGAAGACCCAGCAACCACTGCGCGCGTCGTGATGTGAACGTTGAACGTCGGGAACAACCGAGAACAAAGTAGCGTACATTGTTCACAACAACTCAAATCAAATCACCGCCCGCATCCGGATTAGGCGATCCATTAAGCATTAGCCTGGTAGAAGCAATATCATGTCGTACACTGTTACAAAGTATGTAGGAATTGTGTCCATTGCATTTCCTGCCCCGCTGAAGGTGTTTGTTGGAAAGCAGATCCCGCGTCAGGAGCAGAATTCGGCGGAAACGTAAAGAAAAAGCCCGCATCTTCGAACGAAGGCATTCCCCGCGGCTGAAGCGGTGCGGCATCCCCAAATGGCGGCGTAGAGTCAATATGTGCAAAGTACTCGACTATCGCGGGATCGAAATCCTGCTGGATCCCTGCGTCATTCTGCCACTGAATAGGCGGAGATGGTTCGCTGTGCTCCGGAGTCGGTCTCCGCTCCAGTCCGCGAGCGAGGACTTTATTGGCCACGACACGGGTGTATCCAGCGAATATTTCCAGCTCGTCTTCGGCATCGAGGTCGTCGGTGGGCGGTGGAGTTAGGTTATGACCAGAGTATTGCGAGTACGCTGTGATGGCCTTGTCTCGGAGTCGTTGAAGAATTGCCTGCGGGTCAATTGAGGAAAAAATGAAACGTGGGGCTATTTTACGTACCAAACCACTTCGCGCGCGTCCGGATGACACCGCACCTTTTTCGATAAGGTCTACCGCCGTAAATAGTTCTACTATTGCGTTCGGCGCCAGCTTCGTCGAACTCGGGTATTTGCTTGCAACAGTCCCCACGATAATCTAGTTTCGTTTGGTGAGGTATTCAAAGGAGAAAAGGGTCACGTACGGCAGCGTTGAATACTTTCCGGGAACGTCAGTACGTCTCGGAAATGAACTGTGTGAGCTTACAACTCTTCCATATTGCCCACCTAATGTCAAACCAATCAACGACAGTTCCTCAAGTAGGGTGACTGGCACTTACCATCGGTTGAATAACATAGGGTAACTAGTGAAATTTTTTATGTTGCCCTTAATAATCTCGGAAGCACTCCGATAGGCAGCAAGAAATGAAGCTGAATATGAACTCGAGAGGGGATTGGCAGAATTATCCCGCATAGCCTCAACGAACGAGCCGCTATGGATGTACATTGTCACTGCGAGGGTCAGTCAGCAACAATAAAGATGTGGTATGGACTTCGCCTCACTGATTCGAACAAAATGTGGTATTAAATGTCGCTGAATGAATGCAAACGGGGCATGGACACCGTTCTCCGGAATCGGAAAATTCTCAAAAGGAGACGAAAGGGTATATCGTCGAATCTTTTGATCCAGGTCCAAGACCGTTTCGTAGCTGGGCTTTGCAGTTGTCAAGAAGGTTTCCATGATGGGGGCCGTAATCTAATATGAAGGATCAGAAATGCCGCATGAAGGGCCGAAGAAGCCAGTACCTCTTTGGTATATCTCCAGCGACTTTGACGGTCTGGGACGATTGTAAGTCGAGAGCTGATGAACACATGGAAATCACGGACAACCCGGAAAAACCGTAACAAATGGTTGGGCTTCTGCGTCCTCGTCAGGCGGAAAGGGACAGTTGATGTCTGAGAGGAAAGTTCCTGTGGGACGTCCGACAGAAAGACCCTAGAACTTGTGATCAGCCTCGGAAAGCTTGTTGAAATTGGCGAACAAACATAGATAGTTTCGATAGAATATGTTTCCCAAAACAGAGTCTAGCCATTGCTGAGCCTACATCTTTCTAACTCATTATGAGACATACCCGGCATCGGTTAGCTACTTTGGGTGATAAATTCGAAGCGAAACTTTCACGGTCTGATCTAACGGTAAATTGGCGCGAAATTGATGGAAATACGCACTTACGCATTCCCAGCTGTTAATTAGCATGAATTAACGAGCGAACGAGGACATGAAAACTGCACGAACTGATTGAGAGATACTAGAGGCCAGGGATATCATCGACCAGGCTCCGTCCATGCTGAATCGCCGGCCACCGTGGGCGTAATACATAGCCAGTAACACCAAACCCTGCACGGTCACCACGGTCGGGTTTTCGAATAACGATTTGACGGACATTGCAGCACACCCGAGGTCGAAATAATGATCCGCCTCGGAGCTATACGGCGGAAGGTCCAGGTCGACCAGAGCTCCAAGTCCGAAGATGAGATAGGCAACTGCCATCTGCTGTGTGGTGACCGAAGCTTTACTTCCGGTAGCGTGGAACGGCTGGTAGATCTGGGTTATGAGCTCCACAGCCTCGTCTTGCATAATAGGCATCCCAGTCCAGCAACCATTTCGAAAATACGTTTCACATAGGCTCCAAGCCCGCACTTCCAGCGGTAGATGTGCAAATAAATGTTCAAGGGCTCTATCCGCGTCCCAGTTTGGAGTCCGATACGATGAGAAAGGAAATGAGTCCGTTATGGTTGCGAAAGAAAGCCGCTCCAGTTCAGGACTCTGGCTACCCGAGGCCCCTTCGATCTGTCAGGGAATTCAATAAACATTCGATTTAAGTCGTCATAAATCCGTACGGAGAATAGAGCCTAAGAGAATTGGGTCAGGCTGATGGTAAGAGCGATTATCACGAGGTATCAGTACCTCGGTACCAGCTGTGGGGCCAAAATAAACAGCATCTCCAGCCTCATTGACGCTGAATGAACCAAGAACCTCGGCATTTTGTGCTGGCGCCGATGGTGTTGGAAGGCGAGGAGCATTGGCTAATAGGGGATGATGCGAGGAACTTCCATCGTGCGTGCTAGCAACAGCATGCTCCAATTGTCGTATACGATCTCCCATTTCGGCGATAACGCTGGTCAGTTCTGGAACGTCCGACATCACGGAGCTGTTGAAGATTAGGTCGCAGTTGCAAACTTTTGAGGTTGTCCGCACCGTTTCCCGCGTCCAGACGAACGCAAGGTTCCTGACGATTAGTTGCCTGAGATTATGCAGAATAACCGAGATCAGACAGACCTGTGGGACAGATACTGGCACATCCTCGTCGCACTGAACAAATCAGTGTGGGTTTGAAAAAAAAATGAGATAATACGCCTACTACAGGATCCGCAAGGGACTTTCTTGTCGCATTTTAACTTGAGTCTGTTTTTATTTTAGATAAACGCGGTAAAAGGCGTAAACGTAGGGACCTATGACATTCCGCACAAGAAGTCTTTCGAGAAGTTAGTTCCTATAAACGCACCAAGGTTCAAGTACCTTTCGACCAGATTTGTTGGGCTCCGACTCCATCTCTTCTCCAGCGCGTACGGGATCGTTTGAGAGAGGGGTGCTACTTGGAGGGACTGCGGAGTCAAGCAGCTTGAGCTTCACTTTTAACGGAGGAGCCATTGACTGCGGACGTTGAGATCTTTGAGTTTGAGAGGCCAAAACGCGACCTCAATTAACGCGGTGCACCGTGTAGTGAACGTCGGGAACAAAAAGTCCTTGATCACATCAGGGATCAGCAAGATGCTGCTTGACTCCCGAGCGCTTCTTGAAATTCCGCATTTGGCCACATCGATCACGACGGATATGCAAAATTAGCTGTTTCTTGAGACAAATCAAAAACTTTTCGCTCTTGCGCAACTTTTGATGGAGTGATAAGAACTACGGGTTCTGGCTAGCCGACCAGCCGAAAGTACAAAGCCGAGATCCTGGCCGACAATTCACTGGCAAATATAAATGGCGACATTCTCGGAACGTATTCTCACAAGACATCCTACGAGCCGAGCGGCGGGCACTGGTGGATCTCTGTTCGCTTTTTGGCCGGCTGATTAATGGACGCACCAGAGCCGAGCCGAGCCGAAACCAGTAATCCTTATCATTTCATCAAAAGTTGAGCAACCTCAGGTCCTCAGCAAGTTGACGTTGTCTCAAGGGCTGTAATCGTTATCGCATGCCTGTGACCCTCATTTGACCCCATGAGAAAAGGACAAGCACTAGACGTTCAAACTCGAACTTAGGCCGTGCGCAGCACGAGGGTCCTGTTTCACTCCAGTCCGCGCATGCTGCACAGCAAGTGCTACGCAATTCTGATCTCCATTGAAGCCGGGTACATCATGGTGTCCGAGTTCAACCTGAAAGAGAGTAACCGACATCACCCACCGTGTTGTATAGCTTCAGCAAGCGACCAAGCATCTCTTTGCCTCGTGCATCCAGACCATCACTGAACTGCGGCTCTTTCATCCAGTTTAAATTATGCTGCAAGATGTTCCGCGCCCTTACGGATCCGCCTGCGACATTACCCATTGATGCATGGAGTGTCGCGCGAGGCGCCTGGGAATCGTAGGATGCGCAGTGCAGAATGTTGGAGTTATAGAAGACACTATCGCCGGCTGAATACAAGTCAGTCAAGTTGGTGCTGTGTAGGCGTGGCTTACGCTTCAATAAAACTTGGATTGCACCGGGCATGTCGAGAGGATCAACAGGCGCTTCGGGTCCTTCAGAGTGCAGCCGCTGCTCCGGCGTTCTGGTCACCTTGTGCGATCCCGGGATCACGTACAGGCAGGAATCTTCGTATAATGCACTGAAAATCAAGATTATTGCCGATCGGTCAACAGTGGGAGGTGAATAGTTACGTGTTCCACTGAATCTGTGGAGAGGCATGAGATGAGTTCAGAGTACGAGGCCCCCACATACACCATGGGGTTTCCAGGCATCGAGAGCAAGTCGCTCTTCCTCCTGCGTTGCCTTTTCGCTGATATCGTCGCGATGCCATCGCAAGGCAAAATTGTGCGACACGGGGTTGATGAGAAGATTGAAGAGCTCTATACCATAGCATAAACACCATCCGAGAGTCCATGGAACTGTGCGCTCACCCATCTGAAGCTGATCTTCCTTGCAACCCAGAAGGTTCTCCACTGCATTTATTAGCTGCGTCGAGGTGTACCACTGGGAAAATATAGGTTCTCCAAGATCCGGATGCATGACATGCTGGGATCCCATTAAGAGTCAGGATCGTTTTCCGCCGACGAGTTATTTCCCTACCTGGACTCCCCAAGAGTCGAGATCGCCGTCCCCGTACGGGGGGAACTGCTTGCCGACTGTACGACGATGGGGCCAATTTCCTGCGCGAGTCCGAGAAACAACGCGGGCGCAGGCCGATTGGAGACGCGGAACGTCGTCTGGAGAAATAAGTCCGGGGATTATAACGAATCCCTCCTCCTCAAACATCGTCTTCTGGCGACTGGGGTTTGACGCGGCTTGGGCCATAGTGAGGGGGACGTTGTCCTGGAATTCGGAATAAGTATGAGATCAAGTAGCTAAATTTATGCATCAGTGATGATATATGATCACAAGTGCGGCCGTGGCCAAAAGCGGCCAAATCTCTTTTGCTCTGGAGACGGCCATGACGATTACACGGGCCTAAAGGTATCCTTCATCGTCCAAAGATTGCTAGCGCTAGCTCGCTAGATCCGCTAGGCTATTGTCGCAGGAAGCAGGCTCGGAATTGGATGCTGCTTGCCCTTACTCAAGAAAGATCTTTTTCGACAAACTGAGTAGCTGGATCGTTGAAATGACTTGGGGATCGTTGACCAAGATTCGCCATCTATCCTGGATCCTGGCGACATCCAAATGCACCGAGAAACACGACATTTTACAGAAAAATTCAACGGATGTACACCGTCAGCTAACCGACGTTTCCCTATTCGCCGCCATGTCGGGGATTCTTTCTGGAAGCAACCCGCCTCAGTTTTCCTATAAAATCAAGGGCTCGTATACTCCCCTTCATCACCAAACTACTCTTACTTCTGAATTCGCACCTTCACAACTCCTCTCGACATCCTGTTTTACAACCTCGCAATCACATCCGCGCTCTTGGCAGGGCAGCCTCACGACTGCACAGTCGACCCTCCAACTCTTCCGCCGCCGCCGCAACAGGCGATATTGGAACCTGTATTACCAACTGCATAATACCTGCCCTCAGTGATGACTTGTGGAAGGTTCGACCCTGTCCCTCTTCATTCGTTCCATCTCTCAAACCCGGTTTTTTCTCAGCGTCGATCTCAACTCGGCCTCTTTCAAGACTTGTGCATGCAGCTCGGGCGTGCAAGAGGCCACAACAAGTCTAATCTCCTGCTTTGAGAGAGTCAATTCCAGTTGCCCGATATTCTGACGCCGACCGCGGCGGGCACGCTCATAGCGGGTGCCTGCCAGAAAATGGGTAAGACTGTCCCAATGACGAGTGGTAGACTTGCTGATATGCTGCAGACATATCCACATCCGCATCCGTGAGCTCTTTGCTGAGTTTGCTCCCCCCCGGTGCCAGCCCCGTTGAGAACCCCGGGAGCTTTCCCTCCGGCTCCGGTACCTCGTAGAAGCAGAATTCTGCCATCGGACATGGCTTCTCTCGTCTCGGGGCAAATATCATGCTCATAGGTTGCTTGTTCGGAGCCTTGTAGGACATTTCTCGGTGGAGTAACCGATGTACTCTACATGTATCATAATTTAAATCCACTGTAATGTAACTTTGAAAATTCCCTACCTTCCGGACGCGTGCCACCCGTGACTTCATGTTTCTCGATTTCTTACCACCACTACCGCGCACGGCGCGTCCATTAATTCTTGGGATTGTCCTTGGAATTTCCCTCTCCATCTCCTCGTCTGCGGTTGTCCAGTACTTCCAGCGCCGACGCCGACGCATTGCCCTCTCGCAATCCCAGACTTCTGAGCTCGAAAGCCGACCGATTGAACTCCGCAGCGACGATGTATTGAACGGAATAGTAGGGCTCATTGGTGGGCGCAACGCCGCTTCATTGACGTCCTTCCTTACCCTCGTCTCAGGAAACACCCCGCTTGTCCGCATCCCTTCGCTCTCCGATGCGCTCCATGTGGAAATTCTCGCAAAGGCGGAGGCAAGGCGTTTTTCTTCCTCGCACTCATCTCATTCTTACTCTTTTCGCGCTGTACAGTTTCTGAATCCCGGAGGAAGCGTCAAGGACCGCGTCGCTGTGCGCAGTGCGTCTAATATGTATCCAACCGACGCGTTTGGATGAACTCTTGCCTCAGTGATCGACGATGCGGAGCGTCAAGGTTTTCTTCATCCGCACACAGGCTCCCGCATCTTTGAAGGAACTTCGGGGTCAACGGGCATCTCGCTTGCTATGGTCGCACACGCGAGAGGATACGATGCTAGTGAGCGAACATTCTATCGCAACCACAAGGTGTAATCAATTGGGCCAGCTATCATAACCCCTGACGACATGGCTGCTGAAAAACTGCACGCTCTCCGCTCACTGGGTGCGGATGTGGAACAGGTACGTCCGGCAAGCATCGTCGACAAGAAGCAGGTCCGTCTTTTCATCCCTCATCTTGTCCCCCTTACTGATCATCTCCGTAGTTCGTCGTAAGCCCATCCTACCCATTCACATCGCACCTGCTGAGATGCTCGCCCTGCATAGAATATCGCCAAACAACGTGCACTCGCGTTCTCTTCTGCCTCCTCCGAGTCTGTCGTCTCGGCTCTGGGAGACTCCATCGCGGTCCTGACGGACTCGGACGCGCGCGGCTTCTTCGCTGACCAGTTTGAGAACAAGAGCAACTACGATGCGCACTTCGACGGAACGGGCCCGGAGGTTTGGCGGCAGACAAACGGGAATGTGAAGGCGTTCGTGAGCGGGGCAGGTCAGTTAGCGTCTGATCCTTACCACGACACGCCTGCTCATCCTTTCCTCAATCAGGTACGGGCGGGACGATCGCAGGTGTGGGCCGCTTCCTCAAATCAATGGAGGAAGACGTAGTAATCTGCCTCGCCGACCCTGAGGGAAGCGGACTCTACAATAAGGTGCCTCCGCGTCTTTGCAAGGACTTGTCCGTCGGACATTTGACCCTCACGACCTAGGTCAAGCATGGCGTGATGTTCGACCACCGCGAGAAGGAGGGGACGAAGCGGCGGCACCAAGTCGATACGGTCGTCGAGGGAATGTGTGTCCGACGCTGCCCCAAAACCTCCGATGCTGATGTTACCCAGAGGAATCAACAGGCTGACGCAGAACATCGACTTGGCGCTGCCCATCATCGACGACGCCGTTCGGTGCGTCTTTCGCCGTGTGCCCGGCCTAGCGCCTGACGTCCTGCGTGCAGCGTTACCGACTCAGAGGCGGTGGCCATGGCTCGCTACCTGGTGAAGCACGACGGCCTCTTCGTCGGCTCTAGCAGCGCGTGCAACCTCGTTGCGTGCGTCCGGCTCGTGAAGAAGATGGGCTGGCACAGCGGGGAGCGGATCGTCACCGTTTTGTGTGTATCCTTCTGCTCTGTCTGTGGCCGGTATATCGTTTACGACCGACGCTCGTAGATGTGATTCCGGAGCGAGACATTACTCCAAAGTACGTGTGGCGCTCTTCCTCCTGGTCCGTACTGACGGTCATGTAGTTCTGGTGTGGCTGTTTCAACCTGGCCGTGCATCTGATCTTAAATGGATACAGGAACGACGAATATCTGCGCACGGCGGAGATTCCCATTGATCTCGGTCTCATCGAAGACATGCTTGCGAGCAAATCCTCGGCATAGCCCAGGTGCTTGCCTCACAGCAGCGTGAGCTATGACAACATCGATACCGGGGGCCCTCGTATGTTATTATCTCGGCTTCGGGTCTGCGCATACTCACTCGTCCGGTCTTTCGAGATAAGTACAAGGACGGATGACCTCGGACTTGGAGGGCGCGACGCAATCAGGTAGGCGATCTTGACATTCATCAAATGCAAGTCGCTCATCTTATCTCCCCAGTGGCGGGCACTAGATGCATGATTGCTCGGGACGTTCCAAGGTCGACAGATTTCTGAGTACTTCTGTACGCTGCTCTTGGATTCGCGCTGTGCTCGCCCACATGGAATCTTTGACGTTTTGACGACCGACGGCTACTTAATGATGCATGAGTTGAGCGCCTCGCGCCTGCGACTTCATCGCTGGAGACATATACGCGAAGCCTTCGCAGTTGAAGCTCAGCGATGCCTACCCGATCTCCAAGTGATGCCAGGGATACCTTCCAGCCGACCTGGACCTCTTTGGACCCACTTTCTTTGGGTAGAGATCCGGACTTCCGAGGACCTTCATTCTTGTACCCACCCCACTTACCCACCCACCAGAACGACTGAAATGGGGCTTTAGCCATCTGGGGCCGCCCCGTGGATGAAAAGAAAGAAATGGATGTGCATTCGGTTGATGTTCCTCGGGATTACAGCCTGTGCCCGGAACAACCTTGATTTCGTCTGGCCCAGTGGTCGCCTTCTACATCGCATCGGATGTTCTGGGTGTGGCGATTTTTACAAGTTGATGGTATTCATTGCTTGGTGATGTTTCTCCTGGTGGCTTCCGGGCTTTGAAAGTTACCTCTTTGCCGCGGCTTTTCCTTGACATTGCGATTTTTAGCCGCCGACGGTGTCATATGGTCGGTTTGTTTCTTCGCACCGGAACGGCGGAAGTCTTGGGAGCCTCCGTTGATTGTGAGCAAAATCATTTCTTCGCGCCGTCGATAAAGGTCCCTTCCGGAGGTATCGCTCCGTCTACGGTGAAGAAAAAAGCGGTGGAACATCATCAGACATCGCGTATAGAATTATATTCCCTCTGGCGGGATTTTGAAATTGTTCTTCCAACATCACATACTCGACAGATGCAGATGGCCGACCTCCGCGTACGTCTCTGGACCCACAACATGCCGGTATTACCAAATCCGCCGTGCTCCGTTAATTTCATCTCGCCGTAGACGCCCAGAAGAACAGATACGAGACTCACGTTTCTTTCGCAGCATTATTGAAAGGCGCTCAGATGTTATTTTGAGGCGTATTGTTACCGACCGCTTGCCAGTTCCGGAACTTTTGGCTCACGTCTTTGTTTGTCGGTCTCTGCGGCAGTTCGCCGTACTTCCGTCCCTTTGTGCTGTTCTTATGCGTTTGTTATTCTTCTACGGACTTTGACTGGAACGATGGCCCCACTCCCCTCCTTATCCACCATGGCCTCTCCCGAGGATGCCACGAGCCCGTCCACAACGACGGACGATGACAACGACATGAATATGAGGCCGTTAGCGATGGACAACTCGCTAATGGGGAAGCTGAACGAAGGCCGCTATTATATCAACAAGGCCGGGGAAGAGTTCCAGAAATGCGTCGGCCGTCTTGAGGAGAGCCAGATAGAGTCAATACGCCAAACGCATATCAGGTTAGATGCCGATTGTGGGGTCAGGTTTGTGGGCGGCCTCTAACGTGCTTAGTCCAGATTAACTGACCAGCTGCGGGAGGTCAAGTCAACACAGGGCTTTCCGCGCTGCGAGAATCCTAAAAATATCCACAAGGCTGGTCCCCTCTTGTCGAGCGCTTTATCCTATCCAACTCGTTTCTCCTCCAAGGCTCATCGGTTTGCGGACGAGGCGCGACATTTCCACAAGCACATCGTTATCATGTCGGTGAGTGCCAGTTTGTGATCAGCGGGGAATGCAGTCTAACCCACAGAGTTCAGGACAAGTCACGTCGAGCGAGGTTGACGTCCGAAACGGTGAGCAATCATCTTAGAGTATGCAGGCCCTATCTCTGACGAGACCACCGACTAGACGACCGCATTATGACGTCCAGAACCCAGGATCTTCGATGGACTTGCGTATAGAATACAGACGATTGCGCGTGGGTAGATGTCCTCCGGTAACGACATGCTCCTCCCCTTTGTACTACTCATTCCCCCCTCTGTAAATCCGGCGGAAACGGCCACAGCGGCCTTTACGTGCTCTGTAACGCGCTGTAAAATTGATATGGCCTCGTTGAGGTACAGTCCTGCGCATCACGAGGGCTCGTCACGGAAATCAAAGACACTGTCCACAACGTTTCTACAATTGACTCCAGCGTTGCCCAAACCGACTCGAATATCGCAATGTGCCGCAGCTGGTCACGATCTGGGCACGTTGTCGGATATTGGTGTTGCCGACGACGGCTCGACTCTCCTCGAGTCATTCGCTTTGAGGTGCGTTCCATCAACTAATAATGTATATCCTCGTTCATGGACAAAACGCTGCGCAGTGCGAGTCAACTGAGCCGTCGGCCCTAGCGCGTTCCCCAGCGTCATTGATCCTCATTGACCCGCTGAGGAAAACCTCCGAACATCTTCCACTGATCAAAATACAACTTATTCTTGCTTAACTTCCATTGAAGACGAGTTCCCTCGTTCCAGGGAAGACCTCGTCTACCGGTGGCCCGGTGCTAGGCAGCCATATTGCACCACTGGAGAAGAGCCGCCTTACCTTCCTCCAGTGATTGGTCCTGAAGGGCCAGAAACCGTCGCACCGCCCAACATGCCGTTTTGTCGTGTTCCCGGATTTATCGTTTTGGGCTGACATACGGTGGCGGGTGAGAAACAGAATGCGTTATCCGCGTTTTTTTCTCGAATTGCGGGGAAGATAAATTTCAAAATGACTTTGGGGACGAAAGCGCACTGACTGCTTGGACAGCGCTTCGTCGGGGAATAAAGGCTGGCTGCATTATGATGCATCGCGCGGACAGACATCCACCCAGCCGGGCCAGATAACCGCCCTTTGAGCTTTCCCAATTAGGCTGCCTCGTGTAACAATGGAGGTCCCAAATTAGGAAGTGTCGACGCGCCCCAGTCAGCGCGCCGTACGAATCAGTCCACACCCCTTAGGTGTGGCGTGGTACTATATATACGGTTCGTCGCGTCCTTCTTTCGAATACCATTCGCAAACTACACCGTACGCCCTCTATTTCTCGCTCGCTTCCAGTGTCTAACGCTCCAGCGGCGCAGATGCCATCCGACTCGTCGTCGCCAACAAAGAAATCGAGTTCGCGAACAAAGACGCGGGCGCAACCGGCGCAACCGACCCTGTCCCCCGCCGCACAGATTCGAATAGACTGGAATGCGATGACGACGGAGGACCAACGACAATGGATGGCGCGCGACGAGGCGAACCGGCGACTGTACGAGGCGTCGCGGATAGGCCCCGACCCGCGCCACAAGTTGTGATGTGAATATCGTTGTGAGCCCCCTACGACACGATATCCGCGAAGCAGCACGATAATGCTCCTAGTCCTATCAGATCGCACGGTCGCTTCGAATATTTATTCTTTGTGCGCTCTCGCCGGAGGATTAATTTGGGGTTACGTTCGACACTGGCGGGGGTGGTGTTGGTCCACGCTTTTCGACAGAAGAGAAAGTACAGCTTACAGACAATTGTAGTTTTAATTTTGGGGTAGAATTCGGGATTATGCTGGCGGAGGCGGTTTTGCACTTGGGATTCCATTCCCCCTGTCTTCGTCTTCCTCGTTGGACTCGCTCTGCTCCTCGAGCGCCGCTTGCGCTTCTGCTTCTGCCTGAGCAGCACTCGCAGCATTGATGATCGCCTCTTCGAGCAGCTTCGTCTGCTCGTCGGACAACCCGTATGTCGACAACGATGCAGCGCTCGTGGGAGGAGCGAGGGCCGGCGCGGATGAATCTGCGGGGACCACGGTATTCATGGCAGGAGCTTCGTTAGTCGTTCGGCCAGCCTGGGCTGCCTGGGCGCGCGCAATCACGCTCGCGAGTGTCGCCTGACCGTTGGTAGGGTCTGAAGAAGTTCCCTGCGCCTGCCCGGATGGTGCGCCTAGTGCGCGGGAAACGTGTGCCTGCAGCGGCGCATGCAGCTCCATGACGGTCGCCTGTATCCCTGAGATAACGGCGGCCTCGATCTCGCCGTCCTCCGGACCGTCGGGCGCAGCGGGGTCGCTGGTTCCACTAGGCGGCTTCATCTCGATGATCTGCCCCTTGGCGCACGCGGCGCTGGGCTGGCGGGCTTCGGTGGTGGATTGATGGCGCTTGATCGCGTCCCGGCGAGCAAAGACCTTGTCGCACCCGTCGCACTTCCACGACTGGAGGGGCTGCTCTCCGTTGTGCACGCGCTGGTGCGCGCGAAGACTATACAGACGGGCGAAAAATTTGCCGCATCCGGCGACGAGGCAGGGGTGGACGGCGGTGAGGGTGAGGCTGTTCTGGGACTCGGCGCTGGGCGCCTGGCCGATTTGGATTCCACTGAGGACCCCGAGGACCTGGATGAGGCCGCTGATCTCTTGCAGGGCATTCGCATTGGGTCCCCCTGCCCCGGACGAGCTGACGGCAAACAGAAAAACGCGTTGAAGCTGCAACTGGATCGAGGTGATGAGAGGGGGCGAAATGGTCTGCGAGGATGTGATGGTCTGTGAAATAACGCGGACGGCCTGCGCTACTTCCATGTAGAGGGGATGGTTTTCGGTATGGGCACGCTTCCCAGCGCGTTCATTTGAGTCCACCTCCTCCCGCTTTCGCTTGAGCTGAAGAGAAGAGGCGTCGGAATGGCGAAGGCTCCCAAACAAGAAATCCGATCTGGCCAGAGTAACGAGAAAGCGGCTGATGGGCATAGCAGCGCCCTTGGGGATTTTCCCGGAGTCGGCGATGTTGCGTAATATGTCCAGGAGACTGCCCCCCGCGAACTCGGCCATTTTTGAGGCCCCCAAAGTAGATTTAGCGAGGGCATCGTGCTGCAGGGAGGCCAGAATAGCGCGTACGGTCGACACAGCGGCTTGCTCCTTGGCATTCGATGGTATCTGGGTTGGTGCCGGTGCGACAGCAGGCTCAGCAGCTTTTACCTTGCTGATTTCGGCCCAGAGTTCCGTGTGGAGTCGAGCAGCAATTTCTTCTGCGGCAGCGTCCATGTCTTCTTCCTCCTCCTCCTCATACTCGCCATCCCAGTCACCGTCCTCCTCCCCCTCTATCGCGTCCCCGGCTTGAGCCGCAATTACGTCGGCCATGGTGGTGTAGGAAGTCGCGTTTATTTGTTCGTATTTTGCAGCAACATTTCTTTTTCGAAAATGCCGCTTGCCTTCCGAGTCATTGAGCTTATCTCTTGAACACTGCCATGTCCAAGACTGTCAAGGACCTCACGGCTGGAACGGCGGGGGGCATTGCCCAGGTATTGTCTCATTTTCCCGGGAAGCACACAACGCTGATTCGCCTTACAGGTGCTTGTGGGTCAACCGTTCGATATTGTCAAAGTTGTGGGTACATTTTTTCTCTGGGTCTGTCCCAGGATGAACTAGTATCAAAGCGAATGCAAACCGCTTCGAAAGGCACATATACGGGCATGATGCACTGTGCGACGGGTATCCTGAAAAACGAGGGGCCGCTCGCATTTTACAAGGTATCTATTGTCGGTCTTCTCGACTGCTAGGGAGACTATAATCGTGTTTCAGGGAACCCTTACTCCCCTGCTCGGCATTGGCGTGTGCGTTTCCATCCAGTTTGCCGTGCTGGAGAATGTGAAACGCCATTTTGCCGTCCGAAATCTTTCCAAGGGCACTAGTGGCGAGGGCGGTGCTACCCTGAGTGGTGACCAGCTCTTCACAGCAGGTGTCCTGGCGGGCGTTGCGAACGGGTTCGTCTCGGGGCCTGTGGAGCATATTCGTATTCGTGCGTGGATTGTCTGACTTGCCATGTAATTTTCTGACAAGAAAATCAGGTCTGCAAACACAGTCGTCCACGAAGCCAGAGTACAAGGGCCCCTTCGACGCGATCAAGAAGATATACTCCGCGCATGGTATCCCCGGTGTGTTCAAGGGCCAAGGCGTCACGCTTGTCCGCGAGGCCGCCGGCTACGGCGTGTACTTCCTCGCGTACGAGAAGCTCGTGCAGCGCGAGATGGCAAAAACGGGCATCAAGCGGGACGAACTCAGCCCCGTGAACGCGGTCTTGTACGGCGCGGCTGCCGGGTACGCTGTGAGTGCTTTTTGCCTCCCGCCTTGCATCCATGCTAAAAACAGTTGGGGTAGTTGTGGGCCGTGATATACCCCATAGACATGATAAAGTCGCGCATGCAGACGGACGGCTTCACCGCTGCGACGGGGCAGAAATACAAGTCGTCGATTGACTGTGTGCGCACGGTTTGGCGCGCAGAGGGCATCGCGGCGTTCACGCGCGGCCTCACGCCGACGTTGATTCGGTCCCCCTTTGCGAATGGAGCGACGTTCCTCGGGTTCGAGATGGCCAGCCGGTTGTTGAATTCGTGGTGATACTATCCCTAGATTTACTGCATAGAATGTTAATTATATATTACGGACTGGAGGAAACTGTAATAAGGTTTTTACCGCGGTCCAAGCGTGATCACGCGCGCATCCGGATGCAGAGAAACCTGCATCCGTCCGTGCTGTCGGCAAATGGGCCATGGCCATCTCCACCTTTCCTCCTTCCTACCACCATGTCGATACTCTCCTCTCAGTCGCCAAGTACCAGGTTCGTGAGGAAGCATCTGGACGCAACACGCTACGACGAATTCTGGTTCCATGACGGCTCGATAGTCCTCCTCGTCGGCTCGCTGATGTTTCGAGTGCACCAAACCGTCCTGTCGACCCATTCTGAAGTGTTTGCTGGCCTGTTTGTCGTCCCCCAGCCTCCGTCGGGCACCAAGGGCCAGGAAACGATCGAGGGCTGCCATGTCGTCCAGCTGCACGACGACCCCCTGGATCTCATAGACTTGCTCAAGGGGATCTACCATCCTTCGTGTGTGCCTTTTCCAACTTACATGCGCCTCTGACCGGGCGCTCGCTCAGCCACTTCGACAATCTGCCTGAAGAGCTCGGCGATTTACTAGCTTGGGTCTCTGGTATGCTGCGCCTCAGCACGAAATACATGGTCGTCTCTCTCCGCCAGCGCTGCGTAGCCATCCTGAAGGCCAAGTTCCCCGTCACCTTCGCAGACTACAACACGATGATCTCCAACCCGCAGCGCAAGCACTACAAGTCCGACGACATCATGCGCGCCGTGCTCCTCGCGCAGGAATGCGGCGTCCCGGAGATCCTCCCCTACGCATACTACTGCGTCACGCGCATCGGGTTGAGCCGCATTGTCCAGGACATGGCGACGGACATCTCGTGGCGGGACAAGGCGATCTGCCTCGTCGGCCGCGAGCGCCTGCGCTGGGCGGAGATGTCCCTCTCGCACTCGTTCCTCTTCGCGTTCCAGCCCGCGCCCGCGTGCCAGACGCCGCAGTGCGCCATCGCGCACGGGCCGCAGAAGGAGTGGCGCGTGCTCGAGGCCGCGCGCGCGCCGAACCCGCTGAAGCGCTTTGCGCGCTGGGAGGCGCTCAACGTGTGTGGGGAGTGCATCGCGCATGCACAGGCGCAGCACCAGGCGGGCCGCGAGGAGGTGTGGCAGCACTTGCCCGTCATCTTTGAGCTTTCAGCGTGGGATGAGCTCCATGCGACGGCGTAGGTAATGTTGGCGCGCTGATATCTGCCAGCCCGACCCTGACTTCCGGACAGTTTGTAGCTCATACGTATATGTCAAGCATCCGAGACCTCCGAGTCACTGCGTTATGGCTGGGCGATATGGCCCAAGCTGGTCATTGCTGTGCTGCAGGGCTCTGACAAAGGCTTCGATTTCTGGGCCAAAGGGGGAGACCAAATCAGAAACTCACCGATGCTGCCGGTCTTGTCCCCTTTTGTCTCCTGCACACCACATTAAGAAGAGGTCTCCATGGCTGGACAATATCCTTCCACACCTTCCCTCTTTTCTGTCCTCTTCATCTTCTACTTCGACCCTCATGTTCGCGTTCACCACCCTCGCCGCCGCCGCCGTTCTCTTTTCCGTCAACGTGGCCACCGCCCAAAACGGCGGGCTGTCTGCCCAGCAGCAGTGTCTGGCGACCTGCTCCGTCGCTGCCGTCAACGCCACCGACTGCAATGCGTGCGTTCTCGTTCTCTTTGTCGCATCAAACGGCTTGTATTTATTCACATGACGAAACAACAGGCAAGATACCGCGTGTCTCTGCGCGTCGTCCGCGTACGCGACCAACGTCACGCAGTGCGCGACGAGCACGTCGGCGTCGGGCTGCGGCGTCACGGCGGATGACGTCAAGGGGCTCCTGGCGCAGGGGTGCGCCGGTGTCGGTGTGTTGCGTTGTTTTCCCCCCATGGACGCCGGACTGATTTTCTGCAGCTTCGGCCAGTGGTTCCGGGTCCGGAATCGCAGCTTCGGGATCGCCCTCGAGCACTGCATCAGGGTCGAATGCGGCGTCTTCACAATCTGGGAAATCGAATTCCGCTGGATTCAGTGCGGCGAGCACCGGGGTCGCTGCTGTCTCGGCTTTTGGCCTCTTTGTCTTTGCGCTTCTGGTGTGAAGTTGCGGATATTTCTACGTATGTAGGACGCATCAGAACCGTCTATTGCGCATATATTTGTATCTAATTACAACTCGTTCTCGTGCTTTGCAGCGTGGTATTTATGCGTTTTTTTTTAAAAAAAAAATCAAATCCCTACCTCTCATGTACTTGTAGGGGGGGCGTATATTATACTCGCGTGGTCCACAACGAGTTTACGAAAGACAAACAAGTAGTATTATAAAGGGTGGTTATCCTCCTCTAACTGGGACAATCTATTTCAGTGTTGAGTGGATTGGTAGAACTCCCATCAGAGATCTTACTTCTTTGGTTTTTCTGCGCCGCAACTCGGCTTCTGCATGTAGCGTGGCGGGAAATGGGAGGCATCTCTCTCCCGACTCTGGAGGGCAGAGAAATGAAAGTAAAATTGTTCTACTATTTTTTTTGGAATGTTTCCACGAGAATAAAACAAACAGAACTTCGATGCCGATGATGCCGTGTTGTTAGCCGTCGAGTAAAATCAGACGGCTGGCAAACGTTGCACATACAGAATATTTCAAAATGAAAAAGCAGTTGCTCAAATGCCCCGTAGCATAATTTATGGTCGATAAAAAAATTGGATGATCCAGAGATCGAGCACCTCTTGGTTCATCCACCCTGACATGCAGACTTTGAAGTGGAACACCTCGCCGGAACGGCCGGCTGAAGCAAGATTTGATTGCGACGAAAAGATCTGAGAAAAGACGGATAATGGTGACATATTATTTTGCCGGTGCGGAAGGCGGATTCAAGAAAATATGCATTGTTTTATTTGCTATCCGAACGAGGATGTGATGGCGCTAAGTGTCGAGGCGCGTTGGGGAGGAGATCGGGGATCTCCCCAAAGACCGTGATGGTGCGGACACTGCGGAGCGGGCGATGAAACAGAGGAGGTGGGGGATGAGTTTTCTCAATGACGCTCCGCCCAGGCAGTGGAACTCTTCGCGGGCGTTGGGGTGAGCAGGGCAGTGGAGTATAGGTCCTCCCGCTGGCAGACGGGTCTCGGTTGAGGCGCTTATTGAGGATGGTGTCTGATGGTGTGCGTGGCGTTCTAGCCGTAAGCTCGAGGTATTTCACGGAGGGGAATGAGGAGGATTTCTGCCATTCTTTGTTTGAGCGGCTATAAGGGAGGATGTGAAGAACCTTCCTGCGCCGCTTTCTTTACCTCCTCGTCAGCCCGCTCATTTCCCGGGGTGCTTGCGTCGGACGGAGGCGGGCGTGACGGTGTATCAATGGTTGATGGCCGCGACTTTCCCGCTCCGCCCACAACAAGCCCAGCCCCAAGCTGATACCTATCCCCTCTCCTTCGTACACCGTGTGGTCCGTATCCGACTCATGCATTTCGCAACATCGTTACCATCTAATACACCTAACCTCTGTAATACTGGGCCTTCCTTTCCAAGACGTCGACATCGGCCTTCAATCGGGAACGCAAGTATTTCGGCTTCCACTGGATTCGGGGATGCGAGCACCGGGGTCACTACTGCTTCGAATGCTGGCCTCTTTGTCTTTGCGCTCTGGAGTCTGCGAAGATGCGGATACTTACACGGATACAATTCTAACCACTGGCACAGGTCTTTTTTTTTTTTTTTTTTGGAATCTGGCGTCCTGTTTAGACCTACAGCCCTCCTACAAGCAAAGTGCCGAAAACGCGATGGTTGCACGAGTGTAGGCGCTTATGTAATTTCTCTTTTATTTAATTTCCTGCTCATCGCCGTTGGGACCACCTCGCCGGATGTCAGATGCTTTCTCATGACCTCTCGCAAACGAGCCGACAAACTGAACTCGCGTCAAAGTACAAGTCCGCAAAACAAGAAAAGTTCAGGCGAATTCAACTTGAAGGTCGCCTTCAGATGGGACACTCCGTGGCGTGCAACGCCTGATAGGATGCCCCACTTAATCCCCTCGTCGATGGAGAAAATATCTCAACAGGCGCCTCCGCTGCTTTGGGAAACGATGCGCCGCTCCCAGTGGAGGGACCTGTGACAACTACTACGGCGCTGTCGGACCCCGAGACCTGGTGACTTTGTTGCCCGAGTCCCGGACGAGGCAAGCAGTCAGTTGGTCTGGGACGAGAGCCCGCCGAACGAGGGAGCCCAGAACTGCCGCCACCTTACCAAGAACCATCGCGGGCCGCTATCACATTGAAGGTCGCGGACGTTCTATCAGCTCGCCGTCCAGTGCTCATCGCGAGGACGAAAAGGAGAAAGAGGGGCCATCCGTCGGGGACCAACTAGCGACCCCATCTACCTCTTCCTCGTGCTGTCCGACGCGAGTGGACGCGGCCTTGCCCACCCAGGATCGTTCTTCAGGGGCATGCCATTGCTCTACGTCTTCGGCCCGGCGAGCGCGCGAGCCTCCCAGATATATCCCCTCTTTATTTTTCGGTGGTGCGAGAATCGAGTAGCGGTGCTCGACGCGCTGAAGCCGCCGCGCGTGGAAGAAGGGGCCACGCGACATTGAACACACGCAAATTCGGGGACGTCTAGACGCAGGGTGTCTGGATCGCCAGGGTCGACTTTCGTGATTCGCGATCGACAACTTACTTCCGATCTCCGACCTCGATTGGTACATAGGCTATAGCTCTATCCCTAGACGGTGACGAGTGCGTTCATCTTGCTTGCTCCCCCAGCTTTCGTCCGACCTGCACTCTCCGGCGTTGGCTGTTGGTCGATCTTCGTTCCGTTCGCGTCCCCACCGGAGAGCTCTTCTTACGGTAGAACGGTGGCTGTCGGGGGGTCAGAGGGGTCCGGCACCCGGACGGTCGAGTCGCTTCTCTTGGTCGGGGTTCCACCAGCGCCCCTGGAACCGCACCCGCCCTCGACTCCGTACCACCCCATCCTCCCCGTCCGCTAGGTCGTCCGGGCTCCGTTGTCCTCCTCGATCCACGCGCCGGACCCGTGGACTTTTGGGATGTGCGGTTCTGGAATCAGATAGGCGGGGCGCGGCGTGTAGACGACGGGTTTGGGTTACCTTGAGCCACCTCACTCGCCAACACCGCACCGCCCGGTCTACATCCCTGCTTTTGTCGCTCAAATTATTTTCGTGTCGTATACCAGCCTCGTATAATAATTTAATTCTACCCATTCCCACTCTCCTCGGCTCCCTACTCTGAGTTCGCGGATGAGAGAACGCCATCTTAAATTTACCGGGAGGTAACTTTTCGAATTGCGTTCGGACATCGGACCGAGCCCCGGTGGGCGCGTGTGGACTATTCAAGTCCCTGGCCAACCCTGCACCAACAACTCTCAGGAAAACCCCAGCGACGCCCTCGAATACTGCGAGCCTGGAAGCTCTCGGGTCCCGCGCCTCAGGCATCTCGCCAGATGGTGTCTACGATATTAATATTCCTGCGAGAATCAAATCTCCCTGGTGGATTTGGGGCCGGAATTTTTGGCAATAAAATGGGCCGCCCTTTCCCGCCGCCTCAAGAGTGTGTAGCACTGCGTGCCGCCCGTCTTGTTTTGCTTAAAGACCGGTGGTGGATGGAATGGGATGAACACCGTTTTGCCCCGGGTTGCTCACTCGATTACAGTTGAATACGTGCAGCCCGACTATTCGAATTCGAACGCCAGCCTTGACAATGACTGCACAATTGCCCGCCGTGCGTTCATCTGCTACAGACCTGATCCTCTTCCGACGCAGACTCAGTTGTCGATTATTGGGTGAATGCTGCGCGGGCAGTGTCCACCACATGCTCAAGGCCCGAAGCGTAACGCGACACAACAGGTTGGCCATGCAAGTGCAACAGGAATCTCACCATGCGGACACCGTGCTCATGTGGATCTTGGAGCTCGAGGCCACAAGCGAATGCCGGAGTTGAGAGCGGGTATGCGGTATGTGGTCTCTCGCATGCGTGCACGAGGCACACTCATATCAGCACAGAACCCGAGAAGATTCTGGGGACTACAACTGTCGGTACCAATCATCGTGTCCCGAACGATGAATGAAATCGAAATTGGCACAAGATTGGACACGGAGCGTAGCATGGCGTTGTTGCAGCCGAATCATAAATGGTGCTGGGCTCCACCCGAGGCGACTCACTCAGCACTGGTCCGTGATTCACTTACCTCCCTGTGGCAGTACTCACCAACATCCCTTGGAGATGTCGATACTTAACATGGGGGACCCGCCCTCCAGCGAAATGGACTGCGCTGATCAGAGCGGTCCAGGAAGTTGGATATCCAGCACGGCCTGGGGTGTGCCAGGAGTAGCAAGGTTGCCACCGGATATCCCCCCGAAAGAAGGATGTCGACGTACCTTCGACAGTGGTGACCCCGAGTGGTCTCTGAATGCCGTCAACCTAGCTCAGGTCTGGACCACGTCGTGGACGAGCCCCAACGAAGCCTGTGGCAAATCAAGACGCATTTGAGCCTTCGATCGGCACCGTTAGTTGGGGACATTCCACGCGACGGCCGGATGATAGCTGGAATGTGGACCGGGCGATGAGAGGACAGGAGCGCGACTGAAGAGGCAAGGAGCGGAGGATGCAGAACCGACTGCCAGTTGGTCGAGTGCAGCTCGGGCGAAAAAACATCCGACCGTCCCAAACCTCGAAACTTATCGGAACGACGACGCCCGGGTATGCTGGGCTGGCAAGATCGACTTCGAACGGAAGGAGAAGGTCAATCGAGGGGCTTCCAGCTCTAGAGGTTTGTTGCCCGTGTTGCCAGTCTCGAGCCGTCTGACCTCAAGATCATATCTAGTTCGCATATAGCTTGGAGCAACACACTCGAACGATAAGAAAGACCGCCTACCCCGGTGCCACTTACCCATTTGAAACCCCCGCGACCACCAATTCAGAAAGGAGCATCGGAGGAACCAGCTGAGAGTGCGCAAAAAGATGGCACGGAGTACGTCAATGTCGCCGCACAGTGGTCGTCGCACTCAACTGGGGCGTTTGCAGTCGACTCGGGGTGGCACAAGAGCCGCCCCTATCATCAGATCAGAAACCAAGGACACGAGGAGGTCGACGGGCTCGAGAGGTGCAAGGAAGGCCCATCGGCGATGCTAATGCTGGAGGAAAATCGTGGTCTCGAGCTCGTAAACAGGACATACCTTCCAACCCCACTGTCTCCATCTCCCAGTTTCTTCACGAGCTCCACTACCACCGATAACGATATCTGGCCAAGTTGGAGAAGAGTATGGACGGAAAGAGAAGACGTACAAGGAGATGTCCAGGGACGAACGAAGAGAGGCGTCGCGGAAGGCGGAAAGCTAAACTTGAAACATGTGATCATTGGATCTCTTGTCTCTCGCCGCGATCATCTTCAAGGGGTCAAAGGACAAATCTCCTCGACTACGGGTCCAGCGGCCGAGCTGTCTCCACGCATCGATCCCCGTGGAGCCAGTAATTCGGAAAAGAGGGAGGAAGGGCTTCAAGCCCAGCGGTGGCTCAAACTTTATAATAGCTCGAGTTTCACCATTCCACGCGTTTCTCGCGAAGATTGATATTCTGGCTCGGGCCGCATCATGAACGGTGGAGGATAAAGAAACTCCGTCATGTCATCGATACTCAAATTCGCAATCAAGCCGCTTCCGCACCGTCCTCAAGACCCTCTGTAAAACTAGCCGACGAGATCTTGCATCTAGTTTTCAGTCGCTACGATCTGTTCGGCGCGAATTCCTAGCTCTATCCCAGCCCGCCTCCCGCTCTCCCCCTCACCATTGCATTTCGTCGCCTCTGGACGTCTTGGCACGACGATTTCCATACTCTTCAACCTCTGCGAGCCCATACCGTTGCTCTCCGACCTTTGCGCCATGCCGATGTAGCAGCTCTGCTCGTTGTCAACCATGTGCCTGCCGCCCGCGGGTAGTGGATGCGCAGAAGGAGCATAAGTAGAATCTTCTATGCTCCTTTACGGACATTGACAGTCTCGCGTCGAGCGTCCGGTTTGAGCCCTGGCTCGAAGTGGTTTTCTGCAGGTGGAAGCATCTCTTCGCGGCACGGCAAGCCCTTGCGCCCGGTTCTGCGCTCTCCGGCCTTCCGGCCAGTGCATCTACATGGACGGCCGGACGCGCTGTACTACCGCGCGCTGCTGCGATGTCATCCTTGCAACATCCGCGTTGAGGCGAACTTGCGCCGCGGCAGCGCGCGATTTTGCGGAATACGTGCTCGTTCAGCCCGACGGGCACGAGGTCGAGCGATACGATACGGTGGCGAGGAGCGGGTTCCTGTTGATCGTACCGGCGAACTCGGCGCCGCCGGGGTGGTAGAACTCGTTCTTATCTTAGGGCCGCCTGCTCGGCAACACTACTGCTATCTGACATCGACCACTCGACAATTTCAATGCGGTCGCGACTTCTTGTGACCCCATGTCGGTCTCTCCAACGTATGCAGGCTTGGAGCACCGTGGAAGGCTGCGCGAGCTCATCGATTCCGACTCCCCAAATTACTTTTTGCGCAACTCGGATCGCACCGCCCTAAAGATCAGCGCATGGATTCTACGTCGGCCCCTACTCCATCCGGTCCCAGCTTTGTCGTGGACGTGTTCGTCAACTTCCAGATTATAATCCCCGGGACGATTGCTATCCTCGTCTCCCCTATTGTCTTGTTCCAATTCTGCTATAGGACACATGGTCTCTGTACACCAGAGCCTTGTTCTTCAGCGCAAGCCCCGGTTTTCTTCCGTGGCGATTTCCGTCAAATTTCATGGCAAATTCAAACTGACGCCAATCGCCAGCGACCCGCACTGGATCGCCTCAAAGTGCGACCCATTCTCACATCTCCGAGTCAGCGTCTGACTCAAGGTCGCCGCTGCCACGGATCCAGAGGCTCTTGTTCGATATCTGAATACCACTCCATGTCACTTGTCACCGATTCAGTTGCTAGAGCACGAGGCACGGACTCGACTGTCAATAGTACAAGGGCTATGTTCATTGTTCGCTGTCGTCAAACCCCGAGGTCCGCGCCGCTTTGCCATCAACATAACGGCTTTACCTTTTTGGGAACCATGTCCTTGTTTGTGGAAGTAAAGTCCTGTAAAGTCGCCACTGTCTGTTTGTACACACCGTTGGTTCTCTAACCGTTCCTTAAGAAGAATCAGGAGATTCTGATAGAACCACCCGGGGATGCGACAATACCGTGGATACGGCTTGGCCGACGCTGCGAGCCATTATCCTCGGGCCTTATCCAATACTCATCCGGAACTGTCGAACGTACCGGATGTTCCCTTTCAGCTCGATTAGCAAATTACTCTTCATTGTCGTCAGGCTGTTAGATACATATTCCTTGATCGTGGACCCACAAAATCTTCGTTTCACCTGTATCAGCGCCGAATTTTGGGAGGCTGAAGACGTGCGCGTTCTCTGTCCTATATAGACTTTGTTCCCGCCCGGAGGCTCTTCACAGCATTCGTTGTATCCAACACAATGTCTCTTCATCCCCTCAGACATATATTATGGCCGCGGACTCGGTGGGCAGTTCTTATTATTTGAAGATCGTTCATCAGTTCCCAATTAAACGGTGGTCCATCCACTACCGTAAATAATAACATAGCCAGATATTGAACGATCTACACTCGGTCCTGCCAATTCGTACCCAAAAGAATCATGAACGTAAGTCACTGTGGACCACGACGAAGACGAGGCAACCATGGGTTAATTTCCGGATTGCTGGGCATTGGGCGTATTATGGGCTTTCCCTCTTTCCAGTCATGCATGCTTTCACTATCTTCCTCGTCGATCTCATAAGCTGGCATGGGCGGGAGACCAGTTTCGACAACGGTCCTGGATGACCCGGGGCCCGAATCGCACTGCGAATCGAATCGGGCGGCAGGGGCGTGGACTGTGGACTCATTAGCGCCAACAAGAGTGACCGAATCTTCGGACGTGCCTCGTAGATGATTTGCGACATGGGGTATCTCTGTCCAGGACGTACCACAGCTCTTCCATCCGCAACATCTTGTTTTTTTGGTACTAGCGGGTGTATGTTCGTGGAATAGGTGGGTGTATAGAGCTTCGGTATCCGGGAAGTTTTGTGTACAGTTATGCCATCGGCATATGACGAGTTCAGAGCCCACGTAGTTCGATGGATTCACACCCATCGCACCCGATTCTTCAATATATCTTTAGCTCAAATTACTTGGATGGAAGATTTCACGACATACCTATTCGATTCAACGTTTGGTACGGCAGTGATGCCCTGGCAGCTGGGTCTTCACTTGCTATATCCCGAATAGCCCCTGCTAAGCGGGCCAAGACCACGCGGGGTTCCTTTCTCACCGGCTCATCGGGCAGATATGCCTCGACGCATTGCCTTCTGGCCGCTTGTGAGCTGCTCTGGAACGATAGATTACTGACTGCGAAAATGTGGGTAGAACCAGACCTACCCTCGTCGAGGCGAGAAGCCTCGCGCTGTCAACTTCAATGTCCCTAGCGAGCTTGATATTTCGAGGATCGAGATTCTTGGGAAAATGTTTTATATTTTGTGCCCCCAGGTATGCGTCAAGGACCCTGAAAAAAGTGTCAGTGATTTGCGACGGATTACGAACTAGGAGGAAGCATACCGGTCATACCATTGCTTTATCCATCTGACGTCGGTTTCCGGTATGACGCTTTTGTCCCTGTCGAGGATAGTAATGCACTCCGACATGTTGCGGAACGCGTTTTGTAATTTTGTGCCCACATGGAGCTGTTGCTTAAAGAATTTGCTACCATCGCGGATGACACTGACTCCCTCTATAGCGGCGCTAGCAATTTCGGCCATCGTGATATGGATTCGAGCAAGTTACACCAGAGGATAGAATTCGCGGGTCGAAGGCAATGAGAGGGCGAAGGTCTTTATTGAAGGGTCGACGTCAAGCTATCAGTATTTATATCAATTTTCCAGCCCGTGCAGCTAGAACAAGGGCATTGTCAGCTTGGGATTATACAGTGGACGGCATTCACTGCCTGGCAACTGTCAGAAACGATTCAACAAGCTTGAGATCACCCAATTCGGAAACGTTGTGGCCTCATGGAGTACCCAATTTTTGTTAGTTCACGGCCCCGATCTGATCTTGAGCGGCATTAGAGTCGTACGCCGTTGTGCCCTATGGAAAATTTGCTTGGTTCTTGATGTCACTGTCACACACTGGGACCCACAGTGTGACCATACTTTGCTCGGACCATCACCATGGCGGATGGCCCCGCCGCGGCGCCAAAGTCCTATCGACATTTGCTCATGGATCCCACAGAGTCATTTTGGCATGATCACTACGACTGGTTGAAGGAACGTGGTTACCTCCTCCGCCAGAGGTACCAACCGGATTGGGTTCCGTCCTGGCTGAACTTCAAGAACAACCGAGACAAACACTTTCAGGAAGATTTCCAAATGAACATGGTGTGTTGTTTCCGGTCTCTGGTTTTGCCAAGTTTCACCTCGAGCAAGGCGATAAAAGTGATGGACGCGACACGCATTTCGGATGGTTCATTTGTATCGCTGAAACCAATTGATATAACAATTCATCCGGACGAAATTTCTATTGGCTTGTGGTTCTCGCAAGAGCCCCAAGCATCTGACCCTTCCAACCATTGTGTCCCGATTTTTGAGGTTCTGGACGTTCCTGATGATCCCAACACGCGGATTATCGTCATGCCCTTGCTCAGTCGTTACGATAAGCCTCGTTTCGATACTACTGGAGAGGTTGTTGAATTTTTCAGACAGATATTTCGGGTGAGTAGTTTTTCTCAGCTCATTTAACGGTACTTACGAATTGAATGCATTCGTCAGGGCCTGCAATACATGCACAAAAATAATGTCGCACACCGGTTGGACTTTTTTCGCGTCAGCTGCTCAGATCTGACTCTGAATGTTAGCGACTGCAATGCAAACAACATCATGGTGGATGCAATACCGCTCTACCCGAGGCCTTACCATCCTGTGCGACAAGAGCAGCGGCGGGATTACAAGGGAAGAGCGTCGTATATAACGCGTACTCGGCACCCAGTGAAATATTACTTGATCGACTTCGGCATTTCACGAAAATATCCTCCCGACGTTCGTGCCCCATCAGAGCCCATCATCGTTGGTGGCGATAAATCGGCCCCAGAATTTCAGGTAACACCGACTGGGGAACTGCCCATAGAATGTGATCCCTTCCCGACGGATGTATATTATATTGGAAACCTCATGCGAAGGGATTTTGTAGAGGTGCGTGTTGGCTTCATTTGCCTTGCACCTTACTCAACGATCGTGGTAAGGGAGGCGGGTTTGTCAAGAGAAAACTTGGCTTCGAGTTCCTGCGGCCTTTGATGGCTGACATGGTCCAAGACGATCCTACACGGCGACCGACAATGGATGAAGTTGTTCAGCGTTTTGAAAAAATCATCTGCGGACTGAACCAACGGAAGCTACGATCACGAGTAGTCAAAGTGCAGGATGGCTTGAATTACTATTATGCTGTTACGCATTGGTTCAGGAAACTCTTCCTCATTATCCGGCGGTATCCAGCTATCCCTTCTCCCTAACCTATCACACTTGTCTGTAGTTCCGAATATACCACACTATTATAATTAGACACCATTGTTTTTCCCAATGGGACTGCTGTAATTCTTCCCGACCATTTTTACTGCCATACGCTCAGCTCCACTGGCAAGCCCTCTTTCGTTTTTTCATGTTTCCAGGGCAATATCTGCCGGATTCAGAATTCTGCTGACGTCGGGGTGGGAGATATATGGAATTCTGTCGTCCTTGTTTACTACGCAGAACAATGAAACTGCTACAAAATCGTTGCCATGAGCAATTGCTCTTTGTTCCACATGCGCCTCGCGTCAAACACCCTTCGTGATCTATTCTGATAGTACACTAGGAAGAGTTCGAAGATTTTGGACAGCGACGCGAGAGACAACGGATGCAGAGATACGGCCACCCAACATTCCTTGACCATTGGTACAGACAAGAAAGCAGTGTGAAGAAAGCGCTGAAAAATCTCTGGAGCGAACAATCCAAGGAATGATATTCGGACCGAGAAGTACAATGTAAAGGAACCTTAAACGCCCAACGCAATATTGAATTACTAGTACATATAGAGACAAGGTTCGAGGGTATCGTCGACCTATTTGATTATCGGCGTCAGACAACCATTTGACCTAAAAGCTCAGGGTTGTGGTCGGAATTTGACCGGAATGCCCCAATGAATTGTAAGACTCAGTAGCAGCGATTCACAGCAAGTAGTAGCCTACATCCTCACCATCTCATCTAATGATGTGCAAGAGCCTAGCACGTCGGACTTGCTTGGTCCCGGAATCGTAGTGTCTTGCCTCCGCCATTTCATCAATTAGATTTGCTGTGCGAAGGAGATCGCTGTACTCGTCGAAGCCATCATCAAGATAAGAAGTCAAATGGCCTCTGGCAGCCAAGTCTCCAAAAAACAGGTGGTGGCCATGGAATACCTTGAATAGCCTTGAATCCAGGCAGTAACAACAGTACAGCGGCGACTCGGAGGACGAGAATCTTGATTTTGACATGCTACGCGTCCATTGATTCTATCGGATGGAGAGACCGATGCGATTAAGAGGTAGGGCGGCGGCAGTCGGGTGATGACGGGCGTGCGTGGGATCTTCTCCGGGTTTGATCCGCAGCTCGTCTGTGATGCACACATTGTCCTCGCCGTCGAATCTGCCGAAGCAAGAAGCGAAGAGCGAGGCTCAGTCCCTCCTCATAATAGCCCCTTCGAACGAATGTAGCCTGGCCCTCTGATAATTTTCCCCAGAAAGTTCTAGGACCTGATTCCTGAACTTGAAGCTGCAGTCCGAGTCGGCACATCGTATTGTCTGTCCCATGTGCAACGACGCGTTGTCCGCATTCGGTGCCTTCCTGAGGAGTGTCTGGCTGCCCCCGATGGCGTATCTGCTTATCTCGTGCCGGGAGCGCCGTCTCCGCTTTCTACTGTATTGGGTCTCTCTTTCGCTCAATGGTCATCGATGCCTGGACTCGCGTTTCATCGTGAACGTTAAAGTCTGGCGCTGGGCGACCTTCGTGGATCTGTCAACTTCTCCCCGTGGT
Organism: Mycena maculata; assembly: GCA_029448575.1. Lineage (NCBI taxonomy): Eukaryota > Fungi > Basidiomycota > Agaricomycetes > Agaricales > Mycenaceae > Mycena > Mycena maculata. Next base: position 860,796 of record JARJLG010000003.1, read on the forward strand.
TGTACCTCTCGCGTCTTTCCGCCCACCGATCGAGCACACACGTCACCCCCACTATCATGACCCATCTCGGAGGAGCTTGGTTACAATAAGTTGTTGGTCTTCAAGGAAGTTCTGGATTTGAGCTGCGCCGCGTCTACAGTGCGCGCGAGGCTTGGAGGGAGGTGGCGTGCTGGCTCTCCACCTCTCCTCCTTCGTTCCCATGCGCCCCACATCCATTCCTCCCCCTCACATGCGCCTCTCCTCCAGTATCGATTCACTTTGTGCAGGTGCGCGCGCGACACTCCCCACTTCAAGGATGCTGCGCGAACCCCTCCCTGGTCCGGGCGAGCAACAGTTGGGGCATGGAGCGTCGGTTGGATGGGATATACGCGAACGTTCTATTCGAGTCACCTTCTGCCCATCATCGCCAGGAAGACATTCGCCACCGACAACTTCCTCATCCCCGACCTCGACTGGTCCCCAATGTGCTCCATCCCACGTTGGTGTTGGACGTTGGCATGCACGTTCAGCTTGCTTGTTTCCCCTCTGACCTCCACCTCCAACGTTGGAATCCATTGGACTGTTAGCTGATCCTCATCTTTCGAAACGGGCTGTCGGGAGGGTCAGACTCGGAGGGGTCCAGCGCCCGAACGACGGCATTGAGTCACTTCTCTTGCCTTCGGTCCCACCGGTTCCAAGGAGACCACGCCCTCCCCTGATTCCATGCCATCTCAGCACCTCCAGCACCACGTCGGTCGTGATTGACCAGCGACCCTCTGTGTCGATTCGTGCGGCTGGCCCATGTGGGTGGCAGCTGCTTGTAGTGTTTGCGGTTATACGGGGGCCCCACAAATAGACGACGGTTTTGGTTTACCTTGGGTCCCACCTCGCTAATACCACACCGCCCGGCAGCTACATCCCTACTCATAGTCACTCAAATTATTTTTTGTCGTATACCAAGTCACCCTTTCGGAATCCGCATAATTTAATTCTGCCTATTCCCACTCTCCTCGTCTCTCTAGGATTTGTGTGAGTTATCGGATGAAAGAAATAGTCCTAAAATTCACCGAGGTAACTCTTTTTCGGTTCGGACATCGGACCGAGCCCCGGTGGGCGCGTGTGGACTCTTTTTTTTTTTTTTTTTTTTTTTTTTTTTTGAGGAGCGTTATATAGCAGAGGGTAAGAGAGAGTTGGGAACGCGCTGCCGCTCTCACCCCGTCCCCTCCGGTAAGCCCTGAGGCGACCTACCGGAGCTTTCGGGCCGACATAGTCGGTCACCCCCCGCCCGCTGGATGGAGGCCGTGGACTTGGAACCGGGCCAGACAATAATGGTACAATCCTCTCGAGGAAATGCGTCTGCCGCATTCGTGCCTACAGCACGATATGTGGGGCTTCGGCATAACCGTAAACTCGGGTTTCCCGGTGACCGAAGTCACCGTTCCACCTTCATCGTTCACAGCTACCCGACACCCACTAAAACCCCGACTGTCTTAGGCCAATCCTTGGCCAAGGCATGTTCATCCTTAAGAGTTTTTTTCCAAGTCCTCTTCACTAATGAGATTTTCAGAGCCTTCTTCTCGTACTTAAACTTGTCTGTCATAGCACAATCAATCGCCAATCTGTTATTGATTGTCTTGATCCAGCGATTCTGGATTTTGGTCAGAGGTGCAGGGCCCGTCTGTTGGATCCTGCGCTCATTTCGTAGGCGCCAGATGAGGTGGGCTGATTCCGTGATTAGTATCTTGTGCAGGCGCGTCGTTCCGGGGTCGCCGTGCTTTGTTACGCCTCCCGCCATGATCTGGCCAATCGTGGGTCTTAGTTCCTTCCCAGTCTTCAACTTCCAGAGTTCGGATGCAAGGTCCCAAACTTCCTTCTGACCAGGTTCCTCACATTTGGTCAATATGTGTTCCATTGACTCGTGCACTCCACACCGTGGACACTGGCCTCGCTGCTGGTAGTTGGGTATGTGGTCCCAGTATTTCCCAACTTTGTATCCACCGTGGACCAGCATCCACATGAAAAAACGGATGCTTCGGGATATCTCCTTGTCAAACGTTGATCTCCAGATCTTGCGTGCTGGAGGAAGGTTACCGTTCCCATCCGCAGCAGCAGCCAAGGCGTAGGCCATATTTTCGGCTGTGGCCCTTCGGTCTAGGAGCTCCCGACACGATTCTTTTTCCATCTTAAGTTTACGGATGATTTTATAGGCAAGGGATTGTGTCATTGCTTTCAGTTTGGCTCCAGGGAGGATGAGGGAGATATAGGCCTCTGTGTTTATCTCATCCTCATTGGGTTTACGACTCCCCTCACTTGCAAGCACATCAGCTGCTTCATTCCCCGTATTGCCGGAGTGTCCTTTGACCCAGCAAATCTCTGTTTTGGCTCGTCTTTCTCGTATCTTCGCAACTGTCAGCTCAAAAAGGTCCCCGTTTGAGACCGTGTAAAAGCCTTCATCCTGCCACTTTTTCAGGTTTCTGGTCAGTCCATTCATTGCATATTTCGAGTCTGTGTTAATCTTTAGCGGTGCATCTAGAGGGGCGGTTTCAACGGCTTCCTTGATAGCTACAACTTCCCCGACTTGGTTTGATGGGCCTAACTCAGTTGGGATCCGTATGGCCTTGTTCCTCGGGTCATCATTACCAAAATAGACGCCCGCGCCAGCCTTTACATTACCGGTTGCATTGTCGATGGCAGAGCCATCAGTGTATACCTCAATTCCGGGTGCGGGGTTGTTGGTAAATTTTGTGTACGGGGCTGTATGGGCCGAGTTTGAGTGGTCCTGAGTGAAAATTCGGAATGTATCTGCCAACGTTCCATCCATGGTGATCCTTGCATCAAATTCTGCTATGTTCGGGTCGTCTGGGTGCCTCGGGATCTGGTACTCTTCATAGTCTTCGGGTTGCATGACTCGTGGGTCCCACTTGTTCTCAAGGGAGTTGAGTAACTCCTGTGCCTTGAGGTAACATTTATTTGGGTGGTGGCAGCCTGTGATCGCCCGTGTCACTTGGCATGATGCACATTTGCAATCTGCCCGGTTTGTATGTCTCGGCGTGCCGATTTTCCGTGCTAGCGCCGTCGTATCTTTGACCCAGCGGATTCTATGTTTCTCTTTCAGGCATTTCACAACGTGCTTGTTTGCATTGAAGAGCGTTTTATCCCCACCGGAGAATCGGTGGTACCAGATTGGCATATCATCCTGGAGTTTGCGGGATACTGCTATGGCTTCCATAGTGACACCATATTTGCATCCTACCTTCATCATGTTGGCGAGATCCTTGCTCTTCAGGTCCTCCGCGGATTGGTATGGTGCCCAAGACTGGAGGTACGCGTTGATTCTCATTGCTTCATCAACGTTCAAGTCTGCTCCGACTACCTTCTTTGCCAAGATTTCATCTGCAACAAAGCACCACAGCGGGCGGTCAGGCCCGAAGCTCAAGTATGTCTTGTGCCACGTAATTGCAATTGCCTCATTGCGGGCGATAATATCAAGGAGGTTCTTCCCCCCTACATCAGACGGTGCATATATGGTTTCCTTGTTAATTCGGACTTGTGATTTCTCAGCCCACAGGAAACTCCGGACTCGTCGTTCTAGTCTCTCCTCAATTTCGGTGGGCATCCCTTGCACTTTTGCCATATATTGGGTCATACCGCCAACTACCATCATGACTATGAGGCGGCGCCCCTCCATCGACGGGTGGCCCATTTCCCAGTTGTCAAGTGCTGCATCAATCTTTTCTAGTGTGCGTGACCATGTTTCTACTTGTTCCACTCCATTTCCGACCCAGGCTCCCAGTGTGCGGATCGGCTCTCCTTCAGCGGCTATTTTAATATGGTTTGGGATGGCAGTTCCTTGTAGGCCATTCACGAAGCGTGTTGCCCGTACCCGGTCTCGATGCTCAATCCGGCCAATTGGTATCATTTCAGTTTTCCCAATGTTGAATTTAGCTCCTGCTGCCAAGCACCACTCATCTAGGATCTTCAAAAGGTCACCAAAGTCGTCGCTTGCATCTAAGTACACCAGTGTGTCATCTGCAAACAGGGTAGTTATCAGTCTTTCCTGCTTTCCTTTGATTTTGAAACCAGTCAGGTGTGATTGGCGCAGGGACTCAGCCAGTGGCTCTATGGCAAGGTTGAACAAAAGGCAGGATAGGGGGTCGCCCTGGCGTACACCCCGTGTAACCCGGAAGGGGTGGGCACTAAATTCACCGTTTACTACAACATGCGTGTAGGCGTCGCTGTATAACGACTTGACCGTATTAATGAACTCACTTGGAATTCCGTATCTTGCCAGCGCACGCCACAAGTAGTCATGTTCAATTTTATCGTAGGCCTTCTCCTGGTCTAGGGCAACAATGACTCCATCTTTATCCACACTTGCCTCAGCAAGTTCTATGACTCTCTTGGTTAACCAGATTTGGTCGCTGATCTGGCGGCCCGGCATGAATCCGGCCTGGTTTGGGTGTATGAGATCCGGGGCGACTCCTACCAGTTTAAGAGTGAGTGCCTTGGTAAAAATCTTGTAGTCCGTATTCAGTAACGAAATGGGTCGGTAGTTCGCTATGTTTGACTTATCATTCTTCTTATACAGTGGGCACATCCAACTCTCAGAGAAGTGTGTGCCTTTTACCATGCCATGGGTCTCAATGTCATTATATACCCTTCGAAGGGCATCGAGGACGTTGAATGCGGGCCGGTCCGTTGCTTTGAAACTTTCGTACCTCTGATCCAATATCTTCCAGACTTCATAGGTGACTCCATCAAGACCTGGTGCCTTGTGGTTGGCCGATTTCCGTAGGGCCTCGCGGACATCCTCCAGCGTAAGCTGTGTCCGGAGCGTTTCGTCCTGGTCACGGGTTGTCTTCGTAGTTATTCGGCCGAGTACTGTCGTGATTTTTTCTTCCCTGACGTGTCTGGGGGTTCGTGTTCGGTCTGACTGGATTTTGTTGTGGTAGTCACATGCCATGGAGGCCATCTTCCTTGAGTCGGTTTCATACTGGGGCGGTTCTTCTGGGTTTGTGTTCTTGCGCAGCCTTTGGATGACATCTCGGGGTTTGTGGGGCTTATTTATCTTTGTCCAATACCCACCGATGACTTCGCCTTCCATTCGGTTCCGGATCTGGGCTGCTAGCCGTGAGCTTCGGTGCTTTTTTTGTTCCAGCTTTGTTAATTTTTCCTGTAGGACTGCACCTGAGAGTGACTTTTCGTCCTCCGTAAGGTCGCCGTCTGCCATGATTACATCCATCTGGTTCTTCAACTCAGCAATTTCCTCCATGATCCTGGGCACCACAATTTTCGCCCTTTCTCTTGCTTTAGCACAGATCCTGGCTTTGAACTCGGCCCACAATGTCTGCGCATTATGGTTTGGGTTCCATTGGCCGTCCTTTTCGCTTTGTATTAGCGCTTCCAGTTTTTCCTGGAGCTTCAGCCCCTCTTCATAGATGAACTTCGCAAGTATCTTGTCACGTATAATATGGGCCGGCCAAACCCATCGGCCATGTCCAATGGTTGGTGCATCCTCCGTGGTTAGACGCATGGTGACCATTCGGTGGTCAGTCTCAATGCCTACGGCATGCATTTCCCACTCAAAGGAGTCTTCGAAAATGTCACGTCTGATATATAATCTATCAATGCGTGATTGCGCCCCTCCGAGCGCTGCTGGCTGTAGAAAGGTGTATGCGCATGTTGTGGGGTACGTTTCACGCCATCCGTCTACAAGGCCAAGATATCTTTTCAGGTCCTCAAATGCCTCCGTTGTGCTGTTACTGTCTGGGTGTGAGGGCAGTCGATCTATTGCATCCTCCACAAAGTTTGTGTCGCCGCCGAGGACATCGGGTCTTCGGACTCCAGGATTGGCTACATACCAATCCTTAATTCGCTTCCAGAACGCCGCATTTAGATACGGGCGGTTCGGTGCGTAGACTCCCAGAACGGATAGCCGGGAACCATCTACGTTCTTCATTTCAAGGATCATTGCCCTGCCTGGTACAATTTCCTTCGTGGTTATGTTTTCCGTCTCGACTACGTTCTTGTTCAGAACGAAAGCTAGCCCCGCTCTCGCGGCGGGTGCCTCCTCATCGGGTGTGAACTCAAGCCGTACTGCTCGGCCGAAAAGGTTGTTGATGTCAGCCTTGTGGCTATCATCTAGGTGCGCCTCTCCTACTATCAGCACTCCAATCTTTTGTTCACGTATAATTTGCCAGATGTTATACCATTTGTTATCATCATGCCGTGCGTCCGGGTTTCCCCTTCCTCGTATATTGAGTGCCGCCGTTTTAATGGATGCTTTCATGTTTTTTCGCCCTGTGTTGCGATTTGTTCTCGGTGGTGCCGGGCCTGGGTAGACTCGGGCAAGTGGATTGCTCCCCGGTGCTGGTACCGGCGCTGATGCGATGTGTTGTCTTTGGCGAGCACGCCGCGGGGGGGTGGGGGGGGGGGCTGGCGTTTGGATTCATTATCGGGGCTGTGTTTGGCCGCGGTGCCGTACTGGGCATGGGTTGTAGGAACGGACTACCATTGTTATCAAGGTCTGTGCCTCTATTGGGGGTGTGTACCCGTATCTGGCCTTCTCTGGCCGGACGCTCGGAGTGTAGAGCGTCGACGCCTGCAGCGTCTCCCCCTTCAGGGGTTGGGGGCTGCTGATTCTCAGCCCCCCGCGCGTGTGTGTGCGCGTTAGCACTGTGTGTAGTGCCCCCCGGTGCGCGCGTTGCGCCCGGAGTTGCCTCGAGCCGCCCTTCATCGGCTTGCCGGGATGGTCTTCCCCCGCGGGGTTGGTAGCCGTCCCGGTTTGCCTCCGAGCGGCCGTCAGCCCAATCCCCTCCACCGCGGTGGTTTTCATTGAAAGCACGGCCGGTGGTGGAGCCGCTACCTCCTCCGACCACCGCGTGCTGTTCCATTTCTAGGTCTAGTTCACCTGTAAAATTTTCAAGTATGTTAAAACGATTATTTGTAGGAGCAGAGAAGGAGACCCTCCAACGACCGCGCTAAGGCCGTTGGCGACTTGCCTCAAAAAGTGGGGTTGTCGAGCACTGCCCGACGCACTTCTAGGGAGCGCGCCGTTACGTGCTCGACATGCCAGGACTGCTGGCCGGCGGACCCCGACCTAAATAGGTCCCGCCGTTGCGGCGGGGCAGCTCCAGAGTTGGTTCGACACACCCGAGGGTGCGTCGTCCCCGCTCTGTCGCCGCCCCGCTTGACCCTTACCCGTTTCCTGTCCAACGCTAGGAGCGTTGTCAGTATATGTGGCGGGTTCGGGTTGCATGCGCGAAGTTGCGCACGGCTTCTTCCAGGCCCTGACCTAGGTAGCCATCCTTACCTTACCAGGTTTCTGCTCGTCCCTTTATCATCCCCTCGTTTAGCATCGCAATAGAGAAAACACATTTTTATTCAAGGGTAAGGAGGACACAATTTGTTTTAAATGAGTGGGGGTTGTATGAGGGGAAGGGAGTGTGGCGACGACGAGTAACAGGTATAGGCGGGGTATCGAGTCCGTAGGGAAATATAAATAAAGTATGGAAGGGAGAGAGAAGAAGTGGACTTATTATTTATTTAGTGTCAGGTTAGTAGCCGCGGCCGTATCCACGACCACGTCCGTTGCCTCGGTTGTTGCGCCAGCCACCGCCGTTCCCGCCGTAGGGAGATCCACGGCCTCCACGGTTGTAGTTGCCGCCGCCGCGGTTGGGGCCGCCCCCGCCGCGGTTGTTGTAATTCCCGCCGCCGCGGTTGTTGTAGTTGCCGCCGCCGCCGCCATTGTTGCCGCTGGGGTATCCCAGGAAGAGTGGGTTGTCAGGGGGGAGGTCGATGAGTTGGTTGGGCGGACCCCACCACCCGAGGTCGGGGTGCGTGTAGATGCAGAGGAAGGTGGGGTGGTCAGCAGCCTTGCACATCGTGCACTCGGGCGCGTGGCCTTGCGGAGATCGGGTGAAGAAGGCATAGTTGCCGGCGTAGAAGGTGAGGCGGCGCAGGAGGGAGTAAAGCCCCTCCTGTTCGGCCTCATTGTCGGTGATGGGCTTCATGTAGCCTACGACTACCCACTTTTCCACGTCGTGCTCGAGGAGCTCGAAGTGGACCGTATTGAGGGCCTCGAAGACCCGCCGCTTCGGGTCGCCACCCTTTGCCTGCGTAAGCTGGTCGACGGAGCGGTAGATGGGGCCGTCATGGAACGCGGTGGTGACGAAACCGGCGTGCGCCGCGTGTGGACTCTTTGAGTCCCTGCACCAACTCTCAGGAAAACCCCAGCGGCGCCCTCGAGTACTGCGAGCCTGGAAGCTCTCGGATCCCGCACCTTAGGCATCTCGCGAAGCTGGTGTCTACGATATTCCTGCGTGGATCAAATCTCCCCTGTGAATTTTGGCCCGGAATTTCTGGCAATAAAATGTGCCGCGCTTTTCCCGCCGCCTCAAGAGTAATACTGCGCGTTGCCCGTCTTGCTTGGAACCAATGGTATATAAATGAAACGAACACTATTTTACCCCGAGTTGCTCACCAGATCACAGTTGGATGCGACCTTTCCACCCGTTCAGGAGCTCGGGCTTCAGTTGCCCAATTGCCCGGTCGTGCGTTCATCTTGGAAACGCCCACCTGTTACATACCTAATCCTCTTTAGATTCAGACTCAGTTGTTGATTATTGGATTAACGCTGCCAGTGATCTTGTTTCCATCGAATGCTCAAAGCCCGGTAACGCGACACAAGGGGTCGACCATCCAAGTGCAACAGAAATCTCACCATGCGGAGGCTGTGCTCAAGCGGATATTAGAGCTCAAGGCCAAACCCGGGGACAGACGAATGTCGCAGTTGAAGGCGGTGGGTGGCTTCTCGTATATCTACGAGGCATACTCATATCCGGCACAGAACCCGAAAAAAATCTTGGGACAGCTGTCGGGGAGAGGCCAATCATCGTGTCTCAACCAATTGATGAACTCGAAATTTCCAGCCGAATCTTAAATGTCTGGGTGCTGCCTTCGTTCGAGTCAACTCACTCATCAGCGGTCCGTGATATACTCACCTCCCTGCGGCCGTACTAACCAACATCCTCAGAAATGGGAGTTCGAGAGGGACCCACTTTTCATGACTGCCTCGATCACATATCATAGCTGGATGTCAAGTTCGACCCAGCACGACTTTTGGCAGTTCAGGGGTAGCAGGGTTACCAGTGGATACTCCCCCCGCAGAAGCATGTCGACGTACCTTCGACCGTGGTCGCCCCCAATCATCTCTGAATGCTCTTAACCTAGCTCGGGTCTGGACGACCACGTCGTGGACGAGCCCCGACGAGGCCTGTGGCAAATCGAGACGAATTTAACCCTGCGATCAGCATCGTTAGTCGGAGACATTCCATGCGACAGCCGGTCGATGGCTGGAATGTGGACCGGGCGATGAGAGGACAGGAGCACGACTGAAGAGGCAAGGAGCACCGACTGCCAGTTGGTCGAGTGCAGCTCGGGCGGAATCTCATCCCGGATCCGACCGTCCCAAACCTCGAAACTTATCGGAACGAGGACGCCCGGGTATGCCGGGCTGGGAAGATCGACTTCGAACGGGCGGAGAGGGCCAATAGAGGGGCTTCCAGCTCGAGAGGTTTGTTGCCCGTGTTGCCAGTTCTCGAGCCTCGGGCCGTCTGACCTCAAGGGCGTATGTAGGCACTCGAACGATAAGACAGACCGCTTCCCCCGGTGCCACTGACCCATTTGAAACCCCCACGACCACCAATTCAGGAAGGAACATCGGAGGATCCAGCTGAAAGGGCGCAAAAAGACACCAAGTACGTCAATGTTGCCGCACAGTGGTCACGATCAGAGCACTCAACTAAGCGAAGCCATTTGCAGTCGAGTGGCACAAGAGCCGCCCCTATCATCAGGTCAGAAACCAAGGACGTGACGAGGTCCACGGGCCCGGGAGGTGCAAGGAACGCTACCAATCGGCGATGCTAATGCTGGAGGAAAATCGTGGTCTCGAGCTCGTAAACGGGACCGTGACATACCTTCCAACCCCACTGTCTCCATCTCCCAGTTTCTTCACGAGCTCCACTACCACCGATAACGATATCTGGCCAAGTTGGAGAAGAGTATGGACGGAAAGAGAAGACGTACAAGGAGATGTCCAGGGGCGAACGAAGAGAGGCGTCGCGGAAGGCGGAAAGCTAAACTTGAAACATGTGATCACTGGATCTCTTGTCTCTCGCCGCGATCATCTTCAAGGGGTCAAAGGACAAATCTCCTCGACTACGGGTCCAGCGGCCGAGCTGTCTCCACGCATCGATCCCCGTGGAGCCAGTAATTCGGAAAAGAGGGAGGAAGGGCTTCAAGCCCAGCGGTGGCTCAAACTTTATAATAGCTCGAGTTTCACCATTCCACGCGTTTCTCGCGAAGATTGATATTCTGGCTCGGGCCGCATCATGAACGGTGGAGGATAAAGAAACTCCGTCATGTCATCGATACTCAAATTCGCAATCAAGCCGCTTCCGCACCGTCCTCAAGACCACTGGCCAACCAGATCTTGCATCCGGTTTTCAGTGGCCACCCACGTCGACTCAACGGCAATGATGAGCCGAGGATTCTACGATCTGTTCGACACGAATTCCTAGCTCTATCCCAGCCCCCTTCCCGCTCTCCTGCTTCCCATTTCGCTATTTCGTCGGCTCTGGACGTCTTGGCACGACAAATGCCATTCTCTTCCACCTCTGCGAGCCCGTACCGTTGCTCTCCGGCCTCTGCGTCATGCCGCTGCAGCAGCTCTGCTCGTTGTCAACCATGCATCTGCGGGCGGAGGGTACTAGTAGATTCACAAAAGGAGCATAGTAGATCTTCGCGTCCGGTTTCAGCCATTTGTGGACTGGAGGCGGCTTTCTCCAAGTGGAACCATCTCTTCGTGGCACAGCAACTTGAAGCCCTTCCGCCCACTTTCCGCTCTCCGGCCTTCCAGCCAGTGCATCTGCACGAAAACCGGACTGTATGACCCCATGCTGCTGCGCCGTCATCATTGTGAAATACGCGTTATGGGTCGAGGCGAACTTGCGCGCCCCGGCAGCGCACGGTGCGTCCAGAAGACGTGCTCGTTCAGCGCGACGGGCACGAGGCGCGTCTCGAGGTGTACTCAGATGCGGCGGCGAGGAGCGGGTTCGCGTCGAGCTTGCCCACGAGTTCGACGCCGCCGGGCCGGTAGTAGAGCTCGTGCTTGTCGTTGGGGCACCTTCTCGGCAACACGACTGCTAGCTGACATCGTCCACTCGATAATTTCCATGCGGTCGCGACTTTTAGTGACCCCATGTCGATCTCTCCAACGTTTTCAGGATTGGAGCACCGTGGAAGGATGCGCGAGCTCATCGATTCCGACTCCCCAAATCCCTTTTGCGCAACTCGGATCGCACCGCCCTAAAGATCAACGCATGGATTCTACGTCGGCCTCCACTCCATCCGACCCCAGCTTTGTCGCGGACGTGTCTGTCAACTTCCAGATTGTAATCCCCGGGACCATTACCATCCTCGTCTCTCCTATTGTCTTGCTAGAGGATATATGATCTCTGTACACCAGAACCTTGTTCTTCAGTGCAAGCCCAGGTTTCCTTCCGTGACGATTTTAGTCAAATTTCATGGCAAATTCAAACAGACGCCGATCGCCAGTGACTAGCGCTGGATCGCCTCAAAGTGCGACCCTATCTCACATCTCCGAGTCAGCGTCTGACTCACGGTCGCCGCTGCCACGGATCCAGAGGCTCTTGTTTGAAATATGGATACCACTCCGTGCCACCTGTCGCTGATTCAGTTGCTAGAACACGAGGCACGGACTCGACTTATGTACTGGTTGATTCTGACTGTCAATAGTACAACTTGAAGGGCTATGTTCATTGTTCGTTGTCGTCAAGTCCCGAGGTCCGCGCCGCTTTGCCATCAACATAACGGCTTTACCTTTTTGGGAACCATGTCCTTGTTTGTGGAAGTAAAGTCCTGTAAAGTCGTCCCTGTCTGTTTTCCCCATTTCACACGCCGTTGGTTTTATTGTTCTCTAACCGTTCTTTAAGAACATTCTGATAGAACCACCCTGGGATGCGACAATACCGTGGATGCGGCCTGGACTAACTTGGCCGACGTTACGGGTCATTATCCTCGGGCCTTATCCAATACTCATCCGGAACTGTCGAACGTACCGGATGTCCTTTCAGCTCGATTCGCAAATGAGGAGTTGATGTTCCTTCATTACCCTTCATTGTCGTCAGGCTGTTAGATCCATTTTCCTTGATCGTGGACCCACAAAACTTTCTTCGTTTCACCTGTATCAGCGCCGAATTTTGGGAGGCCGAAGACGTGCGCGTTCTCTGTCCGATATAGACTTTTGTTCCCGCTTGGAGGCTCTTCATAGCATTCGTTCTATTCAACACAATGTCTCTTCCAGTAATAAATAACGAAAAAAACTGTCATAGATCTTCCTCGGTCAAAGCTTAAGTCGTACACCTCCACGGTTTCGAAGACCGATCACTAGAATTCGAATTACTATTACTGTAGTAAGCGAATTCATGGCATTGGAATGGGAGGATATCTGCCGACAATGAGCTGGATCCTCCGTATCCAGTGAGAAATGTTACGAATAAAACCGAAGTGCTCAGGTTTTTTTGCCGCCCGAGATCTAAGCTTCCAGCTACTCAGTCCGCGGACAATTTCTTCAAAACGCTCGACAACCTCATCCATACTAGGTCGCAGCGCCGGGTCTGCGTTAACCATATCCGCCGCAAGAGGTTCCAAAAACTCAAATCCAGGTCTCCGCCTATGGAAATCATGTCCCTGTGCCGTAGGTGGATGAGGGGGACTCCACATAGGTAAATTGGCAACTCCTTACCTTTGTGAAGAACAATCTGATGAGATTTCCGAGATAGTATACATCAACGGGAAACGGATCGCCATCCAGAGGCTCATCGTCCCTACTTGCCGTTTGAAATTCTGGTACACTTTTGTCGGCACCGAGAACGGGTGTTTCGAGAGGGGGCCGGTCTTCAGGCCTGTACTTGACGGAGAGTCCGAAGTCCGTCAAATAGTATTTGACAGGATGCTGGGTGCGGCTCAGAGTTCTGAGCTTTCCAGTATAGTCTCGCTTCATCCAGGTCTGTACTGGGTGGAACGGTGCGGTAACGATCGGCGACGCGTCCATCATGATGTTCAGGTTTGTGCAGTCACTTGTTGCAATCAGGGTACCGTTCAAATGAAGTCTCCAAAAATACGCACCGGTGAGCGATATTTTGTCTATGCAGATATCTAACACCCTGCACGCGAAGGAAAAATTAGTGATCGGAAGATATTCGCGCACAGTATGTGCTACCTCGAACGTTTGTCTGAAGAACGAGACGGCTTCTCCGATGGTGTCAAAATGAGGCTTGTCATACTCGGTGAGCAATGGCATGACAATGATTTGCACGTTGGGGTCATCTGGCATTTGTAGAACCTCGTAAATGGGAACGCAATGGTTTTCGGGATCAGACCGCTGCGGTTCTGCTGAGAGCCAGGTGGCGATGTCCACTTCAAAAGGATGCACCATCTTGTTAATCCGTTTCATTAATACAAAAGCACCGTCACTGGTTCGGGTAGCGTCCATCACTGGGCCGACGCGCTGTGTGGATGCTCAAGGTCAGTACCGGATACCACTAACCCACAGCTTGCATACCGGATGTATCTGGGCATCCTCATACCTCTTGTGAAACGGGGTGTCTTCTGGCCAAGAAGGAGTCCACGCCTCCTGGTATCTGGCACGAAGAACATATCCCTTGGCTTTGAGCCAATCCCGGCGGTTATACCAATAAATTTCGCTGGAGCGCAGTTGTGTCCATGGTCGGGCGGGTAGTTTGAAGGCCTCGGAACGGGTTCCTATGGCGGGCTCCATTGTGGAATTCCCTAAGGTGGGCTCTGTTGAGTCCATCGTTGGGTTGGTCGACGTTCGCGGAGGAAGAGATTGTGGGTCCACCAGTAATGATGGGATCAGCTGGTTGCCACCTGGGGAATCCAAGGTCGAATCAGGAACATATGTACTAGATTCAGAACAAAAGCGTTGATTTGGTGATCTTAGATTGCGTTCCAGTTACTAACCTGCAGCTGGATTTTTAAACAATGAAACACGGCGTTTCGGCATTTGACGGTGTGGTCCGAGTCCGCGGCCCTTGTTTTATTGAGGAAGAAGGCACTGCATACTATAAGTGATATAAAGCCCACTGAACATCTACGATTGTTCTTCACTACACCAACAAACCCACCTTTTCCCACATCCAAGCCATGCCAATCGATCCACTTACGATTCTTGGGGCCGTCGGGTCTCTTTACAAGGTCGTGGCGGTGACATATCATTTCGGCAAAAGGAACGCTACAACAGGTAGACTCGACGCTGGAAAAAAACACCTGCACACGGGTCTCGACATTCTCTCGAACGCAGCATCCGGATTGCCCCCAAACGAGGCCGCCGCGATGGTGAAAAATTGGGAACTATTGTGCGTGCTCCGAATTCTTGGATCCGAGTTAGCCTTATATCAAACCGCATAGATACAAGCAAAACTATCCAGATCTAAGGGAGGAAAACCCGTTCAGTCCTTTCAGCCTGCATGGTGCTCGAGGCTTCCATCAAAAATGCAGTGAGTTCGAGTCGAGTGTTCGCGTGAGTACCATTTCCAAGATTTCAGTTGTATCAAACTCATTCGATTCTATAGAGTAGATCTCTACATGTCCAGCTACATAAAATAGTAGAGCAAATTATCGACGAGAAACAAGACATCAATGTGGTAATCGAAAAGAAACTGGCCGGCATCAAAAAAATGCTCGCGGAGAAGGCCTCAGTAACCGCAGATACGGAGGCAACAAACACATTTGTTAAGTCGGATGGCGAGCGCTCCTCGTGTCCAAGCTCTCAATCTCAGAAGACCAGTACTCGTAAGTTGTCCTGTAATTTACTCCAAGTCGTACCATCTGATGTTTCTGCGCAGCTAAACTTGCGATTATGAGTCCTGCCGGCCCAGGATTCAACAATAGGCATGATGAAGGTAAGCTCCTAGTTGTCAAAAAATTCGGTCCGATTGATCAAGTTATCCCAGAGGATTATCAGGGCGCAGCTGCCGGATATGGGAGGGTTGTTTCGAGATGTGCAGATTTTATGGTAGACGGCCTTGACAGATAGCCGCCATCGTACCTCAGCTTGTAGGCACGGAGTTGAAATTCTGGTAGTCCGTCTGATATTGATATGGAAGTGATTGTGAGTGGGGCAGTGTGATCAGCGTCGTTTGAAGTTCGGCAAGGATGTCAGTTCGAGCGGCGAGAGCTATCAACACTGAGTTACCTCCCACAAAGCCACGCAAAATTCCCGAAAGGGAAACCCGCTGTGGGTCCACTGCTGGTGATTGAATACGCACGTTCCACTGACTTGACGACGAAGAACAATGAGCCTCTTATACTTGGGCGAAACGGAGGAGACGTCCCGGCAGGTAGCTGCCAGTCCGTTCTCGAATGTTGCCGGTCGTCTTCCCCGGAAGTCAAGTCCCTTGTCCTTGATATTATATATATATAGTATGGAAACAATCTCAGTGAGACATGGGCGACGAGGAATGACGAGACATGCAACAGTTGAACAAGATCCTGAGCAGTCACGGATGCAGAGTGGATTCTGGGACCTACCTGCGTCGCAACGCTGCTCAAGTGCGACCTTGGATTCGAGGAGGAGGAGGAGGATTAAATAAACATTGACAATCCCGGTGACGAAGAGAACATGGCA
Source organism: Mycena maculata (assembly GCA_029448575.1). Taxonomy (NCBI): domain Eukaryota; kingdom Fungi; phylum Basidiomycota; class Agaricomycetes; order Agaricales; family Mycenaceae; genus Mycena; species Mycena maculata. The sequence continues at coordinate 876,505 of JARJLG010000003.1, forward strand.
TAATTTATGCCCAGTACAAGCAAGTCTACTGCTACCAGAACATCATCCAATCACTGTGAATATTGATTCTGGCTCCCATCAGGTAGTCTCTCGTAGACAGGTGCTTCAGTTGTCACCTCGTACGGTATACTAGTATCTCGGCTTGTTGAAGTCTGTCAGTTACTACCGCCGGTGTCCGCACCTCTAGGTCACGTGCAGGACCTGTTAGGTACCTTTCCCTGTATAAGGAAAAGGTACCTAAGAGGTCCCCTCTGTGGAGGGAGGGTTTGCACCTTTATTATGTATTAATTCACGTGATTGGTGCAGGTGCCCTCCACAGCGCCGGTAGGGTCTCCATTGATGGGTGGTTGTATCATGGAGGCCTCCATGTTCAATGATTCATTGCAGATAGAACACATGAAGCTGTGCAGTATTAAGAAATGTATAACAATGAATACTTTTCAGTATCACAATAAATTGGGACAGTGAAATACCGGAAATGACAGGAAACCGGATTGTCCACAAAAAGATGGGGACCACCGCCTCGGGCAAATATGGTCGCCAGCAGAACGGGAACCTGTAAACCATGCAGTTATTCATTGTTCAATGCAGAAACGAGTACTTACAGAGAATGCTTGACAACTGTACAGCCTTACAGGTCCTACAAAATAATTGGAGGCCACCGCTGCTCCGCTCATTTAGCTTCCACGGGCAATTGAGCCAATGGTACTAGTTGGAAAAAAACTGGCTGGGTGAGTGGTTATCAGGGTTTTGCATGGCGGCACTGGTACGGCTGGCTGAGAACAGGGTGCAGGACTGGAGTGGAGGCCATCGTGGTCCACGGGTCACAGCCTGGCAACAGGAACTCCAGGTGGTGTAAGTTATTAGGATGGGTTGTTTTAGAAGCATTCTGACACAGAAACGATGCTTCAATCATGTAGATGATTTTTCTTGTGTTGAAATGCGGGGTTATGCAATGTGTGAGTCACAACTCAGTGTATCAAATTGGAACCCAGAGGCTGTTCCTGAGAAGGATGCCAGCGCTCCAATCCATTTGGAACTGCAACCTTGAAGAAATTGGGTGTTGGAAACACAATTGAGGTGACAGAAGGGAGGACGCCTTGAAGGATTTTGAAACACAGATTAAGGAACACAAGAGGAGCTGGACATATTGAGTCAATCAAGATGATCAGATGAGAGAGAAACAGAACCAACAAGTATCAAATTAATAGTATGTTGGATGGTGAAATCTTCACAGAGGCCTCTGCATGAATCAGAACTGCCCAAAAGAAAGTTGGCTGCATTGAATACATAGAAATTCTGCACAGGAAGGGAAAGAACATACTGAGAACACCACCATGACAAGAAACTGAGTTGAAAAAAGTAGATTTTGAAAGAGGGTGCTGTGGTTACGGAGGTGGTAATAAAACAGCTTGTTTTGGAGGCGACAACCTGTATAGATTGATTTTTTTAGTGTATGGGATATCTTGATGGACACTGAGGGATGCAAAAATTGAGAAAGGAACAAGTTGGAGTAGGAGGACGGTAGTACAACTTGTATGCATGGAGGCCTCCAAAGTCAGCCATTCAGGGTCGTAGGTGGTCCACATGGTGGTTTAATTGTTGTTTAGCTTCATCTCCCTTCTATCATGGGGTGCTTTATTTGAGATTATATGCACTGTTCATGACTTTCAGACCAGATATCGTGATTTGAGGGACAGCAGCATTTGGCACTCAATCGTGTGAAGAAGGGACAAGATGACAGGGGAGATATAGTGTGGGAGGTTGGGGAAACATTTACTGGTGGTACCGTGCAAGTATTGGACCTGTTGCAGACATGCACAAAGAAACTTCACACAAATAGGGGTCATTTTATGCGAGCCACTATGGGTCTATGAAAGCACGAAATGCTCACAGTAGAGTCGGAAAATCCTCTATACTCCCCTCTATATCAGTAGGAACCTATAGCTCAGTAGGAAGGTGTTTGGTCAATGGGCAATGAACTGGGTAGTGGTTCAAGTGCAAGTTGTAATGAAACCTTGTTCATCTTCCGGGTCAATTCTTGCACGTGTAAGATACAAACTGTACACACCTGTTAAAAATATGAAGTAAATTCCGAGGGTACCCGGTAGTGGTAGGGACCGATTTGCATATTTTCTTGAGGGTTGAACCTAAGTATTGAGTGAGAAAAACAAATTGGACCCATGTTTATTTGACTTCTGATTGGTTGATCAATTTTACGTCAACAGATGTCCCAGGCCTTCGAGGAGGGATGTGGAGGAGGGTGGAGGCCAACACGAGGAGGCCACCAGCAAGATTGTGCTGACTTCCGGTTCGATCCGATTGACTTATCCTCTTCCCACTCCAAGTCCCATTCAGGTTCATATTCATATTCATTAGCACACAACTGGTTCTTTACTAGACTTCCTTTGTGCTTGGATTTTAGGAAGGCATATTGTCCTCCATTCTCTCATCAATACCAAGTTTGCTAAGTGATTCCGACACAAATCATTGATTTTTGGCAGTAATTCTCAGTCCCTAGACAATATGTTCAATATGTCTCCATATTTCTGATTCAGAGGCCTCCACAAAGATGCCAACTACCTTCAAGCTGCTCTGTTGCTATAATCGACAATGAGTCTTGCTTGAATCTTTCAGTGTTGGACACAGTCGCAATACTCTTTCATGATCTTGTCACAATATTTTTTTCAGAAAATTGCATGGTGCCCTCCCTGTCACGATTAAGCAGGCTATCTAATCGGACAACACCTTATCTCGTTATCTAAGCGCCAGGATAAGCGCTGGTCTATTTAAACATCGAGGCTATGCTTGAGTCATCAGTGATCGGACAGCCAGGGATCGGGTTCTCACAGGAACATGCCGATGAAGCACGACGGATTGGTGATCGGACAGCTGACAGGTGTCATGCTGCGGACATGTGGAGTATGCATGGGCATTACTCAGAACACATGGCTTCAGGACGTTTCTTACTCAGAACACATGGTTCTAGCATGTTTATTACTCAGAACACATGGTTATGGTGCTTGTTGCACATGGACGCTCTATTGTATATATTATTAGCACTAGTTACATAGCCACAGTCAAACAGTATAAGTAGTGTAGCTAGTCGCTTGTATTCCTTAGTCTTTTATTCCATTACATTTCGAGCTCACTCTTACCTGCTACATCTGAGAACGCAACGCGCGACCTCTCAGACTAGTATTCGAGCCTTGACTGTAACATAATAAAAGACTACCCTTCATACCTTCGTACCGCCCCTACCCTTCGATCTCCTTTCCCTTTCCCCCCATCCCTCTATCCACTACTTGGTTTCTTACCCTCTACTTGGCTTCTCGTATTTGAAGTTCCATTTTCCCTATTCCCCACCCGCCGATTCTCTACCTCGTCCACAGCGAGTCTAAACAAGTGCAGCACCAGTCGTTTTCGGTTTACCGAACAGACAGACGCTAGGCCACGGGAAACGTTGAGTCCGTCCCAAGCCACATAGCAGTCGTAGGAGTGCCAGCCGGACCTTCAGGGAAGACTGCCTCGCTATCGCCGGGGGTGTTGTAGAAGACCCGGGGTAGTTCTGTCGCAAGAGACCGTTGCGATTTCACCAACCGCTGAGTGCGGATTCGTACCAACACAGTGACCTTCCGCGCCCCATCCACCTCCTCCTCATCGGGAACCTCATCCCCGTCGACTTCCTTATACCATTCCGCCGAACTTCCTACCCTCACTCCGTTTGACCGACTTTACGCCGCCCTCGCCCAACTACCTTACCAACCACCTCGCCCGTCGCTCATATTACCAATGGCCGACGAAGACCAGAACCAGGGCACCACCTCTTACATGCCCGCTATGGACCTCGACCCCGCCCCGAGAGAGACTAGGTCCTCTCGGATCACCCTCGCCCGCCTTCCCCCCACTTTCGACGGCTCTGACAAGAGCAAGTGGGAAACTTTCCTTGACGCCCTCCTTAATTACCTATGGGCGTACGACTCGGAGTTTGACTCCGAAAAGAAGAAGATCGCGTTCACCCTCTCGTTATTGGGTCGGACCGATGGTGCCTCGTGCCCAGCCACAAACTGGGTACGTAATTGGCGAAAGCGCACATTGCGCGAGGGGCTTGATAGCCTCTACCACTTCAATGATTTGATCTCGGAGTTGGAAGTGACGTTCCAGGACAAGAACGTCAAGCAGACGGTGCACATGCGCCTTACGACGACACGGCAGGGAAAGACTCCCCTGGCCGACTTTATCCAGGCGTTCGAGTTGAACGCTGAAGAAGCGGGGTATGCCCCCAACGACAAGGACACCCCCCACAACACCTTCCTAGTGGAAACACTAGAAGGCCTCGTCGAGGAGGTGGTGCGCACCCAGCTGTATGCGGGTGGAATTGAGGTCCCGGAGGATTACGCGGGACTCAAGAAGAGGCTGACGGCGATCAGCAGGGTCATGGAGCGGGGGAAACTCCGAGCAGCTCAGCAAGGCCGGATGTTCTGGGCCCCGGCGCGCGCACAAGCGCCGGCTGCCAAGACATCACCAGGGTTTGGGCCGGCGCCCCACCTCGCGAAGAAGATCGGGCCGGGGGAGACCGCCCCGATGGATGTGGATCGCACGCGGCAGACGCCGCGCGCTTTTAAATGTTACAACTGTGGCAAGGAGGGCCACATGAAGCGGGAGTGCCCGGAGCCTCCCAAGTCTAAATTCAATATCCGGTCCTTCAAGACCGATGACCACTCGCAGGAGGACCTGCAGGCTCTTGCTGCCGTCCTTCGCAAAAAGGGTTTTTAAAGGGGCCCCCGCTTGCGGCCAAAGCCGGGCGCCCTGCGGACACAGACAAAGTCGCTCCAACGACGAACATTATGCCTACCAACGTTTTTACTTTACTGCCCGAACTTAATATTAGCAATGTAGTTACCAACCCGGCTGATGATATCTATACACCAGAAAATACTAGTTTACAAAAGAGCATAAACAATTTCTTAGTAGCTAGTGTAGAAAACAAACAAAAAATACGTATCTTGGAGAATCAGAATCGGAAACGTAATTTAAAGAATTGCAGAATGGACGAAGTAAATAAGCGTTGGAGCGCATTCAAAAAGGCCCCTGGAACCCAAACCAGTGTGAAAAATAGTGCGACGAAAAAGGACGGCGATGCCGTGAGGGCTCAATCCCAGGATCGGGAGGAAGCGCCCAAACAAAGGAAAACACGTGTGACGCTTAGTCAGAAGAAGACAGAGGCAGCGCAGAAGCTGGCACAACCTGAGGATCAGCTTGCCAAGGAGATGAAGGAACTCCAGAAGCAGAGACGGCATCACGAGATGCTCGTTCCCGTTACGTTGACTGCGTTGGATACCGGGAAGACGCGCGCTGTCAAGGTTCTTCTTGATAACGGTTGCACTACCACGTGCATCGATCGAGATTATGCCAAGGCAGAAGGCTTCGAGCTCCAGGAGCTTGACGTGCACATTGTCGCCCGCAACGCAGACGGAACGGAGAACGCCCGGGGAAAGATCACTCACTACGTTGAGTTGATGCTTTCGGTCGGCCCCCACGTTGAGCGCCAACGGTTCTTGGTCACAGGACTAGGCAAGGCTCGCGTGTTCATTGGGTACGACTGGCTGTTCAAGCACAACCCCGAGGTGGACTGGCGATCCCAAAAGATCGTGTTCAGTCGCTGTCCGCCTGAATGTAACATGCATGGCACGGAGTACCGGACAGGGATGTCCGCGGAGGAAGAGAAGTTGGAAGACGGCGAGTCGATCCTATTGGTCGACTTTGCGGAACAGATTGATCTGCGTGCGCACGGATCACAGGCGCAGCAGATGGCGGAGGAAGCAAATCGTGGGAAGGAGCGCATGACCGAAGGGAAGGTCCTGGAGGAGTACCACGAGTTTGTGAAGGTGTTTGCAAAGGAATCGTTTGACGCCATGCCCGAGAAAAGGCCGTGGGATCACGCAATCGAGCTTAAGCCAGGATCAAAGGCTGTAGATTGCAAGATCTATCCGCTCTCGGTCACGGAGCAGGGGAAGTTGAACGAGTTCTTGGAGGAAAACCTGAAGAGTGGGAGGATCCGACCCTCGAAGTCACCGATGGCTTCGGCGTTCTTCTTCGTGAAGAAAAAAGATGGCAGCCTGAGACCAGTCCAGGATTATCGGAAGCTCAACGAAATGACAATTAAAAACCGTTATCCACTTCCGTTGATATTGGAGCTCGTAAATAAGCTCCGTGGCGCCAAATACTTCACGAAGCTGGATATCAGATGGGGATACAACAACGTGCGGATCAGGGAGGGAGATGAGTGGAAAGCGGCGTTCAGGACGAACCGAGGGCTGTTCGAGCCACTCGTGATGTTTTTTGGCCTGACGAATTCCCCGGCGACGTTCCAGACAATGATGAACAACATCCTTCGAGAGCTCATAAACAAGGGAAAGGTCATAGTCTACCTGGACGATATCCTTATCTTCACCGACAACTTGGAGGAGCACAGAGCACTGACGAAGCGGGTACTTCAAATCCTGCAAGACAACAAGCTCTTTCTCAAACCAGAGAAGTGTGACTTTGAGAAAACGGAGATCGAGTATCTAGGAGTCATCATTTCCTACAACTCGATGAGGATGGACCCGGTGAAGATCAAGGGCGTGATGGAGTGGCCAGAACCAAAGAACCTTAAGCAGACACAAGCATTCTTAGGTTTCACGAACTTCTACCGCCGCTTCATCCGAGGATACGCGGAGATAGCGAAGCCGATGACGAGGTTGACTGGGAAGGAAGGCTGGAGCTGGGGAGAGGAGCAGAAGAGAGCGTTCCAAAGGCTCAAGGATCGCATCGCCGAAGACGCCGTACTGGCGCTTCCCACAGATCACGGGAAGTTCCGAGTCGAGGCTGACACATCGGATGGAGCTATAGGAGCGGAGCTCGCACAGGAGCAGGAGGGCGAATGGCGCCCTGTTGCTTTCATGTCTCATGGACTCAATGAGACTGAGCGGAACTACGAGATCTACGACAAAGAGATGCTCGCGATCATGACCGCGCTGGACGAGTGGCGGGAGTTGTTGATGGGCGCAAGCCAAACATTCGAGATCGTTACTGATCATCAAAATCTCGAATATTTCAAGAAGCCTCAGAAGGTTAATCGCAGACAGGCCCGGTGGATTCAGGAACTGGCGGAGTTCGACTTCACGTTGCACCACCGGCCCGGAGCGTTGAACAAGAAGGCAGATCTTTTATCTCGGAGATTGGATCACGACCAAGGGAAAGACGACAACGAGAACATCGTTCTGTTGAAGCCAGAGTATTTCCGAGCGCAGGACATAGTGCTGGAAGGGCCAGAGACAGGAATCTTGGAAGAGATTATAAAGGAGAAGAAGATCGATAAGAGCGTTAAGCTGGCGCTCGAGAAAAAGCTACCAGCCTGGGAAAAGAAGGACAATATTATATATTACAACGGACTTATATATGTACCCCGGAATCAGGAGTTGCGCTATAAGATTATCGGACTCCATCACGACCTGCCCATGCTCGGCCATCCCGGAGAGAACCGCACGCAGGAAATGGTGGAACGTAATTATTGGTGGCCGAGACTGGGAAACCAGGTCGCCGAATATATAAAGGCCTGCGAGGCTTGCCAAAGGACTCGAGTGCGCCGGTACAAGCAGGGAAAGCTTAACCCACACAAGATCGCTGAGGGGCCTTGGCAGATTATATCTATGGACCTCATCGGGCCGCTGCCGGTCAGCAATGGCTTTAACGCTATCCAAGTCTGGGTCGACACATACACGAAGATGCTCCATTGCGAGGCAACGAACATGGAGCTGACGAGCGAAGGTGTCGCCCGACTCACCCGGGATCGCGTGATTAGATATCACGGCATTCCCCGTAAAATTATATCGGACCGAGATACCCGATATTTATCCGGGTTCATGCGAGAGCTTAACCGGCTTCTCAGCATAGAAATGAACCCGAGCACGGCATACCATCCGGCGACAGACGGACAAGCAGAACGGATGAATCATGAGATTGAAAAATATCTCAGGATCTTCGTCAATCACCGACAGTCGGATTGGGTGGAGTGGCTTGCATTGGCCGAGTTCACTCATAACGATAAGACCAGCTCATCGACGAGCATGTCACCTTTCTATACGAACACGGGATACCACCCCTGGAAGGGGATAGAGAACTCAGTCGAGTCCCGCAATGAGGCCGCGAACGACTTCGCACAGAAAATGAAGAGGATCCGCGATGAAGCGTCGGTCGCTCTTGAGAAAACCCAGAAAAAGATGAAGAAGTATTATGACGCGCATAGGTGCGAGGCGCCTGTATTTAAAGTCGGCGACATGGTTTGGGTGGAAGGAGAGAACATAGAGACAGATCGACCGACAAAGAAGATAGACGATGTCAGGCTGGGGCCTTACGAGATCATGGAGAAGGCCGGGGCTTCGGCGTGGAAGCTGAGATTGCCGGAGACGGATCAGACATATCCGGTCTTCAACGAAGCACTTCTCACACCTTACGTGGAGCCGCCCGAGGGACGGAAAGAGAAGCGGCCGGGACCGCAGATCGTGCAGGGACAGAAGGAGTACGAGGTGGAGGAGATCCTCAACCACAGGAAACGTGGGCGAGGATACCAGTATTTAATCAAGTGGAAGGGATACCCTATCGGGGAACGGAACTGGGAGCCAACCCGGAACCTTAAGAATGCACCGGACATTCTCAACAAGTACAATGCAGAGCATGACTTGCGCCGATGGGCGGAGGACCTGATTGCCGGAAGGTCGAAGGAGAGCAATGACGCGCTGGCGGCAGAGCTCAGGAAATTAGGCTTGATGCCACCAAAGGAAGCGCTAGGCGCTAAGTCCCCAGGAGATGCCCAGGAACAGCCGCAGACCGAGGGGATTCCGGTCTTGCCGCTGGGGCATTGGGATTATCTTATCAAGTGGTATAAGCCGAAGCAGGAGTCGGCTGATTATCCAACTCGCTATCTATACAACCCAATCACAAGACGAAGGATGATCGTGGAGAAATTCCCTAACGAAGGATGCTCGCGCGGTACCTCAGTCGAGGTGTGACGGATTCTCACGGTCGTCGGGACACCGACCCTAAGAGGGGGGTAATGTCACGATTAAGCAGGCTATCTAATCAGACAACGCCTTATCTCGTTATCTAAGCGCCAGGATAAGCGCTGGTCTATTTAAACATCGAGGCTATGCTTGAGTCATCAGTGATCGGACAGCCAGGGATCGGGTTCTCACAGGAACATGCCGATGAAGCACGACGGATTGGTGATCGGACAGCTGACAGGTGTCATGCTGCGGACATGTGGAGTATGCATGGGCATTACTCAGAACACATGGCTTCAGGACGTTTCTTACTCAGAACACATGGTTCTAGCATGTTTATTACTCAGAACACATGGTTATGGTGCTTGTTGCACATGGACGCTCTATTGTATATATTATTAGCACTAGTTACATAGCCACAGTCAAACAGTATAAGTAGTGTAGCTAGTCGCTTGTATTCCTTAGTCTTTTATTCCATTACATTTCGAGCTCACTCTTACCTGCTACATCTGAGAACGCAACGCGCGACCTCTCAGACTAGTATTCGAGCCTTGACTGTAACACTCCCTCCCAGTACCTCCAATATGACATGTCTGAAATTTTGAAACTGTCTGATAAGACCTTATAATGCCATCAGAAAACGGAGTCCGATAGCACGCTTATACAAACAAAGACTCTCAGATAAGATTCTGATAAGATCCAGTAATATAAGGCAAGAAGGTCAGGAAAAGGTCTTTTCAGGTGAAGGGTTTTTTTCTTATGGAAAATCCTTTCCTCAACTTCAGTAGTCACATTTTGGCTAACTACCTATTTTCTATGGTGCTTACTTATACCGTACTGACTGCCTAGAGAAATATAATATATGACTTGACTGGGGATTGAATTGAACCTGCGACCTCGCGCGAATAGATGGATTACAAAGGAATACAACAAAACCACTACACTAAGCAACCAATAATATGTGGGTTTGTCTGTTCCTTTTATGTGGCAGGTTAGGTCACCCACCAAGTCAACAGTCAGATTACCTTCCTGCCACACCAAAAAACTATTCATCTTCGTATCTTATAATAAAGGATTCGACTTGGCGATGTTCAGCTCGCTCCGCAGACACAACCCACGCCCGGCATATTCCGATCCACGTGAGCCTACCAAATCCGGACAGTCCAAATTAGGAAGTCATCCGCTTTTGGACAAACTTGAAACCCATCTGATGACGAAGAAATTGGTATCATCTGAATCCCCTCGATAATCCACTCCAGACTATATACTTTTTATCGGAAAAGTGTGTATTTTGAACAGGTTTGGAGGCATTCTTTCCTCAGAATCCCGTCAGCCACCTTGCAAAGAATTTGTTTGTGTTTGCTTCCCCACTCATCCCTGTGCCTTGTCACGTGAAGCTGAGGATTGCTTGCTGCGCTCGCAATAAAACGAAGCATTTTGAGTGTTCATCTTTGTGAGGAATGGAGGATTGCAGGGCTATAAATTATGTCAACAAAATGAGTGATACATGGAATGGTCCATTGCAGCTGCTGCAAATCCCTACCAATAAATTATGTGCACTCTATTCTACTCTGCATTGCACGCTCTTGAAAGTCTGAATCAGGCCATTACGGCTTTGTGTCCGGTTCAAACACAACTCCTGAGTGGTATATATTATATGCTGCAAAAATGACTGTTTGCACACCAATTCCTCGAAGATATGCTGAGATCCAATCAGTGTTAGGAATAGATTGAAGGACATGAGTGCAGCCAAAATCGTCAAGGAGTACAGAGATAATCCAAGTCAAGTGCACCTTCAAATCCGAGTCAGAAATTGTGGACTAATAAAGATGTTAATATAATTGGAGTGAAGTCAAAGTTGAGGGGGTGCCTGCACCCCTGTGCTACAGAGTCAGAAAGACAAGCCTGTGCAGAAACATCGCTTACCAGATCGAGTCTGAATGAGTCGGGTGACACGCCACCGTCGACGCCGTTGCAGAGTGTGCTGACCAACCTGTAAGAAGATTATAAGAAAGTGGCTGACTTGTAAGAATTTGATCCAATATATCAGACACTTACTAGCCTATAAGAAGATTATGAGAAGGCAGATTACCCTTTAAGAAGTTGACCTGATTTACAAGCCGCTTATCCGCCGAAGCCTTATCTTATCTCGGTCTGATAAGGCTCTTATCACGTGGGCTTCTTATAAGGCACTTTACAAATTTCCGACACATTTCTTTAAAGTGGACCCATCAAATATGATTGTGCTGCCACTGTACTCAAGATACTTTACTTTCTGTTGCATCTGCCATCTAGTTTGCGCTCTGCCATCACCTACAATTTCCTTCAAGTGCCATGGTGGCCTCTACTGCAACAATACGGGCTGCTCCTTCTATTCTGATGCTGCCTGTTAATTCTGATGCTGCCTGTTAATTCTTCTATTGATCTGTGAATTTCCTTCATGTACTCTCAGCATAATTCCTCGAGGGATACATAAATGGTGGCCCCCCTGGTTTTCCTATATGGTCCAGGACCACCTATTTCAGGAGCTGCTGCTTCTGTGGGATTCTTACAGTCTCTTCTACTGTTGTCCCCTGGTGATCCAGGCTCAGTTCTTTGCATGCAACCATGGTGGCCATCTTTCCGGCCTAGTACTGTCCCCCCTCCGATATTCCCAATGGCACTGGAGAAGCCTGCTAATTTGTGACAAGTAGTTGTAACTCAACTGATTCTACAATCCAATTTCTGTATGAGGGTGGCCAAATGTTGGAGCCAGTGGTGGCCTCCACTTTTTTTTGTTGCGCTCCAGGCCATTGTCTGTTCGCTCTCCCAATTGAGCTGCTGATGTCTATGGCCACTACATATATCCTAGCTGATATTTCAACAAGTTTAATTCCCTGAGAGCGGACGAATGCGGTGGCCTCTGGTTCCTGGCATAACCGGCAGCTGTCTAGTCTGCCCTCATCCAACTTTGTAATTGCTGAAAACCATTTCTTGATGTACATTCATATATACCATACAGCTATATGTGGTCTCTGTAATGAATCCTATTTTACATTTTGAACCTGGAGCCTGAAGGCCTCCATGATACAACAGAGACCCTACCGGTGCTGTGGAGGCGCCCATGCCTGGCACATGAATTAATACATAATAGAAGTGTGAACCCTCCCTCTGTGGAGGGGACCTAGAGGGATGACACCTAGGTGGGTGTCCGATCAGGTCAGAATCTTTAAGATTACGTGAACTTTTTCCAAGTCAAAATGCTCTCCGATAATAAAACTAACTTTTCGCTGCGTCAAAAGATGTCCAAGCTCGCTTTGTTGCCAGTAGAATGTCTGAATTATTCTATGATACATGCCTTCGTAATTGAGTGTTTCATAATATGACGAGTACTTCTCTGAACCCGGAACAAGTGAGGACACTTGCATTAAACCAGAAGTTCGTTCTGAGGCCCAAGGCCACAGTTGTCAAACGTACTCTCGACGCCGTCGATGACTTCATACGTCGTCTTCGTCTCAGAGTTGATAACAAGGTCAATGACAAGATGCTCCATATGCACGTAGGTGAAACTACGGAACGAGGACAACCACGTTGAAACACTGACTACCTGAACTTGATGTGAAATGAAGTAAAATCAATGCCTGAGCACTAACAAACACTAAACCAACACTAAACACTAATCCAAACAATCGAGTGGTGCGAGTACGGGGTTCCAACCAAGTATTAGGTTGATATTTGAACTAGATCTGGTGATAGCTATTTACACGTCAATACTGAGAACGCTCCAATAGCCGATCCAGAGACTCTAATGAGGTCTAGACGAAGCAGAGAGTGGTTTTATATCGATGGGGTGGTGTGGGGTAGTGCTTGGTCGTCAATAGACTCAAGACTTGTGCTCCTTGAATGTTCTTGGCTATAAATCTGTGTTCTGTGTACCAATCCGTGTGCTTTTCCTAAATCCTTATGAAACCCAATATGACCCGATACGACCCGATACAATTCTGTTTCCTTAAGATTCTTTATGCGCACATAGATCCAACAACCAACAAATATATTTGACCAAGAATAACAGAAAGAACTAACAAGTTCCCAATGGTACTCCGAATGAATCCAAGGCTTCCCAAGCGACAATACCAGCTGAGCTGAGTACGTCCAGCAAGAAGGGGTGAATTCACTGGCTTTCCACTTGAAACCTGCTGGTATTTATACAGGAATTATACATCACATGATAAAGAAATAAATACTACAATCAGTCCACTTCGGTATATACGGATAAACGGACCTGGCTATTTAAAGGTACATGCATCAAAGACCCAGTTAAACAGCTAAATAAGTACTCTATCCCGAGAGCTGTGCGTCTATCTTTCTGTTTTAAGGTGTTGCCATCATATCTTGATGGACTTGTTATCTTTAGACGTGCCAAGTATAGCGTGTCCGGATAAATTGTAGTAGAGATTGTCCGGGCCAACCAGCTTAGCCTTATAGATAGACTGGCTGTCCTGCATCTCTACCTGATGACACCTTTGTCACCCAACTATTCCCATGGTGCCCTAATTCAACCGAATGGTTGGACTTTGATTTACATATAAATACAATCTTTGATGATTTACGCGTAAATACACAGCAGGTATTGATCCTGATAGTGTTACTGAATATCTCTGAACGATTCCTGAACTCTCCAAGGCATCCAGGCTCGTGTGATTAAAGTTACAGTGACTTAATATGTCACAAATGTCGAACTTGTGCTTGCAACTGCACCAACAACTCTGCCGATTTGATTTGACCTGCAATCTGGATCCCTTATGAATTCACAGTCTAGATGGATGGTATGTGTTATGTCCTTGATATATGACACTTTCCAAATGTCCCAATTCGGTCGAATGGTTGAACATGGAATTACGTGAAATTCTATTGTAGCCCACCTGGCCGTTGACCCTCGTGGTATCGGTGACCAGGCAAGTCTATACAATGTAATCTCTTGTGAAGTGCCTTTAGCCAACAGTCCGGACCTCACTATGGCTCTCAAGTAATAAATAAGCATTGTTCTACTTCAGTAAGTAGAACAAGAACATTGAAATTGATAGATTTCAAGTCTGGTCATTTTCCATGCTTATCAATGTTACGTCCCTCGCTTCCATGTCTCAAACCCTTACGCTCAAGGGCCGCCTTTAATTGAGAAAATCGAACGCGCACTGTCCATCATGCATAATAAGATCGAACTCGAAGTGCTGAGCAGACAAACCCTCTGTATTCTCCCCAATATAAACCAGAAAGACCTCAGCGCACTTCTCAAACTCTTGGCAGATAAAAGCATTCTTGCTGTCCCTGCTGATAAGAATTTGGGTCTCTGCCTGGTCACGTTGGAATGGTATCATGAAATGGGCATGAAACTTTTGGTGAACGACTCCTACGTGGAGGATGTACCAGACCACGACTTGCAACTGCGTATTCTACGGAAAGTCCTTGAACATTTGAAGACTTTCTTAATGCAACAGCAATACTGTTGGCTACGTGAACCCTGTGTTGACGAGTTGACTAAGGTCCCGGTTCTGAAAGTCCTTCCCAAAATCCACAAACTCCCACTATCTGGTCGTCCAATCGTTCCAACATTTGGCACACTCTTTGAGAACACATCAGTATGGGTCAACTACCAAATAAGACCACTCAATAAATTCCCGTGGATACTCCGTGATTCAAAATCTTTCTGTCATGATATTCTCGATGTGAAATTACCGCCTGGAGAAGATATTTGGCTCGTAACTGGAGACGTTGTTGCGATGTATCCCAATATTCCTATGGATGATGGGATCACACAAATCACAGCTATCCTTGAGACCTCTCCTATGGAGTTTTCCACCCTGGAAGAGGCAGCTTCCATAAATGTTCGGGGACGAAAGGAGTTGATTATTCTCCTCCTTCGCCTGATCCTGAAATTCAATTATGTCAGCTTTGGAGACAAAACATTTCGACAGGTTGTAGGGACGGCCATGGGAACTTCATGCGCCCCGACTTATGCCAACCTCTTCCTCGCCTCGTATGAAGGCACAGCACTCAAGGAATTCAAAGACTATATCCTCTTCTACAGATGCTTCATTGATGATACTTTTGCTATCATCAAAGGAACGCGGGAAGATGTCGTGAAATTTCAAGAGCGCTTCAGATCTTTGCATCCAAATATGAGGATGGAATGGACGCGGTCCCAGCACCGCCTCCCATTTCTGGACATACAAGTTTTAATGGGTCAAGACCCAAAGAAACCTGCATTTAACCCGCAGTGGCGGATATCCACCAATGTATACCAAAAAGCACTCAATGCTTACCTCTACATCCCCTGGAATTCTTGCCATTCCATTGACTCTAAGCGTGCTTGGGTCAAAGGTGAACTCATTCGCTATGTGCGAATCTGTTCCCAGGAATCTGACTTTGCGAAAGTTCGTAATGACTTCGCAACTCGGCTCAGTGCGCGAGGTTATCCAGGACGCTGGCTTCAAAGTGCTATTGATGAAGTGCAGTACAAGGTTGAACGCCCCAAAGCGCTCAAACCGGCAGAACCTCTGAATTCTGACGGTGATCTTGATCTTCACGTCCTCAAGCTCACCCATAACCCAGTATGGGACGACATTGATTTGAGTCCCATCTGGCGTGATCTGGTCGATGAATGGAAAGAATTCGGAACGGGCTACCCAGAATTCAGATTCCTTGCATCGTACAAAAAACCAGCCACGTTGGGTGACCGATTGAACTCACACAATCGTAGAACTATTGAAGGATACCACCATAGGCTTGCGTTGAATGTTTAGCACTCTTTTTTCTCAATCCTTAGCTCGCGGTGCACGGGACCCTTTGGGTCCTGCATCCTGCACCGCGAGCTTTCGGATTTCGAAAAAATTACAGGTTACTTAAATATTCTTCCGCCATTACTCTATACGTACCTAGGTCTGTCGGTCTTCGGACCAGCGTGAAGCACACCATTGCCTCTGGTGCCAAGGCACCCACATCGCGATTAATGATCATATCTTGCACCTCTGACCGGTTCGCCATGGACATCCACGTAATTGGGGAGGGTATGGAACCAATGCTGCTCGCAAAATAAATTGGACAGTTAATTACCAGGACTATCCGAGAAAAAGAGCCTTATTGGAAAATGATGCAACTCACGAAGAGGGAAGCGCGTCGAGTCCACACGGATTCCGTGACTCTTCACATCAGCACACATTGCTTGGCACAAAAGGCGCCAGCAAAGCCCGGGCGTTATATATGGGGACACAGCCACCTGACGAGTCTTTACAGATGAAACACCGTACCCAAGTGTAGTGGGTCCCCGCCCTCTGAAAGATCTGGTATTTCCCTCTCGAAATCGTCTTGTCGCGCTCACTTCGTTTGCTGTTCGCACTCGCCCCTTGCTCTGCTTGGTGCTCGCCACCTTTCTCCCCAGATGGCCCTCTCAGCAGGTATGCCCGACCTATAACCTGGTTGTGGAGATATCCAAGATTTTTTCAGCGTCCATTGGGGCCATGTGGAATACTTTACTGACGTCGGCCGATGGATCACGGCACTATCGGCGGTCCCTCGAAACCACGATTCACGCTCAATTTTCGGGATTATTCTACTGAGAAACCCGGTTTTCAATGGAAACCCCCTCAAAAAAATATGTGCTATCTGGAAACCCGGTTTTCATAGGGTGCTCCCCGGGACGGGTCCGAGGCAGCGGCCGGGACGCGATCACATGGCATATCAACCGTGTCTGTCAAATCCTAAGTGAGCTCCACCAAGTTTCGTTGAGGTTCTGTGATACCTATGTTAGTCTCTATATCACCTTCTCTGTTCAAGGTCGGTGATGGGGAGCCAACACTTTAAATGCTTTAATTGGCTTTCCCCCTCTCCTACATTCAATCCCCACCTGCTGTGTTTACATCCTTTTTGCACTCTGTAATAAACAACTTGCCCAAAGGCAGTGTCTTTCCCTGTTTGAATGTAATCTCACCCAAAAATGTGGCTGAATAGCGCATTGAATGATGAGGGGTTGAGTATGATAGGAAGGGGGGAGGGGGAATGAAACATCATGGAAGAGTAATTTTCCTGGTGCTCTCAGTTAAAGAACTAGCTTTCATGCACTGTTGGTCTTGGACCCATGTCAGCAACCATTAGGCAGACTGCAATACAAACACTCACAGCCTTGATTCTGTTGTGAAGATGCGGGATTTTCTGTCTGGGATCATCAAGAAATAAATGCTTTGTGCACAGCGCGCCAACAGTGCCTGAGCATCCGGCCCAGCGTCTGCTTAAATTTTCAAAATTGGCATGATCCAAGCTTGACTGCATGAAGGGCCACCACATATGTGCTCAATGTGCAAGATAAGCAGTTCAGGATTGCTAAATGTGCAAGCAAAGAGGAGTATTCATACAGGTACCTGACTAAGAAAGTCGAATGAAGCAGAAGCAAAATAAAAATAAAATTGCACCAGCAATTAAGCTCAGAGTTATGGATGCAGGGCCTTAGTGTTTTCATGGAACCAAACTCCGTGATTTTGCAGGTACCCAGGTCCAATGAAGTGGTCAGCGACACTCACCTGGACAGAATGCGGACAGTGATTGCCCGAATGGCTTGGGAACAATCACGGTGGAGTAGTAGGTGAACTATGACTGTTATCTCTTGGGCCAGGATGTAATGGGGCAGACACATCGAGAGGGACGCTAGAAAGGACATGGTGGTGAACGCGACGTGTTGTATGTCTAAGCTTGGTTGATCCGGAATGATACCTCCACCCGACTGATGGCCGGGGGTTTCCGATTAGACATTTGAAAGATTTCCACAAAAGGTAGGGTTTCCGTTGAAAGCCGGGTTTCTCAGTAGAATAATCCCAATTTTCGACATTCTGAAGAGACAGAATACACAGGCATGGATGCAGAAATCATTCTGCACACTCAATTTATGCAAAGACAAGTTGAGTCTGAACCGGCACTCGCATCGAAATTGAAACTCTGATGTTTATGCAATAAGATTCTGACCCAATTGGACCCAATTGGCAACAACAGACTACATCTATGGTGGGTTGAGTCAGAGTGAGCATTCGACCAAAATTGCCTGCAGGACTCACTGTTTCGTCGCGCAATCCATCCAAAACTTTCGATAGAGAGTTCATTTTCTTGGACTCTGAGCATTTCCTAGTCAGAATTGAGTTGATGAGGACGTCTGGGTAAGTTGCAGAATTACTGCTCATATTCTGTGAGGATTTTCGCAGCCTCTTCTGGCGAAAGAAGTTTCACCTCCTCCTCGAGGATGTCCAGGCCCCGAAGAATGTGGAGATAGCCGTGGGCTACCTGGTCGTTTTTGACGTTGTCGTCTAAGGAGACTGCGTTGACTGCGGTTTGTTCCATATTTTTCGGATGCAGCTTTGAAGATAGATGGATGCGGTGAGATCTGGGCATGCACACACTTTATAGATGTTGTCCTCAACACAAGAACGGCATGGCAACCTGGACGGCTTTTGCATTCTGGTTTCTTTTGTTCCGAATTGGGCAAGCTGATATTGGTTAGGTACTGGTTGATCACGTACCTAAGGCAACCCACGCGCTGGCATTGCACGTTCGCCAATAATAATTATAACTCCGTCTCAGGCTGTTGACCATCATTTCAGGACAATCGCTCAAAAGCGGCGTGATTACTGTCGAAGTCGCTGGAGGACTGAGGAGAACCAAACATGCTCATCCGAGGCACCAGGAAAATTCGGGGAGAAGGAGGAGGATTCAGATTACCCGCACTTATTACTGGAAAAATACCTTGGCCGCTCAGCGCTCCGGCGCCGAGGTTTTTAACAACAGTCAAAGGAATTCCGGCCCGGGGCCGGCCATCCCCGACGTGTACTTTGCTCCTGTGGGAGCTAATTAAAGGAGCAACCGGGTAAGGGTAAGGGATCAGGACGAGGGACAAGGGGTCCTGACAGATTCGAGGCTGAGCCGAAAAGGAAAAGAAGAGGGGGCGGGGTTTGGACTGCGTGAGCACGGGCCTTAGTTGCCAACAACTGATGTCCACGACTCGGACCTACTCAAAATAATGGCTTAGATATCAGGCAGAGTCCTGAAATTCGACGTGCCGGGCTACGTGACAACCAGGGTATTTTGTACTACCAACAGTCATATATAAACAACTGAGAGTGCGAGTTCAACTCGTCATCTTTCCAACTATTAAGCGTACAAAAGGGCCACACCACGAGGCCTGAATGAAACCCAGAGTGGTCAGAAAGACAGGATATAACTTGTTGCAGTTCTTACCTCTTTCTCAGTCAATGAACAACTGCTTGAAACACTCCTTCAATTTCTTGACTTGACTGGGATCCGCGACCATTAGGCGATTTTCAAATTGTCGCAGTTCATCGAGAGTAAATTCTTCTCCACTCGGCTTTGCCGTAATTGACCTCGAACGCGCCTCGCGAGATGTCGTCTACGATACAACAACATTAGTCTAGTGGACGGAATGCTTTAAACTGGACCGACTATGACGTTTCTCTTGAATTTCTTGCACTCCTTATAAACGTAATTCGTGTCCTGCCAGTGTCGATAAGACAGAATTGAGAAGAATGATTCGTGCAGTTCGGAATGTATGTTCAAAGAGCTGTACACATACTATTGTCAAAGACTCGGGAGTGGCCGAAAACGTCCAAGCACGTACTCGATGCACTCATGTACCAGTCTATGTTTCTCGTCCGCCGTTAGGTATTTAGAAGCGTCGTTCATGACTTCCATGGCGGTCCAGATGCACATCATCGCGAACTTGGCTTTAGCATGGGGCAGGAAAGCATTCACATCCTTGGATACATCCTGTGCTGATCCGACCACAGGCAAGGCCTCGCAAAGTTCTTTGACGATTTCGGCCATCTTTGTGTTGAAGGTTGATTAAAAAGAGCGACGATGAATGCTGGAAGTGTTAAGCAGAGCTGTTCAGGTCCGGCCACTCTGTTTTTATATTGCGGTCCCCGGTGCGGATGAGAACTAATATTTCGTAACAATGGTACATAACAACCGCATCGAGTACCCGTGAACCCACTGTTTGCGGTTCCAGGGGGCCTGGGAACAGCACAACTACAAGGAGTCAAAGATCATTGAAGCCGCCCCGGTTCTAGTTGTCCGCGAAGAGCAACCAATGGATTGGCATCAGTGTCATCCATCTGGCCGGAGGTGTGGCGGCACGCGACGCTGCATTCTAATTCTCTATATCGGGGGCCCTTTTCCTTTACGCCGCTGTTCATTGTTCAAGGTACGAGTGCGTTACGCATTTCATATGTAGACAATATCACATTGGTGTTAAATCAAGGCATTGGAATCGGGGAGTACCTCCCGACGACAAGCTGTAGCCTCCGCATCCAATGAGCAATGATATAAGTGATACCAAATGAATCTTTATCTTTCGCAACCCGGGATCGAAGCTTCCAACTACTCAGGCTGTGCACAATTTCTTCAAAACGATCGACAACCTCTTCCATAGTGGGTCGCAGCGCCGGGTCGGTGTTAACCATATCTGCCACAAGTGGTTCCATGAACTCAAACCCTCGTTTTCGGCTTACGTAGGGGGAACCCTGGAACGGTGTCAACGTAGCGCCAACAAGATGAAGAAAACTGTGCTCTACCTCCGTGAATTCCTCTCTAAGGAGGTTCCCAATGTAGTAGACATCGACAGGGAATGGATCACACTTGGGAAGAACATCCCCTTGAAATTCCGGGACAGTTCTATCGCCACCGAACACGACGGGCTCGAGAGGAGGGCGATCTCCAGCCTTGTACTTGACGGAGACGCCGAAGTCAATGACGTAATATTTCACAGGATGCTGGGTGCGGCTGAGGTAAATGGTCCTGCCGGTGAAGTCGCGCTTCTTTCGTGGCTCCAATGGGTGGAACGGTGCAGTAACAATCGGCGACGCATCCATCATAATATTCATGTGCATGCAATCCCTTATTATGCAAGTGAGGATGATAGGCACATGGAAACTGTGAAAATACGCACCGGTGTACAACATTTTGTGTATGCATATATTTCATGCCCTATGCGGAAGGTTAGAGATAGAAATATTGATGAGGCTGTGAGATACAGTACCTCGAAGATTTGCCTGAAGAACGAGACAGCTTCTCCAACCGTGTCGAATCGAGGCTTGTCGTACCTCGTGAGAACTGGCATCACAAGGATTTGTTTGTTGGGCTTGTCTGGAACTTGTAGAACCTCGTAAACGGGGATGCAGTGGTTTTGGGGATCAGACCGTTGAGGTTCCGCTGAAAACCAGGTGGCGATTTCCACCTCGAAAGGATGCTCCTTCTTGTCGACCAGTTTCATCATCACAGACGCGCCGTCCTGAATTCGCGTCGCATCCATTATCGAGGCATGCTATTGTGGTCGCGCTGAATGATGAGTCGTGTCAGTAGAAAAGACTCACCATGGATAGTAGATCTTCCTCGCGGAAGAAGGGGCGTTTTTTGGTTGATGGAACCCATCCTTCCTGATATTTGGCACGCAACACGTAGCCCTTTTCTTTCAGCCAGTCGCGCAGACTGACCCAGACCATCTCCCCATCGGTCAAGGTCTTCCGGAGTGTATCGTCCCTCACGGCGGGAGTCATAGTGAGGAGCTGTGGATGCTGTGGATTGTGGATCCGTCAACAGTGACATATCATGTGATGGATCAAACGGGGTGCCGAAAATAGGCTTCGGTCTGCAGCCGTTTTGCATTCTGTTCACGGACTGCAAAGTCTACATAGAACGAATTACCGTTCTATCATTCGGAGGAACCATGGTTCGGACAAAGAGGTACCTCGAAGGGTAAATTCGCAACAAGTTGAACCCCCGTTGTGGGTACAGTATCTTCATCGTAAAGAATAAGATCTCATGCAGGTGGCCGCGAGACTATATGACGAGGTGACCGGGGTCCAAATCAAGGCTAAAACATGTTTTCAGGAAATTACGAGTTAGCCGGAGTTACTTCCAAAAAATCGCGCAACCCCCAAAAGGTAAAGCCGCTATGATGGTAAAGCCGCGCGGACCTAGGGACTTGACGACAACGAACAATGACAGTTGGAATCAACCAAGTCGAGTCCGCGCCTCATGTTGAGTATAGACAAGATGGCGCGCCCAGATAGATTTGATGTAAGACACATTGGCTATAGGTCCCGTAATGTCACTCTAATGTGCGACACATTGGCGCAAAACGCGACACATGTGTGTGAGCCTATTGATGGCCATCATGTCACATTGATGGATTGCCGTCCACGGCTGAAGCTCGGCAGGGCGGAACTCTGTATCCACTTTGCGTGGGGGGTTAGGTTTGGTTAGGGTTTTGGTTAGGAGGTTAGGTTCGGTTAGGGTTAGGTTTGGATAGGGTTAGTCCCAGGTATATTGTAAAAGTTGTTGAAGAGGGACTTGTATGAATTTCTGCTGAATCACGACAATGTTGATGGGATCAGCGACCCTTTGATCCCAATGTGTCGCATAAGCCGCTATCTGCCCTTATCTGCCTCAGATTACAGCTATCTGCCTCAGATCATAAAGCGCCATCTTGTATATCCTCCCTCATGTTCTACCAAATCGGTGACAGATGGTAGTACAGAGTGGGATCCAGATTTCGAACAAGGGCCTCTGGATCTATGGCAGCGGCGAACTTGAGTCAGACGCTGAGACGTGAGATAGGGCCGCACGTTAAGGCGGTCCGGCGCAGATCGCTGGCGATCGGCGTCTATCTAAAATTTGACGGAAATCGCCATGGAAGGAAACCGTGGCTTCGGCTGAAGAACAAGGTCGCGCGAAGCTCCGGTACCACATGTCCTCTAGCGGAGTTGGAACAAGACAATAGGGGAGATGAGGATGGTAATGTTGCCTGGGGCTATAGACCGGGCCTTGATAAACACGGCCGCGACGAAGCTGAGGCTGGATGGAGCGGCGAAGGCCGACGGAGCATCCAGGCGTTGATCTGCTTAGGGCGGCATGCGATCCAAATTGTGGATATGGTTTGCGGACTTGGTGAGCTCGAGTAACCTACCGCGTTGCCTCAATCCTGGGGGAGGCATGGGTCACTCGGGAGTCGCGATCGCATTGAAATTGTGGTCGATTTTGCATCTACAATGCTCCTTGCATCTACAATGCTCCTTTTACGCATCCGCTACCCGCGCGCGGTTGGCAAATTGTTGACAACGAACAGAGGTGCTCTATCGGCATGGCGGAGAGGCCGGAAAACAACGGTATGCGCTCGCGGAGGTCGAAGAGCATGGCATCGGTCGTGCCAAGATATTCAGGGCCGGAAATAACGCGGTGGCGAGGAAGAGATGGGCTGGAATAGAAGTCGGAGGTCGTGTAGAACAGATCATCGGATGCCCGGGCCATCATTTAATTTTTGTTGTCCCTCAAGTCGAGATATAAGATCTCGTTGGCCAGTGTTACAGAGGTTCTTGAAGACCGGCTTGACTGTGAACAGTTTGTGGTTCGGGTGTCAATGAATATGGCGGGTAGTTCTTCATACCACACCACCATGCATGATACGGCCTGAGCCAGAATGTCGATCTTCGGGATAAACGCGCGGAATGGGGAAGGTCCAGCTATGGCATCAGGCTTGAAGCCCTTTCACCTCCCTCCCTTCCGAATTTCTCGCTCCACAGGGATCGATCCGTGGACGTGGAAACAACTCGGCCGCCGGACTCGTAGCAGAGGAGATTCGTGTTTTGACCCTTGAAGATGATCGAGGCGAGAGGCAAGAAATTTCGCAGTGATCACATGTTTCAGCTTGTTTCAAATTTAGCTTTCAGCCGCCTCTCTTCGTTCGCCCCTCCACATCTCCTTGTCTTCTTCAACGTATGCCTTCGCTTCCCATCCATAGTCTTCAACACCTTGGCCAGATACCGTTATCGACGGTAGCGGAGAGGCTAGCGGAGGAAACTTTTAACTGGGAGATGGAGACGGGATTGAAGGTATGTCCCGTTTTGCGAGCCCGAGCTGGCTACCATTTCCCTGGCATCACCGATGTGTAGCCTTCCTTGCACCTGCTGGGCCCGTGGGCCTCGCGTCTTTAGTTTCTCACCTACACGATCTGTATAGGGGCGCGGCCGTCGACTGCAAACGGTTCAGTTGAGTACTCTGACCGTGACCACTGTGCGGCGACATTGACGTACTTAGTGTATGTTTGCACACTCTCCGTTGGATCCTCCGATGCTCCTTCCTGAATTGGTAGTCGCGGGGGTTTCAAATGAGTAAGTGGCACCGGGGTAGGCGGTCTTTCTTATCGTTCGAGTGTGTCGTTCCTGAAGTTATATGCGACCTACATACGATCTTGAAGTCAGGCGACTCGAAAACTGACAACATGAGCAACAAACCTCTAGAGCTGGAAGCCCCTCGATTGGCCCTCTCTGTCCATTGGAAGTCGATCTTGCCAGTCCAGCACACCCGGGCCCGCTCGCTCGATGAGCATAAGTTCCAAGCCTCGGGACGGTCAGATGAGATTCCACCTCGAGCTGCACTGGACCAGCTGGCAGTCGCTGCTGCATCCTCTGCTCCTTGCCTCTTCAGTCACGGACCTTTGTCCTCTTATCTCATCGCCCGGTCCACATTCCAGCTATCAACCGACCGTCGCGTGGCATGTCTCCGACCGACGATGTCGATCGCAGGCACAAATCCGTCTTTGATTGCCCGGGCTTCGTCGAGGCTCGTCCACGACATGGTCATCCAGACCCGAGCTATGTTAACAGCATTCAGATACTTGACCACGGTCGAAGGTACGTCGACATACTTTTTTGCGGGGGAGTATCCGGTGGCAACCCTTCTCCTCATGGCACGCCAAAGGCCGTGCTGGATATCCAAATTCTTGGACTGCTCTGATCGGCGCAGTCCATTTCGCTCGAAAGTGGGTCCCTTTTGTCAAATGTTGGCATCTTCCATTCCTGCGGATGTCGTTGAGTACGGGCGCAGGGCGGTAAGTATACGGACCTGTGATCAGTGAGTGGTGAAGCCAGTAACCCGCCATTGAAGATTCAGGGGCAACGACACCATACTGCGTGTCCAATCCTTTGCCAATTTCGATTTCATTCATCGCTCGATGATTGGCTCCGACAGTTGTGTGGTATAGTCCCCCGAATCTTGTCGTGCCGGATATGAGTATGCATCGTGGACACACCCGACAAACCACATACCGCGGTCAAACTAGTTTGGCCTTTTGCGGACCGTAAACTCTATGGGCACAGCGTCCGCATGGAGAGATTCCTGTTGCACTTGCATGACCAACCCCTTGTGTCGAGTTACCCACCGGGCCTTGAGCATTCGATAGAGAGATCACTAGCCGTGCTCGCGCAGCGTTCATCCAATAATCAACAACTGCGTCTGAATCAGACGAGGATTAGGTATGTGGGGGGCGTTTTGAAGATGAACGCCCGGCGGACAATTGGGCAGCTCAAGGGGAGGCTGCGCGCATCCGCATCCAACTGTAATCGGGTGAGCAACTGCCAGGGGTAAAACGGTGTCTATTCCATTCACTATAGCTTTTCAAGCAAGACGGGCGGCGCGCAGTATTACTCTTGAGGCGGCGGGGAAGGCCAGCACGTTTTATTGACAGAACATTGGGCCTAAAATTCACAGCAGACTTGATTCGATTCGTAGGAATATCGTAGACACCAGCTTCGCGAGATGCCCAAGGGGCGGGACCCGAGAGCTTGAGGGCTCGAAGTATTCGAGGGCGTCGCTATGGGTTTCCTGAGAGTTGTTGGTGGGCAGGGACCCGGGGACTCCAATAGTCCACAAGCGCCCACCGGGGCTCGGTCCGATGTCCGAACGCAATCCGAAAAGATACCTCCAGGTAAATTTCAAGACCATCTCTCATCCGAAAATTTACGCAAACTTAGAGTAGGGAGACGAGGAAAGTGGGAATAGGCAGAATTAAATTGTAAAAATTCGGAGAACAGATAAAGGCTGGAGCGGGTACTGGTAGAACACTTATCATACGTAGATCAGTAGTAAGGCCAATGGAGATGCAAGGGCAGTGTGGTATAGGGAATTGGGAGAGTCAAAAAACAGCGTCCAGTCGTCGGACCCAAGTCCATACAGCTTAGTAACCGCAAATCCTACAAGCAGCAGGTCCGTCGCGTGAATCGAGAAAGACAGTATCGCAAGGAATGAGAATGACCTGTTTGGATGACCGATCAACAATCACCAAAATGCAGTCAAACTCGCCGGAGAGAGGGAGTTGCTCGATGAAGTCCATGGAAATGGAATGCCAAGGCCGGAGCGGAACCGGAAGGGGTTTCAGGAGTCCGTAAGGCCGATGCCGAGGCTTTTTGTTGCGCTTGCATAGAACACACGACTGACAGTAGTCCTGGATGAAGGTCCGAACCTCCGGCCAAGTGTACTCGCGGCGTACGAGTGCTAAAGTGCGATTTTGTCCACAGTGGCCAGCCAACTCGTGATCATGCAAATTCTGCAGAACACGTACGCGGAGCTGGTCCGGAGCATCTCCGGAAACCACCGGAACATAAATGCGATCGTAGAGCCGGAGCATACCGGAAGGGTCGAGTTTCCAGCGCGGAGTAGTGCCGGAGGCTGCGGAAGCAATGCCCGCAACGGCGGCTGGATCATCGTTGTAGTGGGCACGAATGTCGGAATAGAGCTTCTCAACATCCATAACGATGGAGGAACGGAGGGTAATTTCCTCGAGGAATGTGGCCCGGAGCGACGCGGTGAGTTGATCTGGAGTAAAAATGGGGCGAAAATTTTGAGGATTCAATTGGCTGTAAGCCCTATCCCCCTCTTTAGGGTAGACGTCCCATCGTCTAGTCAAAGCGTCTGGCTTAGCTCCGGGCTTACCCGGACGGAACTGGATAACCATATTGAAGTGGCACAGGTATTCCGACCACCGGACTTGGCGGCGAGTGAGGATTTTGGTCGTCACGAAGTATTCCAGGTTCTTGTGGTCGGTTACAACGTTGACCGGAAGCTCCGGTTCTTCGAGGTAATGCCTCCAGTGTTTAAAGGCGTCGAAGATGGCCAGGAGCTCTTTGTCGTGGGTGTTGTAGTTGAGCTCGGCCGGACCAAGTGTCCGGGACCGGAACGCAATGGGATGGATTTCGCCATCATCTCCCAGGATGGAGAGAATCGAGGCGTCGGTTTCGACAGTGAGCTGCCGCAACAGAATCCAGTGCGAAAGTACCGGAGCCTCCGTAAACGCGTGCTTGAGGGTGTCGAACGCAAGTTGGCAAACCGGGGTCCAATCCCATCGGACGTTGGAACAAGTGAGGCGAGTAAGAGGGATCGTGATCGCAGAGTAGTTCCATATGAAACGCCGATAGAAATTACAAAACCCAAGGAAGGACTGAATGTCCTTCACTTTCCGGGGTTCTGGCCAATCAACGATGGCGGAAACCTTGTCCGGAGACATCCAGAAGCCTTCTGGCGACAGGATGTAACCAAGATATTCACAGGTGGTGACGCTGAACTCGCACTTGGAAAGTTTGCAGAAGAGTCCGGCCTTCCGGAGGCGCCGGAGCACTTCCCGAACATGTTCGGTATGTTGGGACAGATCGTCGGAATAGATCAATATGTCGTCCAAATAGATGACGACGTACACGTCCAACAGATCCGCGAACAAACTGTTCAGGAACCGCTGAAAAGCGGCCGGAGCATTGGTAAGGCCTTCTGGAACAACCCGGAATTCGAAGGACCCATAGCGAGAATGAAAAGCTGTTTTAGGTTCGTCACGCGGAGCGATCCGGAGAAGATGGTATGCGTGCCGGAGATCAAGTTTTGTATAGATGCGAGCCTTTCCGGGAGCATCGAGGAGATCGGCGATGAGAGGAAGCAGATAGCGGTCCTTCTTTGCAATCTGATTAAGACCCCGGTAGTCGACGCACAACCGGAGGCTACCGTCCTTCTTCTTAGCGAAGAGAATAGGAGCTCCATGACTTGAACGAGTCGGGTATATAAATCCCGACTTCAAATTCTTGTCGATGAAGTCCCGGAGGGCAGCGAGCTCGGTAGGCGAAAGGGAGTAGACATGACCAACCGGAGGCTCCTCGCCGTCCAGGAGCTCGATTTTGAGGTCGAATTCTCGATGAGGAGGAAGATTGTAAGCTTCCTGCTCCGAGAAGACGTCAGCGAACTCGTGGTACTCGGAAGGTATTCCGGAAGTGTCCGGAGCAAATGCGGAAGCAAACCGGCCATGGGCTTCTTCCGAGGGAGTGGCACGCATTGTATATTGACAACAATCCTTGTCTCAAATAATGGAGCGGTAAGCCGCAGCAGACACGAGAGACACAAGCGGAGGGGTAGAGAGAGGACGAGGCCTGGAGGCCTCCGGAATCTCTATGGAAGGAGCAGGAGTCTCCATAGAAGGAGCGGGAGATGGCAGAATCGTCAGAGTCGGTGTAGGCGCCGGAACCGGAACGACTTGTACCGGAGGTGCCTCGTCTGTAATCGGAACTACCGTAGCAGATCCCGGAATAATTCCCGGGGTTGTCGACAGGGATTTCCTTACGGGATCGGGCCGGAAAGTGATAGAGGCTTCGGACCAGTTAATCAACGGATTATTGCGGCTGAGCCAATTGTATCCCAGGACCAGATCGCAAGGAGAATCGAGACGTGTGACGAAGAAGTCCATGTATTGAACTTCGCCAGAAGGAAACCGGAGCAACAACCGGAGCATCCGGTTGATGAAGGAGGAAGAGCCATCGAGATACCGGACCCGCACCGGGTCCACCGTATACGTGGAAAAAGCATTAGATTCGCAGACTTTCAATGATACAAAACAATGAGATGATCCAGAGTCCACAAGCGCATGCACACGGGAGTTGAATCCCGCGACTACTCGAGAGAGAAGAGATGGAGAAATGGAAGAGCATAGCTCCGGCTCGGAGATGTCCGACCGGAGGGAGGAAATATCGAGAGAGACGTAAAGGGCATTAGGGAAAAGAGCGGAAGCGTTGAGACAAACCTCGGTGAGCACCCGTGAGTCAACGCAACTTGGACCAGGTGCGGAGGATTCCGAGTTGCTGATCAATTTTTTGACTCAGCAGCCGCGGCGGCCGGCGTAGCCGGAGCCGCCGGAGCCTGGGTGGTCGTACCGGAGGTCGAGGCCTGGGCGGCTTTGGCGCTAGCCTGCCCAGGACGCTTGTTGCAGTTGTCGGCGGTGTGACCCTTACCTCCGCAGTACATGCAGAGGTTATTCTTCCGGCGACGCTCGCATTCGTCCTGCTTGATCTTCCTGCTGGCGTCGAGCTTGTCGGCGTAGGCGCGAGCGGCAGGAGTGGCGTCGGACGACTTGGCCTTGCCTTTACCCTGGTTACTGGAGTTTCCGGCAGTCGCAGCAGTAGAGGAGGGTGCGGGAGCATTGGAAGATTTGGAACTCTTGCCGGAGTTCCGATTACTGGGTTTCGGGTTGCCGGATTGACCTCCGGTAGCGTTACCGCCACCGGAACTGGAGGGTTTATCGCATTCACGCTCCCGGAGCTTCTCTGCCTCGCGTTTCCAGTACCGGCCATCGATGATGCGAGCGACCAACTTCACTCTGTCGAGGGTGTTGGCATAGTTGTGATGAACCATGTCGTCCTTGATCCGATGGGGAAGTCCTTCGTAAAACTGATACCGGAGGGCGTTATCGCTCCACCGGGTCAAGACCGAAAGGAAGTCGAACTCGATGATGTAAGTGGTGATCCGGTCGCCGGATTTCATCCGGCACGCACAAATCTTGTCCTCGGCATCCCCAACCGGATCATGCGGCCCGAAGTTTAACGTAAGCTCCTGAATGAAGACAGCGAAGTTGCCGTCCCAGACCGGAATGATGGTCAGGTCGTAAAGGTTGGGGGAAAATCATTGCTGAGCGCTGCCCCGGAGGTACAAAATGATGTAGAGAATACGATCATCGTCGTCCGGAAAGTCTTGCGGGCGCTCCACGAAGTGCAAGTAGCACTGGGTGAGGAAGGACGAGAGTTTAGCCGGGTCCGATCCATTGAAGGTGTCCGGATTATGGAGATTGGATCGGTTGGATCGAGGAGGAAGGTCCGCGGGACGAGCGGAGAACACGTTGATGGCATCCCGGAAGGTCCAGATGGTGTCCATAATTAAGGCCTCGTTGGCCTCAGGCGTCGGAACACGACGAGGGGCACGAGGTATATCGGGACCTCTGGGACCACCGCCAGGGGGGCCTCCGGGTGGACCTCCTGGAACACCAGGACCGCCGGGACCGCTGGGACCTCCGGGGCCACCTCCGGGTGGACCACCGGGAGGGCCGGGTGGTGTACCAGCACCACCACCTCCGCTACCACCACCATTACCGCCAGCATCGCCTCCATCGCTGTTGTCACTGCCCCCGTCATGAATGGAAGGTGCAGGATCACGCTCGGGAAGCTCCTCTGATAAGTGGAGGCTTGCTGCATGACCTCCGGAATGTACGGAGTCTTCGGAAGCCTCCTGGGGATCTTCCGGAACCTCGATGATACGAGGCCCAGCGATGGGAGATACACTGCGAGAGATTGCTGCAGCGCGGCGTGGATGGGGTGAAGCCGGATACCTCACCGGATTCTCGGGAGTCCAGGGATTGAGAACCAACCCCGGAATTGTTGTCAGAGAAGGCATAGGTGGCGCAGGTGAACTCCGAGTGAAATGCGGAGTGTATCGAAGGGTGGGTGATACCGGAATAGACGGGTACATCGACGGACCGAGAACTTGGACCGGAGTACTCATCGGAACGATCTGGCTGAACATACAGTGATAAGCAGGCAAAATAGCCAGGCCTGAAATACCCATATTTTGGCGCCTTTGTTCTACTTACTAAAGCAGAACACTACTTATTGTTTCTGCCACTATAAAGGACTGAAGCGAGGTCTGAGCTGTCAGTTAAAAGCATTACGCACTGGAGGAGCTGGGAGGGCTACTGGGCCACCGATACCACGAGGGTCAACGGTCCAGCAAGCGTTCAGCGACTTTAGCTAAATTGGGATGATCTACTGCGCGCTATATATCAAAGACATACACATATCATCCATCCAGATGTCTCTCTACGTGGGAGAACCAACAAGGGATAAGGGTTAACGGGAAAAGGATTGAGAACTGTGGGCCAAAGAGGTTCCTGTTCGGGAATAACCGTATCACGTGCTTGGACCGCGGAAGAACACGGGTAACACAGAGGGTTGCCAAGAATACACGTCCATGCTGGGCCTGTCACGTCCAGATCAGTTGGGTGTCGAAAGGACGACCAAAATAACCATACATCAGTGCTCACTAAGGCGAAGTGGGGCTGATATCACATGCATCAGAAATATCAATCTATAATTGTCCAGATATCAGAACAAGGGGTTCTTTGAACGGTTCTACTAACTACCAACAGCTATAGGAACTGATCTATGGCACGGAGCATATTATTCTCCGTTCCCGTTTACCCATTGTACATCAGCAGTATTATTTATTTGTCTGTCTTGTTGACACATCCGTTTGTATAAATACAGCTAGGTTTTAGGTGGAAGGTAGTAGATCCACCCCTTCTTATTAGACGTATCAGTTTTACTGGTATTGTCGCCTGGGAAGTCTTGTATCTATTCGGAGTACCGCTGGGAACTAGCATAGTTCTTTTTGTTACTCTTGGTCAATATATTGTCATTGTTGGATCATATCTGTGCATTGTGGAACCTTAAAAAAATTAGAATCATATCGGGTCACATCGGGTTTCATAAGGATATTGCACGCACACGGATTTGAGACAGAACAAGGAACTTTAACGGACCGAGAACACAGAAAGGGATTTTAGCTAAAGTCAATTAGGACACCAGCAGCTACCCCACCCAACCCCATTGTGATAAAACCCATCTCTGCTTCGTCCAAGCTTCGCTAGAGTCTTTGGATCGGCTATTGGAACCACACAATCAGTTTAGCTAAAGTCATTATTACCTAGAACTACTCAAACATCAACCTAATACTTGGTTGGAACCCCGAACCTCGCATCATTTGATTGTTGGATTATTGTTTAGTGTTGGTTTAGTGGTTGTTGGTGCTTACACATTGATAGTCATTGATTCACGCTTACACGGTTGTTCGTAAAGTCAGCGTTTCAACGGGATTCTCGACGAGGTTCCCGACCAGTCCGACCAGTGTTGGAACGTTCAATTTGTTCCGTGTTGGGTAGATTTGGATTAGGAAGGCGAGACATTGCCAGTCAGAGTAGCGAGATTGATAATACTGTTATATACCGAGCCGGGGTGGACCCGAAGAGTAAATGGCCGAAGGACCGGAGGCTCCGGTATGTCGGAGCGTTGGAGGGCCGGAGGGTCCGGAACGTATACGAAGGAGGATCACAACACCACAGGGGGTCAAGGGCGAGTGACTACCCTAACCGGCAGGTATCCGATAGGAGGGGACAAGTCGGAGTACCGGAGAGAACCAGAGGTTACGGAGACGACTCAGTGCAAGGGAAGTGAGCCAAGCAACGTCAATTATCAATCTGACGTACAGGACATATTAAAGACATATTTATACTAAGTATCTAATTGTATTCCATAAAAGGAAGGAGAGTGGTTCTTAACAATAAGTCAAGTCAGATGGACTGATGAGAAGTCGTATGACAATAAGTGGAAAGACAGGAAGACAGATAAACGGGAAACGCTCAGTAATCCTTCATTGCGTAAAAACCCGATGGTACCGGATGGTCCAGAGGCTCCGGTGATATACCGGAGCCTCGGAACCTACCGGAACTACCAGAAGGTCGACGAGAGGGCGGGGAATGTTGCATGGATATAACACTTGATCACATTGTTTCCATTCGACGGGGAGGGAGCTCTTATCCAACGAGAGCCGCAGAGCAGTGTCCATGGTGATGAGTTCCGGTTCAGGCGGAAGCCCTTCCTGGTGGAATCAGACAGCAGACCCACGCTAATCTTGATGTGAGCACGTTTCCCAGGTGGAGGTGCGATTCTGCTGGTGGAGCGTGTGTATTCATTCTTTTACAGCTTTTCCATGTTTTTCATCGTCGGCGGATGTCGATCTAACAGTGTTTCCATGCTTTTCATCACTGGCGGAGTGGGTTATTCGAAGGCGGATGTCGATCTAACAGTGTTTCCATACTTTTCATCATCGGTGGAGCTTTAGAAAGACACTCGTGCCCATTGGTATATCGGCGCCATAGCATAGGGTAATGCACCGTGAAGTAGCATATGGTGTTGCACTGCAGTTTACTTGAGTTGTCGTGGTTGTCCCGGGTTCGACTCCCGGCGGTGCCGTTTCTTTTTAATGCTTTGGTTGTAAAGAATTATCACTGCTGCTTCTCCGCCAGTCGTTCTGCTGTGAGGGATATTACAAGTTTGCGGAGTCAGCACGTGGAGCCGGCTCACAGCGCACCAGGATGTGTTCGAGAACCTGGAATTCTTCCCCATCTGGTATCCCATCGAGCACGACCTTCGTTACAAGATGCTCAAGAACCAGACCTTTGACTTGAGCTTCTACGAGACACGCCTGCAGATCGCTCTCTCCACCTACCAGCAGGCCCGCGCTATGGGCCAGACCTTCATTCCTCCCCCTATCTCCACGCCAAACGTCTTGGCTCCTTTGAAACGTGTGGCGCCCCACCGACTCGAACACAGGCACGCCAAAGCAGCCGCATACCTCGCGCACCCGCAAGCATTGCAGCTCCACGCCCGCCTCCCGCGAGGGCTCCACTCCAGCAGATCGTCCTTCCCCAGCCTGCCTGGTGTGCACAGGCAATCACAATGCCTTTCGGCACCCCACCGAAAAGACCTCTTGTCAAGATGGTGCCTCTTTTTTTGTCAAGCCTGAGGGCCGGGACATCTGAACTGCCCAGCCTTTTTGTGGTTCCATCCAATCCATCTGCATCTCATGGAATCTCAACACTCCATGCAAGGCCCACGGCGACGAGCACCTCCATGTCTGCTCCCTCTGCGGTGAAAACCACACAGCCCTCTCCCGAGACGCTGCCTGTTGGCATGTCCGAGACGGCGTGTTCTTGCCCTGATTCGGCCCCACAGACGGATTCCTTTCTTGAGTACATCACTACTCCTTCCCAGACCTCGCTCGCATACGTCGACCTGCTGCCATTCATACACCCCCGCCCGCTGCTACTGGGTCCGATTGACATGTTTTTGTCACTGCTGGACCGTGACACATTTGAGCGGCTTCTTGACAAGCACGACCTCTCTACAGCCTACCCACACCTCACGTGCAACCTCTGTGCCGGTTTTCCTCTCGGGCGCCTGCCCCCTCTATCTTCCACCACCGTACTCCCCAACCACCAGTCGGCTGTGGAGGAGCAGGACACCACTCTACTCTACCTGCGCACAGAACTCGATGCTGGTCGCATGCAGGGGCCTTTCTCACGTGCAGACATGGAGCACGTCTGCTGCGGTCCTTTCTACGTGTCCCCCCTCATCGTCTCTTTGAGCGATCAGGGTCCGGGCATGAACGCGAAGAAATGACAGGATTAACCTGTCATAGTGGCCTTTTGGCTCAGTTGGTAACAATGTTAGCTTGCAGGCATGTCACATAACACCCCGGCTGTCAATGATTTCATCAACAAGGAGGATTTCCCTACTCGTTTTGACATGCCTGCGAAGATGGCAGACTTGGTGAGTCTTTTTCCTTTCGCACATCATCACCCCTTCCCCGTTTCTTCCCTTCCTGGCGTGCACTCATGCCTTGGTCCTTCTCCTTTCCCGCATGCATTTACGCTTTCCCATCCCCGCGTTCAGGTGCATTTCCCGATGTGTTCGCCTCCCACCCTCTCTTATCAGCGCCGTGATTGCCTGCCAGCCCCATTGCTACAGCACCACCCCCTTCCCTCCCTCCCTCCTCTAGGACTACACCTTGTGTGTGTCGCCTTCCTCCCCTCTCACGTGTTCGACCGAGTGCGACGCTGACTCTCCTCCCTCAGGTTGCCACCGCTCCCGTCGGCGCTCAAGCCTGTGCCTTTGACCTCAAATCCTTCCACAGGACATGCCCGGTCTTGCCTGACCACAAGCTTTTCCTCGTTGTCCATTTCGATGGAGGATTTTTATCTTGATCATTGCTTCCCCTTCAGAGCAGCGTCTGCCAGTAGCAACACAGGCCAGATTTGCAACGCACTCATTGACATCTGGCAGGCCGAGCTCGCTAACAAGGTCAAAATTCTCAAATACGAAGATGATCTGCCTGTCGTCCGTCTCCTCAATGCCCTCAGCCCCGCTTCCAGCAGACAGTTTCTCTATCGCTTCGACCGTACCTCTGTCCTCGCCTCCTGGCATCCAACAAAGACCAGAACCAATTTCCGTGATGACATCATCTTCCTCGGCTTTCTCTAGGACATGGTGCAGCATTGCATCTCGCTTCTGGAAGAGAAGCATCTCAAGCACCTCACACGTGTCCAGTGCATGCTTGATGGTTTGTGGCGCAAGCCTGCAAACCATTTTACGCTCCTCGACCTGCAGGAGATCCACGGGTCCTTATGTCACCTGTGTTTCATCTACCTGGCTGGCTCCTCCCACCTCAACATTTTCTCCAACACCATGGCTGGTTTCAACAGCAACACCTTCACCCAGCATCGTCTTTCCAAAAGCACGCGCAATTCTCTCATCTGGTGGGAGACTCGGCTCTCCGACCCCTCCTTCTTCCGCCAACTTTGCCCGCTTGGGGAACTTTGCAATCTTGGCAGCACCTCTTACGGAGTTACGATCATCATCGGCAAGCACTGGTACACGCTCCAACTCACGCTGGGGTGGAAGTCTCCAGGGCTGGACATCTGCTGGCTCAAATCTTTCGCGATCGAACTGCTGTTCATGTTCCTCGAGCAACTGGGTATCACAGATCTCCACCTCCTTGTGTGTTCCGACAACAAGGGCGCAATCAGTGTGCAT
Organism: Mycena maculata; assembly: GCA_029448575.1. Classification (NCBI taxonomy): domain Eukaryota; kingdom Fungi; phylum Basidiomycota; class Agaricomycetes; order Agaricales; family Mycenaceae; genus Mycena; species Mycena maculata. Next base: position 912,362 of record JARJLG010000003.1, read on the forward strand.
AAAAAGGGGCGATCACCAAACTTTGGCATCAGTCTTTGCACATGCCGCACGTTCGCGATCGCGGTGAGCTTACTCATCACTCCTGAGCTCGTATATGTCCCTTCTGCCCTCAACCTCGCTGATGCACCCTCCCGTGGCATCCCTGCAGCCCACATCAACTGTGACCGCATCACACGATGTTTTGTGCTCCCTGCCAAACTTAATGGTGTCTTTATCGATGACATTGGGGGCAGGCCGTGAATTACGGGCCCCGGAAATACCCTGGAAATTGCCCGTAAATCCGAAACTTCCCGGTTATTTCCGGGGTGATCTCCGGGCACCGTAAATAGCCCGGAAATCAATTATATGCGGATCATTTCCGTGACATTTCTGGATCCCGCAAATCATGCGGAAATTAATCATTTCCGGGGAGAGAACCGATCATTTCCGGGGTCTGTAAATGGAAGATTTACAGGCACCGTAAATTGTACACATTTTGTGATGCCAAACAAGCCAAGGAACTGCTAAAAGAGGAAATAAATAGTGAGCACTGCAGCTGACCTCTGGGATTTGAATCCTAGGATTTGAATCTGAATTAGGGAATTTATCAATGTTCTCGGGAAGGAAATAATGCAACCCATAGCTTTGACTGGATTAGGGAATTTATCAATGTTCTCGGAAAGGAAATAATGCAAACCATTGTCTTCTCCTCAACCAGACGCCGCTAGAGCACATTCACCCACGTGTATACAAAACAAGATTCAACCCAGCGCGAATCCGGACCTGGAACACACCAGGAATGTTCCTATGATGGTATTGTGCGCAGAGAGAAGCTAAATGAAGACATACCTTGGAGGGATCCAGGCTCAACTCGGAGGAAGGAAAATCTGAAAGTCGCATCCGCTGAGGGATGCTCGATGGCCGTCATCGACCTATACGGTACTTCTCGCCTCGCTCCCCTTCTCCATGTTCGAGAACCACCTTGGACAGTCTAGCCCTGCCACGCAGATGGGAGCCGTTGTAATCCAGCGTGATTGAGGTGAGTCCCACGCGCCCCTGCTCGGATTTTCATTTGAAGCACGGGAGTGAGGTTCCGCAGTAGAATGCTGCGTCTATGGGAATTGGTTTTGCCTTGGGGAGCCACACCGACTACAATTCATAGGATCAATGGTGCTCTCGGTTTGCTTCGTTTCTGATCTGTGTTCCCAGAGGTCAGTCCTCAATTTTTCAATTCGCGTTTCTCAGGGACTCAGGATCCCCAGATTAAAAAGGTTCCCAAATGACATTCGGGCTTGAGCCGATCCATTCGCAGAAGAGACTCATTGGTGGATTCAAATTTCGTCTTTCACCAATGCTCTTTTGACCTGAATATCCCACAGACGTTGTTCAGATAGATTTCCGCTGCGGTACTGTTTATGAAATTTGGTAAGTTTTTGGCTTCCTATCTTCCATGTGCTGCCCACTAACCATCTCAATAGTCGCACCCTTTTAGTACTAGTGGCCATTCGGCTGCACTGGCAGGGTCCTTGTCAGATGTGCGAGCAGCTCGCGCAATTCCCACTCTCACTTGGACCTGTGAGGTGGACACGCATGCGCAGCTCCTACTCGAGGAGATCTTCCAGGGTGAATTTCGTTCCCTTCTGTTCCATGATGACTTGGCACTGTTCGAACCAATTTCGATGGATCTTGCAGGACCGTTTCGTCTCGCGCGCTGACTGCTCAATTCCAGACTGATCCGAGCTCCAGTGAGTTTGCCGAGTTTCCACTCCGAAGTCGGACTTCTGAGTGCTTAATTGTGTAGCTGCAGTTGACGCCGGCGAAAAGACAAGGACTTCGGGCGCTAGCTTGCAGCACACCCAGTGTCTATGGGGCCGTATGCAGATGCGCGCGCGAGTTGAGGTGTGTAGCGCTGTGCACCTGTTTGTGGCATCGGATTGGCTTCGGGACCTGCGTGGACTCTGTGGGATGGAGCGCCGTGCTGCAACATCTGTACGGCGTAGACTATGTGGGCGGCGGCGCGAGTCACAAGTAGCCGCACATGCAGCGTTGGCCACAGATTCGCGGCAATGGTACATGCACGGCTCCGGAGGTGCTCACAGCGGGATCCCATTGCACCGAATCTAAAAGTACGAAAAAAATTGTCAGAATAAGAACGTAAATAGCGTAGATTAGAGCCTGCCTCAAAATCGGTGTGTCGAGCATGAACTGATATGTACTTGTGATTTGTTAGACAATCGGACAAAAAATTGGCCTCAGATAGACGTACAGGTGGGATGGGAGCGTGTGGTACAATACCGAGAGTCTCTCGAGTGTACTTATGATACAGCTATTTTTTGGATCTTCGGGGTCCAATGCATGTGTCGGCACAAATCGTCAAACAGGGAACATGTCATAGTTATATTCAAATATCTAGAGCGATCCTCTTGAAAATGTTTCTTGAAAAGAAGATATATTACCTCGACACCAGCGTAGTACAGCATATCGTACATAGAAGGTGATCGTCGGGGGGAAGCGCAACATGGTGGGTGGGTGATGTGTCAGGCTCTCGAGGGGCTCCATATTCTGGAGTCATTGAAAGCCAAGATACCAACAATATTGTGGTGACCGGGCAACTACTCATGGGATCCAAAGCCATTCTATTCACTTTTGAGTATGCTCTCGAGTTTCAGAATATCCGCAATCACGCGGCTCCTCCCGCTTCATCGTTGACGAATCTGAAGCGAGTCAGGTAAGATCTTCTCCACATGTATGCATCATTGAACCTCACTCTGCACTGCGGTAGGTGGAGATCAGCGATTTTCTCCCACTGATTTCCCGGTTCTCCTATACTCTAAGCAAGCTCATATTGTAAATATTCTCAATCACTGTGTCGCGAGTGGGACTAACATCCAAATATGTCCGCATGGCAAAAGAGACAGGAATCGACGGCACCCCGGATTTCCTGAAAGCTGGGGATCCGGATGGTGCCCCGAGGCGCCGGGGAACGACAAGATCTTCCTGACGCCCAACTTCGGTGATGAGAGGTCTGTTTGTCTGCTCTTCTGCCTGCCGCGCCTTTATGTAGCTCATTGCAACAACTTCATCGTCAAGCTATTCAACCTCCGGTATCGCGTACTCCATATCCCCGTCGCACACAATGAAGGAGGCGATCGTTGACCCGATCCACGTCGTGATCTACTTGATCTTCACGCTCTCCGTCTGCAGGGTCTTATAGATCTCCAGAACCTGCTCTGGCTGGTGGGACTGCGCCAAATAGCTCAAGGACCAGCAAATGGTACACATTTCATCTGTCTCCCCGTTTCTACTTCTCAGATTGCGCAGATCGTGGACAGCCATCGCGAGGGCTCAAGCGCATCATCCCTACTCGTCTGAAGGTCGGCATCTTCCGATCTTGGAGACTGACTGATTTGGCATCCACTGGAGCCTTAGTGCAGCGCAATCGCTCCAGCCGAAACACTAGGGCTTCATTTCTTCTTAAATACACCTTCAGTATACTAAAGCGAGTTGTTTCTTGGGTTGAGACGCATCAGTCATCAGAATTGTTATTTAAGCTACCGCTCTACTGCCAGCTCCATGGCGATTCGCGCCCGATCTAGAGTGACACCATCCGTCACTCGCTCCACAATGCCTATCACGGCGGCTCGTCTGTCTCCAATCTGAGACCCCCCACTGCGAGCCCGGGTGTCAGCCGCCAACAACTCGCCTGCGCCTGACCGCCCAGCTCATCTGTGCACACGAGCGTGGCCTCAGGGTTAGAGCCACTGTCCAGCGTGAGCATTGTGTCATATACGGACGGGTACAGGTACCGGTGTGCATGCGCGTCTAGCTGTTCTTGTTTGGGTTCTTGTTCACCTGCTTCCCTGTGTTGTGCTGATGAACCTCCCACTTGGAATTGTCTTTGACGATTTACGCACCGGTAACTATTATCGTAACGACATCAATGCACCACTAAATCCTGCCCTTGATCATGAGGACGACTTTATCTGGTCGTGAGGCATAGATATAGAAAAGCTGTGCCTGGGCATGTGGTTAGCTGGAAATGGGAGTGCGTGCGCACATGAAGGTGAAAGCTGTGACACCTCAAATGTAGCAGTTGAAAGGGAATAAAGGTGAGCACCTAGTTCAATTGTGTCTATGTCTACGCTACATAAAGAGAAATGGGCAAGATTTGATAGAACGTTTGTCAAGAAACGGGATGACATAATTCATGCGGAGTGACGTTGTCGGGGTCGCTTCGGCTGAAGCTTCTTCTGGCTGTGTCATACCCTTCGAATACAGTAGTAAAATGTGGAGTCTGAAATCCCAAGATTCACGTTACAAGGAATCCCAGAGGTCAGCTGCTCGCTATTTATTTCCTTTTTTAGCAGTTCCTTGGCTTGTTTGGCATCACAAAACGTGTACCATTTACGGTGGCCGTAAATCTTTCATTTATGGACCCCAACAATGATCGGTTCTTTCCCCAGAAATGATTAATTTCCGCATGATTTCCGGGGTCCGGAAATATCACGGAAATGATCCGCATATAATTGATTTCCGGGCTATTTACGGTGCCGGGAGATCACACCGAAAATAACCAGGAAGTTTCGGATTTACGGGCCATTTCCGGGGTATTTCCAGGGCCCGTAATTCACGGCCTGCCCCCAGTGTGAGTTCAACAGCGGTGTGGCATGACTTGTGGGTGCACACACCTGCTTCCCATGCCACGCTGACCCGCTCGCTGCCCCCACCTCCCCTCTCACGTGTTCTCCCTTTCTTGTACGGTCCAGACCCTGGGCCGCCTCTCCGTCTTGACATTGCATTGTGCACTTTCTTTTCCCCTCCGCTCCGGTCACTTGGCCCCTCTTGTCCAGCACCATCATTGCCGGTCCCACATGAAAGTTTCGCACATTTTTGTGCCCTCATCTCCACCTCCTCACCTTTTTTGTACGTTACACACTCCTCGCATGACCATTCTACTCTGACACCCCCTAGTGTCCCACCATCCATTCCATCCGCGTCAAAGGCTGCCTTACACTCCACGTGTGCTGCACACCCCTTTCCCCCACTCCAGTACTGACTAGCAGTTCAGTGCCTCCTCCACACTACTTCTTGTTGTTGCACCATCGTGTCTCTTCGGCCGCCAGGTGCTACCCCCACCGTCGTTGCTGGCATCTCCTCCCAATTCCGAGCTGTAGCTGTACCTTTAATGTGATGTACCCTGCCGTGGCTGCGGGGTACATTGCATCATTGGCACCTCATCAACGGTCGGGAAATTGTACCATAATGCATTGTACCTACCCATCTACCCATTTGGGATAATTACCCGGAAACCACGCCATTTGTGTTGATTCCTGTTTATCTGAGCCTTCATTTCGCCCCTTTCGGCTTTATACCAGCGCTGCCGCCCACTGCCATCCTGTTTCCTGTCACAATCCCTTTGTTTTCGGTTACTTGGACGCCTCCGATCAGTCCCATCACTCTTGCCGTTTCACGCCGACTTTGTTTACTTGTGCTTTTCTTGATCATCCTTTTCTCCTTGCGCGAAAATGGCCTCCCCCGACGCTACTCTGCCCTTGCCCGTCCAGTAAGTATCTATTATCTCTATCTTTCCTTTATTGACCTTTCTTTTCCTTTCAACCTTCCAGAATTGCCGCTGATCTTGCTTCTTTGGTCCTCCTCCCTGTACCCAATTTACACGCTCCAGCGCACAGCAATACCTGCCAGGTTCACCGCTACCTCTACGACCACCACCAGACCGACGGAGAGTCTCTCAAATGCCCGTGCATCTCTCGTCACGATGACGATGATCCCCCCGTCCCCTGCGCCTTCCCTGACGGGTGCGCGCCCCCTCCCGCCCCCTTTATGGACACTGAACCCATTGAGCACACCCGGGCATCCCTCTCCCCATCCACCCACGAGATGACGATGGGCGTTGTCATGTGGAAAATATGTTCCCTAGTAGGTAACTGGAAATATTGTTATTCAAGTTAAACCCACTAATTATTCGACCAACTAGGTGTGAACAAAATTTATAGAAACAAGAGATAATATTTGGTGCGGTAACTTGACTTGCGGTTCGGACTCTTGCTTACAGATGTCAACAAACTCAATGGATTTGAGTAGGTTGAACGTTAAATGGAAGCTGGGCTTGAACTTCAGACAACTTAGGTACAAGCAATTCCAACTGCAGATACAAATTCTTAACCAAACTCAAGAACTCAAGGAGTCGGATGAAAAAGAATTTGAACTGAATTGGAGTGAAAGCTACAGGATACAGGAAAGTGCTAGGGAGTAGGCCATCTTGTACTACAATTTGACTGGTCTTATATACCTTTTTCTGTGGGAAACTCTTTCCGCTTCTATCCTTCTTATCAAAATTCTTATGACTCGATTGGGGTTCTTATGACTCCTACTGACTCGTCTCAGCTTCTTTTGACTCATTCCCAATTTATGACTCATATTCTACATGACTCGACCTGACTCACTTTGTAGGATCACTTAGGAGTCCATCCGGGTGATTTCGAGTCCAAGAATAATCATGTGACCGAACACGTCTACGTGTCTTAACCAAATATGTACAATTTAGTGAGATGTGATTTTTATATGGCCTTTCTTCATTTATAACAAACAATTTTTAGGCACGACATCCGTGGCGAACGGAATAAAATCAACTGTCCTCAGTTGCACGAAGATAAGGCCATAGTAAAAAATTTCGATCGAGCCATTTGTACGGATTGGTCCGCATGTATGTAAACTGATCACATTCTACTACTTCTGTGCCATCTATCTCTTTCTAACGTTGCACGGACTTGGGCACCACCGATGAACGGATATGTCCTCAGTATAGTCTTGGATGTACTTCTTGTTGACGCGGATAAGTGTCTGCTGATGGGTGGCGGCACATGCGAACCATGAATACGCGTAACCCATCTGCCAACGCCGCACGGTAATGAAAACCCAGTCCCCGCTTAAAGATCTGTGGCAAGCGAGAGTGGCTCCTGGCGATATCACGCCCATCAAGGCTGAGGTCACTTCGAAAAGTGACAACCCGAAAGAGTCTTTGTTGACTTGGATCTCGACTCGTGGAACTCTGTCATCTCGCACCGGTAGGGCTGGAACATTCCTATCATGACGGCGTATGAACAACCGCTCAAGGAACTTTGTGAATCCGGTGCTGGGCGGTGGAGTGGCATACAAGACTTCGCGATGTGCAGCACGCCAAATGACTTGGTTATGGAGAAATTTTGGGTCAGGGTAGATGATGTCCCAGAGGTTATCCATCGAGAAACGGCTTCTCAACACCTCGTCCTCATCGCATGTGGCAGTTACGGACTGACTTGAATGGTGCGTCTTCTTTGTGTGTGTACTGGGCATGACTGAGATTAGAGGCTGGTCAACAGATGTCGACGCTGTATGGGGTTCGGAGTATGGCTCTAGAATCAGGCTAAGAGCGTCGTCGTCCAAGCCTTCCATCGCATGGACTTGAACTCTCTCGCTTTCTGGCAACTGATACCGAAGAATTTCGTGCCGCAGAGTGCACGTCGTGAGGCGTCCTTCAATAGAAGCTGCAATCGCTTCGGCTCCTTCAAAAGTGGAGAGACGCATGTGGTTATCGTTGTCGAGACTCGGGGATGGGGACGACATAGGAGTGGTGGATGGGACGGAAATTTGTTCGGTGGCGGCCAGCAAACTATCCTGGGTACTGGGTGGGGTAATAACTGTGTTGTCGCAGTTCCTTCGTGCGAGTTTATAAAGCCATTTCGAAATCTTCTGGCAGAAGGGAACAGTCTGACGAGACTGCAACTGCTCTCGTTCAATGGGTGGTATCATGGTCGGAATGTCCTGTAATAAGATTGAAGGCAACATAAAGGGAACGGAAGTCACTAGACCTACAAAAGTTACGTGCTTGGGCATGGTGTAGAAGAGAATTGAAAGCAAAAGACAACTTGGAAGCTTGAAAAGGAGAAAACGGAATGGCAAAAAGGCGACCGTCTTCATGTTTTTAGACGGTTTTATAGGCATCAGGGCCGTCTTGTTAGGCATCAAACTTTAATGCCTCAATTTTCCATTCCTTTGTGATGCTTCTAATTCAATTTATCCGTCTTCGCTTATCAAAAATTCTTCTTCGGTGGTGATCTCTGTCAAACCTTCTTCCTTTTCATTCTCATCTGCCATCCAACCTGTACACATGAACCAATGATCCCTGGTGATGTAAGGAAGCAAACGGAACGCGGCCATAGGGTTATGCGAAAAGACTGACCCATCTAATTCCTGAAGAATATAAGCACCTCCTCGATTTTTCCGTACAACTTCGAAGGGCCCGAAATATTTGTCATCTGTCTTTTTGGTAGATGCGACTTCCGTTTCAATTCCTACATTTCGAATCAATACCAATTCTCCTCGCTTATATTCTTCCTTTTGCAGCTTATTCCAGAATTTCTTCTCAAATTGAGCCTTGGAATAAAATCGTGAACGCTTGAGAGTTTCTGCTGCTCGTTGAATGTTGCGAGGATGCTTGGCCAGTTGCTGTATTCGCAAAGTAAGTAACTCGGTTGTGGTCATCCCAGAATAGAAACCTTCCACTAAAAAGGTTGCTTCCATCAAATCAAACAGCAGAATTGGTTCCGCTGATAAGCATGGAAAATGACCAGACTTGAAATCTATCAATTTCAATGTTCTTGTTCTACTTACTGAAGTAGAACAATGCTTATTTATTACTTGAGAGCCATAGTGAGGTCCGGACTGTTGGCTAAAGGCACTTCACAAGAGATTACATTGTATAGACTTGCCTGGTCACCGATACCACGAGGGTCAACGGCCAGGTGGGCTACAATAGAATTTCACTTAATTCCATGTTCAACCATTCGATCGAATTGGGACATTTGGAAAGTGTCATATATCAAGGACATAACACATACCATCCATCTAGACTGTGAATTCATAAGGGATCCAGATTGCAGGTCAAATCAAATTGGCAGAGTTGTTGGTGCAGTTGCAAGCACAAGTTCGACATTTGTGACATATTAAGTCACTGTAACTTTAATCACACGAGCCTGGATGCCTTGGAGAGCTCAGGAATTGTTCAGGGACATTCAGTAACACTATCAGGATCAATATGTGCTGTGTATTTACGCGTAAATCATCAAAGATTGTATTTACATGTAAATCAAAGTCCAACCATTCGGTTGAATTAGGGCACCATGGGAATAGTTGGGTGACAAAGGTGTCATCAGGTAGAGATGCAGGACAGCCAGTCTATCTATAAGGCTAAGCTGGTTGGCCCGGACAATCTCTACTACAATTTATCCGGACACGCTATACTTGGCACGTCTAAAGATATCAAGTCCATCAAGATATGATGGCAACACCTTAAAACAGAAAGATAGACGCACAGCTCTCGGGATAGAGCACTTATTTAGCCGTTTAACCGGGTCTTTGATGCATGTACCTTTAAATAGCCAGGTCCGTTTATCCGTATATACCGAAGTGGACTGATTGTAGTATTTATTTCTTTTATCATGTGATGTATAATTCCTGTATAAATACCAGCAGGTTTCGAGTGGAAAGCCAGTGAATTCACCCCTTCTTGCTAGACGTACTCAGCTCAGCTGGTATTGTCGCTTGGGAAGCCTTGGATTCACTAGGAGTTCCATTGGGAACTTGTTAGTTCTTTCTGTTATTCTTGGTCAAATATATTTGTTGGTTGTTGGATCTATGTGCGCATAAAGAATCTTAAGGAAACAGAATTGTATCGGGTCGTATCGGGTCATATTGGGTTTCATAACGATTTGGGAAAGCACACGGATTGGTACAGATATTACAGCTGAGAACATTGAAGGATCACAAGTCTTGAGTCTATTGACTACCAAGCACTACCCCACACCACCCCATCGAGATAAAACCTCTCTCTGCTTCGTCTAGACCCCATTAGAGTCTCTGGATCGGCTATTGGAGCGTTCTCAGTATTTACGTGTAAATAGCTATTACCAGATCTAGTTCAAATATCAACCTAATACTTGGTTGGAACCCCGTACTCGCACCACTCGATTGTTTGGATTAGTGTTTAGTGTTGGTTTAGTGTTTGTTAGTGCTCAGGCATTGATAGACATTATTCTACATTTCACATCTGTTCAGGTAGTCAGTGTTTCACCGCGGCGTGTAGTAATTGATACAGTGAGAATCCGGTGATCTGACTAACGGTGATTCGATCTCCAAACACTGCTAATGGCAATTTCTCTGGCCGCTTGCTGATGGCTCCTCCACACGATTGCACTACCGCTTCTTGCAAAGTAAAATGTCCACGTTCCACTACTCCTGCAGTGTGTTTGTTATAAGCCGAAATTCTGACATGTGGAATATTCAAGCGTTTCATCAACTCTGCAAATCCTGCCTTGACCTCGGAGCCATTATCTGTAATAACTCATCTTGGACATCCGTCTCGGCAATAGATCTGTTCTTCAAAGAATTTGGCAAGGCTGTGCGCTGTTTTATTTTCCAAAGCTTTGGCTTCACAAACCCCTGAAAGATCGTCCCTTGCAGCCACTATCATTGAATATCTTCCTGCTTTTGGCATATTCATAATGTCTATATACACTTTCTGGAACAAGGCTGTTGGAGTTGATACCGTCACTGGTATTTCCATCTTCTTCAGTTGTCAAGTCTGACACGTGTGACAGGATGCAATGTGATGCTGAATATCACTGTACATTCGTGGCCAAAAGAATCGTATCCATAACATTTCCCACATGGCCTCAATGCCCTTATGTCCCAATTCATCGTGAGCCTGAGTAAGGATTGTTAATCTGGTGCATGGTTCCATTATTACTATTAATGGAGGTCCTTTCAAATTGCGTCGCACCAATCTCCCATCCTGAATCATAAAACACGTGGCTTGAGTAATGAATCACCGATGTTTCTGTGAAGTGGGAAACACGGGGCTTTCCAGAGTTCTCAAGAACTGATCAATCTTCAGATCTGATTCTTGGACACGTTGAGACAAATTGCATGAAGGTAAATCCTCAGCTCTGTATGGCAGCGAAATCATTTGATCCATATTGCAGAATAACGCGCTCTCATCTAACCAAGCATCATCATCACCCAATACTTCCTCTCCTTCTCCCAATTTCCTTCGGGACAGCGCATTAGGTCCTTGGAATTTTGTCGCAGGTACGTGTATCAATGTGAAATTGAAGAGAATTATTCCTTGAATCCATCTGTTTACAGCAGCATCAGGCTGAAGATCCGGATTATTCAGGAGTCCTTGAATAAACTTGGCATCCACTTTGACGTGGAAAGTTTTTACTCCAATAATATACAATCTCCAACATCTCAGCGCCCGATATAATCCAAACAATTCCAATTTCGGCTGTGAATATCTGGATTCTCTTTCACTCATTGGAACTGATCCATATCTGGACGGTCTTCTCCTTCCTATTTCACCCATCTGTGACAAAATCATCCCTGTGGCATCACGACATGAATCTATGGATAATATCACTGGTAACTCTGATTCATAATCTATAGGTCTCAAGGCTGGTGCTCACACCACCAATTTCTTTATCCTTTCAAATGCCTGATGCCGTCCCTCATTCCATTCAAAGTCAATATTCTGCCGATATAGTTCGGTGAGTGGTTGAATTAAGCTGGAATAATTGAGTATCCAGATTCGAACAGTACCGCACAAACCTAAAAATCGGCATACTTCTTGAGGCGATGTCAAGGCTGGCCAATCAATAATAGCAGACACTTTCTTTTTATCCGGAATTCTTCCTTCCACGGTACAAAGCTGCCCGACTATTAGTGCTCTTGGGCGACAAGCTTGGACCTTCGTTGCCAAAAAGGTAGCCCCAGCGCATTTGGCTTTATGCATTATTCGATGTACGTCCTGCGCATGCTCCCAAATGAACTGTCAAATTTCTGAATTTTCAGGAATTGTTGCGGGCTTTCCTTCAGCATCTAAGTACTGTGTCTTGGGTCCTTTGATTGGTAGGTTGTCAATGAATACATTCACAATATGAGGAATTTCATCATGTAAGATAAACACCATGCACTTTCGGAATTCCGCAGGTGAGTTTGTGTAGCCTGTTGGCATCGATGTTATTCTCAGCAATCCCAACGGTATCATGAAAGCGGTCATATCCCTGCTTTCTGGCTCCATCTTTCTTGCGTCGAATCCCCAATACAGATCAAACACTGTATAACATTGCCGTCCAGCAAATCCTTCCACAAAATCATCCACAATAGGTAACATGCCTGCGTCTCGTATGGATACCTTGTTTAACGGCTGCAAGTCGTGAGCAATTCTTAATTTACCGTTTTTCTTCAGGACACCGAACCATCGTGATCTATAAGATGATTGACATAACTCATAAACACCCGCTTCTATTTTCAACTTCAAAACCTCAATCACTTTCTGCAAGATTCCTGGCGGTATCGGAATATTTTTGTATTCCCAAGGAACGTGTGGCACCGTAGCAATTTTATATGGTGAGAAATACTTGTCTTTAAAAGTGCCCCGTTCTGAATCTTCAAAGGCCAACGCTTCTTCATTCACCTGCATTATGTGAGTGAATAGCTTCTCCTCCTCTGCGCTCAAGAAACCTTCTTTATTGATTTCCAATATTTCAAATCGTTCTTTCGAAATTCGTGCGGATGGTTCAAAATCAGGTGGATGTGTTGGTAGAGGGGTTAGTGTCTTTAAAGAATCCTTGGGAATCCTTTGTTTGACTTCGTAATCTGGTGAAAAAGTGGTTGAAACCGGTCCACACGCTTATACATAGTAAAAGCCTGGAATTCAATTCCTTGCTCATCTTCCATTGTTACAGGATAAAATATGAATTCATCATCTTCTTCTAATTCGTCCCAGTCACTCTCCTTCATTATGTTTATTTTCTGTGACTCAACTGGTATTTGTTGAAAGTCGTCAGAGTAAACATATGAATAAGATTGGCAACTCGGAATGTCGCAAGATCTGATATCACGCAGTCTAATTTCCAGTTGTAAAATCATAAATTGAAGAAAGACTTCAAGATACAACTGGACGTAGACTAAAAGAAAAAGTACCGCATGTTGTAATGCAGTTCGGATATACTGTACAAAGGTTGAACCTGAAATCATCGAAAACACGGTCCAGGAAATGGAGATGAGCGCTGTTGAAGGCACGTATACTGGTACATTTGCCGTTGAAGGCATCGAGAAGGCCAGAAATTGAGGAGCAAAATGAATCTGCACCATTGAGGGTGCGGCGTACAAAATCGGGTCGTGTGACGTTGAAAGTACAGGTACAGTCGCCAAGGAAACTGCTGTTGAGGGCACGGTTACTAATACAGCGGTGGAGGGATCCGCAGTTGGGGAATATGCACATGGGCAAGGATGCTGGATCGAAGAAGAACGAGGAAATGCTGCTGAGCAAAGGTCAAGTCGTAAATGGTCGTTAGTCAAATCAATGGATCTAAAGACAGTTAGTGAGCCCACGGCAAATGGAATAATTAACTGTGCACCTTCAATGTCTTCATCAGTTCCACCATTGCCTCCCGAGACATGCTCCGAAGAAGGAGAGAATCCGCGAAATCAGGGGCAATGCCGGGATCATTCGCAGGTTCCACACACGTCGCTTCAGAGGTAATAGTGGCGTACGGTGGGGCGGGGTCAAGGGCTTCGGTGAGCTGGTATCCAAGAGCCGAGGATGATGTGTCCACAATCCAGACATTGATAGATGCGCTTATCGCAATGTTCATCCTTGACGTCCATGTTGTTGCTGGCGTTAACTGGGGAATGAGCATGTTGCTCAGGACGCTTCTGAAGGGTCGGGTGGGTGACTGGGACATAAGAGCGTGGCTGTGGACAATGTCCGAGAGTAGCGTTGGCGAGCGAAGGGGACGGGTAGCCGAGCTGCGGTTCATCGGAGTCAGAGAGCTCGGACAAACTATCGGTGGAATCCCAGAAATCATCGGTCTCGATGGGCGTGAAGAAATCAAGGTAGCCTGCGTTAAGGAGGAGACTGAGTGCGTAGGAGTCCTTGAAGCGAAGACGGATGAGGTCATTGACGACCCACGCAATGTCGAAATAGCCTCGGTGATAGAGGAGGATGTAGAGGATCTGGAGTTTCGCAAGCTCTGTATCGAAAAGAAGTGGATGTTGTGACCGCTGGCTGCATGCGAAATTCGACCCAACTGATTCATCTCCCACAACCCAGCCATATTCGGCAAAATACTGCTGTCGCGCAGCTCTAAAGTCACTCTTCTTGCAGACGAGAACATCTTCAAGACGCTGTGCGCCTTCGAGGATTTGGCGCTGAACGTATGAAATGTCCCCGAGGACATGCGCGTTAAGATAGCAGGTGGCTTTAAAACCCTCTTGGTGAATAATTTTACGCCATAGATTGTCACCACAAAACTTATGGAGTCGTTTCTGGGGTCGAGTAGGCCCACTATCAACTGCCTTGCGCTTGCCGCCTGAGTCGGTCTAGAATTGGGGGCCATCCAAAGTGTGACGAGACTGGGATCTGGTTCGTGTGTCGCTTGCGCCCGAGTCTCGGTCAACGGTGTAACACCGACTATCTGGGCAAGTGAGAAATGTAGTAAAATGCCTATCAATGCCTGAGCACCAACAAACACTAAACCAACACTAAACACTAATCCAAACAATCGAGTGGTGTGAGTACGGGGTTCCAACCAAGTATTAGGTTGATATTTGGACTAAATCTATGTAATAGCTACTTTCTAGAAAGTACTGAGAACGCTCCAATAGCCGATCCAGAGACTCTAATGAGGTCCAGACAAAGCAGAGAGTGTGTTTATCCGTAGTAGTTTGGGGTAGTGCTTGGTAGTCAATAGACTCAAGACTTGTGATCCTTCAGTGTTCTCAGCTATAATATCCTTGTTTTGTGTACCAATCTGTGTGCTTTTCCCAAACCCGATATGAAGCCCGATACAATCTGATACGACCCGATACGAAACCCGATACGACCCAATACAATTCTCAAGATTCTTCAAATGCACATAGATCCAACAACCAACAATTATATTTGACCAAGAATAACAGAAGGAACTAACAAGTTCCCAATGGTACTCCTAGTGGTGTTATATGCTGAGCCAAAAGAGGAAAGAGAGACCTCCGGGATCTCCGGACGTGGACGCAAGTCCGGAGCGTCAGGAAGAAGACCGGAGGTTCTCCTGTCGGCTGTTCTCGCAACACCACAGCTCGGAAGGGTGAGCGAACTGTCTGACTATCGAGCCGAAACAAGATGGAGAACGAATGAGGATAGAAGATTCCGGAGGTAACCACGTGACCCCCGATGGACCCGGACAGGTACCGGAAGGGGTGCAGAGTGATCCAGAGGAAGCTAGTAGAAGCGAACAAACTCCGTTGGAGCCCAACGCAAACGTAACAGACTTTGTGGAAGCGATACACATCCCGGATGGGACCCGTGTGACCGGAAGCGTTCCGGAAGGAGGGCGTGGGAACCGGGATTGATCTGTGACAGTGCGGGAGACTCGGAGGATGCCAGGAAGGGAACCGAAGAGGCTCCGGACGAAGTGAAAGGGATTTGGCTGAGAATGCAAATGACCGGAGGGAAGAATAACAAAGACAAACAAGATCCAGAGGTGTCGGGAAGACTCCGGAATGAAGACGAGATTGAAGGAAGACTCAGTCCATGAAGGAAGCCATGGAATAACGTTAATTTTCCAGATAGAGTACAGGATGTAATCTACTGGGATTATATAGATAAGTCCTTTATTGTAATACCAGAAATGGATAAGTCAGGAGACTTGGGAACGTAACAATAAGTAGTATCCCGAAAAGGAAATGCATGGGAAAGATTTATAAGACACAATAAAGAAGAAGACGGATAGAAGGAAAGACATAGTAATATGATATGATGCAAACCCGCTTGGCAGCGGACACATGGACAACCGTGGGAAACTTTCGGAGGGCTGTTCGGAGGGCCGGAGGGTCCGATCGGTTCGGAGTGGAACCGGAGGCGCAGCCATGGAAACGAGCTGAGAGGATGGAAGCATTCGAATGGATGGCCAACTGATCCACTGCGGAAAAGGCTCCGGAGGCGTGGGAACAAATCATAGCAAGGCCTGCAAGCATACGAATGTGACCGGAAGTGTGGGAACATCCCTGGAGAGTCCTCGGAAGAAGACAAACCGGTTGGGCGGAACGGAACAGATTGTAGAGCACGGTGATGGAGATGGTAAGGTTCCGCAGAAGGGATGATCGAACCGGAGCAGGTGGCTGTGCCGGAGGTTCCGGAAATGGAAGGGAATGGAATGGCAGATATGCCTGAGAATACGGAAGGTGGAAATGAGTGGAATGGCTAGGCGGAAATGACCAATGGTCCTGGAGGCCCGGAGAGTCGTAAGGAAGGAGTGGCTATGATGGGGTTAGTAATCATTTGGAATGAGGCATGACCGGAAGTGACGGGAACTTCCGGGAGGCTCCGGAAAACCGGAGCTATGTAGAAAGGGTCTGAATGTACACAGATATAACAAGTGGATTAAAAGCGTCCCTAAGCGACAGTACCAGTGAACTGAGTACGTCTAGCAGAGAAGGGGAGAATCCACTGGCTTTCCACTGGAAACCTGGCTATATTTATACAAACAATAACATATCACATGATAAAAGAAGACGGATAAAAGGCTACGGATAACTGGTATATATTTCCCCTTTGGGATGCTTCTAGCGGCTAAATAGCTGCTCTGCTCCGAGATCTGCACACGGATCAACTCCATCCCCTCCTTGGGACACTTCCTACGGATAAATAGCCCTTTTGCTCCGAGATCTTTGATGGCAGTTCATTCATCCAGCAGAACTCTATTCACATGCCAATTCCTGAGGTCCCCAAACCGAACCCGAATGTCTCCGAATGATTCCTGAGCCCTCCGAGGCATCTAGGCTCATGTGATTATAGTCACAGTGACCAAATATGTCACAAATATCGAACTTGTGCCCACAACTGCACCAATGACTCTGCCAACTTGATTCAACTTGCAACCTGGATCAACTCCTCGTCTAGATGGATGGTATTTGATGTGCCCTTGATATATGACACCTTGTACATG
This sequence comes from Mycena maculata, assembly GCA_029448575.1. Classification (NCBI taxonomy): domain Eukaryota; kingdom Fungi; phylum Basidiomycota; class Agaricomycetes; order Agaricales; family Mycenaceae; genus Mycena; species Mycena maculata. Next base: position 929,389 of record JARJLG010000003.1, read on the forward strand.
TCCCAATTTGATCGAATGGTTGAACATGTACTTTCGAGAAAGTCCATTGTAGCCTGCCAAGCTGTTGACCCTCATGGTATCGGTGACCTGACAGATCTATACAATGCACTCTACAACGAAGCGCCTTTAGCCAACAGTACGGACCTCACTATGGCTCTCATTGTGGGCAAAGTAATAAATAAGCCTTGTTCTACTTCAGTAAGTAGAACAAGAACATTGAAATTGTTAGATTTCAAGTCTGGTCATTTTCCATGCTTATCAACGGAGTCGTGGACAGAGACTGGAGGGGACGGAACCTGTGGTATAAAAACTTTGGCAGACGGGGTAGGATGGGTATGATGAGGACCTCCAATGATGATAGGTTCTGCGCCACTGCGCTCAGGAGGGTCGCCCCTGAACATGGCACGGTACTGGGCAATACTCCGGTTGTAGTCTCATAAATTATTAGCGACCATGGTGTCGGTGTCGAGAAAGGAATGGAGAGAGTCATAGACTCTTGTACGTGCCACCTTAAGAGCTCCTCCAGCAAAATCTGCGTCCCATTTACGCGAAAAAGACTCTCGTTCCATGGCATGCTCCAATCAAACTTGCTCCAAATCCTCGGCACAAGGTCGTTTGTCATCCCAGAATGAACACTAGTCAATCCTGTCAGTCTCGACCTTACAATTCAAGCAATTTGCTCTTACCTTCGAACCTCGATCCTGCCGTCATGCTCGGGCACCGGGCCGCACATCATGATAACCACGTTCCAGCCAAACCGGTCGCGAATCGCATCTGCAAAGGGCTGCATATAGTAAGCACCGTTCTGCTGCACGCTGGCTTTTATTTCAGCAAGTCGCACATATTTTTTGTTCTGAATTCACTTACAGCATGTACTCTTCAGGTGTCAAGGGCGTCTCTCCCGAGACAGCCAACTTGTACGCTTCTTTTGCCGCCTGGTGGCCGCGCTGGATCGCTGCAGCAACCTCCGCCTTGAAGCCATCGTCTTCCGCTTTCCAGCACTCTACTGTTACTTGATTCCGGACGGTTAATTGTGCTAGTGGTTTCCCATTGTGGCGGTGGCAGGTGGGACACGGCCTGCCATCGCGCCTCCACGCACTTTTTGATGTGATCGTGGTAGAAATGCCGCGAGTAGTAATGCGGTGTCTGGGCCTTGATGGGCGCAGGAGGATCGAGCTCCTTCTTGTCGAACAACTTCCTGAAGCTGAGCCCCTGTACATTTTGCGGTGCGGCTGCGTTGCTGTACTTCGAATTGTACCACACTCCAATTTTCTATTCACAGGCAGGTCAGTTTTTTGTTCTACTAACTGTTTCCCCACGTACAGCTCGAAGTTTGTTGAAATAAACCGCCCGCTTCTTTGCCACCTCTGGGTCGAGGTCATTGACATCTTTGTCTGGGTCAACGTCCTTGGCAATGTCCTGCCCCTCGTCCGGATCATTGTTCCAGGCCGTGTAATACCCATATTTCTTCAAGTACAGCTGCACCATCCTTGAATAGAAGTCCCCAGTCTTTTTCAATTGGGCCACCACCAGATACTCGTCCTTGTGGTTCGCAAGAAAAAAAGGATTTTTGTGCCATGCACCCAGGACACTGCGCCCAGTTTCACAGCGGGCAGTCCCATACGGGCGCATCATCGTGCACTTGTTCCTTTGCGAGGCATGGTAGAACAGATAGTTTTGAGGTATGTTTTCTTCGCACATGCAAATCCGATCTCACGCCCCAGGGCAACGCGTTTGTTTGCCCAGTAACCCACCACAAATATCTAGTCATATCACGATCCAGAAAGACTCGGCAGACTGAAAATTAGCATTACAGGAACTCCAACAAAAACGAAGGCATGCAAAGTAAACTACAGGCTAATTACATTTCCTCTTCATCCTCCAATGCAAAGAGCAACGTGTCCTGGAGACTGCGTGTCACCAACATGTCGGGCTCCTCGCCCCGCCGCTACAACTCCAGGTACCGCTCGGCGCTGCGCATCCTGTAAAGCACCAAAAAAATTAGCAAAATTTAAATTGCGAGAAGGAGAACACCCTCACGCACTACTTGACACGATCCCGCCGCTGCGAATTGCGAAATTCAGCAGCCACCAATGCGCCTTTCCGTGGGCTCGAGTTTGCAGGGGGGAGGATGGGGCTGCAGAAGCGCTTCAGGTCGGCGAGTAGCTGCGGGTCGGAAGGTGCCAGGTGCCCAGACCCCCCCTCCTTCTTAACGGGACTGGCTGACCCACTTCCAGGAACCACCCGCCTCGCCTTGCGCAGTGAGGTGTTCACAAACCCCGACACGCTGGCGGCGCGTACACGGGGTCCACAGCGTGGGGGTGGATCCCCAACATGCACAGACGTTGCCAAACGTCGATGCACTCTTCCTCGCTGTAGCAGCCTTGGTGACTGCCATCCAGATAGTTGGTGATGCTCGCCTTGGCTTCCGGCCTGGATTCGTTAGCATCAACGTCCGCAACAGTCACAATACTCACCAATTGTCAAATATTCCAGCAATGTGGGCCTGCGCGACGAGATGGAGTGGGTACCTTCCCGCATGACCCTCAAGCAAAACTTGAGTTCGGTCCCCACGAAAAGGGGGGAGGCAGTAATACCGCCGGTCCTTGACACCCTGCTCGTCCATCACGACCTCGTCAACCGACATGTTGGTCCGCCGGAGCTGGCGGGGCTGTCCCTGGCTCGTTGACATCGTGGTGGTGGAACAAGGAAGATGAGACATGATCGATGGCACAGTCACGTGCACCATCGAAAATGTCTCTTCCATTGTGGTGATGGGTGCCAGTATCGAGCAAGGCCCTCCCCCACGTCGACCCAACCTGCATTCCTGGTAAGTTATTTATTCCACTGTCTCCCCGTTGCTTGCTCACCTTTCACATTCAAGCCACTGACTCCCAGGACGAGCAAGCGCGCCTCCGCCATGCCTGGCAAACCCGCAACCATTTAGCTACTCGTAGCTACAACAACTTCCTCGCAGCCCGCGCGAAGGCTCTCACACTCATGGCGTGCTCTGCCGCCATCGCCGCCATGCGCACCACCGCTCTCAGCCCCGAACACCACGCGCAATGGCTATTCTTCCACCAGTAGGTGGTCAAGGCACTGGGGGGCTGATACTGGGGAACTTCTGCCATCGCTGCCGGCCTTGTCCTGGAGTCCGAGGGAGCATGGGCGTTTTCCATGGGCGCCCCATGATCGGTATGGTCCATAACTGGCACCCTCCACCAGCGCAGTCCGGTTTCATGGATGTGGTGCCTTCGACCCCACCTGGGACGGTGTCACCCGTGTTGCCAAGATTGGGCGCAAATGCCAACGACGGCGCTGCGCTGCGCACGAGAGGGAGCTTGAGGTCCAGGGGGAACATGATGAGTGTTTCTGCCGCATAATGGAGGGAGTGTCCACATTGCATCTAGGTACATAGATTTGTGTATGTACGCGCAATATGTACTGCCCCCCCCCCAAATGCTACCAGTCGTTGTCTTCTTCCTCATCCTCTGAACTCTCCAGTTTGTCCGCGGACCAGTACTGACGTGCCTTGGGTTGGTGTTTGGTCTCTTTTCCAGCAGCTGCATTCTTGGCAGCGGCGGCTCGGCGGGCACGGTGCGCAATCTGCTCGCAGTAACTATATTTCCTTGTCAGTATGATCAGTTTGCTTGTAGTAAACATACACACCGCTCGCAATAGCGGGCTTGAGCCTTGCGACGCTTAGCTCGCTGCTCCTCGGTTGGCGCTGCACGCAGCCATGCTATGCATTCTCGCCCTTTGGCACGGCATTGCTTGCGGTGTCTGTAATGCTACAGTCAGAAACCAATCTAAGCAAATTATTGGAAAGAAGGAAGACAATGGGCTTACGTTCGACGGTACTGGCGGTAATTCTCTAGGCGGGCTTGGTGGCAGTAATAGTCCTCCTCGGTTTTGAAGAGGCGAGTAGGAGCCATGATTTGATCGTGATGAATGATGGGAATTTCCTCATTTGTTGGGCGCTTGTTGAGCGCCTACCTGATGGATGACGCAATGTCTGTCAGCACCGACTTTTTTCGTGATTGTAAAATCCACGCACCTCTGTACACGCGTGGAACACATTTTTTGAGGTCCCCTGGGTGTCCCACATTCGATTTGGAAGTAGATAAAGAAATAGTTTTTTTGGCAACTGAATAGTATCTGGAACGTGTACATTAGTCCATAGATTGACCACCAACCACAGGCTGTATGCACCCGCTCGTTCCGGGCTCCCAGAGTTTTTGCGCCGGGAGTCGACTATACACCCTAGAAACAATGTGCATTAGCTGGATTGGTCACATTGACCTGTGGAGGCTTCAAAAACCGAAGTATTTCCTGCGGGAAATAGCTGAGGAGTGTGCCACACGGTCTTGTTCAATGTCGTTCGTGACAATCCCGCCAGCAGTGAAGCTCAAAATTTTTGTTCAGGGGTGTTATCGTTCTGAGTAACCTTTGTTCAACTTTGTGGCTCTTCAGGCCGGGGTTGGGACGCTCCATGAGGATAAACGTTGAAAGGTGCGTCGTGAGGGGGATCCGGCGATGGCGGCGCATTGAAGTCACAATAAAGGGCTGGGGTGCGCTCACCGTAAAGAAATGCAAATGTTTAATCGCTGGGCTTCGCTCTCAGGACAGGTGTGGTCCACAACAGGACTTGCAAGTCAAAAGATTATTGATTCAAAGTTCGTGGGTGATACAAGAATACGTACCAGAATACGGGGTATTGATGTCCTAGCTAGGGGGCGGGCTGCCTTTCTTTGCGACACAGGCATGGAAAGTTTGGGTCCGTAACCGGTGAAGTGGACGTAGTACTGACGTCCTCGGCCCCGCTTGCGCTCATTGATAATTTCGTCAACATACCACTTGTCCATGTCGTCAATGGATATGGGTGGGGGTTCTTCATTCTTTCGGGATGGAAACTTATCGTTGTTGTTTTCTATATATGGTTCAATTTCAGAGGCGTGGAAGACGGGGTGAACGCGGGGTTGGTCCGCAAGATCGAGTGTGTAAGTTGAGAACTCAGCGTGCTTTTCCAGAATCGTGTAAGGCCCATCCGAACGCGGTGAAACAGTGGCTATGGGTACACTGATGTACGCAAAGATAATCAGAAAGCTGCTAGATGGCAACTAACCAACTAAAAACACTACAACCAACACACACACACACACACAATTAAGTTCGGGTCGTCCTGCAGTTTACAGGTAAGATTGAACTTCTTAGGTTCGTGTCTCGAAAATGCCAACTCGATAGAAGTCTTATTAGGACTAGTATGAGCACAAAGTAGTCAAAGATTGACCAGGGATTATCTACTTCGATAGAAGCGATATGGGTTTTATATATTTTCTACTTTGAGACACCACAAAGGCAATCTCAAAGACCTATAAGTCTCTCTAGACTTAGATAGGATTTCCTGCCATACTCTGATGGAGACTGCACTGGATCTAGACTTTGGATCACAACCGAACTCACTGGAACGGATGCCAACGACTGGGTACTGCGACTGAACTCACTGGAATAGTGCCAACAGCAGACCTGAGGTAACAACCAAACAGGTGCCTTTCACACAATGGTCGCGACTCTCCACGAACACGGCTTAAGTCCTTTAAAGCTTATATATGCCAACAAGACCACTTTATATTTGAACGATAACAACAAAGATAGTTATATATAATGTATCTCAGTGCTAGGCTCAGACCAGCACCAACACCGTTACTTTGGTGGGAGATGCAGTACTGAATCGCGGGATCTGCTAGGCTTTATATACGATACAGGAATTGTAGATAGTAATGAGAAATGAGTCAAGATATAAGAGAGATTTAATGTACACGGAATTGCGGAGGTATGCCGCTGGTATTCGTAGTACGAGGCCGAGACTAGTCATCTAGATTTGACCAGCTCGAACCCATACTAGTTTGTTCCCGAGGCCTGCTGGTCCTAACATGTATGCTAGCCGGACATGCGCCCCAACTGCTTGCCGCGTGACCACGTAGGTTGCGGCATATTGTCTAGCTCTCTATTGGTCGACGCGATACTGCCGTCCGGCCAATGTCTATGCGTCTCGCTCATTCCTTCGGTCTAAGCGTCTGTCATCGATTCTGATGACTATCTCGTTATGTGTGATTGCCGTCGCAACACGTCCTTCCATGATCGACACTCGTCGCAATCATTTCCCAACGATCTCCGATGTCTCGGCTTTCTCGGTTTCATGATTCTCGCTCGAACTTCTGTTCGCGAACCAAGTTATAGTTGTCGCGACTAGACCCCATCCAGGGTCTAGTGTATATATATGACTTTCCATGCCCAATCTGTGGACTTCATGCAAGTGTCTCAAGTCTAGGTGTTTTATCCTCCTTGGTATAGTGTCTAGCTTTTAGTACAACCAACCCTTTGCGAAGTCAATTCAATACTATGAGACCCACTGAGTCCCAGACACTGCACGCTAACCCCCAATGGTATAAGGATCAAACCGTATTGTATCTAGAAGACAATAGTCCTCTCGCGTCATGAACACCTAGCCAGCAGCTCAGAGCTCACTCTGACTCTACTTGTATATCACCGGATAGAGGCTCTAGTTGGCGACTAGAAGTGCAAAAATGCACGATTACACCGGCACACAGTTACGAGCCGTATCAGCGGCATGAACTTCGCGACACGGCCGTCCTTCGACTGCTTATAATGTGTCCGTCAATTCTTTGTCGATAACTTCACGTGGTCGCCAACTTTGAGGTCATGTTCAGGCCGTCAGGATTTGTTCGCCTGTTCCGCTTGGGACAACTTCGCTGTTCAGCAGGTTGTCCTGGGCCTCGGCGACGTCAAGTACGAGTCTTTGAATGATTTCGGCTGCAAGTTTGTCTTCTGCAGGTGAGTTCTGGGTGGGGCCATTGATGAGGGGGGGATGAGGCGTGGTGATCGTCCCATGCAGATCTCGAAACCTGAGAAACCAGTAGAAGCGTTCAAGGTGTTCATTATGTCGAAACGCACGCGGGGGAGAGCTCGAACCCATCGTTTTTGGTTGCGAGCAATGTGGTATCGTAGGGCTTGGTTGACAGTTTTATTAGTGTGTTTGCTGCACCCATCAGTCTCGGGGTGGAAGGCTGTTGACATCTTGAGCTTGACACCGGTTAGTTTGTGTAGCGCCTTCCAGAAGGTGGACATGAAGAGCTTATCATGGTCGTAAACAATATCGAGGGGCAGGCTGTTCTTACAGTACCAGTGGTCGAAGAATAGAACGGCAAGTTCCGGAGCAGTTAGTTTTGTGCTGGTTGGTACAAGGTGTACATCGGAGCCGAGGCGGCATGTAAATGTTATGAGGCAGTTGAAACCTTGGTCCTTTGGTAGCAGGCCAATGAAGTCAATGCCAACCGAGTCACCACGTTGTTCCGGAATAGGCAGTGGGTGGAGCGGTCCAGCCTTCTTCTTAGTGGTATGCGCTTTGTTGCGCTAGCATTCAGGGCAGCCTGGGATGTAGGACTTTTCGAGATCCGTGCGCATATTTGGCCAGTAGTAGGCATCACGTAGGGGTTTGTATGATTTATCAAAACCAAAATGTCCAAGGTTATCGTGTGCAAGCTGGTACAGTATTTCATGTAGATTGTCGACACGTGGGATGACCAGCCTGTCTGCGACAAACCAGAGGCCATCTCGAAGGTCAAGACCAGGCATTCCCTTCGACGTGGAGGCAAGTTTTGCGCACCATGGGTCTTTTGCATAGCCCTTCTTAATTGCTTCCAGTACTTTAGCGTCTGCAGTGACTTTGAGCACGGAGGCTATCAGTAGGGACAAGAGTGTTTCCGATTCGAGGAAACGGGTTATTGCAAGGCATTGTGCAGCGAGGAAAGGTGAGTTGTGCAGGAAAGGCAGGACTGAGGCGATCGGGATTGACTCATCCTCGTCCCCATCTTGTAACCACGGCGCAGGAGTTGCACAGAGGGTCAGAGATTCCTCGAATTCTGTTCTGGAGAGAGCGTCGGCTACAGAGTTGTCCTCGCCCTTCACATAGACAATTTTGCAGTCATATTGTGAGAGGAATTCCATCCAGCGGGCCTGTCGTCTGGAGAGGTCTTTCTGAGAATTAAAATTTTCTAATGTTCGGTGGTCTGTGTACACAGTGAAGTCCGACCCAATGAGGTCCACTCTCCAGCGATGTAAGCATCTGATGATGGCGAGCATTTCCTTCTCATGGACGGGGTAGTTAAGCTCGGCACCTTTGAAGCTCATGGAGTCGAAAGCCACTGGACGGGCGGTTTCCCAGGTGGGATCAAATGAAAGTATGTCACCGGAGCGTTTGTCACTTGCATCGCAGGTCACAAAGATTTTGTTGTCGCCGGGGTTGGCATGGTCGATTGTGGTGACACAGTCTGCGCCCAGGACAATTTGCTTGACCGCATCAAAGGTGGCTTGGTGTTCATTTGTCCAGGCCGGGAATTCCTTATCGCAGTCCTTTAGTGTTAGTCTTTCAAGGACTTGATTGTGCTCAGCGAGGTCCGGGAGAAGGAAGGATATATATTGAACAAGGCCGAGAAAGGCGCGAACTTGCGTTGCAGATTTGGGTTGAGGTCAATGTGTGATGTGTTCCAACTTCTTCGCATTAGCTTGGATCCCGCGCGCAGAGATGTGGTGGCCAAGAAAATCCACTTCACATTGGAACAATTTGGTCTTTTTTGGATTGCAGTAGAGCGATGATTTCTGGAGCGTGTTGATTACAAGTCGAATGTCTCTTTCATGGTCTTCAATATTGTCGGACCAGATAATATTATCGTCGAGGTATACATGGCAGATTGACCCAATGAGGCTTCGAAGGGCCTTAGTGACCCGACATTGTTGGATTGACGGCGCATTCCTCAGCCCTTGCGGCATGACTAGCCACTCATACAAACCCAAGGGGGTATTGACAGTGGTATATTTAACAGAGTCAGGATGCATTCGAGTCTGGAAGAAATTGTCGGTGAAGTCAATTACACTCCAGATTTTTCCCTTTGCACAGTCGGCGAGTATATCGTCGATTCGTCGAAGTGGGAAGGAGTCACGCTCTGTGGCAGCGTTGAGGGGATGGAAATCATTTACCCATCGTGGCAATACGTCCCGGTTCGCCTTTGGGATCAGGAAAGCTGGAGACGCGTGGGGGGAAGAAGAAGGACAGATACGACCTGCATCAAGGTGGGCCTGGATTAGGGTTTGCCAGGCATCCTTATATTTCCTAGAACTCTGGTACGAGCGTGTCTGGAACTGTAGATCTGCCTTCTTCAATTTGAAATCACAGTAGACGTCAGTAGGTAGTTTGTCTGTATGTGGCATGGGTTCAAAAATATTTTTGTATTCTGACTTCAGAATGTCTGCGCGTTTGTTCAGTTTGACACGCGGCGATAACATCTACCGGCTTGACATCCTTGAACAAATTATTGTTCTCCATATGCAGATGTCTGTTGTCGCAAACAACATTCAATTCCTTCAGCATTGTCTTGTGGTCACGGTCAGTTTTCCTTAGCCGCTCGCGCAGTTTAGGGTGAGGGGTAGGTTTGGCCTTGGGCTCGGGAGGATTCATGAGATCGAAGAGGCATCTCTTATCTATTACCGTTCGAGCGTTATGGTCGATGACGATGTGGTTCTTTTGGAGCCATGGTAAGCCAAGTATTATTGGGGCACAGGGGCCGGGCTAGACAAGGGCACGTACAGAGGTAGAAGTCCAAGCTTGATCTACAGAGTGTAGCTGGAGTTTAACATAGCGAGTAAGAACAGTATCGGTAGGTGTATCTGAATTGGAAAGTGCGAGAGAGACGGTTTCAGGTTTGTGCAGTTTATACGTAGGAAGGTTCAGGTCGTTCACGAGCGCTTCACTTATTATCACTAGATGGGTCCCGTTGTCAATAAGGGCTTGGACGTTAATAGGGAAGGGTGATTTATGGCCGTCGATGAGACAGGACCAGAAGAGATGGGGAAAAGAGGGTGGGGATGGTTGGAGACTCACATCATCATGCAAGAGATCCGGATCCGTGTCAATGCTCGAGTCGCTGTCAAATACCGCGGGCAGGACGATGGCGGCGACAGCAGCAGGCTTGGGCGCCAACGTGGTCGGGGCGGTGGCGGGAGCCTTGCCCTTGCGGGCTTTGTGTGCGTCAAGGCACAACTTCTCCATGACCTTGAAGTACCCAGCTGCAGTCATGAGTTCCACGCATTTGTCCGAGCGATGGCCGACGTAGGGGATTTGGCAGCAGTTGCAGCCGTCATGCTCGCAAAGGAGATCGCGTTCCGCTGATAAGCCGTAAAACCAAGTACACATGAATTTTGCGATTTTGCACGATTCAGCGTGTCAACACGCACTGAGGGACCATCAGGGCACTCTGACTGAGTGGTTCAGTCTATTAGCACAAGCTACGAGGTTAACGAGGACTTCTACCGGTACCTTCACAAATGGGGCCACCAGATATCTTAGTTAACTAAGGAAACTTGACGATGGTGGCAGAGAAACTAGGACATACAAGGCCTAAGGCTGCTTGCTAGGACACAAACAGCATACCAAAGAGGTCGTGAGGTTGAGATACCAATTGCTGGCAGGCAACAGCAGGAAGAACCCAATTATTCACGACAAGACTATTTAGACCTGTTTTACCCAAAACTGGGGACGCGTTTGATCACGCATTGGGTCCAGACCGAGTCTGGGGATGACTTGAACAGTAGGACATGATCCAGCCGTTTAGCCGCGAGGATAAACCAGAGAGAGAGAGACAGATTGCGATATTGTGGATGAACCACCAAACCAAACCAGGGACTATGGGGTATCATTTGGAAGGTAGAAGAGTTGTGCAGAAGCTTCAAGACTATTCAGGCCCGGGACTAGAGGCTACAGACGAAGAAGACACTTTCTATCCACTTAATCAGCAATCACATGTGTCGTGTCAAACACCACATGTCTACCATGTCTCAATAAGACACGACCAATCAGGAGCCAGGGATTAGGACTTGGGTGCCGCGAACCAACGGACATTGTACAGTAATCATCGTGATGTAAACCATAGGGCAGTAGTATAAAAAGGCAGCAGAAGGAGAGGGCAAGCTAGCACATCTAGGGGCGCTGTACACGTTGTGTCAGCCACTGGAACCGTCGCTCTGATAGCCGTGGAGGTTAGATCGCTTTGAACGAATCATATACCAGCCTCAGAACCAGAACACGGCAATTGATAGAACACGGCAATAGTCAGAACACGGCAAACAGACCCAGAACATTGAACAGAACACTGAAACCGTTGAAAGACACAAAAAGCGCAGACTTAACGGTCTTAAAACCTACCCTATACTGTCTCCTTGACGTCCTAGACATTACTTGTCCAATACAGCTTGACTTGACCAGTCAAACCTTGCAAAAGCGCGAGCAACCCTTAGTTAACTAAGCGATCGACCGAGAAACCAGCTGCTATCAAGTCTAATACTTGACTTACACCCCCGAACTTGCACTCTGACTCTCTCTATTGAGGGGTTAGTTGTCGATAGTGTTGTGTGTTGTGTGTGGTTTAGAGTTCATAGCTCTGCTGCATTAGCATTTCACATTTCGCATTCACACATACCTGAGAGTTAGCGTTTTCACCGCATCGGAGAGTAAGGGATTCTCCAAGGAGAAGGAGGAGGGGGGTTTATGGGATGTGGACGATGAGGCCTTTGAGCCTTGGTGTTTCTTTGGTGGGTGATCACCGTCGTCGTCGTTTTTCTCGTAGCAGGCGTGCTTATTCTCTTTGTTTGATTCGGCTATCATGTGGCACTGGATGGTCAGGTTGCGGCAGTGCTCCTCATCGATTCTGTTCACCGCACAGATGTATTGGGTGAGGGTGGTGGTTTCCTTGCCGACGAGCATCCGCAATTCAGTGTTGCATAGGCAAACGAAGCGGAGGTCGTCCGACATGCCAGCTTCCAGGTGGAGGCGGATCTGGGTGTCTGCAAGAAGGGAGGTGTGGCCGATGAGGCTGGTCGCAAATTCATCGAAGGACTGGTCGGCCGTCTGACGCATCAAGAGGATGTCAGTCCTGACTTGGGTCTCCCAATCGTCATCGAGGAACTTTTCCTTCACCTCCTTTAGGAAGTCAGGGAGGGTGAGGGCGATGAGCCGTTTGCATTCGGTGTTGGGACGGAACCAGTTGGTGAAGTGGGGGTCCATGAAGCAGCCTAGAATCATCGTTACCTGCTTGTCGGCGGCAATGTCTTTCAACGTCATGAAGTTGGTAACGGCAAGGTCAAACTCATCGATGATCAGCGGCGTAAGTTCACCCTTGTGTAGCGTGGGGAGCTTGGACACGTGTTTTTCAACCCACGCAAATTTGGAGTTGGCGGGGGCCGTCATGGTGTATGATATATCAGAGTCGTCGATGGAGGAGTCTGAGAGGCGTGGGGCGTGAGGCAGTAGGGCAGCAAATGATATCGACAGTGCTGGTGAGAGGGGAGAGGTGGGCGGCAAGGCGGAGACAGGGGAGGGTATGCGTGTGGAACGGGTACGTAGCGGGGTCTGTGTGGACGGTTTTCGCAACAGATTGGGTGGTTGGGGTTTGGGGTGTTTCGGTTGGGGAAGTGGCTGTGCACTTCTTCGACGTGGCACCTATTGGGGGACGGTGGTGAGCTGTTGGGCTTGTCGTCTAGGCACGATCATGTCCCTAATGGGGGTGGCGAGAGCGACTGTGGAGGCAAAACGGAAGCAGATCAAGGGATCTGCTTCGTTTTTGCTACCACAACGTTTGGGGTTTCAAATAAAGGCGGAAACTCACATAGTGCTACTAGGAGAGAAACACTAGACAGAAACAAGCTCAAGAAAAGGGACCAGCAAGAAACCAGAACGTTGCGTATATTTGAAACTTGAGCGAGAAGGTGGGAGTACAAGCAAGAAACAAGATAGATCACGTGTAATCCGGATGTGAGTAAAGCCAGAGCGGGTTTACAGTGTGTGAGCCAGCACCCAGCAAGATTACCTAATACAAGTAATGACTGAGAGTTCTAAGTCTAAAGGCCTATATGCTGCAGTGCCTCTGCAGCATCTTTTGGACCTCAAGCGCAGCATATTTTACAGCATACTGGTTTTCCCTCAAATGCTTCAAATTAAAGGGGGAACATGGGGGGGTATTCCCCCTCTAATATGAAGGGTTATGTGGGATTATTAGGTGTGCCCAGATTGCACGCAGGTAATGTTTGAGGCACCATTTCGTCACTACGGCGAAGAACAAAGCATCCGGGGGGACTATCCCCAGTGGACCGACAAGAGCCAAGTCCGAGGCGATTGGGCCGGTTTGGTCTTTCCCCATCGCCGCCTCATCGTGGTGGAAGATTCGCCATAGTCGCTTTGCTTTATCTGCACGTAATAAATTTAAACATGTTTCACTCGGTTATCCGGTAGTAGGTCCGAGTAGGTGTAAAGAATGGTAACCGTCGAAATATTGTACCCGGCTTGTGCCGTGATATGGGATTTTGATTGTCACCATTTGACTCTTCTTTATTTGACGCACCTAATCAATTTCTTTTGCCGTTTCTTTTTTTCTTTTGGTGTCCATACCATTAAATAAACAAGGTATATATATATATAAGCCTGAGGAAAGGTATGAAAGATTTTGCGAGGAAAGACAAGATTTTTTAAAAAAAATTGGGTTGTCAATGTCAAAGCGGCCGCGCCCCGAATCGAACAGGGGACTCCTGATGAATATTTAGAGAGAAAGAGGAATATATCTCAGGTGTGTTACCACTACACTATCAGGCCTGCCCTGTCGTAGGTAGATCACGGAGATAGACAGTGTCCATAAATGATATTGAGTCAAAATAATGAGATGCGATGTGATTGAAGAGAATATTAATGAGGTACGCTATGCGGTCTCCATACAGAACACCCGATACCAGGTTTGAATTCTCTGGACAAGAGTAAGAGGAGGGCTCGGTGAAATTAAAATGAATAATGTACCGTGCACGTCGCTTCAGATAAATTTTGCAAGCGCTCGCATTCTTGGGGATTTTTGGCCCTTGAATTCTCAGCTGCGAGGTCCCACTGAAGGGGATTGTGCTTCAAGGAATGGTACCCGAATTTTTGGAAATAGAGCTCAGTGATGTGGGTGAAAAAAGGTGTGGTGTTGTGGAGAAGGCTGGCTTCATAATAATGCGAGAGATGAGCACGGAGGAAGTTGCTTTTGAAAGGGTGGATAGAGGGTTTGCGTCCGGCAGGAGGGGTGGTGCGAGCTCAACGCGCTTTGGGGGGCATGGCAAATGGCAAAAGGAAGGAAGGAAGCAATATTCATATTGTGTTGGTAAGGCACCTGGGTTATCGATCAAGTGCCTGGATCTGTCAGAGGCAGATGATGGCATCAACGTGCCTTGCCTTGCCTTGCACTGATCATTGCTTGTCAGTGGCCAGTTGCCTTGAGTTGCCTTGCAACTCCGCAAATCCAGCCAGCCGCCGCTGCGTGCGACCCGCTGAAGAATTCAAGAATGTCTCACTCTCACCAATGCAAGGTCCCGAGACCTACGATGTTGGGACCGTAGACCACTTCCTCTGTCTCATACCGCAGCTCAGGCAGCAGGCGAGTGCTGATGTGGTACGGGGTCGTGGATCAGGGAGCGGAGTCCTCAATGGCCCCGCAAATCAACCGGTTTTGGGAGGAAGATTTGGCTACCAGCGCCGCACGGGCTAACCCTGATTTCACATTGATACGGCTCGTAACTGCGTGCCCGTGTAATCGTGCATTTTTGCACTTCTAGTCGCCAACTAGAGCCTCTATCCGGTGATATACAAGTAGAGTCAGAGTGAGCTCCGAGCTGCTGGTTAGGTGTTCATGACGCGAGAGGACTATTGTCTTCTAGATACAATACAGTTTGATCCTTATACCATTGGGGGTTAGCGTGCGGTGTCTGGGACTCAGTGGGCTTCATAGTATTGAATTGATTTCGCAAAGGGTCGGTTGTACTAAAAGCTAGACACTGTATCGAGGAGGTAAAAATGCCTAAACTTGAGAGACATGCATGAAGTCCACAGATTGGGCATGGAAAGTCATATATATACACTAGACTCTGGATGGGGTCTAGTCGCGACAACTATAACTTGGTTCGCAAACAGTAGTTCGAGCGAGAATCATGAAACCGAGAAAGCCGAGACATCAGAGATTGTCGGGAAATGATCGTGACAAGTGTCAATCATGGAAGGACGTGTTGAGACGGCAATCACACATAACAAGATAGTCATCAGAATTGATGACAGGTGCTTGGACCGAAGGAATGAGCGAGATGTGTCGATACAGCCGGACGGCTATGTCGCATCGACCAATAGAGAACTAGAAATATGCCGCGACCTACGTGGTCGCGCGGCAAGCAGTTGGGGCGCGTGTCCGGCTAGCATACGTGCTAGGACCGGCAGGCCACGGGAACAAACCAATATACCTAGTATGGGTTCGAGCTGGTCAAATCTAGATGACTAGTCTCGGCCTCAAACTACAAATACCAGCGGCATACCTCCACAGTTCCGTGTACATCAAATCTCTCTTATATCTTGACTCATTTCTCATTACTATCTACAATTCCTGTATTGTATATAAAGCCTAGCAGATCCCGCGATTCAGTACTGCATCTCCCACCAAGGTAACGGTGTTGGTGCTGATCTGAGCCTAGCGTGGAGATACGTTTATATAACTATCTTTGTTGTTATTGTTCAAATATAAAGTGGTCTTGTTGGCATATATAAGCTTTAAAGGACTGAAGCCGTGTTCGTGGAGAGTCGCGACACTAGTGTGAAAGGCACCTGTTGATTGTTATCTCAGGTCTGCTGTTGGCACTGTTCCCGTGAGTTCAGTTGCAGTACCCGGTCGTTGGCTTCCGTTCCAGTGAGTTCAGTCGCAATCACAAGTCTAGATCCAGTGCAGTCTCCGTCAGAGTACGACAGGAAATACTATCTAAGTCTAGAGAGACTTATAGGTCTTCAAGATATCTTTTTGAGGTGTCTAGAAGTATAAAACATATAAAATCCATATTGCTTCAGTCGAAGTAGATAATCCCTGGTCAATCTTTGACTACTTTTGTGCTGATATTAGTCCTAATAAGACTTCTATCAAGTTGGCATTTTCGAGACATGAACCTGAGAAGTTCAATCTTACCTGTAAACTGCAGGACGACCCGAACTCAATTGTGTGTGTGTGTGTGTGTTGGTTGTAGTGTTTTTAGTTGGTTAGTTGCCGTCTAGCAGCTTGCTGATTATCTTCGCGAACATCAGTGTACCCATAGTCACCGTTTTAATGTATCTGCTGGGGGACGATTCGTTGTCGTCGCAGCGAGACAACCTGGACGTGCTGGACGATGGGATTGAGCTCGTAATGATGCACCCAAGGAATGCGAACTCCGTATGTTTTTTCTTCGCTTTTTTCAGTTACTTTTTTTTGGAGGTTTTCGTTCTTTTCGTTTCGGATGTTCTATATCGGATTAAAAAATACTTACATTACCTTTTGGCAGGACCAGCCGTTTAAAACATGGTACCCCCATAACGATGAGTACGTCGGGGAGCAGCTGCTGCACGAGGGCCACGGTCCGCCCGGCATGCACACACATTGCACGACTAGTGACTGTGCCGAGGCGGTGGAATTCCGTTGCGTCGACCAGGCATGTGTAGGAAATGTCATGTGCTGCGCGAGGTGTATCGTCGCCACTCATGCTCAGCTGCCGACGCATGTTGTCGAAGTGGATCTACATATTTTAAATTTAGCGGCAAGGGACTGACAAAGACGTAGCAATGGACGGGCACCTATTTCAAGCGGAGCCGTACCGGGGCTGTGCGACCTCGGGTTAGGTATTCAGCTGGGACACCCACCCGGCATGGTGTGCCCTTTCAAATGGGCGGTGCTGCACGACTTTGTTCTATACGATTTGTCAGGCATCCACGAGATCAACGTGGATTTCTGTGGTTGTATGAGGCAGGTGCGTGCAAGAGAGGGAGGGGGCCCGGACGGGGAAGATGTCTGGCGAGACATAGAAGGGGATTTTGCTTGGGAGGATGTAGCGGTCGAGGACGTTCGTGTGGCCCCGCAGCGCATACAGCTGCTCCGCACCTGCTGGTGGCCGGGGACCGTCCGCGCACCCAACACCTGCACGATGTTCGCGTTGTGCCAGCTTTTCCAGATAATAAACTGTCTGGGGAAGCTTTCGGCGTATGACTTCCTGTGGGGACTCGAGCAGTGCACAAACCACGACGGCTTGAACAAGCCTCCAGTGAGTGTGGTACTTTCTGACTTGGGTTAGAACCGTACTGATGGAAAGAGCAGGACAGGCAGAAGCCTTTCATGCACATCATGTGGCAGTGGCAGGAGGTTAAGCACATGAAACGTGGGAAGAGGGGGCATGCAGCGGGCGGTGTGGCGGCCACAGAGCAAGGGGAGTTGGCGCTGATGTGTCGTACCTGTCCCCAGCCGGGATGGAACCTGCCGCCTGACTGGGAGAACATCGATCCATTCTTTCGGTGAGCGCTGCATGTTAGATAGATATGTGCATTGATACTGACGGAGGCGGTGCGAAGGTATATCTACTGGTTATTCCTCACGCAAGATGCGAACTTCCGGCTCTCGAACCAGAACGTTTCGATGGAAATCGCAGATCCCATCCTGGGCGATGGATTGGGCTACTTCTGCAAATGCGAGGGTGAGGATGGGTACAAGGTGCATATCGTGAAACACGTCAACGAGGAGGAGGTCTCGAGTTGTTCAGGATTTCAGGCTATGTTTATAGCGAACACGCGGCGGGTGAAGGGCCTGTGAACAATGGGGATAGGGGGTGTTGCATGTTCCAGGCATAATATGTGGCGCCCGAATGGGATCGGGGACCTGCAGGCCGGCGAATGGTGAGGAATTATTGTTTCACGAATGGAGTTACAAGCTGATTATTGTGTAGATATTGTAATATGGATTTCCTTCTACTCTCTTCCGGCCTGTCGTTTGCCCTGTTGTGCTTGGTGGTGTCGTACGACATCGCTTGCCAGTACGCAGCAAATTTTTGGGATCGGATGGGAGAGATGCCGGAGACGATGCGGTTGTCCTTGGAGGAAACGGCAGTATGGTGGAAAGTCCCAAATTTCCACCTGCCGGCGCACAAGAAGAAGTGTCATGCTCCATACTCCTTTCACTGGATGTGGGGAGCCAGGATGACTCACGGGGAGGGGGTGGAACAGAACTTGTCTTTTTCGAACGGGGCTGTGGCGTCAGCAAGGCTGATGGGCCTGGGGGCGAGGCAAGCGATGCTGGAGGACGTTTTTGGATTCCACAATTACGACTGAGTGCTAGCAATGCGTGAGTCATTGGTTTCCAGGTAACAGAAGGAGACATGTACTAACGGGGAAGATCACAGATCGCGTGCTACCTAAGCGACTCGCAGTCAGCATCAAGGAGGGCACAAAACACAAACTCACCTTCGATACGTTTACGGCAGAACTGGAGGAGCAACGGCCGGAGGAAGTAGCAGAGTGAAAGGAGTGGGTAGGAAAGTGGGAGGCCAAGCAGCAGACAGACACAGAGGACTCGCCGTTCAAATTCCTGGAGGAAGGTAAGCAAGCTACTGCGGCTTCATGTGAGGTGACCGAGACTAAAACGGGGATAGTAACGATGCTGCGGAAGATACAACTGCAGATTGGGATGGAAGAATTTCTTTGCACTGACGATGGTGTGGAGGTCGAACAGGAGCATACGCCAGGGTTGTTTATTACAGAAGGCCTGGAGATCGAAGAGGTCCAGTGAGTTGATTACATCCCTGAGGATTTGGGATAGAGCTAATGTTTTACCAGGCAGAGACTGGAGGTGGATGTCAGGGCGCTGAAGGATCCGTTGACAGCGCAGAAGCTCGGATTTATGAAACGACGGATGTCGCTGCTGAAGCGCATCCACAGGTTCCACGCAGCCCAGCAGATTTACATGCCGGCGCTGCGCATGTTGCTGTCGGATCTACAGCGACAGGTCTTCGATGGAAATGGGGAACAGGTCCCAGAGGCCACGCAGCTAATCATGCCGTCCGACATTGAGGACGAGCGACTCCGTGGGAAGGCGTGCGCGAAGGGCCTGCCCGAGATCGAGGTGCAGATGCGGGAGGGGGAGGCGCAGGAGGTGCTCGATGGAGTACGGCAGGGCCTGCGCACCAGGACGCTGACAAATCGCTTCAAGACACAGAACTGGATGGACCAGGGCATCCTTCGGCAAATCAACATCCGGATCCATGCAGCAAAGCTGCGCTACCACTATGCGTGGGCGGCGCTGTTGGCATTGCAGGGGCACAGTGCCTGGGAGGACTGGCTGAGGGTGCTGGGTGAAGATGATGTGCCGCGCTAAATGAGCACGCCCTGACGGAGGAAGAGAAAGCCCAGAACGCGCACTGGGCAGAGCTGGGCGGTGCCGTGATCAAGGGTGGGGTGGCGCGTGCGGCGGCGCTGGCAGGGGGTGAGGGTGCCCACACCCTGTCCTGGATATGGTACACCATTGGGGTGACCGAGAACGGCAACGAGTCGCAGCTGCATGAAGGTGGGTTTTCTACATTTGGAAAGATTTCTGAAAGCTAATTAAATTTTGCAGCGCTGCCTGGAATGGTGCAAGGCATATGCATGTGCGAGGCGCTATTCCGAGGACGTCTGCCACCTGCGCAAGGAAATGCGGCGCACAATCGCATTCGGTTACACGGCCGCGGAGAAGTGGGACGTGTTGGCGAGGGACAAGCTGCCAGGGGTGCCGAGGGAGCTGACGGAGGGACGCCATGCGTATGCCACGGAGCACGCCCAGACTGAGCGGGATACCTATGCCATGCTCGAAAGGAAGTGGGCTGGTATTTTGCTGAAGGCAGACGTGTTCCTGGACGGCAACGCGGCCCTGGACACAGAGGCAGTGGTGATGGTGGAGCTGGAGATGGGGGATGAGCTGGATCCGGAGGAACAGGCACGGCTGGAAGGGGAGGAGGAGGCGTAGTGGTACCCATTTTGGGCGGAGAGACACTGTTGTGGTGTGTTCTATACATGTACAAATATCTGGTGATTTTTGATGTGATTTTGATGCGAGGGCGTGGATAACACTTTAGAGGCATTTATTGGGATTTATTCAAATTATTGGCATGGGTAATGCCCTGCCAACAGGACTGATGGAGGCGGCACAGGTAGTGCACCGGATGTGGCAGGAGGACTGATAATGTATTATGGTACAACTTTCCGACCGGCAGAGCAGTGCCATTATTGCATTGTACCTCCCATCCAGGACTGCCCATAATGTATTATGGCTACAACTACTGGTGCAATTCCAGCCTCAGAGACACCTGCCTCCCCCCCGTTCATCCTGGTGCGGCCTCACCCAATGCACGGCTGGCCCATCCACCTTACGTGCCCACTGCACAGCCCGTGCTCACCGACTGCACCAACAGCACTGTCTCGCCTGCGCCCATCCCTTTTGCAAGCTCACGAATCTCCTCATTGCATGTCCCTCACAGACGTCCGAAAGGCTGCGGCACTCTCACTGCCATACAAGACCGCTCAGCAAGCGAGGGCTCATCGAGCACTGCGAGTTCCAACTGCACGTCCCCGCAGACCGCCACCTTCTTCTGTGGACCTCCCCATATTCCTTGGGTGCACACAAGGCGATGGAGGATGCAGGCATATCCCTTGACCTGCAAGTCAAGAATTTTGAAGGCCTGCTTGTGGCGCACAAACTGGACACCTGCATGTCGTATGGTGCCGGCCTCCTCTGTTTCAGCCAGTTCTGCAACCACAAGGGCATTGGCGAGAACGCACACATGTCGGTGGATCGCTGCCTTCGTCGCCAACGCCATCGGAACCTGCACTGGAAAGTGCATCCAAAATTGGCTCAATGGCCTGCGTCTCTGGCACGTTTACAACAATGTGCCATGGTACAGCAATGAGGGCTGGCTCCCCGCCCTTAAGAAGTCTGCCAACAAAAGTGGTGTCAGTTTCAAGCACACCCCCCCCCCCACGGCCCGATTACACACAAACACATGCATGTGTATCATGCAACGCTTGACCTCAAACTCCCCTCATGGCGCCGCCTAGTGGTCAACAGCCACATCATGCTTCTGGGGCTGCAGGCGTCTCAGCGAGCTTGTCATTTGCAGCTGCTCAGAGCTCTCCTTTCTCCATGACACATGCCGCTCCATGGTCAATGGACATAGTGTTCGTGCAATCCATCTCGTCTGGATGAAGATGACCACGACGGAGGGCGGTGAACTCATCCTCACCGCCATCCTCAGGCCAGATGCTGACCTCTGTCCCGTATCGGCTTTCGATAATCATGAGCACGTCAACCACTCGCCCCCTCCTGACATGCCGCTTTTTGCATATCGCACATCCTCCAGCTGGTGCTCCCTCACAAAGGATGCTTTCTTCGCTGACTGCTCTGCCGCCTTCCGCGCCGTTCAACTCAACCTCGTCTTTGGTCACAGCTACCGCATTGGTGGATCACTGGTTCTCCTTGCCACCGGTGTCGTACCTGAAGTCATCATGAAGCTTGGGGGCTGGACCTCCCTCTGCTTCTTGATCTACTGGCGTCAACTCGCACAGATCCTCCCTCTCACAATCGCCTGTGCCTGGGATGAGCACATCGTGGAGTTTGCCCGTGCACATGGCACACTGGCAAAAGTGAATATTCAGCTCAGATTATGCTGCCTAATCGTCACCTGAAAACACTACTTTCGGCAGCATGTTCAGCTGGCAGCATTTCTGCCATTGGCCCAGCATTTTCCGAGCCAATGGCAAAAATGCCGCTGGCTGAATTGGTTGCTGAAAAAGATCTTTTCAGCTGACAATCAGCTGGGCCGAATATTCAATTTTGTCGGTGTGTGGACACCCCACGGATGCGGACGGCCTCGTTTTTGACAACTGATGTTGTTGTCCTACCTCATTTTTCGCTTATTAATACTGTGGCCCATCCTCATACCTCTCCTCTTGTACTTCTTGTTCAATATTCAATACAAAATTCTCTCCCTCTTCTCTCCCTCCTCCTTTTCCTTGCTTCCCTTGCTCTTGTGTGGGGCCCTCAGGCCCGTTGAGTCACCCTCG
Organism: Mycena maculata; assembly: GCA_029448575.1. NCBI lineage: Eukaryota > Fungi > Basidiomycota > Agaricomycetes > Agaricales > Mycenaceae > Mycena > Mycena maculata. The sequence continues at coordinate 951,404 of JARJLG010000003.1, forward strand.
TGCGGGCCTGCGGCCCTGTGAGCTTCACTCCACTGGGCTGCTTTTGGTCTCCTCTTCCGGACCTTTCATGGCCCTGGTGCGCAGACTCGGCCGTTTCCGTGATCTGCTTCCCCCCGACCCGGACTTTGCCGCGCCTTCCTGCTGCCCTGCAAAGTCCTGTCGGCCGGAGCGGCTGAGCCTCCCACACACCCACACAAGACCTCTCTCCTCCCCTCTCTCTCTCTCCTCTCTCCCTCACAGGAGCGATCCAGCGAGGAGTGGTCTGCCTTGCCTTCGGCTGAGAGATGTGATCCGATCAGATCTCCGAGTGACATGATCTGAGTCGTTCAGATTGCGTTCATCTGTGAGGATCCAGAAAAAAGGGCGGGAAAGGACAAATAAATGTGGATGCCCAAGGGGTGATTGGTGTTGCTATCAAGTGAATCGACCCCCCTTTGTATGTTGGTGCTTGGCTGCAGCTTCACTGCACCTCGTCTTCACCTAATCCTTGTCCATTTGTCCTACCAAGTGGTCTTGTCAATCCAACAATGCTTTGAGGCGATATTCTATACATCCACTTCTTTGCCAAATTAAAATCGGGTGAATGCTGCAAGTTTGAGCCTTTATTCGGAGTGTTGGCACATATGAGCTCTTTTCATGCTCAAATAATTTGCACACAGTACTCTCGCGCGAAGTTTTGCACAGACAATTGCTCTTATGATATTGGAATGAATAAATTAGTGCTTAGTACCGATGGAGGCTCAAAACCAGGCTGGATGAAGCTACAGCCAAGCACCAACATACAGATCAAAAACACCAACATACAAAGGGGGGTCAATTTACTTGATAGCAACACTGATCACCCCTTGTGGATGCCTATCATGAACCAAAGTCAGATGAGAAGTGACCCAGTCACTGAGATATGACGGTTCCTTTGTGTAAATATTATTTTACGTGTGCGCGCCTTTCCGGTGTGTTCCTTTCGATACGGGCAATGCTACCCCTGCAAAATGCAGATCACGTGCTCGTCCCATAGCCAAACAAAGCCAACATATTTCAACAGTTGACCGTTGCACGATGTTGTGTCCTCCCCGTAGCTCGACCTCAAAGTCCTCAGGGCTCTAGATATCTCACTTCTATAACTCTTTCCTAATCAAATATCTGTGTCCTCAGCCCACTACGTGGCAGACTCTTAATTTATGCCCGGTATCAACTTGAACGACTATGACGCGACTGTCCAGAGGTATTTCTAACAGCTGTTCACCCCAGATCCCGATGTCCATACAAGGGACCACAGGCTTCTTTTCCCCGGAAGACCAATTTGGAGAAATTCCTGAAGACCTGTCCTAAATGTACGGAAAAGGGTGCACAGCAGCGCCACGAGAAGCGTGTCAAACACGACGGTGAGAAGGAGAACGAGGTCCCGAATGCAGGAGGAGCTTCTCGTCTGGGTAATCGATGCGGTCTGGCAGCACGAACAGTCAATATACGTCCCACGCTGTCATGGTCCGAACTGTCTGGCCTGCTCCAGAAACACGGCAACGAGGCCTTCGAACTCGATGCACTGATCGAATTGCCCAATGAGGACTCGGATGAGGCAGAAATTATGGCGGACAATGGTGCCCAAACTGCCAAAAATGTCGCGGCACGAGTTTGGGATTGGACCGGGTACCAATTTATGTGCATGTCCTACAGAATGACAACATGGATCCAGATTAATTGTTCTACAGATACAAGAAGAAGGAGAGAAGTAGGAGCTCGGAGAGCACGCTAACGCACACATTTTTTGCACTCAGAACGAGAAAGAAGTTACCAAAGAAAAGTTGCATCCTGATCCCAGGGAGCAGTGCATGCATCAAAATGGACCGCTTCCCATGTAATGGATACCTCCGAATCACTGTCGTTGAAGGCGAGGTCACTCTCAGCATCCAACTTATCCACCATCGAGCCCATTGTCAATATGTTGACATTTCAATTGACAATGACACCAAAAAGCTTATCGAGGTGATGAAAGATTCCCCGGCATCTGCTGTGCGTTGAATCTTTCTCTTTTAAAAAATTCAGTAATTAAATGGCACCTCGGACAGATTTGGGATCACATCATGTGCGAATATCCATCCACTGAGATTACGAGGAAGCAAGTATATGCCCATTGGGCTCGCGTAAATGAATCTGTTTGGAAACTACATCCCGATCAAGTTAAATCTGCTACGATGCTGTTGGAACGATGGGATGGGGAGAGGATAGAGATATTACCTGTAGAGAAGGAGCCTGGCATCGATGTGATATCATTCAGTTTCATCAACATTTTGCGAGAGTTTGGCGACAGCATCGAAGAGGTTGCGATGGACTCAACATGTAATTTAATCTTTTTTCCAGACTGTACATCCACTGACATGCATAATTTTCAGGGAAAACAAATGCCCTCGGACATGAACTATATTCCATGGTCGGGGAGGCGAACGGACAAGCTATACCTGTTAGCTTCATGTTCATGGGCAACAGCGATGATTCCGCTGAAACTGGTGGAAAGGAGCGCACGCTCCGCCACTTGGTCCGGCATGTCGGTGGGCATTGCAAGCGGATTATGTTTACAGGGTCCGATAAAGATACCATCGAGATCAACAGTTTCCGCATCGAAATTCTACAAGCCAAACATCAACTATGCTATATTCATGCTATCTCGTATATCGAGAAGTGTCTTGCTGAAGACAGACCACCAGCGGTGTACGACCAGAGGGTAGCCCACCATGCCTTTGACTTTATTGATCCTACGTGGGCACCTGGTGTGTCGTCTGGCTGGCTGGAAGATGGGGTATGTGAGGAGGATGCGGAAATGGAGAGACCGGAATCAGAACTCGAAGAAGATCAAGAACCGGCACGTTTCATAATATTGCAGTAATGATACTCATTCTGATTCACAACAACAGGGAGATGAGCGGCCGTCAACATGCCTGCCCCCAGTGTTTATTCTGAAAACAGGGGACTCCCGAATTCCTGTCTGGCTCAATCCACCGGCTCTGACCAAATCAGCTCTTCAAACTTTTTGTCCCAAGGAGTACCGAACCATCATCATTCAGAAATTTCGTACTCACTTTCATCAACATCCAGAGATACCCATGGCAGACGAGGAAGGGACTTTCCTGTCTGCCGAGGAGATTCATTACAGCGCAACTCAAGACATGTACCAATACTGCTTCGAAAATGACTTAGCACAGGTTTGGGTGTACATGTGGAACTGGTATACTCCGAAACAGTGGCGCTTGTGGGCAAGGGCAGCTTGTGATGCTATTCCGCAGATCAAGACGACGATGGTCGTCGAGAGTCTGTGGAAGCACCTGAAGCACCGCGATCTCACTCAGTTTAATTGGCCACGTCTAGATTTGGTGACCTACCTCATCATCACGAATGTTCTTCCTCGTGTAGCTCGGACCTTGGCATACGTCCGAGGCAACCGCCGTTTTAGACGACCGAAGGAGCTAGCCGCGTGGCAGGTTGACATGAAATCAATGTGGCTTGATATGAGCCGCAGTGACGAACACCGACACACCGGCCAAATTGAATATTCAGCTCGGCTGATTGTCACCCGAAAAGATCCTTTTCAGCTACTTATTCAGCTTGCAGCATTTTTGCCATTGGCTCGGCATTTTCTGAGCCAATGGCAAAAATGCCTCCAACTGAACATGTCGTCGAAAATGGTGTTTTCAGGTAACGTTTAGGCAGCATCATCCCGGCTGAATATTCACTTTTGCAGGTGTGCGACTAATGGAGAGACAGCTCAAGTGTCTGAAATCGGCACGGAACACCAAGGGACGTGCGGAGCGGTTGGAATTACTCGAAGCGGAGGAGACGCGAGAACATGGCACCTATCATACTGACATCAGGCGATGGACCTGCAACTGCCCCTCATTCGCCCTGAATCGTTTCTTGATCTGCAAACACCTCGTCCGGGAAGCCAACAAGCAGCTGAGAGATTTGCCGCTCTCAAGTTTGCAATTTTTCCTCAACCTTCGTCGTCACCATTACCCGCCACTCTATCACATTCCAGGCATCCACTCGGATGGTCCAGACTCTCCCCTGAGTGGTGATGACCGGGAGGAGGAGGAAGTGCAAATACTTGCTCTAGGCAGGGCAAGTGCGAGCTCACACGTTGTCCCCACCTTGCAAAGATCACACTCCGTCGCTTAGCTCACCCGAGCCAGGATCCAGCCGAGAAGAACCATCCCTTACGGCGGCATTAGACATCCGAGTCGGCAACGCGCCGGATACATGCGCTGCACATCCACCCTTACGAATCGTCCTCAATGGATGTACCCTCCCCTCGCGTCCCCGCCCTCCTGTCGAATCGGTCGGCTCATCCCGCGGTCCTCGCGCCTTGCACGCACGCCAGCAGAACCTGGCCCCGTCCTCCTCGTGGTCCTCCGGGCTGGGGCTTCATACGGCGGCCGTATGATCGCTCTCTCCGTGTCTCCTGACCGCCAGTCTTTGATCCCCCTCGTACCCTCGGCCTGTCATTATCCTTCCCCCACGCGTACCACCGCGGTCTGATTATGGCTCACCTGAAGAGGACAAGCACTTCCGAGTACGATCACGATGCTTCGAAGCGGAGGAGGAGGAGCGAGCAAGTTCGAAGCGCCGAACGAGCGAGCGACGACAATGACAACCAGATATTGATATACCAGGGAGAATGCGAGGAGGGGGACCCACTACGTTTGGGCGCAACGTTTCGTCGTAGAGACTCATCAGGTGGCTGTGTTCCCAAATAAGTACCGCGCGATTGTTTGTTCGTGCCGGAGCACAAACAACCAGTGCCGGAATGGGAGCCGCGGAATCCATACGGACTCAACGCGTTCCTTCAAACCGCTTCGTTTTCCTCAAGAGCTCTGGCCCACCAATGCTGGTACTACATTGACAGGATTTTGCGAGCACAAAAGGTACCTAACAAAGAGCGAACACCCCGCGGCGAAGCCCGGTGAGCCTGGTCAGAGGTTCAAGAGTTGGGCAGCCCAGTGAGCCTGGTCGAAGGTTCAAAAAATTGGGCGCGGAGGTGCATATGGGTGATCACGAAGACCAGCAACCATAGCTTTTGTATTGAAGGTAATAGACGAAGGAAGAACATTATTGAAGTCACTCAAATTTTTCCCAGTCCTTGGTACGCGCCGCGCGCTCCCCTTCCTTCGGGTCGCGCACTGCGGCGGCGCGTACCTACCGCCAATTTGATGGATCCACCGCGCCGCCGATCCCTCTTTGACATCGAGATGGGATTCATGCATGCCGTCGCCGAGCGGACACACCCGCCCTCCATCGATCGGACGACGCGCGCGAAGGCGCCCGATTTCATCTCCGGAGATATATTGTTCTTATTAGTCGCACACCCTTGCCTAAAGGTCGCTCGTCGGTTCTTGACTGAAGGGCGGTTCATCCACTACTGCAAATAATATACGTAGCCAGATAATGAGTGATCTACACTCCGTCGTGCGAATTCAATTCATACCCAAAAAAACCATCCCTGGGTGTATTATCGACTCGCCACGTTGTCGTTGAGGGTCATCCTCGTCGCTTTCATAAACCAGCATTGGGGATCCGCGGGACAACGGTACCCGGGCCTGACTTCGACATGCGGCCACCGCAAAGCGGATAAATGGGATCTTCCTCAGTCAAAGCCTAAGTCGTACATCCACGGTTTCGAAGACCGATCACTAGAATTCGAATTACTATTACTGTAGTAAACGAATTCACGGCATTGGAATGGGAGGATATCTGCCGACAATGAGCTGGATCCTCCGTATCCAGTGAGAAATGCTACGAATAAAACCGAAGTGCTCAGGTTTTTTTGCCGCCCGAGATCTAAGCTTCCAGCTACTCAGTCCGCGGACAATTTCTTCAAAACGCTCGACAACCTCATCCATACTAGGTCGCAGCGCCGGGTCTGCGTTAACCATATCCGCCGCAAGAGGTTCCAAAAACTCAAATCCAGGTCTCCGCCTATGGAAATCATGTCCCTGTGCCGTAGGTGGATGAGGGGGACTCCACATAGGTAAATTGGCAACTCCTTACCTTTGTGAAGTACAATCTGATGAGATTTCCGAGATAGTATACATCAACGGGAAACGGATCGCCATCCGGAGGCTCATCGTCCCTACTTGCCGTTTGAAATTCTGGTACACTTTTGTCGGCACCGAGAACGGGTGTTTCGAGAGGGGGCCGGTCTTCAGGCCTATACTTGACGGAGAGTCCGAAGTCCGTCAAATAGTATTTGACAGGATGCTGGGTGCGGCTCAGAGTTCTGAGCTTTCCAGTATAGTCTCGCTTCATCCAGGTCTGTACTGGGTGGAACGGTGCGGTAACGATCGGCGACGCGTCCATCATGATGTTCAGGTTTGTGCAGTCACTTGTTGCAATCAGGGTACCGTTCAAATGAAGTCTCCAAAAATACGCACCGGTGTGCGATATTTTGTCTATGCAGATATCTAACACCCTGCACGCGAAGGAAAAATTAGTGATCGGAAGATATTCGCGCACAGTATGTGCTACCTCGAACGTTTGTCTGAAGAACGAGACGGCTTCTCCGATGGTGTCAAAATGAGGCTTGTCATACTCGGTGAGTAATGGCATAACAATGATTTGCACGTTGGGGTCATCTGGCATTTGTAGAACCTCGTAAATGGGAACGCAGTGGTTTTCGGGATCAGACCGCTGCGGTTCCGCTGAGAGCCAGGCAGCGATGTCCACTTCAAAAGGATGCACCATCTTGTTAATCCGTTTCATTAATACAAAAGCACCGTCACTGGTTCGGGTAGCGTCCATCACTGGGCCGACGCGCTGTGTGGATGCTCAAGGTCAGTACCGGATACCACTAACCCACAGCTTACATACCGGATGTATCTGGGCATCCTCATACCTCTTGTGAAACGGGGTGTCTTCTGGCCAAGAAGGAGTCCACGCCTCCTGGTATCTGGCACGAAGAACATATCCCTTGGCTTTGAGCCAATCCCGGCGGTTATACCAATAAATTTCGCTGGAGCGCAGTTGTGTCCATGGTCGGGCGGGCAGTTTGAAGGCCTCGGAACGGGTTCCTATGGCGGGCTCCGTTGTGGAATTCCCTAAGGTGGGCTCTGTTGAGTCCATCGTTGGCTTGGTCGACGTTCGCGGAGGAAGAGATTGTGAGTCCACCAGTAATGATGGGATCAGCTGCCACCTAGGGAATCCAAGTCGCCAATCAGGAACATATGTACTAGATTCAGAACAAAAGCATTGATTTGGTGATCTTAGATTGGGTTAAATGTCGCAAAAATCCCTTTTGAGTTATAGGCCAAGATAAGGGCTTTTTGAACCTTACAGGGAAGCAGGCATGCTTATAAATCCTTATAAGAGGTTATAAGCACCTATCTTCGCTTATAATTCAAGGGGACCCTCAGGCTGCATTCCAAACCCAATATTGGTAACGTACGCACAGGTGGAGTCGAACCTACTGTATAAGGTTCGAAAAGCCCTTATCTTGGCTTATAACTCAAAAGAGATTTTTGCGACATTTTCCAGTTGCTAACCTGCAGCTGGATTTTTAAACAATGAAACACGGCGTTTCGGCATTGACGGTGTGGTCCGAGTCCGCGGCGCGCGACCCTTGTTTTACTGAAGGCACTGCGTACTACAAGTGATATAAAGCCTGAACATCTGCGATTGTTCTTCACTACGCCAACAAACCAACCTTTTCCCACATCTAAACCATGCCAGTCGATCCACTTATGATTCTTGGGGCCGTCGGGCCTTGATGAACACGGCCGCGACGAAACTGGGACTGGACAGTGGGGCGGAGCTCAGGGTAGCATCCAGGCATTGATCTACTTAGGGTGGCATGCGATGCAGATTGTGGAGATGGTTTGCAGAAAGCTCGAGCAACTTTCAATCATGTACCGGAGATCTCTCGGAGTCACGATCGCATTTCAATTGTGGTCGACTTCAGAGAGGTAGTGCTCGCCGAGCAAGCTTCTCGAACGGACGCTCTGACTTGCCGAAAACCACCCCGAGTCCACAAACAGCTGAAACCAGACGACCCAGGCAAGATTTTCAATGTCCGTGATGGAGCATAAACGCATCTACAACGCTCCTTTTACGCATCCACGACCTGCAGGCTGCAGGTGAGTTGTCGACAACGAGCAGAGGGATGGTGAAGAGGCAAAAGAGCAACGCTATAGGCTCGCGGAGGTCGAAGAGCATGGCATTTGTCGTGCCAAGACGTTCAGGCCGACGAAATGACGCAGGGGTTGGGGTGGGGAGCGGGAGGCAAGCGGTGATGGAACTTGGAATTCGCGTAGAACAGATCGTAGATTTTTTTTCTTTTCTTTTCTTTTTTTTGCATTTTCAAGTCGGATGCAGGATGTCGTGGGCCAGTTTCACAGACTCGGAGATGGCTTGATTGCGAACAAACACCGATGGATATGGCGCCATCTGCACGATCCGACAGGGGCGGCGGATCACTCCGCAGAAAGTACGTCGACGTACCTTGGACTGTGGTCACCTCGAGTTGTCGCTGAATGCGGTTAACCTAGCTCGGGTCTGGATGGCCGCGCCGACGAAGCCTGCGGCAGAACAAGACGCATTTGCGCCTGCGATCGGCATCGTTGGTCGGAGACATGCCACCCGACGGCCGATCGATAGCTGGAATGTGGGCCGGCCGAGGACAAGAGCAGGGCTTAGGAGGCAAGGAACGGAGGATGCAACGCCGACTGCCAGCTGGTCAAGCGCAGCTCGAGGCGGAATCTCACCAGAGCGTCCCGACCTCCGAGCGAGCGCGCCCGGACTTGCTGGACTGGCGATACGCTGTCCTTTTGCGCCCTCGCCCTCTCAACTATATGCTCCTTCCGAATTGGTGGTCGCGGGGTCTCGACTGGGTAAGTGGCACCGGGGTAGCCGGTGTGGCGTGTATCGGTTTATGCTATATGCGACCTATATACGATCGCGACCTTCAGGTTGGACGGTTCGAGAACGGGCAGACTGGGCAGCATACCTGCAACCTCGACAGCTGGGATCCGCTCCGACCGGGAAGTCGATATCGCCAGTCCAGCAAGTCCGGGCGCGCTCGCTCGGAGGTCGGGACGCTCTGGTGAGATTCCGCCTCGAGCTGCGCTTGACCAGCTGGCAGTCGGCGTTGCATCCTCCGTTCCTTGCCTCCTAAGCCCTGCTCTTGTCCTCGGCCGGCCCACATTCCAGCTATCGATCGGCCGTCGGGTGGCATGTCTCCGACCAACGATGCCGATCGCAGGCGCAAATGCGTCTTGTTCTGCCGCAGGCTTCGTCGGCGCGGCCATCCAGACCCGAGCTAGGTTAACCGCATTCAGCGACAACTCGAGGTGACCACAGTCCAAGGTACGTCGACGTACTTTCTGCGGGGGCTCGCAACGCTGCTCCTCCAGCACGCCCAAGGCCAGCACAGTCCATTTCGCTGGAAGGTGGGCCAATGCTGGATATCGGCATCTTCCCGCGCTTGCACGGATCTGCGCTCCAGCGACGAGAAAGACAGGGCGCGCCGGTGCATGACGCACCGATTCGCGGCCACGGGGCGGGTGCGGCTGCGCCGGGTTTTCCTCTCGGCCTCCGCTGTGCGCGGGCGCGCGGCCGCTCCGCGTCGCGTTTCGTGCGCAGGGCACGCCTCCACGAGCGCGCCGGCTCGGGAGCGGTGCCGCTGGGTTACTCGGCGGACGCGCGCGCGCAACGCGTCCCAGCGGTCACCCGCCGCAGTGCGCGAGCTCGTGCCGGCCGCGCAACCGCGGACGCGACGGAGGTTCGAGCCGGCGTGGGACCGTGCGGGACTCGGGCATCTTGAGCGTGGTGCACGTGGAAAGGTCGGGCTCGGACGGGCGTGCGCGTCGTCCGCAACTGGGCGCACAGGTTCCTCGGGTGCAGAACTGCACACTGGTGCGCGGCGGGTGGGGTGCGCACTTGGGCGCGGATCTCCTGCGGCCGGTTTGCGTACTTCTGGGCTGCCCTCGACTCGACACACAGACGGGATGACGGGTGCGGAAGGATGTCGGGGGCGGCGCGAAGCACGAGCAGCCGCACACACAGGGCCGGGCGCGGATTCGCGGCAGGGGTGTGTGTGCGGCTCAGGGCGTGCTCGCGACGAGAATCGTAAACGCGCGGGGATGCTTTTCGAGCGGGGGGATGCGCGCGAGCTGGGCGAGCGGCGGTGGGCGAAGACTCGGCCGTGCCTCGGATTTGCGCCGCCACTGCATCCCGGGATGTTCGCGCTAACCTGGCCTCTCTTGCAGAAACTACTGGCGCCCGAGGGACCGGCGCGATTGAGGTACGTCCCGCGCGTTCGAGGTCGGACTGATAGATTTTGACCGGTTTGACAGCGGGGACTGTTAGAGTCGAAAGGCAAGATGCGAGTGCGAGACTGAGAACCGTGCTGAAATGGGCGTGTGGGCGAGTCAGGGGGAAAGAGGGAGCTGAGCATTTCAAGGTAGTAAGCGCAAGCAAAGAGGGCACATCTGAATCCACTCACAATCCATTCACAACTCGACTCGGATGTTGGTGGGCATATTTTTCGGTTGACGTTCGAGTTGGGATTATGCGTCGCTCGCGCAGTTTCTTGAGGTTCAGGTCGCTGTTCGGGAAAAGAGTCGAAGCAGACGTCGGCGCGGACCCCATTGCCCTCGTGCGCGCTCTGGGGAAAACAGGAAACGGCGTGTAGGCGAATCGCGCTGAGTTCCGTGACGGCACGAATTAGGTGCTTATGTAATTTCTCTTCTGTTGGATCTCATCGCCGTTGGGACCACCTCGCTGGATGTCGGGCCCTTTATTATGCCCTCTCCCAAATGCGCCGACAAACGGAATTCAGGTCAAAGTACAAGTCCGCAAAACAAGAAAGCCTTCAGATGGGACACTCCAACGGTCTTGGTTGTCCTTCCTGCCAGAAGTAGTCATTACTACTACCACGCTGTGAGGACGGTTGCCCAACTCAGTCTCCGCACCCGACACATGCATCCTGTCCTCGATGTCCCCGCGGTTCCCTTTATCTTCGCTTCAAACACCGAGCTCCATAGCGTCGACGCCGACTCGACGGTCAAGAGGGTGCGAGAAAATATCTCAGGAGACGCCGCCGATTTGCTCGACGATGCGCCGCCCATTGGACGGACCTGTGACGACTTACTACGGCCGGAGAAGACGCTGTCGGACCACAAGACCTGGTGACTCTGGTTGCTCGAGTCCCGGACGACTCGGAGGCAAGCAGACAGTTGGTCTGGGAAGGGAGCCCAGGCTACCTCACCAAGAACCATCGAGGTCCGCCATGGGAAGGTCCCTCGCAAGGTCGCGGACGTTCTATTAGCGACACCGTCTGCTCATCGCTAGGGCGAAGTGAAGGAATAGCACGGCCGTCGAGGACCATGCCGACGATCTACCGCCTCCGCTCCTCCTCTTCCTCGTGTCGTCCGACGCTTCAGATCGTCGAGTTGCCTGACCAGGACATCTAGACGACGGGGTGTCTGCGGCCACGAGGATCGACAGGGACACCTTTCCTGATTCGCCACCGACAAGACAAGACAACTTCCTCACCTCCGGCCTCAAGTGGCACCCGGTCTCTTCTTCCTCTGTCGGTGCTAGACGCGTGTACGTCCATCCTACCTGTTTCCCCAGATCTCGTCTGCCCCGCATCCAGCCCGGCTCGTCGCTGACACTCGTCTTTCGCCCCATTTATTTCTTCGGCTTTGCTGGGAACGATGGACCCGCGGCGTCTGGATTATTCAGAGGTATCTAGGGACGACGGCATCGAGTCGCTTCCCTACCCGAGGTCTCATTGCCCGATTCCTTCCCGGCACCCCCGACATCCTCACCGGCTGCGGATTATAGCAAGCATCGCTTTTTGTCTCCTCCCGATCGCGCGACGGACCTGTTGCTTGTAAGATTTGCGGTTATCAAGCCGTAGGCGTAGGTCCGGCGACTGGATGATGATCTTGTCTCACTTGGGGGCCACCCCACCAATACCACACCGCCCGGCACCTGTGTATATCCCTGCTTAATAGTCGCTCAAATTATTTTTGTGTCGTATACCAGCCTTTCGTAATCCGTATAATTTTAGTCCTGCCTATTCCCACTCTCCTCGACTCCCTACTCCAAGTTCGCGGATGAGAGAACGCCATCTTAAATTTACGTGGAGGTAACTTTTCGAATTGCGTTCGGACATCGGACCGAGCCCCGGTGGGCGCTTGTGGACTGTTTGAATCCCTGCCCACCGTAGTCTGTGATCCCCCCAGCGACGCCCTCGAATACGGCGAGCTTAGAAGCTCTCGGGTCCCGCCCCTTAGGCATCCCGCCAGCCGGTGTCTATGATATTCTTGCGTGAATCAAATCTCCCGGTGGCCCCAGTGGATTTTGGCCCGGAATTTCTGGCAATAAAATGCGCCGCCCTTTCCCCGCCGCCTCAAGAGTAATACTAATCATTGCTCGTCTTGCTTGAAGACCGATTGTAAATGGAATGGACGCTGTTTTTACCGGGTTGCTCACCCGATCACAGTTGGATGCGGAGACGCGAAACCTCTCTACCCTTCAGGAGCTTGGGCTTCAGTTGCCCAATTGCCCGGCCGTGCGTTCATCTTGGAAACGCCCACCTGCTACATACCTAATCCTCTTCAGATTCAGACTCGGTTGTTGATTATTGGATTAACGCTGCCAGTGATCTCGTGTCCATGGAGTGCTACAAGCCCGGGGGTAACGCGACACAAGGGCTGACCATGCAAGTGCAACAGGAATCTACGCTGTGCCCATAAAGCTTACGGACCGCACAGGATTGACCGCGGTATGTGGTTTTTCGGGTGTCCACGATGCGTACTCATATCAGCACAGAACCCGACAAGATTCTGGGGACTATACCACATAACTGCTACCAATCATCGTGTCCCGAACGATGAATGAAATCGAAATTGGACACGGAGCATAGCGTTGTTGCAGCCGGATCATAAATGGTGCTGGGCTCCACCCGAGGCGACTCACTCAGCACTGGTCCGTGATTCACGTCCCTCCCTGCGACCGTACTCACCAACATCCGCAGGACATGGAGATGTCGATATTTAACATGAGGGACCCACCTTCCAGCGAAATGGACTGCGCTGAGAGTCGGAGCGGTCCAGGAAGTTGGATATCCAGAACGGCCTGGATATGGTCGTTCGTCGTTCGCGGAGGATGCCAACCTACACAGCCCAGAAGTATCAGGTATCCGCCTCGTGTTATGGCGGGTATCCTCAGCCATCCTGTTTCGCATGCAAATCGCATGTGGGAGAACTCAGAAGATCGCAACTTGGACCCTTCAGCCATCCCACCGCAAAACGTATGTCGACGTACCTTCGACCGTGCTCAAGTCTCTGAATGCCGTTAACGTTTCTCAGGTCTGGATGACCACATCGTGAACGACCTCGACGATGCCAATAGCAAATCAAGACGCGCTTGAGCCTTCGGTCGGCATCGTTGGTCGGAGACATTGCGCCACGCGTGGGCCAGACGATGAGTCATCCTTCTGGAGAGAAGAGGACAAGCGGGACTCAGGAAGCGAGGAGCGGGGAATGCTGCGGCGGCTGCCAGTTAACTGATCGAGTGCAGCTCGAGGGGGAATCTCATCTGACCGTCCCGAGCCTTGGAGCCTATGCCCTTCGAGCGAGCGCGCCTGGGTTTGCTGGGCTGGAAAGATCGACTTCGAACGGAGATCGGACGGAGAGGGCCAATCGAGGGGCTTCCAGCTCAAGAGGTTTGTTGTCCGTGCTGCCAGTCTCGAGCCGTCTGACGAAGTTCAGGATCGTACGTCGGTCGCGTATAGCTTGGAACGACACACTCGAATGATAAGAAAGACCGGCTACCCCGGTGCCGCTTACCCATTTGAAACCCCTCGCGACCACCATTCAGGAGCATAGGAAGATCCAGCTGATAGGGCGCAAAAAGCACCAAGTACGTCAATGTCGCTGCACAGTGGTCATAGCACTCAACTGAGCCGTTTGCAGTCGAGTGGCACAACGGCCGCGGCCCCTATACGGATCGCGTGAACGAGAAACTAAGGACGCGAGGATCACGGGCCCGGGAGGTGCAAGGAAGGCTACCCATCGGTGATACTGAATGCTGAGCTCGTAAAACGAGACATACTTTCAACCCCTTTCCCATTTCCCAGTTTCCTCCACGAGGTCCACTACCGCCGACAACGATATCTGGCCGAGTTGTAGAAGAGCACAGATGGGAAGCGAAGACATATGTTGGCGAAGACGATGAGATATAGAGGGGCGAACGAAGAAAGGCGGAAAGCGGAAAGCGGAACCTAAACTTGTGGCAACTGCCAGTGGCATGTGATCGTCGGGACTTGAAACCTTCTTGCGTCCTCCCTCGATCATCTTCTCGAGTCAAACACTCATTTCCGCTGCTATGGTCCAACGGCCGTGCCGTCTTCGCGGCCATTCTCTCAGCATCGATCCCTTGGACCATGCGATTCGGAAGGGGGAGTTTGGCTTCCTGGTGGCTCGGGCTCGGGCTTTATAGCTCGAGTTTCTCCCGAAGATCGATGTTCTGGCTCAGGGAGTATCATGAACGGTGGAGGATGAACAAACTCCTCCGAATTCGTAGTCAAGCCGCTCTAGGGCCGTCCTCAAGGCCCTCTGTGAAACTGGCCAACGAGATCATGCATCGAGTTTTCAGTGGCCACCCACGTCGACTCGATAACGAGAAGAAAAAAATCAACGATGAGCCGAGCATTCTACGATCTGTTCTACACGAATTCCTAGTTCTATCCCAGCCTGCTTCCCGCTCTCCCTCTCACCATTTCGCTATTTCGTCGGCTCTGAACGTCTGGCACGACAAATGCCTAGACTCGTCACCAGTCTGCCCTAAAGACGGCAATACTAAGTGGCGAGCACTTTGCCGTAGGCAGACTGGTACTTCTCGGCTCGATCACTTGGGCCTGAGTTTGAAAATTTTCCTTCTTGCCTATACCGGGCTCAAATCTTAGTATTTTATCTTCGTCCAAGGGTAAGATCTAGACGAATCATCCATAGCTATATTTCTGTCTCTTCAGAATCTCTAATTGTTGCCTTGAGGAACGGGATACCTATGCCTAGTTTAATTGGGAAAGTTAATCACCGGACCGAAGTAACCGATGCCGATCGTCGGCACCTGCTAAATATTTCAAACTCAGGCCCAGGCCAATTGTTTGATCCGAGATGTACCAGTCTGCCTACGGCAAAGTGCTCGCCACTTAGAATTGCCGGGGCAGACTGGTAACGAGTCTAACAAATGCCATGCTCTTCGACCTCTGCGAGCCCATACCGTTGCTCTCTGGCCTCTGCGCCATGCCGATGTAGCAGCTCTGTTCGTTGTCAACCATGTACCTGCGGGCGGAGGGTACTAGTAGATTCACAAAAGCAGCAAAAGGAGCATAGTAGATCTTTTGGCGTTCGAGTTGGGATTATGCATCGCTCGCGCAGTTTCTTGAAAGAAAAGGCGGTTCAGGTCGCTGTTCGGGAACAGAGTCGAAGCAGACGTCGGCGCAGACCCCATTGCCCTCGTGCGCGCGCTCTGGGAGGAAAGGCGAACCGCGCTGAGTGGCACGAGTGTGGGTGCTTATGTAATGTCTCTTTGACCATCCCGTTGGCTCTCATCGCCGTTGGGACCACCTCGCTGGATATCGGGCGCTTTATTATGCCCTCTCGCAAATGCGCCGACAAACAGAACTCGCGTCAAAGTACAAGTCCGCAAAACAAGAAAGCCTTCAGATGGGTCACTCTGTGACGTGCAACGGTCTTGGCTGTTGTCCTTCCTGTCAGAAGTAGTCATTACTGCTACCACACTGTGAGGACAGTTACCCAACTCAGCGTCTCAACACCCGACACATGCATCCTGTCCTCGATCATGTCCAAGGGAAGAATCGTAAATAGGTGTTTGTGAGGAGCTCCGGATAGCTCCACAACATACTTACTTCCTCCCGCGGTTCCCTTTATCTTCGCTTCAAACACCGAGCTCCATAGCGTCGACGATGCCCTGGGTGACGGAGAAAATATCTTATCAGACGCCGCCGTTTTGGTCAACGATGCGCCGCCCCATTGGACGGACCTGTGACGACTACTACGGCCGGAGTAGACGCTGTCGGACCCCAAGACCCAAGTATGACGGTTCGTTTGTACAAATATTGATTTGCACACGCGCAAGTGATTTAGTGCGCGCGCCAGCACAAATGCGCGCGCGCGTGAGTGCCTGTCAACTGGAAACAGTCTACTCAGATAGTACACTAAGTAATATGCATAATATAAGGTCAGCCACTCCTCGCCCTACGTTATTTCCTGCAGAGAAACAAATTCAATGGCACTTCACGGTAAGACACCTTCGGTAACTAGCCCAAAATGAATCGGGGGCCAATCAGTGGTGTCTGGAGGGGGATGGATGGGGATATAAGTGAAACGGGAAGCAAATCACTGCAGGTAAGGAAGGGAAATGGGGAAAGAGGACAATGATCAAGGGCATAATGAAAGACGGGAGGGGACTCGGCGAGGGAGGAAAGGAGCAGTTGAAAGAAGATCCAGAAGAGGGGAGAGGTATGTACATGGAGAGACATGTAAAGGCCCCGAGTCTGAACGTGGATGAAGGAGAAGGCAAGGGAGGAATCGATAGAAACGACTCGGAGGACGACATGGCAAAAGATAGCCGAGTACCGGATTGTTCCGAAATTTACCGAGTGCTTGTTGATGTTAGCATCTGAAGACCATTGCGACACGTCAGCAAATTCTCCCTCGACTATCCTTCGACTCATGCAGGACGAAAACTCGCTCGGTCGCCCTGGACACTCTGAGATGAATTTCTCATCGAGTCCACATTCTCCCATCATTCCCTGACGCAACTCCGGCTCTTCCCGGATGTCTGTACTGGAGTACGAGTGACGGCGGCTTGCATCGAGGAAGACCAGTCCCCAGGTTGTGGGCCAGCACCGAGTGCCGAGTACAGAGTCCCGCTATACTGGCCTGCCTTCCTCCGAGTCTGAATCCCGCGGAGTGTATATCACAGCATCCCATGGGGCTTTGGTACACGGTGTTGGGACTGGCACTGACAGCAGCCGGTGCTCTATCTCGAAGTCAGATTAGATTAGCAAAATGTGTATGTAGCAACCTAGGCGCGCGCGTAATTCAATATTTGTACAAAGGAACCGTCATACCAAGAACCATCGAGGTCCGCTATGGGAAGGTCCCTCGCAAGGTCGCGGACGTTCTATTAGCGACACCGTCTGCCAGGGCGAGGTGAAGGAATAGCACGGCCATCCGTCGAGGACCATGCCAAAGATCTACCGCCTCCGCTCCTCCTCTTCCTCGTGCCGTCCGACGCTTCAGATCGTTGAGTTGCCTAACCAGGACATCGTTCCCTTCCACTTGGTTAGTGTCGGAAATTTGTAAATTTCGCTATAAGGCCACGCAAGGCCTTGTAAGGCCGTAAGACGATTTGATCTTATGAGGACATTATGTGAGAAATGATTTCAGATAAGATTGCTGCAAGATCCGTGGGTCTTGTAAGATCTCCGTTTCTCATAAGATAATGGGGTCTTGTCAGAAATCATTTGTATGATCAGGCCCTATCGGACTGAAGGAACATTACAAAGGCTGATAAGACTAGGTAGCCACTCAAACAAAAGTGAGTATTCGGCCAGGTCAACTTATCTTAAGAACTGGACTCTTATTGAATTGGATTGGCTAATATCCTATCTTAGGAATTATTTATCTATATGTAGATGTAATGCTTCATTGTTATGTTACAAGGCAAATTTCTATCTAATAATGATTTCTTTCGGTGGGTATTGGGAGTCGAACCTGCGACCTTCTGATAAAACAGATTTTTAAAGGGTATGTAACAAAACCAACTGTGCCAGACAGCCATTTAAAGAGGAAGGTAACGTGTCGAGTTTGTAGTATCCCACTCCGGGTTTTTCCGACATATCTGGCTTTCTTGCTCGCTTTACGCATCAAAAAATTATCGAGCTAGGTACCATTCAAATTGTGGGTATATCTACATTCTACGTCTACTGTTGGGCCCCGCGACGGGGTCGGGTCTGCCTTGCTGGGGCAGGAGCTGCTGGTTCCTCCAAATCATCGTTGCTCGGTATCATCATCAAACTACGCCCCTGGCGACTAGTCCCTCTGGCCCGATTGCCAGCTGCGATAGGTACCTCGTCGTTATGAGCATTGACTGCTGGCACCGGAGCATTGGCGGATGGCGTGGGAGCATTGACCAATGAAGCACCGGGAGCGTTCACCAATGAAGCTGCGGGAATGTTGACCAGTGGCGCGGGAGCGTTGACTGGCAGCTCCGACTGCATCTCATCTGTGTTGCAACGTTGAAAACACATCACACTAGGCACTGTACACTCACCGTCTCCGCGATCATCATCAGAATCGAAACCACCAGCATCAAAACCGCCTGTGTCGTCTCTGAGGCTAATGCCCTCCATCGCCGCTGCAAACTCAGCATCTGAGGCTGCTTCCGCCTCACTGTCATTCATCCCCGCATCTTCAATAGCCTCCGCAGTTGCAACTCCGGCAAACACAATCTTGTGCCAGAAACGGAGGACTTTACGCACCCCGGGCGCATTTGCATGTTTCATCAAACGGCAGACGTACGTACGGAAAAGTGATTGATATGGTATGTTCGTGATCTTGCCCTTCTCTTCAAAGGCTGTGTCGGCGCCGCGAAGAACAAAGATGAACTTGTCATGTCAGTCAACTGAACAGAAGAAGGCAAGGAAAAGGCGCACTGCAATCAAGGTGAAAGCAATGGCTTCAATCGTCAAACCCTCTGAGTCCAATTTCCATCCGTATCCCAAGGTGTTCGTCGAAGGCTTTGTTTTCCCTTTGTTTTTGATGCTGCTGCCGCCAAAGATCATGCACCACAATGCCTTTTTGACGAGATCAGTAATGCACAACAAGACAGCAAAGAACGCACCAAGGGAGGGGCCTCGTTCAGGAGCCACCCTTTGGCATCCTTCTTCAGGCTCGCATGGAAGATGGGCGGGTAGGTGGACGGTGGGTGTTTTGCATCTTCCCCAGGAAAGTAAAGCAGTTCCTCGACTTTGTTTTTGATACTGCATTCAATGAGGATCTTGTCGACATTGGTTTTCAACCGATCAACAGCGCTTGAACGACCGGCGCTCAGATGTTTCAAAAACTAAGAAATAGAATCAGATTCAACAGCAGCAAACCAAGCCTAGGCTTACATTGTCCCTAAAGTTCGGGAAGGTCGATGCATTGACCAGCTCGTGGTATTTGTCTGGTACGTTGTTATATATTTTGCAGGTCAGGTACTGAAGGTAGAGGGCTGGTGTCTTGAAGAGCGCGTCGATTTCGTTTGGGGTATTGTGGGGAGGTGTACCTTCTTCTGGACGTGCGCTGAATGCTGCAGGGCTGACCCACGGCTCTTGCATGACACCAAATTTTTTGCCCAATGTGACGATAATATCCAGGTAATTCAGCGGATCTGGGCCTGCGGCCTTCGACTTCGACTTTCGGCCGGTGGCCTTCTGTAGATCCTCGATGAAGAGGTCCTTGGCTCGAAGCTCGACCTGAGCCCGAGCAAGTTCCAATTGAGTTTGCTTCAAAGCCTGGTTTGTCGTCAAATCTACTTTTAATTGGACTGGTTAATAAATAATAATACTTACCTCTCTTAGCTCCTCTTTGGTAGCAGTTTGCGCGGGTGTCTCGTATGTGTGGACGAGGGTGTCCACCTCACTGTCGGCCATTCTCGAATGCAAGAAACGTGGAAGAAAGAGACGAAACAATGGTTGTGTGGCGCTTCCCTGATATGTCATTTAGACTTTAGGAAATTTGATCGACTCGGAACTTGATTTGGACGCAACACACAGCGTTCAATTAATGTGAGCTTACAATTGAACTAGGGCGAGTAATTAAAGAATGAAGGGAAGGGATTGTAAATCGAAAGAGTTGCGATGAATTCGGAGAAATCCTTGTGGACGACGTGGTAATGTAAATGTGCCCGCATCTGTATTAAAATTGTTGACTCCGGACTGAGCTCACTGCACCACAACTGCCGCATGGATTGCTTCGTTGTGGGGCAGGTCCTTGTTCTAGAGTGCCATCAAATATTTCTGGAGAATCGCCGACCAAATTGATCAACGCTGGTGAGACGAGTATCCATGGAGCGTGCCGATTACGCCAGACCTGGGCCATTGACGCCACAGCAGTGGTCAAATATCCGCTCGCCTGCAAGTAGTTGTGGATAGTATTTTGGAGTCTAGAATTAAAGCGTCAAAAAGATAGAAGTAAATATAAGTGCAGGTTAGAATTACCTGAGGTCCAGAATCCTATGTTGGCGGATCAACGCCTGGAGCATATTCTGGTTATGAACAGCCGGCTGTACATGAATGAGTTTGGCACGAGTAGCAGTTACATATACACGAACTATGTTGTTTGCATTGGCAGTGCTTTCGGCGTCCGACATATTAGTGTAGTTTGCAACAAAGCTGGCAAAGGCGACGGCGTTGGTGATGCCAGCGGAAGGAAAGGTCACCCTGAAATGATTAAAGGTCAAATGATTGATATGTCGGCTGTGATTCAGGGAGATTTTACGTTTTCGAGAGTCTGACTATTATTAGTTGCAAGGGACGAGTTGCAGGTTAATAGATGATTTACACACCACCGAGCAAAAGAGGCTGAATCCCCGGGATGAGGGTGATGTGCGCCAAGGCCCTCTCTTCAACCGCGAATGGCCACGCTCACCTAGACAACACATGTGTTAGTGGATACGCAGAATGATACGAGAACAAGAGATACGTACACGGATTTATCAGAATCGGCAGCACAGAGATGCCAAAGAGCTTGTTACAGTTGGCGAAGGAGGATCTGGAGGATTCCGCCTGGTGGCGAGGAAAATGATGCGGTCCTCGTCCGAGTTTCAAGCGACAGCGACGAGCTGGGCGCTAAGGAGGTCGAATATTAAAAGACCTGAAACACAAGGTATTTGGTGATGGTGGCCGTTCAAAGCGACACACTCCAAAATATATTCATTGCCGACCGTGACTCCTGTATGGCTTTTAATCGTCCATCTAGAGACAATGTCATACCTGAAGCATGGTCAGTGCTATAAGTCTGGAGAGTCGCCTCGATGAGGTCTCGTTGTCTCATACGCCGCGCCACCATCAGTCGGTACAGGGTAGTTCGCCAGGTAGACCGTCATGTTGACTTTCGTCTGTTTGATGGCCTCGAGCTGTTGAATGCCGCGACTTAAAGCCTGAAAAACATGAACCGAAGAGAAGACAGACCACAAGGGCCGATTGGTTGCAATCTACGCCATGTGGGTAAGAAGGGGAAATTCAATACGAATCAGGGACGTACCAGTGCCGTACAGGCGAATGCATGTTGTCAATTGGGACGTCCAGTCGTGGCGAGACCGTGTTGGTGCCGAGCGTGGGGCTGCCTGCACCGAGGACGGGCGACAGCGCATACATCGCCTGCATGGAGGTGCTCACGGGCATGCCGCTGGTGGCAGGCTGCGGCGCGGGGATGAACACGTCCGGGAACGCCCCCGCTCTGAAGTCCTCCCAGGCATCGGGGTCTGTGGAGGTGCAGATACTCGCCCGCCATCCACCCCACACGCACGCACACGCGGTCAAGCTCCTCCAGTGGGGACCCAGAGATGAAGTACCCGGCGCAGCACACAAGCTCCGCCTCGACGCGCGCGCGGCCGAAAAGCAGTGGCACGCACAGCAGCACTGCGAGCGCATAGTCGCGCCACTCTTCCCCTGTCTTGTAGCTTCTTCCGGCTTGCACGGCGTCTGCAGAAAGACCGTCGCGAACACGAGCTCGTGCACGAGTGCATCCACTGTCCCCTTTTCTATCCGCCCCCGCAGCGCCACCGGGCCCTCCGCGCTGACCACGATGTAGAGCTCCTTCTTGACGAGTTTGGTGCGGTACGCGAGGGAGGCCTCGAGCGCGGCGGGCAGGACACCGAGGAAGTCGGTGATGAGGTGCAGGAGGTCGACGTTGTGCACGACTGCGGCGTCGGAATCACGCGAACGATCCAAGGTGAACTCGAAGTTGCCGAGGTGGAGGATGGCGGCGAGGAGCTAGCAGCACTGGGCGACGTGCCGCTTGTTAAGGCCGATGGTCTTTAGTGCGAGCTTGAGCTGCTCGAAGCGCACGCTCAGTGGGGCGGCCGCCGGTGTTGGTGAGCACGGGGGCAGAGGTGCGGTGCGGGCCGAGGCAGCGGACCGTGCTCTTGTCGAGTAAATTGAGGTGTGCACGCTCCTCGGGCGACGCGCTGGCGACGAGATAGTAGAATATGTGTAAATTGGGCTCGCCGTCAGATGTCAAGCCCCTTCGAGATAATAGTCTAGGGTTTGACGCCGACGAGGCGGCTGCGGTGGGAGAACTGGAGCTCGGTGTAGGCGCCGAAGCGCTAGGCGTTGGGGTTGAAGAGCGTGCGGGTGTTGCCGAAGGACTCGAGGACAAAGGATGCGGCGGGGACTTGTTGCGCGAGCTTGGACCTTTTCTTTTCCGGAGCAGAGACGGAATGCTCCAGCAGCGATTTTATCGCCAGACGCCGGTTTTCTGACTTCCCAGACGCGGTTTCGCCGCTGTGCATTTCGTTGAATTTTGATTCAACAGAAAAGAAGAAACTCACGAGAAAATGATGCTCTGGTCCTGGGTGGTCCTCCGCATGTGGTAGTACGCATTACTCGCGAGCTGGAAGATGTGCGGGGGAAAGAACAAGTGCCTTTCAAAAGGTAAGAAGGGTACCAAGAAAAAAGTCGTGGACCCCTTCTCCCGTAAGGAGTGGTACGACATCAAAGCCCCGTCAATCTTTGAGGTTCGGAATGTTGGCAAGATCCTCGTCAACAGGTCGCAGGGCCTGAAAAACGCAAACAACTCCCTCAAGGGTCGCATAGTCGAGGTGTCGCTGGCAGACCTCAACAAGGATGAGGACCTTTCACATCCGTTATTACATGTGCCAACCAACTTATGCTACGATACCGCAATCTTATGAGCATGCGTGAAAGAAATAGATAAGAAAAGGCACTTACCATGCTCACCCCAGCCTTCGCCCATGTCCCATGAAAAATCCTTGGCCTCTGTAGGCTTCACGCGGGTGGTGGTTCTCCCCAGGGGGCACGTAGACGGAGGTAAACGATCGCGAACGTGAGGACATCAGATTCGTACCTATCAAAGGGGGTGCGTTAGAAAGGGAACAACGGAATAACAAAAGAAGAAATAAAGAAGAGTAGAAGAGGAAAAGGGGGATGAGTAAACAGGGTGCAGCATACACACCAGTCGAAAAAAAGGACAGAGAGGCCTACCCTAAGCGTATGGATATGGTGGGTGCAATTGTCGGCCCAGCACAAGCGGGTCAGAGACTAGCTAGCGATTATGTAACAATGAGCCCGTCTGCGCTCGGGACAAGACAAGGCGTCAACGTACCATGTACAATGCATCAAGTCAGTTTCCAGTCGGCCAAAAGACCAAACATGTGGTACTTCTACAGCTGGATGCAAATAAAGATCGAGCTAGGAGACATGCAGTTCTTGAAGAATATCCAGGAGATCTTCGCGCGATTGTGGACTCCGAGCTACTGTGAGACGCGATCTGACGCGATGTTGTAGTCGGGATATGAGAGGACGCCGTCACATGACAAGATCAAACAACGTAACTCAACCTCGACGCAACTTCAATTTGCCCAAAACCTCAGTTCATGGCGGATCCTACTATGCGCCTTTGCAATCATTGCGGTGAATGGAAACATATACGGGGTATTGGACATCACGAAAAAGCCTGCGCCAAGAAGAATGCCGATAAAGTCAAATCCGCCCTTTTTGCTCAGCAACTGCGCCGCCGTGAAAGTAATTTGTCTCACTCAGGCTTTCCAACGGGACCATTCAACTGTTTCTCATGCAGATCAGGCCGAACTCGCCGCACATTCGCCCCCAGTTGCCGGTCAGTACTTTTATTTGTTATATATCCGAAAACATTGAACTTTAGTTTCCATAAGCTGAAGAGACCGCAGAAACAACTGCGCGAGGTCCGGACTTTCGGTTCGGATTTGATGATTATGGTGTGTAGTTGTTCATCGAAATTTCGTTCTCTTATTTTAACGTGATGTATGTATTAGATATAGCGGATTACGGGGAACCTCAGCCGCTCGGTGAACAAGAATCACTCCACGACAATCCAGTTGATCCGAACCTAGATGATATTCGATATGAGTTCCATCCCCACAGTGGCCTTGCCCCTGAAAATTGTAGCCTTGATGAATACCTGCGACAGGAATCATCTCGGCGACAGCTTCCTTCAACCGACCAGAAGCCGTGGTCCCCATTTCGCACTCGGCTCGATTTCGAGGTTGCGGAATTTGCCCAGGAAAATCTCCTCAACAGCGCTGCTATCAATCAATTAATTACTTTGATCCGCCGCTGTGCAGCGAACGTTGAGGAGTTTACTGTGCAAAACCACACAGACATGAATAAGCAATGGGAAGCTGCCTCTAAGAAGTGTACCGATGTACATTTTATGTTTTGCTCTTGTCCCGCGGCACTAACAGATCCCCAGTTTAAAAAATACACTGTGACAGTTCCGTACAAGAATACCCAACCATCGTTCGACATGTACGCACGTCCTCTGTGGGACTGGACCTTGGATCTCATACGGGACCCTTGCCTCGCCAATTGTTTTGTGTGGGATGCTGTGAAAATGTACCGACACAACGGCACGTCCTTCATGCGTTTTTGGAACGAGCCTTGGACGGCAGATGCTTTCTGGCAAATCCAGGTGCGTATTGGAACCATTTCGACTTGTCTTGTGCATTTTTAACTCATCAGTCAGTCCTTGCTCCCGGATAATAAATTCGCAAAACTGTGCCCGTATATCATTTATGCCGACAAGTCCAAACTGTCGTCCTTTGGCACCCAGAAGGCCTATCCAATTATAGCCAGATTAGCCAATATCGTAGTCGGCATCCGAAACGGCAATGAATGGGGTGGGGGCCAGATTGTTGGGGAGCTACCTGTTGTACGCACATATTTTCATTCTTATTCTTCTGGCGCTAATAGTTTTGCAGATTAAAGACGATACCGCAGAAAGTGGGAAAACAGGGTACGTAAACTTCAAGAACGCAGTGTGGCACTCTGCCTTCTATAAGCTGCTGGAATCAATCGCCGCACACTCGAAGACGGGGATATGGACAGAATGTGGAGATGGTGAAAAACGATGGCTTTTCCCAGTTGTGTTGATCCTCGCAGCTGACTACGAGGAGGCGTAAGCTCTTGAACTCTCCATTTATTACCAATTTCTGATGGTGAACTTACAGCTCTGTCATGGCGCTAATCCGTGGGCTGGGTGGGAATCATCCTTGCCCAATATGTTTAGTTAAACGCGATGGTCAAGCTGACCTTACGATTATATCGAAATTGAGGACTGCAGACGAGTCCAAAAAGGCTGTTACCATGGCCCGAACTCTCAGTAGCGAAGCAGGTGAGACTCTATTGAAGGATTTGGGTTTACGGAAAGTCAATGTGAGCACTATTTGACAAGATATTCTTTTCCTTCTCATACAAGAGTCAGAATGTGTTTTGGAATGTGGCCCATTCGGACCCGCACCATGCGATATCATTTGACCGCCTCCATTCGCACCACAGTGGTCTTTGGGGAGACCATCTCTTTGGTCAAATCAAAGACCATCTGACGCAGCTTGGAGAGCGTTCTGCAGCTAAACTTGACCAGCAGTGAGATCACCCTCTCCAGAACCCAATAGATTCATTGATAGACATCATATAGATTCGACAAACTTCCTCGGTGGCGAAACCTCAATCACTTCCAGACAGTGACAAATATATCCTTCAACGACGGCTCGAAGCATGAAGATATCGCAAAGATGATGATTTTTGCATCACATAACATTCTGACAGACAAACTAGGCCTGATTCTGTTGGAATGTTTTCGTAGCTATTTGGAGCTCGATGTATATCTTGGTTTGGAGATTCACACCACGGAAACAATCGCAGCTGGACGCCGACAGCTTCAGAAATTTGATCAGCGCCTCAAGGTGCCCATTTAATTTACACGCACACATAACTGTTGCACTGATCGGTTGTCCTAGAAAAACCAGGAGGCTTGTGTAGGTACAGAGTTCGAAAAAAACTGGAACTTTCCCAAGGCACATCTGCACCAGCATGCATTCGACGATATCGAGCGCAAGGGCGTCACCAAAAATTTCAGCACCAAGATCGATGAATCTATGCATGGGCCTGTGCGGGCGGCCTACCTGCAGCAAACTAATTTCAAAAATGTCCAGCCACAGGTTCGTCATTCTCACCTGATCATCTCGCGGCATTCATCGTCAACATACTAAATTTTCCAGATCCTCCGGTCTCTTCACCGGCGCATGGTCGCCAGATATATTCGGGATCAACTTGAGGATCTAGAAGAATTTGTGGATGATGAGGACCCCGAGCGCGAGTTACCGTCAGACCTCGAGGAGCTGGGAAATGTCGTGGTTGGCGCCAAGAGAAAGTCCGAGTCCTTCTTGGCTTTGGAGACAAAGATGAAGGATGATACTGCATTTAATCGTTTCCGCATTCGATTTGCGGAATTCGTAAATGTGTTCTTACCAGCATTTGGACATGCCCTTCCAGGAGGAAAGAGAATTGTGTTCAACCCTGATCAGGAAGTGAGTGCTCCGGCGCATCCTATTCATCGACGATCATTTATCCCCCTTCAGATCACCCCTTACCAATTTTTGAAAGTGCTCTTCAAATCTCTGGACAATTGGTTGGACAATGCCGATTTCCTTTGTTGCAACCCGTCTTTCCATAATCGGGAACGGTACGATGCCGCCATAGTCAAGACAACTTCCGGCAATGTTTTTGTCCGCCTCGTTTATGTTTTCACCTGCATGATTGGAGAGCGAGTCCATCCGTTCGCCCTGGTGCAAGCCTTAGATGTTGGGACCGGTCAGCGGTCGGCGAAAGACAAGGCCTTAAGGTTGTACCATGTCCGCGAGCGCCAGAGGAAGGAGTGCGAGTTCATTTCGGTCCACTCAATTATTCGCGGTGCGCTACTTGCTCCAGACTTTGCCAAGAGAGGGGATTATCTGGTGGTTGACGTAGTAGATTCAGATATGTTTTTCAGGCTCAAAGCTATGTATCCTGGTTATGCATCAGAATAGACAATGATTCTCTTCAACTTGAAATTTCGAAGCGCGCTGACGACGTCAGCGAAGTAGGCAGCAGAAAGCAGGATGTGGATTGAAAGGATATTCATTCAAATATGTTTACTGTGGAGTGTAGTAGTGGGCGAACGACGAACAAATTCAGCTACATCTCAGGATGGAATGTGGCTGTGAATCCGGTGAGGTTGCCCTCCTCCTTGACGCGCTCAGTGTCCTTGATGTGCTTGCACAGGCGCTGCGTGGGCTCGTGGCCCAGGTTGACGCAGAGCGCGGACTGCACGTGCTGCAGCGCCTGCGGGAGGCGGACGCTCAGGAAGAGCACGAGCCCACGCGAGGTGAGCACGTCCGGCGAGGGGTTCAGGCACGGGGTGTCGCTGCGAGGTATTAGAACGTAGTATTTGAAGATAAAGCAAGAGGGAACACAACGCACTTGGCCGCAGTTTGCGCCCTCGATGTTTCCCGTGCGTGCGAGCTCGAGCTCGACACGCCACAGCCACCACTCGGTCGGGATCTCCTCACCCTCGCCCTCAATGCCCTGCAGACACTTATCCAGCGCGAGTCGCGCGTGTGCCCACTCCATCTTCGCCTGTGCGCCTTCAAAGTGAGGTGGCCCTCCAACAAGGATTTCTTGATCCGCAGCTGCAGGGCCGGGGCGTTCTTGGGCTCGAGGGCGATGACAGCGCGGAGGATGCTGAGGGTGGGGGTGGTGGAGCCGAGGGTGAATTGGCAGCGGGTGAGGCAGAGGAAGGCCTTGGGGGAGGGCGCGGCGGCTTGGAGGGATACCTCCAGAGGATTTGCGGCGAGAATGGGATCCTAAATAGAAGTACAGACACACACCGAATTCTAGATACCACAGCACCTGCCCCAAAGAGGCCTCCAGCTAAAAATCAGACTCGATACTGTGACGGCGCCCATCTAGATAAGCGGCGCCTGCGCGGAGAAGAGAAACGAGATAAGGGCATTGAGAGAGTGCCGGGGACTTTGAGGCCATTGAGATGGTATAATGATGCAAGGCCTCATAACCAAAGAGCCGTGCCGACGAGGCCTTGCAAGATACGTTGTTTGATTATGATTGTCTTACAAACCGCTTACAAAGGTCTTGTAACGTAAATCTCTTGTAAGACGATTTTCAAATTTCCGACAAGGTGCGAGGCACGTGATATGTCGGGGGAGGGGTTGACCAAGGGGGTTCTTATCCAACACTCATCCGGAAATGTCGAACGTACTACCAACAAAATCTTCGTTTCACATGTATTAGCGCCGAATTTTGGGAGGCTGAAGATGTGCGAGTCCTCTGTCCTAGACCTTTGTTCCCGCTTGGAGGCTCTTCACAGCATTCGCGTTGTATTCAACACAATGTCTTCATCTCCGAAGACATGTTATACCTGCGGACGGTAGGTGACTCTTATTCTCTCTTACTATTTGAAGGAGTCCATAGTGCAATGGTCCAACTGCCATGGGCCGGTTGACAGCTGACAGGGAAGATCGAGCTTCTAATATGTAAGAAATTTTATTAACATTATTAAACATTATTAAGAGAAGACAGGGCGTCGGACGGTCCGGTGGGCCCTGCCTGACAGGCGCGCATCAAGGCGCATCAAGCGGTACACACCACCGGGACAAGACCGCCCGATGCCGCCCGCATCAAAGCCGGCATATATGCTGAACTCGGCATTGACCAAATCATAAGCATCTCTCGCGCCCGCCAGCGCCCTCCACCGCAAGCCCCGCCCTCGACGCTTCCACCTCGCCCAGCCCACGACCCTCTCGCCCGCCCACCACCTTTACGCGCAAGAACGCGTGCCCAACCTTGCTTCTGTCTTCGAGCACCCTCCCCTTCCCATGCCCCATTCCAACGGCAACGCTAACGCAGGCGCGGGCTTCCCCGCGCGACTGGCGCTGCAGGCGGTGCTGCAGACGCGGCGGCGGAGGGGCGCACTGCTCAGAGCACATCACCACTCACCTCGCTGACACTTACGTTTTTAGTTTCTCACGTTGGCATCTTTTTTTTGGCTCAACCCGTGAGTGTCCTCGTATTCAGCTGCATTTTCGCCTGCTTCTCTCCGTGCTTGCCCTTACCTGGGTGGGTGGAGAGAAGTTACCTGCAAAACGCAGCTTGAGCGAAATATTGTGCCACCGGCATTATTGACGTGTTTCTCGTGTAGTTTTCGCGTTTTGGTGTTCCAATGCATCTCCTCTGGACCTCGTACATGCGCAAGGTGCGTGTTTTAAATCATGGAAGCTTCTCAACGACTCACGAGCCCACAGACGCACAGCGGGGCCGTTTTTGCGGCCTGGATTCCTGAGGTCAACTTTCTTCGCGCCGAAGACTTCCAATTCGAGCCGCTCGTGTTGTGCGCCGTTGCTACGGAGTCGGGCGACCAAGAAGACCAGGAGCCGGGCAACATGGACGTTGACGACCCCCACCCCCCTCCTCCGCCACGGAAACGTCGCACGTTGCGGATCTCCATAATAATTACAAGTACGTGTCTTTGTTTCCATTTTCCATGTGCTAACTTGATTTGCAGGAGTCTACAAAGTGCCCGCACTCCTGCTGTCTCCACCTCGCTCACGGTCGCAGCCCGTCTCGGCCGCTACCGCCTTCACGGCCCCGCCCGCGCCGTCTCCACCTCGCGCTCCAGCTCGTGCCGCCGCCCTTTGCACCCCCGCCCAGCGGTGTTGTGCCCGCGCCACCACTATTTGCACCTCGCACCTGCCGACCCCGCCTTCATGCCCGCCGCTCGGCGTCGTCGAGCTCGTCGTGTGGGACAAAAATCTGCGCCGCCCTCGCCCTCCGACGGCGAGACGCCCGACACCTCACAGGCCGCAGCGCCAAGGTCGAGTTTGACATCGACCGCCGCAAGGCCACGTCGTACGAGCCGTGGTTGCGCAGCCGCCGCGAACAAGGGTGGGAAGACGGACAGCCTGATGTCGCTCCGCGAGGGCACAGCGGCACGCTGGTACAGTGGTACCTCCCGCTGTCCAAGTCACTGCGATCGATGCTGGAGTCGGATAGCGACGAGGAAGGAGATGCGGAGGACGATCCAGGTAGGGCCCGCTTGGTGATGTGCTTTCCTGGGTGGCTGACACTTTCCTAGTTATGCGTGTGGAGGTCCTGCGCCTGCAGAACCCGCTTCCGGCTCAGCTTTCCCCTGCATCCCCGAGAGATGAGGCAAGCCAGAAGACGTCTGGGAGATGATGAGATGCAGCATGTGTTGTTGTCGCAGCGCGTGGACGCCGATGCTGCTCGTCCTGTCGCCCACCTCCTGGATCGGGTTCGGCCTCTTCGCCATCACCATCACCATCGCCCCCGCATTCACCACCGTCGCCGGCATCGAGCTTGCCACTGACGCGATCCGCACGGGTGATGCGGCGGACATCTCCACCACTGTGCGCGCGGACTTTCCCCGGTGAAGACGGTGCTCGTCAGATAGTACTACACTTGAGTTGTTAGCAGCAATAAAATATGCATTCACTGTGAATCTCGCTGCGAGGCTTGAAGCTTGAAGCTTGAAGCTTTGAGCATGCGCTTTGCGACTTGAATCAGTTCGCGACCGAAAATGCCGTCAGTAATCTTCACATTGAGGCTCACAGTATCTTTCCTCAAGGTTGATATCGGGTTCATACCTTGTTATAGTGAATATCTATCATTGGAAACCACAAGAAAGCTAGAAGACGGCCAGCAAGACGCGCAATGAATTTCGATCGTGAACTGATATTAGATCGGCAATCCATTCATGACTTTGATCTTGATCTCTCCTTGCCTCATACCACTTCCATCTCCAAAATGCCCGACCACCGCCAATGTGTACTCGCTCAAAAGCCTGGGAAGCTCTGTACTTATTCGCTCAATCCCAGTCGCGCACAATTTTGAGTCCCGTTCCTGTCCTCAGACATCTGCGGATTCCTCATACACCCTCCATGTGCACGCCACTCATGCTACCCCGCCCATCTTCCGCCTCCACCGACTCCCTGACCCATCCACGCGTGCCGTAGTACACGCCGACAGGGACGCCGTCAGGCTCCGTGACCTCTGCCAGCTTGTTCGTTGCTGGGATACCGCCTTTTCTGTGTCTGCCGCTCCCGAACCAGAAACACAACACAGAATAGCTGCCACCGCCAACATTTTCTTCATGTCTCTCTTTGGTGCGGTGTAGCGTGCTTTATGCATACTTCACGCAGCTCACAGCTCCCAAGCCATCTTCTTTCCGGGTGTATCACAATCCTCTTCGTTTCTGCGTATATCACATGTCACATTTTCATTGGGAAGCATTTCAGGACGGGTATGTTGCCGCCTCATCGCCGTTATCATTGTAGGTTCACCGCATGGGGTGAGACGTGACGAGTTTTGTGCGAATGACACTATTCTCTCCCATTCAACGCCATGTCTGCACCTCTAGCAATACCCCAGCCAGTATATGCCGAGTCAGGCAGGACGTACCCACCGAGCAACGATGGATCTGATACCCCTTCCTGCAAACAAACCTGAGGCTGCTGCCCGCGAGTATGCTCGAAGCCCCAGTCCAACTCCAAGCGAAATGGACATCCTCAACGGAGTCAGGAGTCAGAAAAGCTAGGGGGAGCTCATCAGTACGTTTGCTTGGATATTAAACCCGGGAATCAGGAATCGGTCTAGTCATAGTTATAATCATTGTGGTTATAGCACTGGTCAAGGTATACCATGACCAGATCATCAAAGCTCTCAAACATGTAACCAATTGGCTGCATGGGTGAGACTCTTTCCAGCATGTCATTTGATTTCCTTCACCGAATATTTTGTGCAGACTACGCGGCAGATGGCTATTGTTGTGATCATCGCTCTCTCTTTCCCTCCATTATTTGACCAAGAAATCGTGGCGATGCTCTGTGGATTGGTTTGGGGATTAAGTTGGTTTCCCGCTTTGACATTCTGCTTAATTCAAACGATCCTGGGAGAGATGTGCACATATTTGTAAATCTCAGACTTGAAAATTGTTATTGTCTGCTCACTGGCAATACAGCTTTTTCAAATTCTGTTGTGGCACACGGGGAGAAAGGTTGGAGCTTTCAAATATGCAGTACATAATTCTGGCGCGTGTTGTGCGTGCGCAAGGGTGGGCTCAAAATCGCCATCATTATACGGTACAGGATATTTAATTTTTCCATCCCAAGGCTAACTCCGGAGAATAGTTACAGCACAATCCCGCCGCATTGTAGGCCAATTTTTTTCTGTTTCACATGAATCTGACCATTGGGAAAATATAGTCACAACGGCTGTCTTCTCGACATGTGCTTTGCCTTTCTGGAAATTCTCAATCGCCGTAATCGTATCGCTACCAAACCAGCTAGTCAGTCTTCATTGGTGTCTCATTGTACGATGGTGGGTTCTGCGACTCGATGTTAAAAGCTGATGTGTTGACACTTGGTTGCAGGCGACTCCAAGAGTAACAAGGTTCAAAAGATTGTTCTCGCCGTCACAACTGTCGTCACTGCGCTTGCCTTTATATGGCGCCTTCAAGTCCGTGACGTGAGAAAGATGGAAACAGCTTTGAGTTCTGAGGCTTGAGTCGGGCTTGAGTCTCTTCCGTGTCCCTGAGAGCGCAATTCTCCTCATTCTGTGGTTTATGGCTGCGAGTTAAGCAAGAAATATTAATGTTCCCTCAACAACGAACCACTTTGTTCTCAAGCTGACGGGTAAGTGCCATTCAATTCCTCTGATGCATGTTCACTCCGTGTTAAGTCCTGAAGGCGTCACAGATAAAAAGACCAACCTTTGGAATCAGGTCTCTTTGCTGTTGCGCTGTCGTTTCAGCAGGTGGAGCCCAGGTGCAGAGAACAAAGGTTGTCAAGGGTCCAGAGCCAAAGTGCGACGAAACCCTTACTCTTTCAGTTGCAAGTTCTCTCCGTTCTCGACGAACTCACTGATGCAATTATACAGCACCATCCAAGACTCCTCAACCCTCAAAATTGCGATATTTCGCCAGGAAAAACTCCCTGTATTGCACGACGAGCTTGTCGGAGAAATGGTCTTGAAGGGATGCAGGGAGGGGGATCATCGGTCCGTTATTTGGTTTCAAATTTTCGTCCCTTCACCACGGGCGTAGATGAATCGCATGATATATACAAACTCGGGAAGAAAGACAGCAGCCAAGGCTCGCTGACACTGCGTCTTTTCCTGTTCCCCCAGCGGGTCACGGACTGGAATTTCTTGGTCTCGATTCCCCAGGTCGGTTGATAATACCTATTGTGCCGATTCTCTAAGGTTGCAACAATTGGCAGACTTTAATTGCTCAATGGATCACGACACTCAGGTCCGCACTTTGTGGCTAGCTGCAGCTGAAATGTTGAATTTTTCAAAGAGGCTGATTCCATCACAGAAGAGTAAGACTAATCTGGTCCAGCAAATTTACGAGTGCTTTTTGTTCATCCAAGAGTATGGAGGAAAAGGATATCTAGGCCGGGATGTCTTTTTTCTTATTTATCACGAAGTTGAATGTTTTATTATCAGGGAGAACACTTCAGGATGCCTCTAGCTCATCATCAAACGCGAAAATCTCAGCATTCACTGCCGCATTTCAGGACCTGACACAACAATTTGAAGCCAGATCTGTACTCGGGACGTGGAAAATGGCTCGAGAGCTTCGCAACGACATGGGGAGTGTTGTTGAAGAAATCAACAGTAATGGTGAACATGTTTCCTCCGCTTGACGCAAGCCTGTGATGCTGAAATGTAAGATGTTTAGACAATTGTGCCGGACGAGAAGAACTTTTTCGAGCGGAGCAGCGTACAGGTCATGGTAGGGGGGACCGGAAGTAACACACCAAATATACCTGTCCCCCTGCTGAACGCGGCCTGAAAATCACCCGACATGCCCATGCTGAGAATCAGTGGCCCCAAGCAATGACTTGGTTCTCGAGTTAGTTCCCCCTGAAATCAAGCCAGTTGGCGCCGATACGGGATTGGCAGCTAAAGGCCGGTTTAGATTTTGAAACGGCCACGAGAGATGGAGTGCCAGATGCAGCCGGGCTTAATCTTGCCCAGACACTCCAAGATGTCGGCATTTTGAGCTTCTGAGTCGGTTGACGTGGTGCGAGAATCACGGGGGATGCGTAGCCATGTTTTTGACTCGGTGGAAATCTGAGAAACAAGAGATCTTTGAAGGCGAAAGGTTGGCGAAAGGAAAGGCGCAAGCGAAGAGTTGAAAGTAAAGCACATACGGTGAGCTTCCGCATGAGACCCGGAATATGGCTCTGCAGCTCGGTCTTGAGGTTTCCCCGGCGGAAACGAGGTTTTGGTCAGCGTATCTGCGCTGGAGCTCGTTGCTGAACAATGTTCCACTGCCATGGAAGTGACACATATCAAAATTGAATCGGGACGCACGAATTTACTCTGCGCATAAATCCTGCTGGCCCCGGCCTTTTTCCGCGCAGGGCTGTCCTTGACCTTGCGGCCGGAGTGAACGTCCCAGACACGGAGTGAACATGAACACACACACATAACATGTTGAAGTTAATGCTGTGCGTCACCTCCGACGCGAAGGAGGTATTGATGATGCGCACGGGTATGCTGGGCGCACCAGTGGCAAGGAGTGTGGGGATAAGGCACGTGGTGAAGTAGGAGTGCCCTAGGACGGAGGACGACCAGGAGCAGCGGCAGTGAAGACTCAAGCAGCACCGCCGCCATCGCGTCTGGGCCATCTGCCGTATTTGATGTGATCATGACATGTGATCACGACATTGTGATGCGCCATCAACGGGCTCCAGGGACGCATCAACGTCGAGGGCGGTGCTTTGGCAGCGGCAAGGAAGCTGTGATGCTGGGACGGAAGGCTTCTATTAGTGGTATTACATAAGTGCTTGTAGGCGGGATCGCTAGGCAAGTTTAGGTAGATGCCGAATTTGATACGATCATGGCATTGATGATGCGCCATCAACAGGCTCCGGGGACGCATTAACGTCGAGGCCGGTGGTTTGGACATGCTTGGCAGCTGCCAGAAAGCGGCGGGGACGGGAAGGCTTCTATTAGTCGAGGTATTACGTAGGTGGCGCAAGTTCAGCGGCGAGGAAGAAGTTCTGCTTCTCCTGACAGCCCATCAGTTGGACCATTGCACTCTTCCCTCTATTTGAAGGTCGCTCATCAGTTCCCAATTATGTAATAGAATCTCGATAGGAAGTAAGTATGTTGTGGAGCTATCCGGAGCTCCTCACAAACACCTATTTACGATTCTTCCGTTAGACCTTTAATGAAAACTAGCATATCTTCGTCTGCGCCTGGAGTGTCAGACTAAGAAGAGATGACACTCACTGTGAACCCACCGGTGAAGTTTGCTTTCTGGGCCGCACCAAATGTTTTTTCCATGCGAGACCCAAATTCATCGATAACATCTTCGAGTTTCGCAGTTCCCTGAAGGACTTGAAGGAAGTTTTGGAGAGTGCTCAGATTCCGTTCGTTAGCTTCCGTTCGTGCTATCTCCTCGAGGACGACGAAGGCCGAACGGATTTTCTGCAACCGTTCCCCGTCGATTTTCTCGGCGTACTCCGATGCCTAAGAGGTAGATAAATTCAACATCGGATGATAACGCCACTGGCGAAATATCATACCAAAAAACGTTGCAACATTTGTCGAGCTTGAGGATCAAAGCTTTGGGACGAGGTGACCACCTCTGGGTCGAGCTTCGTGGATTCTTGGTACTGCACATAGAATTCGACTGTCCTGCATACTACCAATAAGTAACTTGAAGGTTCTATAGAGACAATCGTTTCGAGGCTACGTACGCTTCGCAGTCTTTCAGCAGGGCTTGGAACTCGGACGGGAGCAAAGCATCCTTGTTCTGATAAATTTGCATCATGGTCCCGGCGAGACGAAAATGTCCCTCGCTCAGCACGGTACTCGTCGTCTCCAATGGCGTTTGGACTGTTTGGGACATATTGGATAAGGTGAAGATTGAGTCCGAGAATGGTTGGATGTTGGATGGCGTCGCCCACCTTCGAGTTGTCTATTTAACACTTGTGGAACAAAGGGCTATTATCGCCCATGGCAACCCTGCTGATTCGACGGGGCTCGTCTGATTATCTTCAGTACAAGGAGCGGTAAATACGACCCACGGACCTACCAAATTAGACGATCATCTCCGAGAGCCGGTCGTGTTGTCTTCGCCACAGTGTCCTGGAACTTCTCTCTCCGACACAGTACCTAAATTTCGTGCCTCGTAGCATTTTAGACAGGCGCCGATCCCGGTGAACTGCACTGGATCGACGAGTCCAGCGTCTGGCTCAAGGTCGCCATTGGGTCGCCACCGCCGAGGCTCTTGTTTGAAATCTAGATACCACCTGTCATCGAGTCAGTTGCCAGAACACGAGGCGCGGACTCGAATTATTTCCGTTGCCCGTTGATTACAGCTGGCAGTAGTACAAGGGCTGTATGTTCGTTGTCGTCAGTGCTGCTTTCCCATCACTATAGCGGTTTTACCTTTTGAAGACTCATGTCCTTGTTTGGTGGTAGCGAAGTCACTATTTTTCCCCATTTCACACCCTTTGGTTTTATTGTTCTCTAACCGTTCTGACCAAGAAGAATCAGGAAATTGTGATAGAACCCGGAACCCCTTCGGCGCGACCAACCCGTGGAGGGTGGATGGGAACTTGAAGGGGAGCTCCGACTGGATGCGAAACGCCCCTCGCAGTGCGTCTCCATTCATTGTGAACCAGGGAGACTCGCCTTCCGTCCGGTGTCTGTGGTGGGCGCTTCGGGGTTATATGCGTTGTTATTCCACGTCGGACTCTCTCGTTATTTGTATTTACACGGGATCCAGGTGAAGTTTCCGCACCAATTACATACAAAGTAAATAATGAGTTCTTGCTAGTTGATATAAGTGATGGACGCAGTGAGGATACCTGGTGAAGCTATTGACTGTCGAACCATTCAGACTGACAGTAAAAGCGCCTGAAAACAGACAGCATAGTCTTAAACATTCCGATTGCTCATCTTTTTCAGACAGAGGCCGGTCATATATTAATCGCAAGTGATATATACCGTGTACGACATCCAGTTAAGAAACAAGAGAATGTGGTTCCACAGTGTGTAACTAAACACATCAGTGTGAAGGGGAAGGAATCGGTGGGTATCGCCGGACAATGAGGCCAATTTTTCTAAACCAATGTCTAACAGCATAAATGTAGTCCAGACTATCATCAACTTTGGCAACGCGCGATCGAAGCTTCCGGCGGCTGAGTCCACGAACAATTGCGTCAAAGCGCTCGACAACTTCATCCATTGTCGGTCGCAGGGCGGGATCTGGTTGGATCATATCAGCCATCAAGGGCCTCAAGAATTCGAAGCCAAGTTTTCTCTTGACAAACTGTGATCCCTGTTGCAATTCGTCAAGGACTTATAACACAGATCAATTTGACACATACCTCCACAAAATCAGTCCTCAGGACGTTGCCAATATAATATACATCGGTCGGGAACGGGTCGCATTCCAGTGGTAGCTCCTCTCCTGGTTTGGCTCGGAATTCTGGCACTGATTTGTCCCCACCAAGAATTATGGGTTCCAAAGGAGCACGAACACCGGGAGGATATTTCCGTGAAAGACCGAAATCGATCAAGTAATACTTCACTGGTTTCTGGGTGCGTGTCAGATACGACACTGGCAAGAGTCCTTTCCAGTCCCGTCTTCTCTTTTGTTGCGTCGGATGATACGGAACCGGATAGAGGGGTTTCGCGTCCATCATGATGTTCAAAGCATTGCAGTCCCTAGAATCAAATCAGAACGAAAGCTTCAGCATGATTAGGTGCTGACCGATGAGCCACATTGTTTTTGTGCATGTATTGCAGCCCCTGCGGAATAAATGCACACGGTAAGGGCCTTTCGGTGCACCGCCAGGTATCGCTCACCTGAAATATCTGTCGGAAAAACTCGATAGCTTCTCCAAACGTATCAAAACGAGGCTTATCGTAACTGCTCAGAAAAGGCATGACG
Organism: Mycena maculata; assembly: GCA_029448575.1. Classification (NCBI taxonomy): domain Eukaryota; kingdom Fungi; phylum Basidiomycota; class Agaricomycetes; order Agaricales; family Mycenaceae; genus Mycena; species Mycena maculata. The sequence continues at coordinate 989,518 of JARJLG010000003.1, forward strand.
ATAATCCGTTTGTTGGGGATATCAGGAATATCCAGAACATCGAGAATCGGGACACAGTGATTAGAAGGGCTGGATGCCTGAGGCTCTTGAGAGAACCACACGCCGATGGGAATCTCGTCCGGGTGAACGGTCGTATCCAGAGGTTTGAGTGTAACGAATGAACCATCGGAGATGCGCGTCGCATCTATTACCTTGTGAGACTTTGGCAGTGGTGAGATCCAAAGACATAAACTAGAAACAAACATCACATACCTCAGACATTTGGTAATCTTCGCACCTCATCGCCTTTTTCTTGGGGTCCTTAATCCACGTTGGAACCCAGTCCGGGTGATACCTCGGCCGGAGGAGGTAGCCACACTCCTTCAGCCAGTTGAAGTGATCGTGCCAAAACTGTTCTTGTTCGCCTTCGAGCAAGTAACGATATTTCCCGGGGGCGGGGAGATCCCCCATTTCAAGGGTGGTCGTGGCCTTGGTGAAGACGAGGTCACAGTGTGGGTCCGATGTTGTGACCGTGACTCGGTAAATCACGTTCTGATGAAAGATCTCTTTGATCAGATCGGCCACCTTTTTAAGCACAAGAACGGACACATAGCCGGTGCCGAAGAGAAGTAAAGCCACGGGTAACCACGCGGGCACGTTGGATTCTTCTCAAGTTCGTTGCCAAGCTCCATTGTATCAACAATAACCCTGTTCCATCTCGGACGCAAATGGAACCTTGAGAGAACAGTATAAATATCGATGCAGCTTGGGGTGCCCTCAATCATACACTTTGATTTCATCGCTTTCCGAACACATCCTACCTCCTACCTCCTGCCTACCATACGGACATGGCTGGAATTGCCAGCGTCAGTTTTGCAGGCGTCACTTTTCTCTGTGATACCGCCAATTTTTTTAAAAAGCACACTGTGGGACAGCAGCTGCAAACAACGTTCAAAAACATGGCCTCCTGCATGTATATCCTCTACAGAGACCACGATATGATTTCCGAAACCGACAGGGCAAATCTCCAGAGGAGTTACGCAAAGTGTGTATCTTCTTGCGCTTGTATTGCTACTCCGAGACATTGACGACGAACAGGTCCAGTGAGGAGTACAGGGAGCTTCAAGAACGGAAATATTTCCCGCGGAGCTTTAATCCTTTCACCGTCAGGGACGCTTGGGGCCTCTGCAGTCGTAGCGAGAAGCTTGTCAGAAAAACCATTGTAGGACAATTTTCGATTTCTCTTTTGCACAGTCAGTAATATGTCGTTTCAGGGCAGCTCAACAGAGGGTCGCAGGCAACGACTGAAGGCGCTTGGATTTGACAGATCACTGTCGGCACCGGAGGAAGAATTGGATCCTCTCGAAGTTGTCCGCTTCTTGACCGAGCTCATGCAAGGTTCCGAAACGAGGGGCAACAAAGCTTTGCAGCAGGAGGCTCTGATTCGTTTGCAGGGAAAGATGGAGTCTATTAAAGCAGGTAACAGAGTTTCCAGTTCGACTCCCTTTCGAAGCTAAAAGCCATTCGCAAGCGAATTCCGCCCGTGGCGTACCCGAGCCCGCTATCAACCTCGACTGCCGTTGGGATGGCTGCAAAGAAAGGTTGTCGGACAGCGACGCCCTCTATGATCACCTGTGCGATCACGTCCCCACGAAAAGAAAAGTATTCTGCAAATGGGAGGACTGCCATTCGTTCTGGTCAGACCGTGAAGATGTCATAGGGCATCTCCGAGGTGCGCTCGATTACCCAACTACTCTTCTACGTGCTGACCGGTTTATAGCTCACGCCCCTAAAGTTTGTGTCGTAACGTCGAAGGCGGGACCTATGCAGGACTCGCCACTCAGCACCCCGCCTGAATCTATCAGCACCACTGTCCAAACATGCGACAGCTTTTCCCCTCAAAACCATAGGTCCACCACCTTTGAAGAAGACGACGAGGCTGAGACGAAAACTCTCAGGAATGTCGACGCCGGAGTACCGTTTTATCGATTGCCCAGCAATCCGGAAGCTAACCCATGGTCGTGATCTACGTTTATCATTTTCATTTTTGTCAAATTTTTTTGTTCTTTTTAGTACGGATCGGCGCGACCGAGTGTAGATCACTCAACATCCAGCTATGTACATTATTTACAGTGATAAATGGACGGCCCTTTAATTGAGAACTCGCCAGCGACCTTCGGGCAAGGCATATGCAAATAGAATTTTCGAAAAAAGACACACGACTTTACTTCCACAAACAAAGACGTGGTTCCCAAAAAGTTAAAGCCGCTATGTTGATGGCAAAGCGGACCTCGGGACTTGACGACAACGAACAATGAATATAGCCCTTGTACTATTGTCAGTTGGAATCAAAGTAAGTGGAGTCGGCGCCTTGTGTTCTAGTAACTGAATCGGTGACAGATGGAACGGAGTGGTATCACAAGAGCCTCTAGATCCGTGGCAGCGGCGACCTTGAGTCAGACGCACAAACGTGAGATAGGGTCGCACGTTGAGGCGATCCAGCGCAGGTCGCTGGCGATCGGCGTCTGTTTAAATTTGCCATAAAATTTGACGGAAATCGCCACGGAAGGAAACCGGTGTTTGCGCCGAAGAACAAGGGTGCGATAACTCTGGTATACAGAGATCACATGTCCTCTAGCAGAATCGGAACACGACAATAGGGTAGACGAGGATAGTAATGGTCCCGGGGACTCATAATCTGGAAGGTGATGAGCACGTCCGCGACAAAGCTGAAGCTGGATGGGACGGAGGCCGACGTAGAATCCATGCGCTGATATTTAGGGCGGTGCGATCCGAGTTGCGCATGGGGAGTCGGAATCGATGAGCTCGCGCAGCCTTCCACGGTGCTCCAATCCTGTATACGTTGGAGAGATCGACATGGGGTCACTAGAAGTCGCGACCGCATTGAAATTGTCGAGTGGACGATGTCAGATAGCAGTAGTGTTGCCGAGAAGGCGGCCCTAAGACAAGGTCGAGTTCTACTACCACCCCGGCGGCGCCGAGTTCGCGGGCAAGATCGACAGGAACCCGCTCCTCGCCACCGCATTGTATAGCTTGAGACGCACCTCGTGCCCGTCGAGCTGAACGAGCACGTCGTCTAGTGCGCGCGCTACCGGGGCGCAAGTTCGCCTCGGCCCACAACGCGTATGTCGCAAGGATAACGCCGCAGCAGCGCGGTCGTACAGCGCGTCCGGCCGTCCACGCAGATGCACTGGTTGGAAGGCCGGAGAGCGCAGAACTGGGCGGAAGGGCTTGCCGTGCCGCGTAGGGATATTTCCACTTGCAGAAAATCACTTCGAGTCAGGGCTCAAACCGGACGCTCGACGTTCGACTGATGTCCGTCAAGAAGATTCTACTATGCTCCTTCTGCGCATCCATTACCCGCGGGCGGCGTATACCATGTTCGACAACGAGCAGAGCTGCTGTAGAGGCCGGAAACAATGGTATGGGCCCGGAGGTTGAAGACCATGGCATTTGTCGTGCCAAGACGTTCAGGCCCGACGAAATGGCGCAATGGTGATGGGGAAAGCGGGAGGCGGGCTGGGATAGAACTAGGAATTCGTGCGGGACATGCCCGGCTCATCGTTGATGTTTTTCTTCTCGTTATCGAGTCGACATGGGTGGCCACCAAAAACTGGATACAAGATCTCGTTGGCCAGTTTTATCGAGGGTCTTGAGGACGGCCCTGGAGCGGCTTGACTACGAATTCGAGCCAGAAAGCTCGAGCCCGAGCCACCAGGAAGCCAAACTCCCCCTTCCGAATCGCATGGTCCGAGGAATCGATGCTGCAAGAATGGCCGCAAAGACGGCTCCGCCGTTAGACCACAGCAGCGGGAATTCATGTTGAGAGATTGGTCGAGGAGGAGGAGGATCGAGGCAGGACGCAAAAAGGTCTCCGACGATCACATGCTCGAAGTGCTTAGCTTTCCGCCTTCCGCCTTCCGCACCGCTTCTGCGTTCCCCGCTCTACGTCTCCTTGTCTCCGCCAACGTATGCCTTCGCATTCCGTCCATTCTCTTCAACTTGGCCACCAGATATCATTATCGGCGGTGGTGGACCTCCTGGAGGAAACTGGGAGATGGAGATGGAGATGGGATTGAAGGTGTGTCTCCTTTCACGAGCCCGAGCTGGCTGCAGTTTTCCTCCATTGGCATCACCGATGTGTTGCATGTGCAGGTTCCCTTGCGCCTCCTGGACCCGTGGTCCTCTTGGTTTCACGTCTGCACGATCCGTACAGGGGCGGCGGACCGTCGTGCCACTCACTGGGAACGACTGTGAGTGCTATGACCACTGTGCGGCGACATTGACATACTCTCTGTCCTTTTGCGCCCATTCGGCTGGATCCTCCGATGCTCCTTCCTGAGTTGGTGGTCGCGGGGGTTTCAAATGGGTAAGTGGCATCGGGGTAGGCGGTCTTTCTTATCGCTGGAGTGTGTCGTTGGAGTGCGTCACATTACGAGCTATGTGCGACCTACATAAGACCTTCATCAGGAAAATCACATTTTACTTGTCGGCTTGTCGGCTTTTTTCACTTGTTGCGAAAAAATAAATGCACGGAAATGATGGTTAGACTTCAATGTACCCACTCAGAATTTTTTCGTTTTTCCGAACTTGTCGTTTTTTCGACATGACTTGTGAGCTTGTCGGCTTGTCAACTTTTGATACTTGTACAAGCTTGTACAAGCGCCGGCAAGAGCCGACTGTTGGAAGGTTGGCCGTCAAATAGATTAAATTTCTGGAGGGGGGGTAGCTACCCCCCGTCCAGAATTTGTGTTTCCTGAATATAAAATACACGAACGACGCGAATATCTGTCGTATTGATGTCATCACTGGCACCCTCGGAAATTCTGCAGGAATAGATTTATCTTACGGGAAGTCACCCAGTATCAAAAGTTGACAAGCCGACAAGCTCACAAGTCATGTCGAAAAAACGACAAGTTCGGAAAAACGAAAAAATTCTGAGTGGGTACATTGAAGTCTAACCATCATTTCCGTGCATTTATTTTTTCGCAACAAGTGAAAAAAGCCGACAAGCCGACAAGTAAAATGTGATTTTCCTGATGGGATGCTACCCCGGCCTCCGCTCCAGCCCCAGTTCCGTCGCGGCCGGTTCATCAACTTCCATGACCACTACCATGACAATCCTCGTCTCCGGATCCTCTCCGGCTGGGAAGTCGATATCGCCAATTCAGCAAATCTGGGCGCGCTCGCTCGGAGGTCGGGAGGTCGGGACGGTCTGGTGAGATTCCGCCTCGAGCTGCATTCGACCAGCGGGCAGTCGGTGCTGCATCCTCCGTTCCTTGCCTCCTAAGCCCTGCTCTTGTCCTCGGCGGGTCCTCGTTCCAGCTATCGATCGGCCGTCGGGTGGCGTGTCTCCGACCAACGATGCCGATCGCAGGCGCAAATGCGTCTTGATCTGCCACAGGCTTCGTCGGCGCGGCCATCCAGACCCGAGCTAGGTTAACCGCATTCAGCGACAACTCGAGGTGACCACAGTCCAAGGTACGTCGACGTACTTTCTGCGGGGGCTGCTCCTCCAGGCACGCCAAAGCCCGTGTTGGATACCCAGCGCAGTCCATTTCGCTGGAAGGTGGGTCAATGCTGGATATCGGCATCTTCCCGCGCTTGCGCGGATCTGCGCTCCAGCGACGAGAAAGACAGGGCGCGCCGGTGCATGACGCACCGATTCGCGGCCACGGGGCGGGTGCGGCTGCGCCGGGTTTTCCTCTCGGCCTCCGCTGTGCGCGGGCGCGCGGCCGCTCCGCGTCGCGTTTCGTGCGCAGGGCACGCCTCCACGAGCGCGCCGGCTCGGGAGCGGTGCCGCTGGGTTACTCGGCGGACGCGCGCGCGCAACGCGTCCCAGCGGTCACCCGCCGCAGTGCGCGAGCTCGTGCCGGCCGCGCAATTGCGGACGCGACAGAGCTTCGACCGTGCGGGACCGGGCATCTTGGTCGGGCTCGGACGGGCGTGCGCGTCGTCCGCAACTGGGCGCACAGGCTCCTCGGGTGCAGAACTGCGCACTGGTGCGCGGCGGGCAGGGTGCGCACTTGGGCGCGGATCTGCTGCGGCCGGTTTGCGTACTTGTGGGTTGCCGCCGACTTGACACACAGACGGGATGTCGGGTGCGGAAGGATGTCGGTGGCGGCGCGAAGCACGAGCAGCCGCACACACAGGGCCGGGCGCGGATTCGCGGCAGCGGTGTGTGTGCGGCTCAGGGCGTGCTCGCGACGAGAATCGTAAACGCGCGGGGATGCTTTTCGAGCGGGGGGATGCGCGCGAGCTGGGCGAGCGGCGGTGAGCGAAGACTCGGCCGCGCCTCGGATTTGCGCCGCCATTGTATCCCGGGTTTTCGCGCTCTAACCTGGCCTCTCTTGCAGAAACTATTGGCGCCCGAGGGACCGTGGCGATTGAGGTACGTCCCGCGCGTTCGAGGTCGGACTGATAGATTTTGACTGGTTTGACAGCGGGGACGAAAGGCAAGACGCGAGTGCGAAACTGAGAACCGTGCTGAAATGGGTGTGTGGGCGAGTCAGGGGAAAGAGGGAGCTGAGCATTTCAAGGTAGTAAGTGCAAGCAAAGAGGGCACATCTGAATCCATTCACAACTCGACTCGGATGTTGGTGGGCATATGGATATCTTGCGATTATGCGCTCGCGCAGTTTCTTGAGGTTCAGGTCGCTGTTCGGGAAAAGAGTCGAAGCAGACCTCGGCGCGCTCTGGGAGGAAAACAGAAATGGCGTGTAGCCTGTAGGCGAATCGCGCTGACTTCCGAGTGACGGCACGAGTAGGTGCTTATGTAATTTCTCTTCTAGTTTTGTTGACCACTGGTTGACTCTCATCGCCGTTGGGTGGATATCGGGCGCTTTATTATGCCCTCTCGCAAATGCGCCGACAAACGGAACTCGCGTGTACAAGTCCGCAAAACAAGAAGGCCTTCGGTGGCGTGAAACGGTCTCAGCTGTTGTCCGGCGTGGTGGCAGAAGTAGACATTACGTATACTGCTACCACGCTGTGAGGACAGTTTCCCAACTCAGTCTCAACACCCAACACATGCATCCTGTCCTCGATGTCCCCGCGGTTCCCTTTATCTTCGCTTCAAACACTGAGCTCCATAGCGTCGACGGTCAAGAGGATGCCCTGGGTGATGGACAAAATATCTCAGCAGACGTCGCCGCCGTTTTGGTCAACGATGCGCCGCCCATTGGACGGACCTGTGACGACTACTACGGCCGGAGAAGACGCTGTCGGATCCCAAGACCCAGGAACCATCGAGGTCCGCTATGGGAAGGTCCCTCGCAAGGTCGCGGACGTTCTATTAGCGACACCGTCTGCTCATCGCCAGGGCGAGGTGAAGGAATAGCACGGCCATCCGTCGAGGACCATGCCAAAGATCTACCGCCCCCGCTCCTCCTCTTCCTCGTGCCGTCCGACGCTTCAGATCGTCGAGTTGCCTGACCAGGACATCTAGACGACGGGGTGTCTGCGGCCACGAGGATCGACAGGGACACCTTTCCTGATTCGCCACCGACAAGACAAGACAACTTCCTCACCTCCGGCCTCGAGTCGCACCCGGTATCTTCTTCCTCTGTCGGTGCTAGACGCGTGTACGTCCATCCTACCTGTTTCCCCAGATCTCGTCTGCCCCGCATCCAGCCCGGCTCGTCGCTGACACTCGTCTTTCGCCCCATTTATTTCTTCGGCTTTGCTGGGAACGATGAACCCGCGGCGTCTGGATTATTCAGAAGTATCTAGGGACGACGGCATCGAGTCGCTTCCCTACCCGAGGTCTCACTGCCCGATTCCTTCCCGGCACCCCGACATCCTCACCGGCTGCAGTCCCCCAACCAGCAAGCCTCGTTTTTGTCTCCTCGATTCATGGCGGGGATTGTGGGATTTGCCGCTATGAAACTGTATAAGTAGGCGTGGGTCCGACGACTGGATGCTGATCTTGCCTCACTTGGGGGCCACCCTACCAATACACTGCCCGCCGTCTACATATGTGTATCCCTGCTTAATAGTCGCTCAAATTATTTTTGTGTCGTACACCAACGCGCGTTAACCTTTCGTAATCCGTATAATTTAATCCTGCCTGTTCCCACTCTCCTCGTCTCCCTACTCCAAGTTCGCGGATGAGAGAACGCCATCTTAAATTTACGTGGAGGTAACTTTTCTTTCGGTTCGGACATCGGACCGAGCCCCGGTGGGCGCTTGTGGACTATTTGAATCCCAGCCCACCCGTAGTCCGTGATCCCCCTAGCGACACCCTCGAATACGGCGAGCTTAGAAGCTCTCAGGTCCCGCGCCTCAGGCATCCCGCCAGCCGGTGTCTATGATATTCTTGCGTGAACCAAATCTCCCGGTGGCCCCAGTGGATTTTGGCCCGGAATTTCTGGCAATAAAATGCGCCGCCTTTTCCCCGCCGCCTCAAGAGTAATACTAATCATTGCTCGTCTTGCTTGAAGACCGATTGTAAATGGAATGGACACCATTTTTACCCCGGGTTGCTCAGTTGGATGCATGCAGCCTCCCGACCATTCGAACGCCAGCCTTGACCGCCCAATTTCCCGCCGCGCGTTCCTCTTGAAAACGCCCGCCACACCTATTCTTCGGATTCAGACTCAGTTGTCGATTATTGGGTGGATGCTGCGTGGGCAGTGTCCATCGAACGCTCAAGGCCCGCGACACAGCAGGTTGGCCATGCAAGTGCAACAGGAATCTCACCATGCGGACGCCGTGCCCATAGAGCTTACGGACCGCACAAGGCGAACCTGGATTGGCCTCGGTATGTGGTTTCTCGTGTGTCCACGAGGTGTACTCATATCAGCACAGAACCCGACAAGATTCTGGGGACTATACCACATAACTGCTACCAATCATCGTGTCCCGAACGATGAATGAAATCGAAATTGGACACGGAGCATAGCGTTGTTGCAGCCGGATCATAAATGGTGCTGGGCTCCACCCGAGGCGACTCACTCACTGGTCCGTGATTCACGTCCCTCCCTGCGACCATACTCACCAACATCCGCAGGACTTGGAGATGTCGATATTTAACATGAGGGACCCACCTTCCAGCGAAATGGACTGCGCTGAGAGTCGGAGCGGTCCAGGAAGTTGGATATCCAGCACGGCCTGGGGCGTGCCAGGAGCAGGGCTACCATTGGATACTCCCCCGCAAAACGTATGTCGACGTACCTTCGACCGTGGTCAAGTCTCTGAATGCCGTTAACGTTTCTCAGATCTGGATAACCACATCGTGAACGACCTCGACGATGCCAATAGCAAATCAAGACGCGCTTGAGCCTTCGATCGGCATCGTTGGTCGGAGACATTGCGCCACGCGTGGGCCAGACGATGAGTCATCCTTCTGGAGAGAAGAGGACAAGCGGGACTCGGCAGGCAAGGAGTGGGGAATGCTGCGGCGGCTGCCAGTTAACTGATCGAGCGCAGCTCGAGGGGGAATCTCATCTGACCGTCCCGAGCCTTGGAGCCTATGCCCTTCGAGCGAGCGCGCCTGGGTTTGCTGGGCTGGAAAGATCGACTTCGAACGGAGATCGGACGGAGAGGGCCAATCGAGGGGCTTCCAGCTCTAGAGGTTTGTTGTCCGTGCTGCCAGTCTCGAGCCGTCTGACGAAGTTCAAGATCGTACGTCGGTCGCGTATAGCTTGGAACGACACACTCGAATGATAAGAAAGACCGGCTACCCCGGTGCCGCTTACCCATTTGAAACCCCTCGCGACCACCATTCAGGAGCATAGGAAGATCCAGCTGATAGGGCGCAAAAAGCACCAAGTACGTCAATGTCGCTGCACAGTGGTCATAGCACTCAACTGAGCCGTTTGCAGTCGAGTGGCACAACGGCCGCGGCCCCTATACGGATCGCGTGAACGAGAAACTAAGGACGCGAGGATCACGGGCCCGGGAGGTGCAAGGAAGGCTACCCATCGGTGATACTGAATGCTGAGCTCGTAAAACGAGACATACTTTCAACCCCTTTCCCATTTCCCAGTTTCCTCCACGAGGTCCACTACCGCCGACAACGATATCTGGCCGAGTTGTAGAAGAGCACAGATGGGAAGCGAAGACATATGTTGGCGAAGACGATGAGATATAGAGGGGCGAACGAAGAAAGGCGGAAAGCGGAAAGCGGAACCTAAACTTGTGGCAACTGCCAGTGGCATGTGATCGTCGGGACTTGAAATTTTGAAACCTTCTTGCGTCCTCCCTCGATCATCTTCTTGACCCAAACACTCATTTCCGCGGCTATGGTCCAACGACCGTGCCGTCTTCGCGGCCATTCTCTCAGCATCGATCCCTTGGATCATGCGATTCGGAAGGGGGAGTTTGGCTTCCTGGTGGCTCGGCTCGGGCTTTATAGCTCGAGTTTCTCCCGAAGATCGATGTTCTGGCTCAGGGAGTATCATGAACGGTGGAGGATGAACAAACTCCTCCGAATTCGTAGTCAAGCCGCTCTAGGGCCGTCCCCAAGACCCTCTGTAAACCTGGCCAACGAGATCATGCATCCAGTTTTCAGTGGCCACCCACGTCGACTCGATAACGAGTAAAAAATTCAACGAGGTGTGCCACGAGGTATACGATGTGGCGGCAAGGAGCGGGTTCGTGTCGATCTTGCTCGCGAACTCGATGCCGCCGGCCCGGGGGCGGTAATAGAACTCGTGCTCGTCTTCAAGTTAAGGCCACCCGCTCGGTAACACTACTGCTATTCCCGATGTGGTCGCGACTTCCAGTGGCCCTATGTCAATCTCTCCAACGTATTCAGGATTGGAGCACCGTGGAAGGCCGCGTGAGCTCATCGATTCCGACTTCCCAAATCCCTTCTGCAAACGGTCGTCGCAACTTGGATCGCACCACCCTAAAGATCAGCTTATGGATTTTACGTCGGCCTCCGTTCCATCCTGCACCAGCCTTGTCGCGGACGTGTTCATTACCTTCCAGATTATAACCCCCGAGACCATTGCCATCCTCGTCTCCCCTATTTTCTTGTTCCAATTCCGCGAGAGGACATGTGGTCCCCGACCTTATTCTTCGGCACAAGCCCCAGTTTCTTTCCATGGCGATTTCCGTCAAGTTTCATGGCAAATTTACATAGACGCCGATCGCGAGCGACCTGCGCTGGATCGCCTCAACGTGCGACACTGTCTCAGGTCTTAGCGTCTGACTCGAGGTCGCCGCTGCCACGGATCCAGAGACTCTTGTTCGAAATCTTAATACCGCTTCGTTGTTACTAGAACATGAAGCGCAGACTCGTTGCTGTAGCCGGTTGATTACAAGGTGCATTGTTCTTTCCCATCAATACAGCGGCTCTACTTTATTGGGAACAGTTAGAGAACAATAAAACCAACAGTGTGGGAAAAAAGTAGTCTCCCTAGTCAGACCAATATACCCAATTTTTTTTTTTTTTTTTTGAGTGGGAAAAAAAACTTGATAGGAAAAAAGACAGTGGCGACTTTACAGGACTTCATCTGACTTCATGTACTTCCACAAACAAGTCGGACATGGTTCCCAAAAAAAGTAAAGCCGGTATGATGGCAAAGTGGTGCGGACCTCGGGACTTGACGACAACGAACATAGCCCTTGTACTGTTGACAGTTGGAATCGACCAGCTGAGGAAGTAAGTATGCGCCTCAGGTTCTATTTAGTACTAACTGAAGCGGTGACAGATGGAATGGAGTGCTAGCCAGATTTCGAACAAGAGCTTCCTTGTTACCAAGACTCGGCGGGCTCCCGCATTCGACATGATGATAATGGTGATGGTACGAGTCAAGTATAGTCACACTGTGGGTCCCAACCTGAAGGAATCACCGCTGTGTTACTGAACCAATCCTTGATATTATTATGCGCACTGGAAACCGATTGGGAAGGGAAGCTATAGATTATACTCTACAATTGGCAATACACATAGGCCGTGATCAATCATGGCTGACCAGCGGCGCCGCACTCACACTCAGGGTCTCGAACCTTTCCATGGGTATGCCGACCTCGTTATCCCCATCGTCTTCATTTGGGCCGTCCTCGGTGGAATGAACGATGTTGACTGGAACGACCGGTGGAGCATTGTAAATTAAGCCGGCTTTTTCCAGCCGGGGGCGGTATACAAGGGAGATTTCTGATCTTGTCGCTGGAGGATCAAGAGACGAATAGAGGTACGTCGACCCTGAAGCTAAGGAACAATAGGTCAGTTGCCACCTAGGATTCGAATACGGGATTTAACCACCTGTCGGCGCCTTATTCTCGCCCGCCAGCTGCGCAGCACATGATCTCGCTTTCTCTGAGAGAGTCTGTGTCACAGTCAGCGGGAAATCAAAGCATTTTAACGTGATACTTGCCACGGCTATGGCCTTTGCCTTGGTACTGTTCCGAAGCAATTCTCGGGCCGCTTTGCGAACTTCTGCTTGATCCTGAAGCCTTTTGATGATTCTCATGTTCTCCCACTTCACTTTTCGCAAGTTCAACTTCAATTTGAACGGCTCGGTGGGCGGTTTAAACTCTCTGAGTTCTGTGACCTCGTTTATTCCCCCCTGGACCCTATGGGCGTTCGATCGATCAGAAAGAGGAAATAATCGTCGAGTAGCTCTCACTGTAATAATCCCGCGGATATAATACGGTGCTCCTCTTTAGTGAGAAAGTCACCGTAGTGTTCCACTTGTCTCAACACAACTTCGGTATCCGCCTTCGCTTGCTTCAATGTTTCTCCGACTGTGTTGAATATGTTCTTGTTCAGCAGATCGACAGCTTTGGGAGTCCTATCGATGGCGAACCCGGTTATGGCGGCGCTGGCAGAGATGGTTGCAATAGTTCCTGCCATGTCTAATAGAAGGTGGTACTGAAAGGGTGGTTGGAGGTGCTCGAGGATGGTAAAGTTGGGTGTCGATTGAGTCTAAACGGGTGGGGTTTAAATACGTTCTGGATACAACAGAGCGGCAATAAAAGGAAATGTCGTAAGAAATCTGAGATCTGTGGAAGTATCGTACAAAAAGAAGAAAAATAGAGCGTCAGGAAAACAAGGCAGAGCTGAGAGGTTGTGTCACATTATTTCAAGTTGGCGTTGTTTGTCTCCGTGGGTCCGGGCACAGCCCTGCACAGCCTTCACGCCTCCAGAGAGCATCTCCAATGTCGATTCCGAACGTGGACGCAGGCAGCGAACCGGGACCCATAGTTGAGGACGATACAAATGCATACGCCGAGGGACGTTTGTTCTCGTTCGAGATTTTCTGGCGCGACCATTACGCTTGGCTGGAAGAAAGGGGGTATCTACTTCGTGAACGATACACGCTTGGCTGGACCGCGCCATGGAAGGATGATTTGCGAAAGCTCATTCACAGCGAGTCATCGGCTATACCACCGGTGCGGCATCTCGGTTTTAGCCTTCGTGCACCCAGTGATACGTTTTCGAGTCTAGGCAGCCGGGCTCAACGACGCAACACGAATTTCGGACGGCTCTTATGTGATACTCAAGCGCGCTGACCGGCTGGACGGTTCCACTTTGAAAACCGGTGTATTCCGAGAGATATATATGTGCCAGAAATTCTCCTCCGAACCGCTGGCTTCGCATCCGAAAAACCACTGCATCCGCTATATCGAAGTTCTACGTGTGCCGGACGCGGAGGACGACCTCATTGTCCTACCGCTTCTGTTCCCCTGGGAACTGTTTCCACATTCGACAATCGGCGAGGCCATAGATTTTTTCTCTCAAGTCTTCGAGGTCAGTCCAGGCCACTTCGCTCCCAAGAATCGGCTCAATTACCTTGGTGCAGGGCCTGCAATTCATGCATAATAACAAGATATGGCATGGGTACGTCGACATATCCTCTCACCGCTCCGTCACTCCACTCACCGCGCATTAGCGATTGCAAGTTCAACAGCATCATGATGGACGCATCTCCCGTCTTAAAAGACGATCCACATCCTTGGAAGTGCCACAGAACTCGTGATTTCACAAGAGAAATACGTCCCCTCCGGAGTCGCACCCTGAACCCGGTGAGGTATTACTGGATTGACTTTGATCTTTCCGGAGAATACGATCCCTCGACTGGACCCCCGGCTCATAGACCAGGGTATGGCGGGACTCGGGATGTACCTGAGTGGGCGTACCCGGACCGCCCCTGCAATCCTTTTGCGGTAGATGTTTATTGTCTAGGAAATATGATTCGCGGTTATTTCACCGAGGTATGATCAATTGCGAACTGTGCAGAGTGGAATGATCATATCCTCTCTCCGTAGGGCTCGGCGCATAGCCCTCCCAATAAAGTCATGGGCCTCGAATTCATGTACGCTCTGGTGGCAGACATGACTTTGGAAGATCCCGCCAAGCGGCCCACCATGGATGAAGTTGTTGACCGGTTCTCCAGCATCAAGGCAGGGTTGAGTGAGTGGAAACTGCGCTCTCGTTTCACACCACGCCAGGAGCTGTCAGTGCGGGAAACTATTCACTTGACACGTCATTGGGCTCAGCAACTTTATTTTATGGCAAGACGTATACCAGCTATTCCTTCTCCTCGGTAGCATCAATACCATACTACTTAATTGAATTTCTGGACTGTGACCGTTACATTATGAGCCTAAACTTTTGGTCGCTTATTTTCTTTACGATCTCTCGGGCTATTTCAGGCTTCCATGGCAGCGAGGTTGGACATGTTCGTTGCATGGCAGTTGACACGGAAGTGGAGGAGAGGTCTTGATTCTGTCTACGTATTCCCAAGGATGTCAAGAGTACAATGGCGGGCGGCCGTTATCTGCTGAGCGGAATTGCCGGAAGGGGGAGTGAACGATACGTCCATCGATACCTGCTCGATTTCCATCCGTTAAAACTGTCAAGAAAAAGATTGTCTCCACCTGTATATTGTTCTCCAATATCAAGAGGACCCACGGACGAAGTTGGTACAATGGCTTGGACACATGACACAGGATTAACGATGAACTGATGAACGTTTGAACTTTCATTCAACCGAATTCAGACGTCCAGCTTTGGACCTTTGTTTTGGTTCACTATAAAACCTCGCAGACACAATAGATGGGAATAATTAAATTTCACAACCCCACAAATATGGAATCCGTTTCCTCCAATGCACAACTCAACAACCCCCAACTCGCTCTGCATCCTGCAGCACCTCTGCTTTCTCCGACCGCGGATATAAACGCCGATGCTCTCCATATGCTGGAGGAACTCTCCACCGGGTACGGCTTTCGTTTCGCTGCCCGGATGATTGCGACTTATTGCGTCCAGAGCGCAGCAGAAGGCGCTTTTTGGGCAGGATGCCGATTCGCTTGCTGATGATCACACTGTGGAAGACGGTCAGCGTTTTCGACAAGATTCAAGAGTGTGCCGACTGAACGAGCTTTATTTTGCAGCCACACGAAAGGAAGAGGAATTGGCAGATGCAATCCAGTTTGCGGAGTTCTTGAAATCTCTGAATGCTGGCGACGACGCGACCAAGGTTGTGATCCACGCCAGCAATCGCGTTGTCTCCGGCCTCGAGGAGATTGAAAAGAACTCGAATTCTTTGAGCGAAATTCCCATGCAATCACTTTTCGATACGTACGGGAGGTGTGTCATTCCCTTGCTTTGTCTCTGTTGCTTTGTCTCTGTACTGTCAGTCGGCTCATGGCTCATAGAATTAAATCTCGCGAGCAACGTCTGAAAGAGAGAGGTGCACCAGTTTCGTTGGCAAACGCAAGAATCTACCTGTCCGAAGCCACCGCATTTGTGGAATCGGTGGGAGTGCTGACTGTGAGAGGCCATTTAATCCCATTCGGGGGCTATACTGATTTGAATTCCTAGAAACCGCTGAATGAGATGTGTGCTGGAGTTTCAGCGGGGGCATCGGAAGCAGTCTTTTAGTTTAACCTCAGTTTCGTGCTAATAAGATGTCTGACGACCCGTACGGCTTGTGGTGTACCGTTTAAACTGGCGTGAAAACATTGCACTTCCGATCATGGAACGCGAACGATGGCGGACCTGAGTTTTTCAAAGCAAGGCCACATCTCCGAGGTCGCCGACGTCCCTTCATCATAATCGTTTAAGGACCGCGGTGTCCACTGTTCACCGCGACGCTTCGATGTGGCTGATCCTCCGCTCGAATCGGTGAAGACCAGGACCGGCGCATTCAGACAACACACCGCGAGGAAGACCCGCATGAAACACGAAAGACTTACTTCCAGCCAATTGAGACACGGAGAGCACATGGTTCCCAATAAGGTAAAGCCGCTGTATTGATGGGAAAGCGGTACCTGACGACGAAGAACAATGCAAACGACGTACTACTTGCAATCAACCGGCTACGGCGGTAAGTCGAGTCTACGCCTCATGTTCTAATAACAACGGAGCGGTATCCAGATTTCGAATAAGAACCTCTGGATCCGTGAGCGGCGACCTTGAGTCAGATGTTGAGACGTGAGATAAGGTCGCACGTTGAGGCGATCCAGCGCACGTCGCTGGCGATCGGCGTCTGTTTAAATCTTCCATGAAACTTGACGGAAATCGCCGCGGCAGGAAACCGGGGCTTGCGCCAATGAACGAGGTCGCGATAGCTCTCAGCGTAAAATAGTCTTGGCTTCTAATGGAGTTTGACCAAGATAATAGGGGAGACGAGGATGATCATGGTGCCAGTGGTCATGGAAGTTGATGTAAACGGTGGCGACGGAACTGGGACTGGACAGTGGGACGGAGGCCAGGGCAGTATCCAAGCATATTGATCTACTTAGGGCGGCATGCGCAGATTGTGGAGATGAGTTGCAAAAAGCTCGAGCAACCTTCGACGTTGCTTCAATCATGTACTGGAGAGATCTCAGAGTCGCGATCATATTGAAACTGTAGTCGATTTCAGAGAGGTAGTGCTCGCCGAGCAAGCTTCTCGAACGGACGCTCTGACTTGCCGAAAACCACCCCGAGTCCACAAACAGCTGAAACCAGACGACCCAGGCAAGATTTTCAATGTCCGTGATGGAGCATAAACGCATCTACAACGCTCCTTTTACGCATCCACGACCTGCAGGCTGCAGGTGAGTTGTCGACAACGAGCAGAGGGATGGTGAAGAGGCAGAAGAGCAACGCTATAGGCTCGCGGAGGTCGAAGAGCATGGCATTTGTCGTGCCAAGACGTTCAGGCCGACGAAATGACGCAGGGGTTGGGGTGGGGAGCGGGAGGCAAGCGGTGATGGAACTTGGAATTCGCGTAGAACAGATCGTAGATTTTTTTTCTTTTCTTTTCTTTTTTTTGCATTTTCAAGTCGGATGGCTTGATTGCGAACAAACACCGATGGATATGGCGCCATCTGCACGATCCGACAGGGGCGGCGGATCACTGCGAACAACTGAGTGCCACGACCACTGCGGCATACACAGCGTATGATACGCTGTCCTTTTGCGCCCTCGCCCTCTCAACTATATGCTCCTTCCGAATTGGTGGTCGCGGGGTCTCGACTGGGTAAGTGGCACCGGGGTAGCCGGTGTGGCGTGTATCGGTTTATGCTATATGCGACCTATATACGATCGCGACCTTCAGGTTGGACGGTTCGAGAACGGGCAGACCTCGACAGCTGGGATCCTATCGCCAATCCAGCAAGTCCGGGCGCGCTCGCTCGGAGGTCGGGACGCTCTGGTGAGATTCCGCCTCGAGCTGCGCTTGACCAGCTGGCAGTCGGCGTTGCATCCTCCGTTCCTTGCCTCCTAAGCCCTGCTCTTGTCCTCGGCCGGCCCACATTCCAGCTATCGATCGGCCGTCGGGTGGCATGTCTCCGACCAACGATGCCAATCGCAGGCGCAAATGCGTCTTGATTTGCCACAGGCTTCGTCGGCGCGGTCATCCAGACCCGAGCTAGGTTAACCGCATTCAGCGACAACTCGAGGTGACCACAGTCCAAGGTACGTCGACGTACTTTCTGCGGGGGCTGGCAACCCTGCTCCTCCAGGCACGCCAAAGCCCGTGTTGGATACCCAGCGCAGTCCATTTCGCTGGAAGGTGATCAATGCTGGATATCGGCATCTTCCCGCGCGCCGGGCACGGCTTGCACGGATCTGCGCTCCAGCGACGACGACGAGAAAGAAAGGGCGCGTCGTTGCATGGCGCAGTGATTCGCGGCCACGGGGCGGGTGCGGCTGCGCCGGGTTTTCCTCTCGGCTTCCGCTGTGCGCGGCCGCGTCGCGTTTCGTGCGCAGGGCACGCTTCCGCGAGCGCGCCGGCTTGGGAGCGGTGCCGCTGGGTTACTCGGCGGACGCGGGCACGCGCGCCACGCCGAAGACTCGGCCGCGCCTCGGATTTGGGCGCCATTGTATCCCGGGTTTTCGCGCTCTAACCTGGCCTCTCTTGCAGAAACTACTGGCGCCCGAGGGACCGGCGCGATTGAGGTGCGTCCCGCGCGTTCGAGGTCGGACTGATAGATTTTGACTGGTTTGACAGCGGGGACTGTTAGAGTCGAAAGGCAAGATGCGAGTGCGAGACTGAGAACCGTGCCGAAATGGGCGTGTGGGCGATTCAGGGGAAAGAGGGAGGAAAGGCGGCCAGCGCAGCTGAGCATTTCAAGGTAGTAAGCGCAAGCAAAGAGGACACATCTGAATCCATTCACAACTAGACTCGGATGTTGGTGGGCATATGGATATCTTGCGATTATGCGTCGCTCGCGCAGTTTCTTGAGGTTCAGGTCGCTGTTCGGGAAAAGAGTCGAAGCAGACGTCGGCGCGGACCCCATTGCCCTCGTGCGCGCTCTGGGGAAAACAGGAAACGGCGTGTAGGCGAATCGAATTAGGTGCTTATGTAATTTCTCTTCTGTTGGATCTCATCGCCGTTGGGACCCTGGATATCGGGCGCTTTATTATGCCCTCTCGCAAATGCGCCGACAAACGGAACTCGCGTCAAAGTACAAAACAAGAAAGCCTTCAGATGGGACACTCTGTTGCGTGGTCTTGGCTGTTGTCCTTCCTGCCAGAAGTAGTCATTACTGCTACCACACTGTGAGGACAGTTGCCCAACT
This sequence comes from Mycena maculata, assembly GCA_029448575.1. Lineage (NCBI taxonomy): Eukaryota > Fungi > Basidiomycota > Agaricomycetes > Agaricales > Mycenaceae > Mycena > Mycena maculata. Next base: position 1,008,484 of record JARJLG010000003.1, read on the forward strand.
CAGCGTCTCAACACCCGACACATGCATCCTGTCTTCGATGTCCCCGCGGTTCCCTCTATCTTCGCTTCAAACACCGAGCTCAATAGCGTCGACGGTCAAGAGGATGCCCTGGGTGATGGACAAAATATCTCAGCAGACGCCGCCGCCGTTTTGGTCGACCATGCGCCGTTCCCAGTGGTCGGACCTGTGACCACTACTACGGCCGGAGTAGACGCTGTCGGATCCCAAGACCCAGGAACCATCGAGGTCCGCTATGGGAAGGTCCCTCGCAAGGTCGCGGACGTTCTATTAGCGACACCGTCTGCTCATCGCCAGGGCGAGGTGAAGGAATAGCACGGCCATCCGTCGAGGACCATGCCAAAGATCTACCGCCTCCGCTCCTCCTCTTCCTTGTGCCGTCCGACGCTTCAGATCGTCGAGTTGCCTAACCAGGACATCTAGTCGACGGGGTGTCTGCGGCCGCGAGGATCGACAGGGACACCTTTCCTGATTCGCCACCGACCACCTCCGGCCTCGAGTGGCACCCGGTATCTTCTTCTGTCGGTGCTAGACGCGTGTACGCTCATCCTACCTGTTTCCCCAGATCTCGTCTGCCCCGCATCCAGCCCGGCTCGTCGCTGACACTCGTCTTTCGCCCCATTTATTTCTTCGGCTTTGCTGGGAACGATGGACCTGCGGCGTCTGGATCATTCAGAGGTATCTAGGGACGACGGCATCGAGTCGCTTCCCTACCCGAGGTCTAATTGCCCGATTCCTTCCCGGCACCCCGACATCCTCACCGGCTGCAGTCCCCCAACCAGCAAGCCTCGTTTTTGTCTCCTCGATTCATGGCGGGGATTGTGGGATTTGCCGCTATGAAACTGTATAAGTAGGCGTGGGTCCGACGACTGGATGATTTGTCTCACTTGGGGGCCACCCCACCAATACACTGCCCGCCATCTACATATGTGTATCCCTGCTTAATAGTCGCTCAAATTATTTTTGTGTCGTACACCAGCCTTTCGTAATCCGTATAATTTAATCCTGCCTGTTCCCACTCTCTTCGACTCCCTACTCCAAGTTCGCGGATGAGAAAACGCCATCTTAAATTTACGTGGAGGTAACTTTTCTTTCGGTTCGGACATCGGACCGAGCCCTGGTGGGCGCTTGTGGACTATTTGAATCCCAGCCCACCCGTAGTCTGTGATCCCCCCAGCGACGCCCTCGAATGCTTCGGGCTTTGAGACTCTCCGGTCCCGCGCCTCAGGCATCTCGCCAAGCTGGTGTCTACGATATTCTTGCGTGAATCAAATCTCCCGGTGGCCCCAGTGGATTTTGGCCCGGAATTTCTGGCAATAAAATGCGCCGCCCTTTCCCCGCCGCCTCAAGAGTAATACTAATCATTGCTCGTCTTGCTTGAAGACCGATTGTAAATGGAATGGACGCTGTTTTTACCGGGTTGCTCACCCGATCACAGTTGGATGCGGAAGCGCGAAACCTCTCCACCCTTCAGGAGCTTGGCCTTCAGTTGCCCAATTGCCGGCCGTGCGTTCATCTTGGAAATGCCCACCTGCTACATATCTAATCCTCTTCAGATTCAGACTCGGTTGTTGATTATTGGATTAACGCTGCCAGTGATCTCGTGTCCATGGAGTGCTACAAGCCCGGGGGTAACGCGACACAAGGGCTGACCATGCAAGTGCAACAGGAATCTACGCTGTGCCCATAAAGCTTACGGACCGCACAGGATTGACCGCGGTATGTGGTTTTTCGGGTGTCCACGATGCGTACTCATATCAGCACAGAACCCGACAAGATTCTGGGGACTATACCACATAACTGCTACCAATTATCGTGTCCCGAACGATGAATGAAATCGAAATTGGACACGGAGCATAGCGTTGTTGCAGCCGGATCATAAATGGTGCTGGGCTCCACCCGAGGCGACTCACTCACTGGTCCGTGATTCACGTCCCTCCCTGCGACCATACTCACCAACATCCGCAGGACTTGGAGATGTCGATATTTAACATGAGGGACCCACCTTCCAGCGAAATGGACTGCGCTGATCGGAGCGGTCCAGGAAGTTGGATATCCAGCACGGCCTTGGGTGTGCCAGGAGTAGCAGGGCTGCCATTGGATACTTCCCCGCAAAACGTATGTCGACGTACCTTCGACCGTGGTCAAGTCTCTGAATGCCGCTAACGTTTCTCAGGTCTGGATGACCACATCGTGAACGACCTCGACGATGCCAATAGCAAATCAAGACGCGCTTGAGCCTTCGATCGGCATCGTTGGTCAAAGACATTGCGCCACGCGTGGGCCAGACGATGAGTCATCCTTCTGGAGAGAAGAGGACAAGCGGGACTCAGGAAGCGAGGAGCGGGGAATGCTGCAGCGACTGCCAGTTAACTGGTCGAGTGAAGCTCGAGGCGGAATCTCATCTGACCGTCCCGAGCCTTGGAGCCTACGCCCTTCGAGCGAGCGCGTCTGGGTTTGCTGGGCTGGAAAGATCGACTTCGAACGGAGATCGGACGGAGAGGGCCAATCGAGGGGCTTCCAGCTCTAGAGGTTTGTTGTCCGTGCTGCCAGTCTCGAGCCGTCTGACGAAGTTCAAGATCGTACGTCGGTCGCGTATAGCTTGGAACGACACACTCGAATGATAAGAAAGACCGGCTACCCCGGTGCCGCTTACCCATTTGAAACCCCTCGCGACCACCAATTCAGGAAGGAGCATCGGAGGATCCAGCTGAGTGCGCAAAAAGATGGCACGAAGTACGTCAATGTCGCCGCACAGTGATCATAGCACTCAACTGAGCCGTTTGCAGTTGAGTGGCACAACGGCCGCGGTCCCTATACGGATCGCGTGGACGAGAAACTAAGGACGTGAGGACCACGGGCCCGGGAGGTGCAGGGAAGGCTACACATCGGCGATGCCAGGGAAACGGTAGCCAGCTCTGGCTCGTAAAACGGGACATACCTTCAAGAATCCCATCTCCATCTCCCAGTTTCCTCCACGAGCTCCGCTACCGCCGATAACGGTATCTGGCCAAGGTTTCGAAGAGTATGGGCGGGAAGCGAGGAGATATAGAGGGGCGAACGAAGAGAGCTCAGAGGCGTCGCGGAAGGCGGAAAGCTAAACTTGAAACATGTGATCACTGGATCTCTTTTCTCGCCGCGATCATCTTCAAGGGGTCAAAGCATAAACCTCCTCGACTACGGGTCCAGCGGCCGAGCTGTCTCCACGCATCGATCCCCGTGGAGCGGGTAATTCGGAAGGAGGGAGGTGAAAGGCCTCGACGGCTCGAGAACTCAGGCTTTATAGCTCGAGTTCTTAATACTAGGTGTTTCTCTGATCTCAAAGATTGATGTTCTGGCTCGGGCTGCTGGAGGATAAAGAAACTACACCATATCCATCGCCACCCGATTCTCAGTCAAGCCCCTCCAACGCTGTTCTCAAGGCCCTCTGTAAAATTGGCCAACGAGATCATGCATCCAGTTTTCAGTGGCCACCCACGTCGACTCGATAACGAGTAAAAAAATTCAGTGATGAGCCGGGCATTCTACGATCTGTTCTACTCGAATTCCTAGCTCTATTCCGGCCCGCTTCCCGCTCTCCCCCTCACCTCTGCGTCATTTCGTCGGCCCTGAACGTCTTGGTACGACAAATGCCATGGTGCTCTTCAACCCCCGAGCCCGTACCGTTGCTCTCCGGCCTCTGCGCCATGCCGCAGCAGCAGCTCTGCTCGTTGTCAACCATGTACCTCTGGGCGGAGGGTGCTAGTAGATTCACAAAAGGAGCAAAAGGAGCATAGTAGATCTTGAAATTCTCGCCTCGAGCGTCCGGTTTCAGCCGTTTGTGGACTGGAGGCGGCTTTCTCCAAGTGGAACCATCTCTTCGCGGCACAGCAACTTGAAGCCCTTCCGCCCACTTTTCCGCTCTCCGGCCTTCCAGCCAGTACATCTGCATGAAAAACCGGACTGTATGACCCCATGCTGCTGCGCCGTCATCATTGTGAAATACGCGTTATGGGTCGAGGCGAACTTGCGCCCCGGCAGCGCACGGTGCATCCAGAAGACGTGCTCGTTCAGCGCGACGGACACGAGGCGCGTCTCGAGGTGTACTCGGATGCGGCAGCGAGGAGCGCCGGGTCCGCGTCGAGCTTGCCCGCGGGTTCGACGGCGGCCGCCGGGCCGGTAGTAGAGCTCGTGCTTGTCGTTGGGGCGCCTTCTCGGCAACATTACTACTATCTGTCTGATTCTGACATCGTCCACTCGATAATTTCCATGCGGTCGCGACTTTCAGTGACCCATATCGATCTCTACAACATAGTCAGTATTGGAGCACCGTCGAAGGCTGCGCAAGGTCATACTCCCCAAATCATTGAACCGTCGCCGCAAGATCGCACCGCCCTAAAAATTAGCGCATGGATTCTATGTCGGCTTTCGCTCCATCCGGCCCCAGCGTCGTCGCGGACGTGTTCATCAACTTCCAGATTATCACCCCCGGGAACATTTCCTCGTCTCCCTCATTGTCTTGTTCCAACTCTACTTGAGAACATGTGATGTATGTATATCAGATCTGGTTAGCGCCTCGCCCAGACCTTGTCGGGACCTCGACGCAAGCCCGGGTTGCTCCGCGGCGATTTCCGTCAAGTTTCATGGCGAGATCCCGGCGACCTGCACTAGATCGCCTCAACGTGTGAGCTAATCTCACATCTCGCATTAAGAACGAACTTTGTTTCCAATGGACACGGCCTCCCACAAACCTGAGAACGCTGGTGACTGTCTGTCAAGACGTATCTTCTATTTCGGCGAAGTACAAAAGCCCTTTGAATGGCTCATTGTTCGTCGTTGTCACGCCGGAACGCGCCTACCGTCAATCAAAATCGTGGACCCACAGCGGATTTACCTTCCGGGGATCTTCCGCCCTCTCTGTTCTTAGAGATGACTCGTGGCGCTGGAGCTACTATCCTTCTATCGAGTACAAATTCATCCCGGCTTGCGATCCGACTCGCGCGGAATCAAATTCTTGAAGCTTGGGACCGCTGCGCCATCTAAGGGCTGGACTCGGAGACAAAAACCAATCAACACATTATCGACTCTTCACATTAGGGAACAGCAGTACAATTATGTGCGCCACAGGGGAACACTGAAGCTTATTTACGTATCGTAAGCACCTGCAGACCATGCAATGATGTGTCCAGTGCACCCAAATCCCCATCGATGACTAGATACAATATAATGAGACCACGAGACTCGATGTTGGCTTGGCCTTACCAATTTTCTGAGGAAAAGTGTCAATGTTTCCTTTGCCATCCTGTTCTTCGAGCCCGAACTCTTCATCGTCCATGTCGATTTTAGATGAGAGGTCAATTCCGGCTTCCTTCGCGCGCTCCTTGGTACATGAAGCGTCGGCACGAATCAAACGACAAATCCTGAACTGACGAACCACAATGGTTTTCACCTGGAAATACATGGTGTGCATATAGCGGATGTGGTCGGTAATCATCTTCTCCATCGCCACTTGATCTTCGCCTGCTGTCACTCTCCTGTCAGTCCGTCAGCGTTGTGAAATACTGAGAGAACCAAATGAAAGCTACGGACTCCTGGTACAGCTCAGATAACTGAGCCTCTTCCTCTGGTGTGACGATTGGATATTCAGCGTTCGCCTGTTTGATTTCCTCCTTGATGAAGGAGGGACCTTCGATAGCCTCATCTGGAAGGGGCACAAGAAGGAATCGTGAATTGGATACCGCCGTAGACATGTCCGCAAGAATGTGGGTTGGTTGATTCAAGTCGGTCTGTGCATAGTCTTTTATACAACGAAGAACAAGATTGCTTCCGTAAAATCCAAAAGGTGTTCAAGATTAAGAACAATAGCAACTCCAAACGTCCTTGCCACTTAGAGACATATCTTTGTTCGGCGATGTCTAACTTCGTACACCCACCGAAAAGGGCGCAGAAGGGCAACCAACCATCTTCAAGTTCCTTCTTCAAGCATAATGCAACGGCGGACAATAAATGGCTGACACGTCCTTGTTCTTCATCACCACCGGAGGCTTGCACGCGGTCTGTTCGAGCGGAATTACCAAATCTGGCACAAAAAGGCAGTAAACTCCGTCACTATCCACGTTTCCAGAGAACAATAGACCGGTGCTCGTGATCCGAAGCCCTCATGGCTGCCGTAGAATTCACATTGGGTTTACCGATTGGAAGTGGCCGGCCGCAGTTTGGTGGGAACGGGTTGTTTATTCAGCAGTATTGGTCACGAAATAAAGACTAATTAATTTCGCGGTACGAAGGGATGGGCGGTACCCCCTTGATCATAAAACTGATACGGCGACGCCAATGCCTAACAATGCTAGGAATGGAGAGCAAGGTATAATGCATTTTACCTTGGACCCGGGAACGAAGTTTCCAGGTGCTCAGCCTGCTAACAATTTTTTCGAAACGCTCCACAACTTCGTCGATCTTCGGTCTCTCTTCAGGATTTCGCTTAACCATATCATTGACGAGTGGACGCATGAACTCGAATCCTTCCAGCCCCTCGTGGTCAGGACGGTCTTCTTCATATTGTCCCTAAGCAGATTTAAATTCAGATCCAGTCCTGGGAATTTAGCATGAACTTACATCAAGGAAATCCTCGCGAATCATGTTACCCAAGTAGTAGACATCCGTGGCGAAGGGATCAAGAGGATCCAGACAGCCATCACCCTCGAATTCCGGGACGGTTCTGTCGGCTCCTTTGATGGGGACCTCCGTTCGAGGGAGGGAATCGGGGGAAAATCGAACTGAAATCCCAAAGTCAATCAGGTAGTATTTCGGGGGCGCTCGAGTACGAGTTGTATGCTTGGCTCTTGCACTATGATCCATGTTCAGCCATTGAAACGTAGGATGGAATCCATTGGGATAGAGATGTTGACCGTCCATCATGATATTCCCGGAACCGCAATCCCTGAAAATTCGCATTAGGTGATAGGAGGCCAAAACAACCACGAATAGGTTACCTACCGATGAGCAACAAGATGTTTGTGCATGAATTGGACACCCTGGAAATCGTCAGAAATGAATGTGCCACAATTTAACCATTCGCTAACCTCGAATATCTGGCGAAAGTAATCGACGGCTTCGCCTACTGTGTCGAAGTGAGGATCCTCGTACATCCGCAGAAGCTTCATGACCAGAAGTTGAGTCCCAGGTAGTGATGGGGGTTCCAAAACCTCGAGCAACGGAACACAGTGATTTTTAGGATCGCTTGCAAGTGGCTCTGAGGTGAGGAAGCTGTGGATTGCGACCTCATGTGGGTGATCGTCTTTCTGGATTCTTTTCAAAACGACAACAAGTCCGTCGCGCATACGGACTGCATCGATGATTTGATGTCGCTGTTAGATTTCGTTAGTCCATACATAACAGGAACGAGACATGTCTCCTGACCAGAGATCCTTGGGCATCTTCGTGTACCATAACCGGCCCTCCCGTTCCCTTAAGTTTCCACGATGGGATCCAGCCTGGTCGGAAGCGTGGCCGGAGCATGTAACCGCACTCCTCTAGCCATGGTGCGAGGTCGCGCCAATAGATGTCATTGATCGTCAGCGAGCCAGGCTCGTCGGGCTCAAAATGGGGGTGACGTTGATCGCTCGTAGGAACGGTGCCCATGGGGCGGGGTGTGACGTGGCGGGGGAAGGAGGGTCGAGACAGTTGGACGGAGGGTTGAGACGGTTGGAAGGAGGGTTGAGACGGGTTCTTGTTTGTCACTGTGTGTATCGGTGGGCGCGAGCGGAGTCACAAATGGCGTGACTGAAGTCTCCAAGTTGATCTCTTCCAAACGAGATTCGAGATTCCTGGGTTTGATCGGAACCACTGCTACCTTGTTTCGCATTCAGCGAACACCGTAATCTATCCCTTTTGTTTCAAAATGTATAAAACTCGACAACTCACCGCTGAGATTCTTAAGAAATACATTGAAAACAAATACCCCCCAAGCTTACCTCTGAATCCTCGCCATGTCTGGAGCCGAAGTAATTGCCCTACCCATTGCCGTCTCCGTGCTGGGCGCACTGGCCCCTCCTTTCATGCGATCCGTATCACACAAAGTGGCACCTTCTCTCCGGTTCGCGTACTGGGAAAAGAAAACTACTCAGCTGCTGGAGGGCTGGGATCGTCTCGTATCCTCCCCCCATGTTCCCGCTAAGGACAGTCAAAAGATCTCTGGATTGATCGCTGAGTACGCTCCTAGATCTCGATCTCTTCACATATTGACGTCTGAATATCACAGCTACAATCGGTATGCAGCAGATTACCGAGCCAACCACAAGGCCATGACCCGCGGGCAACAGGTCGCCACGGTTAATAAGGTTCACAAGACGTCCAAAACACTCCGCGTCACCATCTTAGTAAGCTGTCCTCGTTTTCTGAATAACCTTTCCCACAACTATGTATATAGGGCGCCTCTGAGCTGGCTATCGCGGCTAAAAACCAGTGTGCGGCCGAGCATGTGAACCTGTGGGACAAATATAAAAACTGCCCCATTTGCACGCCAGTGGGGACGCAGGCGAACAGCACCACGGGGAATCAAGCTTCCAATGGCGCATCGGGTCCAGTACCTGGTACATCGGGTCCAGCACCCGATGCACCGACCAGGCCCCCCATGTCCCCGATAATTGAGGCAAAGTTCTCATACACCTATACGGAGATCGATGGGGTTATCTCTGAATTCGGGAGCACAGAATACAGGGCAGTCCGCCCGATTAACGTTTGTTGTTTTCCTTCCACTGAAATATGCTAAATTGACGCGAAATCGAACAGAATCCCGCGGGACCATCTAGGATGGCGGTGTGAACAACAACAGGGACTCCGTGAACAGGATTCATTGGATATCTGCTCAATTGAACGTTTCGTCCGGGCTACTGTACTGTTTAATTACTCTGTGTCCCCCCTTGTCATACGCCGCGGAATAATAACCACAAGTTCACTCTCCGACCATATAATTACAAGTTCATCTGGTTTTCCCAGCTGCCATTGTTGATAAAAAAACTCTTCGTGGAGTCGCATGAAGCAACGGATCGGACAAAACCGTTGTGGGTCCATGATCACCTCGAGACACCCGCATGGACGACGAACAATGAGAATGAGCGTATGAAAACGCGCTTGTATAGCTGACAGATAGCCGCCGATTCCCGAACCGTCGATTGGTGCCGACGGACGGGGCACCGTGCAGCATATAGGTTATCGCTTCCACGGCGTGGTGATAGCAGTAGCGGTGGTGGAACCATGAAGCAGAGCGGTGGTAGGTATGACCTCCACTGGGTGTGGTTTTGGCGCCTTGGCCAATGAACCTCCGCTCGAATCGCTTTTGTCGCAAGCAGAACATGTCTTGGCAAGGGCATCTTCCAAGGCTAAGTAGATCTGGATTCTGGACGGAAGATGAAGACCCGAGATGCTGGCGCGCTCATAGTCAACGCATCGCCAGGGAATACCCCTCGTCATTTGACGAAAAGGAACAAAAGACAATACGACTTACTTCCACCGAATTGAGGCGCGGGAGAACATGGTTCCCAAAAAGGTAAAGCCGTTATATTGATGGGAACCAACACGGACTTGACGACAACGAACAATGAACATACGACCCTTGTATTATTGACAGTTGGAATCGACTAGCTACGGAAGTAAGTGGAATCTACGCCTCGTATTCTGGTAACTGAATCAGTGACAGATGGCACGGAGTGGTGGCCAGATTCCGAACAAGAGCCTCTGGACCCGTGGCAGCGGTGACCTTGAGGCAGACGTTGAGATGTGAGATTGAGTCACACGTTCAGGCGATCCAGCGCAGGTCGCTGGGGATCGGCGTCTGCCATGAAACTTGACGGAACTCGGCAGGGAAGGCAACCGGGGCTTGCGCCGAGGTCTGACAAAATAGTTTCGGTAGACAGACCACATGTCCTCTAGCGGAGTTAAAACAAGTTGAACAACACAATAGGGGAGACGAGGATGATAATGGTCCCGGGGGTTACAATCTGGAAGGACGAAGCTGGGGCTGGATGGAGCGGAGAGGGAGACGTGGAAATAGGCAGAATTAAATTATACAGATTCAAGACACACATGAATAATTTGAGCGACTATAAACAGGGATATAGATGCCGGGCGGTTGGGACCCAAGGTAAACCAAAACCGTCGTCGATTCGTGGGGTCCGCCTATACAGCCCTATAATCGTAAATGCTACAAGTAGCCGTCACCCACGTGGGCTTGCCGCGCGAATCGACACGGAAGATTGCTGATCAATCGCGACCGACGTGATGTTGGAGGTGCTGGGATGGCACAGAATCGGGGGGAGGGTGCATTCCCCGTGGCGGCGGTGGGACCGAGGCCAAGAGAAATGACTCCATGCCTTCGTTCGGGCGCTGGACCCCTCTGATCCTCGCGCCAGCCCGTTCCGAAAGATGAGGATCAGCTAACAGCCCAAGGGACGCCAACGCTAGAGGTGGAGGTCAAACTAGAGCTGGGGAAGCAAGCAAGATGAACGTACACGTCGACGTCCAGCATCACCATTCGGTACCAGTCGAGGTCGGGAACGAGGAAGTCGGTGGTTAATAAAGGCGTCCCTGTCGATTCTCACGACTGCACCGCAACAGATACTCTGTACGCGGCCCTCCGTCTCGACATCCCCGAATATCCCTTCTACTAGCCGAAGCGTCAACTCGTCGATCGTTGCTGCTTGATTTTTGGACCACCAGGAAAAATAAAGAAGACACGAAGGGAAAGACAAAGGATATTGGCCTCCTCTCTATTCAGTAAGGCGTGGACGAGGAAATCCCAATTAACTGCTCGCTCGCCGAGTCGAAGAGGTAGAGCAATTCCATGCCCTTGACCGTCCTGGGTAGGCAGGGCCTGTCCACTCGTGGAACCGAGAAGCCGTATAATAGGTTCGTCCGCGTGGTCCCCTACAGATGATTTGTTTGCCCCTCCTCGTCGTCCTTTCGATGACGGGCAGAAGGTGACATTAAAAGAACGTGTGCGACTTGGTGGGCGGCTTGAGAGACCGAGGGACCGTCCGATGTTGCTGGTCTTGACTAGGTAGTGGCGACACGCAAAACGCGGCTTTCTCGATCTCGAACTCGGCGTCAGCATATGTCCCATCCGTCAGACGTCCCATGCCCCGGATTGTTCGCCGGAAGGAGATTCGCGCAGCGGGGGAGCATCCTCGGAGCGAGGAGTACGCACCGAACCCCCACCTGCACAAGGAGAGTCAATACTGGACCAGAGGCACATGTAAGGAAAAAGGCTTACCGCTCGGGGACTCGGAAGGTCTTCGGGATCGGCGTTCAGCACGGGAATATATGTATCCGGGCGAACGGGAGGGAGGCGGCGAATGAAAGTAAGGCGCCTAGGAAAGAAGGAGAGGCGGAGACCACCTCCGAGCCTCGCGTGCTGTCGACGTGACGCAACTCGAAGCTAGAACTCGCTTGAAAGGGGACTAACTTATTGTAACCAAGCTCCTCCGAGATGGGTCATGAGGGAGGGAGGTGATGCGCGATCGTACTCGATGGTGGGCGGGAAGACGCGAGGGGCACGACCACGAGGAGAAATTGACAGATCCACAAAGGTCACCCAGCGCCAGAGTTCGACGTTGACGAGGAAACTCGATTCAGGCAGTTGATGACCATTGAGCGAAAGAGAGAACGTATAGTGGAAGGCGGAGACCCGGCGCTCCCGGCGCGACGAACCGCGATGTGCCGACTCGGACTTCAGGGCTTCAGGTCCTAGAACTTCTGCGGAAAATTAATATCAGACTCGGAGGGCCAGGTTGGATTCTGCAACAGGATGGGTTCGAAGGGCTTATTATGGGGAGGGACCGAGCCTCGCCCTTGCACGATCCGCTTCTTGCTTCGGCGGCGAGGTCGATGCACATTCAAATTGCAAGGTCGATGGCGACTCGCGTGCTGAGATGCGGATCAAATCCGGAGAGGATGTTCCCACGCATGCCCGTTATTACCCGACCGCCCTTGATTTCAACTTGATGTATGTATTGCGCAAGTATTGCGTATGTAGGGAATGTACAGGATTGAAATGTGCAAGTCGTATGAGGTTCCCAAAATGGTCGCATTGCGTTTCAGCCTCGCGGCTATATGATATGTTTTCGTCTACCGAGTCTTGTTCTGAGCTCAACTCCGAGTTTGGCTGAGGCTCGACCTCGTGGCACAACAAACGAGTAAGTTCTGTTGCAGTGTTTATTTATAAGAAACCAATTATGCCGCACGTCTCGACAGTGTCTGCCTCAGAAGGTATTACTATGCGAGGCCAACTAATACAATAAACTACATTCCGGAGTCTAGAATTCTGAATTCATGATCAATCCTGCCCAAGGCCCGTCCCGCTCAAGGTGGTCTTAGAGAATCCAGGGTCTCAAGCCGGCGCCTAGCTAGAGGACATCGCTGAACGGACTCTGGCTTTATCTGTCATATTCTGCATGATCATTAGAACCAAAATTGGAGCATCGGACGGTGCAGTGAAGTACTCGCTTGGGCAATCTTCTTGGCGATGTCGCTATTGAGAAGCAAATCCTGGGTGGCTTTGCGCAGCTTCACCTGACCCGTAACCTTGTGCACAATCCGCGTATTCTGGATCTTCGGGTTGCTCAAGGAAAAAGGTTCAGAGGGTGGCTTATTGCACTCCTCTTGAATAGACGCGAGGTTCTTCATTTTCGCGATGGTCCTGCAGTCGTGTGAGTCGGAGACGTTTGGGGGAATAATGACCACCGGCAGCTAACTGTTGTAATGCGCTGCTCGCTGTCTCGCGTTCTTCCTGGGTGAGGAATTCACCGTATTTTTCCAGTAATTCCAGGACCACTCTTGCGTTCTCGAGTGCGATGCACACCCAGGATGGGAACCTTTTAAGGTCGCTTAAAAGACCTATGGAAAGAATGTGTATTCATAGTCTAATATATCTTGATTGATTTAGTGAGATTCAATGAAGTAAGAAAGGATTACAGACACAACTAGAATTCATAGGCCTTTTCGACTTGATTGATTTCTATCTTATTCACCATGTAAGAAAGGTGTCTGAAAAGAACGTCAATCAGGTGCCAAATCAACCATATTTGATTTTTGGGGTATCGACGGTACATAAAAGCACATTGTAAAGTACATGTTTTAGGCCAATGAGGGATTTTTGCTATTTGTCCGGCATTTTCCGATCCAACGGCAAAAATCCCTCATTGGCTTAAAACATGTACTTTACGATGTGCTTTTATGTACCGTCGATACCCCAAAAATCAAATATGGTTGATTTGGCACCTGATTGATGTTCTTTTCAGACACCTTTCTTACATGGTGAATAAGATAGAAATCAATCAAGTCGAAAAGACCTATGAATTCTAGTTGTGTCTGTAATCCTTTCTTACTTCATTGAATCTCGCTAAATCAATCAAGATATATTAGACTATGAATACACATTCTTTTCATAGGTCTTTTAAGCGACATTAAAAGGTTCCCATCCTGGGTGTGATGTGGGACGGGCTTCAGACTTTGACCGGATCCGTGTCCGGGTGGGCGAGGCTGGTCGTTGCAATGTTCATACTGAAGTCGAGTGAATGAAGGGGATGGTTTGAATGGATAAAGGGATGGTTTGGATGGCTGGGAGGTAGTCAAGTTCTGTGTCGAGGCTGATGTCGATGAATCCAACCCGGCGAGGTTTAAATACATTCCGAGTGCAAGAGAAGCCCGTTGAGTGGACTGCCATATGGATGATCTGGGCCACCTAGGTGTCATCCCTCTAGGTCACGTGTTGGACCTCTTAGGTACCTTTCCCTGTATAAGGAAAAGGTACCTAAGAGGTCCCCCTCCGCGGAGGGAGGGTTTGGGTATATATTACGTATTAATTCACGTACTACTCGTGGGTGCCTCCACAGTGCCGATAGGGTCTCCATGGCAGGGCAGTTGCATTATGGAGGCCTCCATCTACTATCTAGAATTAGTATTCAATGCAGATAGCATACATATATAGCTGCAGTGCTGTTGTACAATTAAGGAATACTTGGTATCAAAAAGAATGATCATGAGGACAGACTGGACAATGAAATACCAGCAATGACATGAACCATGTTCCGCAAATATCACCGGAGGCCACCATGCGCTCCACCATTTTGTTGCTCTCGGGGAATTGGACCTGTTGAAACATCAGCTAGGCTATAGGCGCTTAATTTAATATAGTAGGCCTCACTGCAAGAGCTAGCAGGCAGTGGGCTGGATTGAAACAAGAAAAAAGTGGAGGCCACCACTTGCTCTACCATTCAGCTGCCCTCACCAGGGATTTGGATCTGTTGAACCAGTTGAGCGACAAGTACTTGTTACAATAGAGCAGGCTTTGCCAGTGCAATTGGGAAAGTCAGAGCAGGCAGGCCGCAGAAGGCTGGAGCGATGGCCACCATGGTTATGCACAAAGAGGTTCACAGTAGACAATGGTGGAGATTGAAAGAATGTCTCACAAGCAACTCCTAGAATTGGGGGGTCCCATAATGTAGAGGAAAATATAGGGGGGCCACTGTTCACCCATCCCTTGAGCCTTGAGGAAACAGTGCATTAGGAGGACATGCAGGAATTTTAGGAATTTGGTACTAGCAGACTGCTATAAAAGAAGGCCAGCAGGCAGCATCAGGATTGATAGAGCAGCCCGGAGGGCTAGAGCAGAGGCCACTGTAACACTTGAGGGAAATTGCAGATGACAATGGGACGTGAACCAGATGCAACCAAAAGCAACATATGTCAAGACCCTAAGTAAAGTGGCAGCACAATGACATTTGGTGGGCCCACTTCAGAGAAATGACACGGGAGGGAGGGCACCGTGCAATTTTCTGAAGGAAATATCGCAAACCCAATAAATGAAAGAGTGCAGTGACCGACATCTACAATCCAAGCAAGACTCATTGTCAGCGGTAGCAACAGAATAATCAGCGGTTCAAGGGTCGGAGACATCTTGACAGAGGCCTCCCCATCGGAAATACACATTCATATTATATTGTCTGAAGACTGAGAACTGCCACCAAAGATCAATAATTCAAATCAGAATCACTGAGCAAGGAATGATGAGAGAATGGAGAACAATGAGTGGTGGTTGCTGGAGGTATCCTCAGCAAAAAATAAATGTGCCTTCTCTCTGAAGTTCCAAAGGAAGTCCAGTGATGCACCAGTCATGTACTATTGAATCTAGAAGAGGAAAGTCAAATCTGATTGGACCGGAGTCAGCACAATCATGTTGGTGGCCTCCGCTCATCTCTCCTCCAAGTCCCCTCCATCAATCATTGCAGCATAGATGGCATCTCAACAGAACCAATTGGATGAAGACAACCACAACCTCAAAGGTCTGCACAATAAGTACTACCGAAACATTCTGTAGCTTGTACTGACCTCTGATCTCCTCGTTTTCGAGGCCTCCACCTCCTCGTGTCAACCTCCACCCTTCTCTGTAAAGCCCTGGGACTTCTATTGACGTAAATT
The DNA here is from genome assembly GCA_029448575.1 of Mycena maculata. NCBI lineage: Eukaryota > Fungi > Basidiomycota > Agaricomycetes > Agaricales > Mycenaceae > Mycena > Mycena maculata. The sequence continues at coordinate 1,023,955 of JARJLG010000003.1, forward strand.
GATCAACCAATCAGGAGTCGAATAAACATGGGTCCAATTTGTTTTTTTAATATCTCACTCAATACTTAAGCTCAACCCTTTGAGAAAAGATGCAAATCGGTCCCTACCACCGCCGGGTGCCCTCTGAATTTACTCCGAATTTTTACCAGGTGTGTATGCTTTGTGTTTTATGCGTGCAAGATTTGATCCAAAAGATGTACAAGGTGTCATTACAACTCGTACTTTAGCCACCACTCACTCCATTGCCTGTCACACCAAGCACTCCACTGCTGAATCATGGATCTCTAACGATGATAGGATGACTAAAGACTGTCCTGGGACTCCACACTGCGTGTTTTATGCATTTGTTGGCCTGTAGCAGCTCACAAAATTTGACCCCTATTAGTGCCAAAATCACTTGTGCATCGACAGAACAGGTCCGATACTTCTCAACTACTACTCAGAAAGGTTTCTCTTGTCCTCTGCATCATATCCCCTCCCTCTCCTTCCTCTCTACATGCACTTGCCGAACTTGGAACCTTGATCCACAATTCTGAATATCTTGTCCAAATGATTGTTACCACTGCCTGCACATAACTTCAATCAAAGTATTCTTGGACATTCGGAGAAGGGGCCCCCAGCATTGACTAAATAATGCACTGCTGTGGACACAGCTCATAAGATGCTGAACGTGCACGTATGGAGGCCTCTGCACATAAGAGTTGCTCATTTTGTACCATGTCAAACCACACCAGGCGATATTTCCTCAACCTCTGTACCATTTCCTTGCTGTTCTGGCCCTCTCTGGTCACCGTATATCTTGCGGAGTATTCAGTCTTGGCACCTCTGTGTGCATTTTAGCTTGGGTGTTGTATCTATGTCTCCCTCATGATGTTTTGCACCAATCCTTTACATCTGTCCACTACATTTCCACTTGTCCCAATACACCCTCATGCCAAGTAAATATCTAGTCAAGGTAGTCACTTGTTATCTTGCCGACACGGATGCCTCCGTCGAACATCTGCGATCACGATCACCTGCCTATCATTCTGTTGTTGCTTTTTTGTTTTCTGTTGCCCCGAATCTTGGTCAAATCTTGGACTTGAATCATAAACTCCTTTCTAGCAGGATTTGTTTCGGAGCCTTTCATGGTGGCCTCCATTCCATCTCCCTGCGCCTCCGATATGCCACTTCTCAGCAGCCATACCTCTAGATGACATGCAGCCTTGATATCTTGCTCAGGATGCATGGATATGTCTGAATCCCCTGGCAGCTAGCCACCTGCTCACATATCTGCATGCCCAGTGCATCTGCTACCGTGTTGATCTCTCAGATTACTCCAAGATTGGCCTGACCATGAAAACATCTGTCGCTTTGGGCTACTGTCCCACCAATTGGTCCAGGCTCTCAGTTGCGGTGGCCTCCGAATCTGCTCCCAGTCCCAAGCCTCACTTACAAAAAGCCCTACTACACCCCCACACAAGACCCCAATGCCATCTTACCTGGCTGACCATTTTCCAACTAGTACTGCTGGTCCAATTGCCTGTGGAAGCTGAATGTGCGGAGCAGTGGTGGCCTCCAATTCTTTTGTAGAACCCTATACATGTAAGTGCTCATTCTGTATTGAACAATAAATCATCCCATGGTTTGTATGGGTTCCTGTTCTGCCAGTAACCATATTTGCACGAGACAGTGGCCCCGGACAACCCGGTTTCCTGTTGTTGCCGGTATTTTACTGTCCCAATTTTTAGTGATGCTGAAATTATTCATTGTTGTACATCTCTTGATACTGGGTGGCTGCATGTGTTTTATCTGCATTGAATACTAATTCTAGATAGTGGATGGAGGCCTCCATAATGCAACTGTCCTGCCATGGAGACCCTACCGGCGCTGTGGAGGCACCCACGGGTAGCACGTGAATTAATACATAATATATACCCAAACCCTCCCTCCGTGGAGGGGGACCTCTTAGGTACCTTTTCCTTATACAGGGAAAGGTACCTAAGAGGTCCAGCACGTGACCTAGAGGGATGACACCTAGGTGATCTGGGCTGCGTCTCAAGTATTACAAAAGGAAACCAGGTAAATGGCACTGTGATAGGGCGCAGGAGCTGAACAATACCACTTGCAACCTTGTTCGCCGAGTGAACAGTCCCATTGGGGACCCAGAGCGAGCGCGTGCTCCAGCAGTTTCTCAAGCACGTCAAGAATACAATAGCAATGCGAACTATGTGCAACTGAGCGGAATTGCCGGAAGGGGAGTTGGATGATACGTCCCTCGTTACCACTGAACACTGGCAAGGATTGTTGTTCCTATCAAGAACGGACCCACAGACGAAGTTGGAACAATGATGGCGTCGAAGAATCTGCATTGAACAACGGCACCGTTTCATCCGGCTTGACGACGAACAAATGAGCCATTGAAAGCACTTTTGTACTTTAGCAAAGCTGAAAACACGTCCTGAAAACTTTGACAGATAGCCGCTATTCCGTTCTGAAGTTTTGCCGCGTGCAGTGCCGTTTGTCCCTTGTTCCTGATCTGTAAAATTAATATAGAAAGCAACCAGTCAGTGGTCACCAGATGCAAGAGGTCTTTGATCGGGCTATCGGGCATATGAATGATCTCGCGTGGCATTGGATCACGTGAGCCATTGGATCTGGTCCAACAACGCCGACGATACTGAATTCAAGGTGGGAGATGTTAGATATGTGGTATACACGACCCTGTACAGTTATTTAATGCTACCAAGTTCTACTCCGAATATTTTTGGATCAGGAAAGCAAGAATTTGGCGTATTTCGGGAAGTAAAGCCAAGTCTGGTCTCTCGGATAGACGACAGGCTTCAGGCTTGAGAAAATGGTCACCTGGGGTATGAAGTTCTTCAGAATCTCGTATTCTGGCTCCAGAAACAATAGTTGAAGTCAGAGTGGACGATTCTCGTTCGATTCTGGGTCGATTCGGACTTCGATTCTGGTCCGATTCTGAGTCGAGAATCGAATGAGAATTGCCTCTAACTGTGACCGCCCCGATTCTGCCTTTGATTCTGGTGCCGATTCCAGCGTCGATTCTGTCTTGGTAATTTGTTTCATCAGTATCAGTTGTGATGGTTGATCAAAGACGTCGATTCTTGAGTCGATTCTGAGTCGATTCTGTGGGAGTTCCTCCTCCAGAGGTGGAACAACGAGAATCATCGATTCTGTTTCGATTCTCGACAGCTCGATTCTTGACCGATTCTCGCCTGAGAATCAGATGAGAATCGAAGTCAGAATCGACCCAGAATCGACTGGGAATCGCTCACTCTGACTTCCCCTAATTTCAGGTTGGTGTCGATGGCCTGGGATGAGGGATCATCATAGAATTGAATTTGGAAGAGGTGTTTCTATGAAGCAAACAGGAGGGATTTATGTAGAAGCCATCCCTACAGTGAAATAGGTCCACACTTGCTCTTGAGGCTGCCGGATGCACGTCGTGCTCGCCCGATGGATGCCCGATGGATGTAGTTTACCATTGTGTACATTTTTCCAAATTTGGGGGGGGGGTCTACCACGTGTCATCATTCGTATGCCCGATAGTCCGATCAAAGACCTCTTGACCAGATGCATCCACGGTGAGACAATCCCTGAGATTTTTTATTGAGGCACCGTAGATCCAGGAGAGTAGAACTTTCCTTTGTTGCTGCGAGTTTTTTTGAAGCTCTCAAGACGAGGGAATGAAAAACGATTGCCCAGAGCGACTTCCCAGCGGTCAGCCGAAGGGATTTGACCATAGTCAATTCAGTTGTCTATTTCTCTAGTACATGTGTAGGGCATGCAGGGTACAACTTGGTAGTAATACAATAGGAAGGAGAGAGTCCAGCGAAACCCCGCCCGAGAAAGAGAAGGAGGGAGTCTAGCGATAGCAAGAAGAAATGGTAAGAAGAAATTTAAGGGATGGAAGGGTACTTTACTTTATAAGTCACAACTACAGCGGAACATACATATAGGATGTACGCCATGGATGAATGGTAGCGGTACAGTGGACTGTCCCGTACCATGCGATGGTTGAATGAAAAATAGTCTGTTGGATATGGTGGTATCGAGAATGGCGCGTGCGCGGGCATGCTGGCGTGCGGGCGCCGCGCCGTCGTGTAGTAGTAGTACAGTGGTGTGGCGTGTTTCGTGCAAATTCAAGTTCAAAGCCCGCTCATCGCTTCATGGGCCTTCGTGAGCTGATGCCCTACGCATACGATGAATACGCGGCCCGTATGTATTGGGCGGGGAGCAACTCACGCATCAGGAGGCTCTCGCGCGCGAACGCGCTCAGCGCGGCGAGCCCGTCTTGCAGGCTCGCGTAGATCTCCTTCTCTTCAGACGGCGCGTGCGCTGGCCGTGCGTCCTCACGCATGCGCTTCAGCTCCGCGATGAACACGCTGCACGCCGTCAGCCACAGCGTCTGCAGATAGATGGAGTTAGGAAAACGAAAGGGACAGGGAAGAAAAGCGAGACGACGTACACCCATAATCGCGTTGACGTAGCCCAGCCCCTGGAGGTTCGTGTCCCCAAAGTAGAACATGTCCCGTGCCGCAGCAAGGCAGTGCTGCCGCGCCGCCGCGCTCGATTCCGTATAAAGACTGTGCAGCTTGATCGTCGCCGAATTGAGCAGCGAGCGGGTAAGCAGGATTGTGCGCACAGCGCTGCGGCTGTCCAGCTGTGCGAGGTCGGGCAGCTGCGATCGCAAGGTGTTGATGCGCAGCTCGACGGCGTCGAATGCCGTGGAAAGCGAATGGGCAACATCTAGGAGAACATTGCATCAGCACAGAAGGAAATGCGCGAGGTAACAATAAAATAAACGAACTTGGTGTCCATTGTCCGTGCAGGTACACCGCCCGATGGAGCAGGAGGCACGCGCGGGCATTCATCGCCATGATCGAGGGGCGCTCTTGGTAGCTTGACGGTCCGGGTTGACTGAGATAATTGCGAACGGTCGAGTCTCCATGAATGTCAGAGGTTAGCAGCCCCTGAAGAACAGACCTGTCAGTTGAGTGCGCGTATGTACGACGTCGCGGATCGCGTACCTGCTTGTAATCGTCCATTTCCAACGGCCACGGCGTGTCGACCTGCATGCCACCCGGCTCGAACACGCCGGAAACATCATGCGCAGCAGGGAGCAGCGCGACAGCGAGATTGCTCTGCAGCATGAACACTGCCCAGAAGCCGTTTATCCGCTCGCCCTCCTCGATCGCATCAGCGGGCGCACGGAGATGAACGCCCTCTTCGTTCGCCTCCGTAATCCCAATGACCGGCACGTCGGGGTGCCGAAGCGACCGAATCCGGTGCAGGCCGCCCCCGAGCGCAAGCGCGACTGCAGTGGCGGTGTGCGCGCGGGCCTCCAGGAAATTGCCGTTCCTGAAGAAATACTGCGAAAGCAGGACCTCCGCCTGAATCGTGTGCAGGAACGACTGCGGGTGCGCGGGCTTGAGATCCGTCGCTGCACATTGCAGCGCCTGGTACTTGAACCGCTCTTCGCGCGGGTCCGCGGATAGATGCGCGCCCCACATGTACACCGCGTTCAACAATGCACTCGAAGGGCGCATTGAACGCTCAGTAAGCGACTGCATGAAGCGCTTCGTGTCGAGGAAGAAGCCGACTCCGGAAGCATGTCGAAGAAACGTTTGCAGCCTAGTTCGGATGAGAATAATGACATGCTAGTGTTGAGCCAGCTTACAACAGGTCCCTTCCATGCACGGTCTGCTATTCAGAGAGGTCAGATGGCATGAAGGAACGCAACCGGGACACGCACCCCAAAATCGACGCTCGACGTGTTAGACTCAGGAGTCATGGCCGAACCGCGGGAATCGAAGATGCCCAGCGGGCTAGAACCGAACGACGACGGGCTGGACGGCGGCGAGTACGGCGAGTGCGACCTAAAGGAACTGGAGGAGGCGTACGACGACGAGCGGGTGAGCTGCGGGGGTGGGCTATACTGCATGTACGGATCATGCACCGCGGGAGTGGGGTCCTCGGGGTGCTCTAGCTCATGGAGCCTAGCCTCCAGCCGCGCGACGGTGTCCTCCAGAGCCTTTGTCCTCGATCTCGCTTGCCCGTCCGAGTACTCGCACTCGTCATCCTTGGGATGTTTCCGACACGGGCCACATATCGGTTTCTGCCCATCGCATTTCTGGGGGAAGTTGAAGTCAGCGAGCGGTTGTGTCCAATGACGCGTACAATTTTGAGAAAGCTGAGTGGAAACGAGGTGGTATGAGTTAACGACGACGACGAGCAGGGTGGTAGCGCACCGACAGTTCATGCATGCTTTTCCTCGCTTGAGCGGCCTGGACATCCTCGAAGTGCGAGAAGTAGCATTGATGGGGTTGACGTCTGTGGATCCGACTGGAGGGATAAGTTGGGAGTCTCGGATGCAGATCTTGGGACGACTGTACACTTGGATGGATGCGCGTCGTGTGTTGAGCTCTGACTCGCTGTTCCTTCTACATGTAGATCCGGACAACTTGAGTTGAAGACTTGGTACATATTGCCGGCGACATTGCTAAAGTTTCCCCCGCTGATGTTTGTGCGCTCGAGCACAAAGGACATTTTGCTGGCCAGGAGATGGTGTGAAGAGGAAACGACGATTATCAGAAAAATGTTGATCGCCGACCGGCATGTTCGGTTTTAATCGGTCTGTGTCTGATTTACCATCACCCTCAGTGGATCCTTGCTTTCCTCTGCGCGCTGCACCTACTCACTCGCCCCAGCTCTGCGCGACCCCCCGAGTCCCACAGGTCCCCAGTGAAACCCAGTAAAACGTCGATGCGTGTGCGAAATGTATTCAAAATCCGGTGCTGAATAGACTGCAGATTCACACCGGCAGTCGACGCTGCACCAGCGGATGGAGACGGTGGCGGTCCTGGTGCGGCTCTCGTTGCTTTCGGACGATGTTGTCGTCGCCTGCCTCCGCAAGCGCTTCATGTCCGACATATGCACCAGCAGATATCGGCTCGAACGGCCTCGTCATGCCCTCAATCCCCATAAATACGTCCCCATCAGCGCCGACTCGGTCATGCACAAGTACGCTGCCGAGTATCGCGACATCGGCGAGGATAAGGCTCCCTCTTCCCGCCTCCACCACCTTTTCTGCGAGACTGTACGGAAGTCCAGACGTTCAAACTCCGAAATGTGCCGAAAGCTGTGCCGCCGGGCCGGATGCTCCTGCCGGTGTGGCCAACTCACAAATTTAGTGTAACGGGCCAAACACTGCTACTCACTCTTTCTCGTGTTCTTTATACCTTGTAGTGTCGTTGGTTCGCTGGTTAACTGCTTGACGATGCTACCCACCACTCGGTCTGACTATAGCGACCTGCTTCTTGGTACCGAACCTTTTTGGCGTGAGCATTATGTCTGGCTGGAGGCCTGTGGCTACCGCCTTCGGCCGAGGTACCACCCGGACTGGGTTCCTTCATGGATTACCAACCCCAAGAAAGACGAATTACAATGTGAAGACGCATTATCGAACTCGGTGTGTCGTCTCTGGTCCCAAGTTTCGAGTTTAGAATCTCATTGTCCATCAAGAAATACAAAATAATGGACGCGACACGCATTTCAGATGGTACCTTTGTTACGCTCAAGCCTCTTGACACAACAGTTCACCCGCATGAAATACCTATTGGCTTGTGGTTCTCTGAGGAGCCTCAGGCGTCCGATCCTTCCAACCATTGCGTCCCCATTCTTGAAGTTCTGCCTGTTCCCGACGAACCCAACAGACAAATTATTGTCATGCCTTTTCTCAGCAGCTATGATAAGCCTCGTTTCGATACCTTTGGAGAGGTCATCGAGTTCCTTAGACAGATATTTCAGGTGAGCAATGCCTGGTTGCGTATGGGACGGTCCTCACCGTAGCTGTAGGGGCTGCAATACATGCACAAAAACAATGTTGCTCATCGGTCAGCAGATATCTTTGCATTGCTTCCTCCTTTCTGATCACTTATCCCGGCGACTGCCATGCTTTGAACATCATGATGGATGCGAAACCATTGTATCCAATCCCTAACCACCCACTTCAAAGATGGAGAAGACGAGACTTCAATAGTATCATACCAGTGTCGCATTTGACACGCACCCAGAAACCAGTGCAATATTACTTGATAGATTTCGGTCTTTCTCGGAAATATCCGCCTGGAGTTCATGCACCTTTGGAACCCATCATCTATGGTGGCGACAAATCAGTACCAGAATTCCACATCAGGCCAGATGGGGTGCAGCCGATGGAATGTGACCCATTCCCGACCGATGTGTATTACATTGGAAATGTTCTCAGGACTGATTTTTCAGAGGTACTTATGTCTCCGATGGATTTACGTCTTCTTGCTTAACGAAACATAACAGGGATCGCGGTTCGTCAGGAGAAAACTTGGTTTCGAATTCTTGCGGCCGCTGATGGACGACATGGTTCAACCGGATCCTACGCTGCGACCAACGATGGACGAGGTCGTTGAACGCTTCGACGCTATCGTTCGCGGTCTCAGCCACCGGAAGCTTCGCTCCCGCGTTGTCAAAGCCGACACTCATTTTAACTGGTATTATGCGGTTACGCATTGGTTCAGAAAAGTCGGGTTCATTATCAGACGATATCCGGCAATCCCTTCTTATTGACCGTCACACGATGTGCTATGTATACCCTGTTTCTTCTCTACATCCCCTTGTGTCGGAGCTTTGTAAATAACTTGCACTTGAATATATGACGAGCTGTCCTGGCTAGGAGCACTGCCGCTATGTACTACAAGCTTGTGGGCTGTGATTGCTCGTTTCTATGGTAATCATGTCAACCCGTCCGACTCCGTGGTCTGTAGGAATTCTGGGTCCCACTTGTTCATTGTTTTGCTTATACTCAAGAACAATAAAGAGGACTGTTGAATCGGATGCATTGCTATGAGCCATCAAGAGGACTTCGTTCACCAACAGATTTCAGCCTATTTCGGACCCGGGGGTTACGAGGGAGCTGTATATGTGCGGCGCCATCCAGCATCACCGCCCAAAGTAATCCCCGCCTCATACCTCCAACGCAGTCCATTTTGAACAAGAAACGTCGAAGACGATGACTACGATTCTGAATGACTCTAATCTCACGGTGCAGCTTTATCGAAGGATGTATATTCCCTGTCCGAGTGTCAAGCATCTCCGATACTCAATGGGGGAGACAGAAGCAACAGATGATTTTTGAACTTCTTTTGAGCATGCAGAAGAATACAAACTGAGAATATTGCACACCCTACACCTCCTGTGCATATAACTAATCACTGACCCCCCACAAAACAGTCCAAGCCGTTCCCTACCAATTTACTATCGGCTGATCGACAGATTTCGGCTATAAGGTGTCTATAAAGGAATTATGGATCCCTCAGCTTTCTGCACAGAGGAGACAAGTAAAATTACAATTCCAACCAATGGTGAGTAGCCCCAATTAGTAGGCTCTGCTGCAAAAGTGCGCCATGTTTGTTATACTCTTATCTGATGGTTTGCTGATTTTACCAAATCGGGATGCGAGCGGTAGTTTTGACTTGTTGGATACCATTTGACTCTCTTTGCACACACTCCCACTGCACGCCCCTTTTACCTTTCGTCCTTCCCAACCTTCGCCGGCTGCCATGTCCATCAACATCATTGCCTCTCCAGTCTCCGCATCTTCCTTCCACGATCATCTCTTCGCCGTAAGTAACCTATCCGTCGTTTCTATCCGTGCGGCCGCCGGCATTTCGTGGATACGCCGGGAAAACGGCATTTAGTACCCAGTAGTAACAAACGGCCTCCCTCAGACAGCGATTCGGAGTCTCTAGGATATCTCAAATTCTTGGCAAACGAGTAAACGAGTCAGTGATGAGTCATGGGCTCGACTTCAAGCATGCGACCGTGGTTTCCCTTCTTGGTGTTACTTGGGTCTTTACCGGACTGAATCTTTTGACTTGACTACCAGTATCCACTCCTTCGCCGCCAAAAGAGCGGAAGTACGCCGACTTGGGAAATATTCACCGTCCGTGTCGCTTGAACGACTGTTGCAGCGGAATATGTCGTTGAGGGGACGCAGGTCGTATAAATCTCAGTCGTGTTCTCAGGATTCGACATCCGAGGTCCCCGACTGACTCTTCTACTCCAACCTCCTCCTTCAAAATGTACCATTCTCTCGCGATCGTCCTCCTCTACAGCATCCAGCTCGTGCAATCTCGACTCACCTCGTCCTCCGACTCGGACCCGGTCACCGACCCCAGCCCATGCACCATGATGTGTGCAGCATCGGCTCTCAACTCGACCTCTTGCAGCCTAAATACCCTGTTTGTCAATCACCGCCGCGTACTCCTCGCACTGATGCAACGATACGCCCCAATTTTACTCTTGTTTATGCGCGCCCGGTGGCGCGCTGCAACAATACATGACCTTGACTACCTCTTGCATGGCAAGCCAGTGCCAGATCAACGTTACAAAGGATGTCATGTCGGGAGTCGCGGCGGAGCTGATGTCTAATTTCAATGAGAACGGTAGGCTCACCCTCGGCCAGCCTTTGAACAATGACTAATATTCTTGCAGCATTTCCAGCGGCGAACACATCTGCATCTGCCCCACCTTCCGGCACGGCTCTCGTCAACTCTGAGAGCTCTCCTAGCCTCAACGTCTCAAGTTCTACCCCATCAGCTACCGCACATTCCGGAAAACCCAATGCTGCTGTAGGAACTGCCTTCGGTGGCTTTGTGCCTGGTGTCGCAGTTGTCTTTGGTTCTTTGCTTTTGCTATAGGTTGGCCCGTGGCGCGAAAACTGTTTCATATTGTACTTGATTTTCATAATCCGTTTCTTGACCTCGAGAAAAAACCACACCTCCTCTCAACATGGCTCTCAAATTGTTCCTCCTGCTTTCAAGCACGGGCCCGATTTTTTCCGACCAAGCCACGTGCATCGCCGCAAATGGTTTCTTGTTCGGACGCGATGGCGTTAATTCGATGGCGTTAATTCAAACTCCGCAGCCAATGACAACGCGGCTTCGATTAAACCTAGCCCGAGACAGCCGAAGTCAGAATTCATATAAAGAGCGGGCGATTTTCGAAAACGCCAGCTTCACGCCCTCTTCCGTACTACCACCATCTCCGTCAACCACCACATTCCTTGTCACCCGTCTACTCTCCTTTCATATACTATTATCATGAAGTTCTCTATCCTCACCTCTGTCCTCGCCGCATTCTCCCTCGCCCAGGTCGCCCACGCTCTCCCCACCAAGCGCGATATCACCGGTGTGTCCTTGCCGACCCTATTTTCCGCCTTTTTCTCATCTCGCCTAGATCCCCAGGTCCTCAACTACGCTCTGACGCTCGAACACCTCGAGGCAAAGTTCTACGCCGATGGTCTCGCCAAGTTCTCCGAAGCCGACTTTACCAAGGCGGGTTATCCCGAGTGGACGTACGGCCGCGTCACCCAGATTGCCGCCCATGAAGCAACGCACGTCACTTTCCTTACCACCGCCCTGCAAACGGCTGGCGCCAAGGCCGTCGAGGCCTGCGAGTACAACTTGTTCGTCCTTTTTTTACCATTTCCGCACCTCGCTCAGTTTCTTTTAGCCCCATCACCGACGTCAAGTCATTCGTCAGTCTCGCTGGGACCCTAGAAGCTATCGGCAGCGCTGGTGAATCCATCTCCATTGTTCTTTTCGACTTTCACTCACCCGTATCATCAGCGTACACTGGTGGCGCGCAGGACATTAGCAGCAAGGTATTTCCATTTCGTTCTCGCAATTCGTCATCTCATTCTCTACAGGACTATCTGACCGCTGCCGCCAGCATCCTCGCGGTCGAGGCACGCCATGCAGGTGTGTATTCTTGCTCGACTCGCTGATCACTGCTCATACCGTTCTCGTAGCCTGGATTAGCGCCGCGGCCGAGCATGGCAGCCCGTGGGACACCGCGTTCCAGACGCCCCTCTCCCCCAATCCCGTCTACAGCCTCGCCGCGCCTTTCATCGTGTCTTGCCCCGCCGCCAACAGCGCCGCCCTCCCCTCGCTCACCGCCTACCCCGCGCTCGCCTTCGCCGACGCCCACGCCCGTGCCGGCACCACCGCTACGCTCACCTTCGCGTCCAACTCCAAGGCCTCCTTCGTAGCGTTCGTCTCCGGCGCGGGCACACCCGTGTTCGTCCCGCTCCAGAGCGGCAACCGCGTCGCGATTCCCGGCAGCCTGCGCGGGCTCGTGTTTGTGTTCGTGACGAGCGACGGCGGGAGAGTGGATGATTCGACGACGATCGCGGGCCCGGCTCTTTTGAACGTGGCGTTTGATTCGAGGGGCAATGTTGTCTGATTCGGGCTTTTGTGTTTCTTTTTTTTTTTGTCTGGGTTTCTGTGTGAATATATCGGCCGAATGATTCGAATGTCGCACACTACTTAGTACTGAATTTCCGCTGGACTTGTGCAACAACCTGATCTAATTATAATTCAGAGCATTCTTAGCGCGTCTTTCATCAGTTCGACCCTTTGGATCGAACTCTATGCCAAAGTAATCGTTCGCAGTTCCTTCACTGATCCACTAGCAAAAAATCTAGTATCAAGACACGAAGGTTTCAACGGACGGCCGCGCAAGTTTTCCGAGTCCCACTCAGTAAGGCCATTTTGAATATTTTCGGTGTCAAAATTTACGCGTCTCTTGTATCTGGAGCGAGGGTATTGACAGTGTGGCTCGTGCTTCATGGAAAGATCTTCATACTTTCTGGACGTTTTGCAATTCTGACTGCCTCATATCTGAGATATGGATTGCCTCGACGTTTACCGGGCTTGTTCGGGATGACGCCCCCCGTTGATCCGGACGACCCGAACCAATAACATTTTTGTTCCCACGGTTCAAATTCCTGTTCGAAAAAACGAGTCTGGCAGAGCGCTTGTTTTTCCTCGAAATTTTTTTGATCTGGTTCTCGACGATGCTTGAAAATAAATAGCTTTCACAGAAAGATTCATGCCATGAACGAGAGCTCTGGCGATGCGACTTCTGTAAGGAGCCTAGAAAAAAACATGGCTCGGAAAAAGCTTTCGCCGGATTTTGTGAGATCCAGGCGGTTATGGCCATTAGACTCCAGAAAATTATATTCTTGGAACTAAATTGACGTTACTGAGAAGGAATAGCTGGTATACGTCTTGCCACAAAATAAAGTTGCTGAGCCCAATGACGCGTCGACTCAATAGCCTCCCGCACTGACAGCTCCATGTTTAGTTTGAAACGAGAGCGCAGTTTCCAGTCGCTCAACCCCTCCTTGATGCTCGAGAACCGGTCAACAACTTCATCCATGGTGGGCCGCTTGGTGGGATCTTCTAGAGTCATGTCCGCCACCAGAGCGTACATGAATTCGAGGCCCATGACTTTTCTGGGAGGGTTATGCGCCGAACCCTGCGGAGAGAGGATATGATCATTCTATTCTGCACGTTCGCGATTGAGCATACCTCGGTGAAATAACCGCGAATCATATTTCCTAGACAATAAACATCTACCGCGAACGGATTACAGGGGCGGTCCGGATACGCCCACTCAGGTACAGTCCGAGTCCCGCCGTAGCCGGGTCTTTGAGCCGGGGGTCCGGTCGAGGGATCGTATTCTCCGGAAAGATCAAAGTCAATCCAGTAATACTTCACCGGGTTCAGGGTGCGACTCCGAAGGGGACGTGTTCTACCTTTCCAATCACGAGTTCTGTAAGGGTGCCAAGGATGTGGATCGTCTCTTAAGACGGGAGATGCGTCCATCATGACGCTGTTGAACTTGCAATCGCTAATGCACGGTGAGTGGAATGACGGACGGGTGAGAGGATATGTCGACGTACCCATGCCATATGTTGTTATTGTGCATGAATTGCAACCCCTGCACCGAGGTGAGTGAGCCAATTCTCAGGAGCAAGGCGGCCTGGACTGACCTCGAAGACTTGAGAGAAAAAATCTACGGCCTCGCCAATTGTCGAAGGTGGAAACAGTTCCCAGGGGAACAGAAGCGGTAGGACGATGAGGTCGTCCTCCGCGTCGGGCACATGTAGAATTTCGATATAGCGGATGCAGTGGTTTTTTGGATGCGAAGCCAGCGGTTCGGAGCAGAATTTCTTGTACATATATATCTCTCTGAATGCACCGGTTATCGAAGGGGAGCCGTCCAACCGGTCGGCGCGCTTGAGTACCACATAAGAGCCGTCTGAAATTCGTCTTGCATCATTGAGCCCGACTCCCTAGAGTCGAAAACGTATCACTGGGTGCGCGAGAGCTAAAACCGAGATGCCGCACCGTTGCTAGAGCCGATGTCTCGCTGTCGGTGAGCTTGTCCAAATCATCCTTCCATGGCGCGGTCCAGTCAAGCGTGTATCGTTCACGGAGTAGATAGCCCTTTTCTTTCAGCCAAGCGTAATGGTCGCGCCAGAAAATCTCGAACGAAAACAAACGTCCCTCCGCAAACGCAGTTGTATCGTCGTTGACTATGGGTCCGCTGACTGACGGCTCGTCGGCCATGACAAGATTTGGGGTCTCGGGGGTCTGGTTCTCAGTGGATATAGATGCATCCAACGGCCCAGAAGATTCTGGTATGGTGGGTGTGGCCATGAGAGGTGTTTACGTACCAGTACTAATCACGAATACCAATCGGGGAGGATTGGCCACATTGTGGGTCCAATAACTAACTCGGATATCCGAAGTTCTACATCATAAGAAGTCAATGAATAACAACCTCCGTCGAGGCTCAGCTACGATGTAAATTAATTCAACCACAATTGCAATCTCTGAGAATATCTCATCCTGTCCTGGCCATTCTAATTCATGGATCAATTTCCCAAAGGGATCCATAAGTGTAAGTCTCCCAACTTGGCGGCGGTTTAGTCTGCTTACAGAAAAGTGATCGCCACTTAGAATTGGACTAGTCACGAGTCTACAAGAACTCTAGGGTCCGGGGAAGAGAATAGGACCTCATAGCCAGCAAACAACGTCCAGAAATGGGGAGTAATCCCACTGCGATTGGTATATTACGAAACATCGAGTTTGGTAAAGGGGAAGGGGGTGATCAAGGTTTCGGAGCAGGTACCGCAGGCACCCGCATCAGAACAAATCCAATGCGACGGAACCAGTGTTCCACGACGCGGGCCCAATGCCAGTGAGACTCGCCTTCTTTGACTATTCGAGAACGCAACTTCCAGGAGCTGAGCTCATTGCGTATTTTGTCGAAGCGGTCCACCACTTCGTCAATGGTCGGCCGCTTCGATGGGTCATCTTGAACCATGTCAGAGACGAGCGGTCTCACAAAGTCAAAACCTTGCTTCGGGGGTATGTCCAATGGTTGATATCCCTGCGAATAGCCCTCGTTAGCATACCGGATGATGGATTAAGCCACTGCTCACATCCAGAAATTCTGTCCTTATCACATTCCCTAGGTAGTATATATCAGTCGGAAAAGGATTCAATCTAGTCGGTGGACGAAACAGATAGTCTTCCGGTATTTCGGGTGCCGAATGGTCCCCGCCGCCAATGGGATAAGCCAGGGTGTCCTCTCCCAGTTCAAACTTGACAGAAATGCCGAAATCAATGAAGTAGTATTTGACTGGTCGCTGCGTGCGAGTGTAGTACTTCGCTCGTCGATATATCCTGTCCGCTCGAGAATCTTGATACACGGGGTGAAATCCATTGGGGTAAAGATGCTGCCCGTCCATCATGATGTTGAGAAAGTTACAGTCGCTGGCGGAGGCCGATATCAGTGATCATTTGTGGGGTCTCGGATGAATCAAGAGAGTAGTCACCGGTGTGCGACACGATGGTGGTGTATGAATTGTAGACCCTGCCCGCGGTAAGAACAAGGAGACTGAACTGGATGGATCTTCTCACCTCGAATATTTGACCCATAAATTCCACCGCTTCACCAAAGGTCTCAAATCTCGGACTGTTGTACATTCGCATGAGCTTCATCACGAATATCAGTTTGTCTTCGTCGTCCGGGATTTGCAATTGGCCTAATAATGGTAGGCAGTGGTTGCGAGGATCAGAGGCCAACTCCTTGGAGGAGAAGTACTCAAAAATTCGGGCTTCATCTGGATGGTCCCTCTTGGATATGACTTTAAGAACAACGGACGCGCCGTCCTCCATGCGAATTGCATCTATTATTTGAACGGGCTGGGATTCAATGTTATGGGGACGTATAAGGATGGAAGCGGATTATACGGACGGTGAGAACAATCCCATCCTCACACAAAGAGGGAAGCTTCTTCGGATCGGTATTCCAGGATGGGATCCAGCCAGGCTGATATCTCGGTCTTAGAGAGTAGCCACATTCGTGCAACCAAGGTTGGTGATCCCGCCAGAAACACTCTCCCTCTTTCAGCCGTTCGCGGAGCGATACCTTTGGGGTGGACGCCATTGTGGAAACAGGATTGATATTTTCCGATGTTGTTTCCGATGGGCATATCGACGCCACACCGTTTGGAGTTATTGTTCGAACTAATGTTGCCGCGACTTGGCTCAGCTCGGCTAGCGGAGCCGATGGGCCGAGCCGAAAATAAGCCGAGCCGGCCAGCCATACGGCGGCTCCCGTCGGCTCGGCTCCGGCTTGAGCCGGCTCTTGCACAGCTTGGGCCGTAGCTTCAAAAGGCTTCAAGTGAAAGTCGAATGTGCTCTGAGCCTTACAGCTGTTCCGGAAAATAATGAGAGGTTTTTTTTCCCGATCACTTCCCAAAATGGAAACACCCGGCTTGTCGCGCATTTGAACTAGATGTTCGGAAGATCATGGAGGTCCTATTTTGTCTCCAGTACTCCTTCCGGGTAGTTGAGGCCACACACAGACCTTCTCTTTTTGGACTCAGACTTCGGTCCGTCATTTTAGCCGATCATGTCCGATGAGGTCCGAAATCTGCCTTTTCAGCACATCTTCGTGCACTCAGAGGAATGTAGGACCACCAAACCTTGGTTGAGTCTCCTAGGAATGAAATCTCGTGAAGAATTAACCCAGGAAAGCCTCAGGACGCCAGGATAGTCCGCAAGTGGTGGACTTCCATTTTGGGAAGCGATCGAAAAAAAAAAACTGACTTGTCTCATTATTTTTAGGAACAGCTGTAAGTCGAAGCCGCCGAAGCCAGCCATTTACAAACGGCTCTGGCTTCTGCCAATGTGATGCCAGTTTTGGAGCCATCAAAAGGTTCAGGTTGTAGCGGACAGTAAATCAGCCTCTAAAAATGGTGTCCCTTCTGAAATGCTGTGCATGAAGACTCGGAAAATGAAAGTACAAAGAAAGGACCTGCTGAATCACCGTAAGGACACTCTGTTCTATGCCTGAAGTCATGGGTACAGGGTGTGGCACGTTGGATTCATTCTGATGCCGGTTCTGGTGGTCTCTACATTGAAATGCTGACACTGCCCTTGAATAATGAATTCTGCCAGTGATATCCAACCAACACTACATGAAGTCTAAGAAATGGTAGGAATGGCCCAAACAACACTAATCATAAAACCAATATGGTGACATCAATGCCCAACGACGCGAGGAAATGGAGAGCAAGGTATAATGCATTTTACCTTGGACCCGGGAACGAAGTTTCCAGGTGCTCAGCCTGCCAATGATCTTTTCAAATCACTCCACAACTTCGTCGATCTTCGGTCTCTCTTCAGGATTGCGCTTGATCATATATCATTGACGAGTGGTCACATGAACTCGAATCCTTCTAACCCTTCGTGCTCAGGATGGTCCATTTCATATTGTCCCTCAGGAAATTTAAATTCAAATCCAGTCTGATTGAAGTAGGAAATTGGCATAAACTTACATCGAGAAAATCTTCGCAAATCATATTGCCCAAGTAGTAGACATCCGTGGCGAAGGGATCAAGAGAATCCAGACAGCCATCACCCTCGAATTCTGGGACGGTTCTGTCGGCTCCTTTGATGGGGATCTCCATTCGAGGGAGGGAATCGGGGGAAATCAAACTGAAATCCCAAAGTCAATCAGGTAGTACTTCGGGGGCACCCGAGTACGTGTTATATGTTTGGCTCTTCCAATATTGTCCGCATTCAGCCATAAAAACGTAGGATGGAATCCATTGGGATAGAGATGTTGACCGTCCAACATAATATTCCCAGAACCGCAATCACTGGAGATTCACATCAGCTGATAAGTGGTGATTTAACCACGAATGGGTTACCGATGAGCAACAAGGTTACGCTTGTGCATGAATTGAATGCCCTGGAAATCGTCAGAAATGAATGTGCCATCATTTAACCATTTGCTAACCTCAAATATCTGGAAAAAGTAATCGATGGCTTGCCTACTGTGTCGAAGTGAGGATCATCGTACATCCGCAAAAGCTTCATGAACAGAAGTTGAGTCCCAGGTAGCAATGGCGGTTCCAAAACCTCGAGCAATGGTGAAAGGGTTGCTCAGGTTCAACGGTCTAAATATGCAACTGCCAAAATCCCCCCTATCGAACGACTGAGTTACACCTAACTCACAAAGTGAGATTAAGCACGACTAAACCGACAATAGACAGACTCCAACACCAACACACTCCCTTAATGACCTTGATGCACTGACGAGATTCGGGTCTTTTTGGACACAAGTATAGGTCCAAGGAAATCACGAGTAAATGTATTTGTCACGAAAGTATTCAATTCCGTTCCCCCAAGGGTGGCTAATCTCAACTAGTTTCTTGAAGTGGCGTTCAAGACACAACCTGAATTTATCGGTTGGTTCCCAACGTGGATTTAAGTTTCCCAACTATGCAGATATAATGGCAGTTTGTTTTGGTGGACTATTAATCCGGTGGGCTGTTTAGACCCGGTTGTTTGGCTCACACCTTATTCCACTGACTTGGCTCGCGCCTCAAACTTGCTTGGCTCGTGTATGGCTCACGCCTCAAAACACACACAATGGCTCATGCCTCGAACTTGGTATGGCTCACGCCCCGTAACTGACACTTATAAATCCCACTGATGCTATTCCAAAACCGAACTTAAATTCTGAGACTAATTGACAGCCAAAGATTCAAGCCTAAACTTCAGCTCCGTATGCAAGGGCTGTATTGCTCCTCACTTTTTGGGGTCTGGTTCAGTGCCGTCCTCCCTGGTTCTGCCCTCCTTATATACTGTACAAAAACTATTACATGTACGTGATTAATAGGCCTCGGGTATTCTACTTAATTAATTAGCCTGCAATCGGTATCAGCTGCACGCGTCCTGGCACCCTTATTCACTACTTGAGCTCTCCTATATGTTCGTCCAATGACTCCCGTCGATCAGGGGATTATATGTGTAATTAGTCCCCTGAATAGGGTAATTGACCCATATCTTCCTCTGTGGTAGATGCCTCAACTTTTAGTATCATTGACTGGATTGTACGGTTTAATACCCTTCCAATGATACCCCAGATGCCCTTAATTGGTATCCAGAAACACACAGTACAAGCTTAATCCGGTCTGTGGCTTATCGGGTGATCGCGCTGTCACGGATCCAGTGTATAGGAGTAATAATTGTAGGTCCAGGCCTAGATCAGGTGACCCATCGCGTCGCGTCGGGTAATCCAAAGTCGTGTAAACAACTAGGTGTTTCCCTCCCAAATAAGGTTCCCAGCGTGCCAATAAATGGATAATATGATTCTCCCTTTGATAGTGAGCATTGCTTTGCCTTCCCACGTATAGAGGGTGTTTCAGGACTTTGATGTATGGGCTTTGAGCCTTAATCCGGATTCAACCCCCAAATGTCCCAAAGGCGAAGTTTCCAGGAATAAGCTGTTATTGACAGTTTAAGATGATAATGCAATATGGCTCTGAGTTGCACATTTGGAGCTCACACCAACCTCTGGATGAGCGCTGAATGTCATGCATTCGTAAAATTTGAGGTTTCGCAAATTTCGCGGCTTATCAACGGAACACAGTGATTTTTAGGATCGTTTGCAAGGGGCTCTGAGGTTAGGAAGTTGTGTATGGCGACCTCATGTGGGTGATCGTCTTTCCGGATTCTTTTCAAAATGACAACGAGTCCATCATGCATACGGACTGCATCAATTATTTGATGTCGCTGTAAGATTTTGTTAGTCCATACATATCAGGAACAAGACAGATGTCTCCTGACCAGAGGTCCTTTGGCATCTTTGTGTAGTATAACGGCCCCTTTCAGTCCCACGATGGGATCCATCCTGGTCGGGAGCGTGGCCGAAGCATGTAACTGCACTCCTTTAGCCATGGTGTGAGGTCGCACCAATAAATGTCATTGATCATCAGCGAGCCAGGCTCATCGGGCTCAGAATGGGGGTGACATTGATTGCTCGTAGGAACGTTGGCCATGGGGGTCGGGATTAAAGAACAGTTTAGAGTTGTTTGATACTATCTGGTTACAAAGCAGTTGGACCCACAATGTTGTCACTGTGTGTGATATGGAACCAAATAAAGCTGGTAAGGCTGGCAAGCGGCACGGCCCGCTATGAACAAATTGAGACTTTATGTAATTGTCTCTCCAAGCAACTGTGGCCCAAAGCTCATCGCAGATCCAAGATTTTTGATGTGATTTGATTCAAAATCAAATTATTTCTTCAATGCAGAAGCGTCGACCAGCTCACATTGGGCCGCAATAGTGTCACTGACCTCTAATTCAATGGCAATTAAAAGCTGCCTTGCACGTGGGATATAGAAGGACTTTCTGACTGGGAATTTACATTAACCTGGTGGTATGGCATTGGGAATTCGTAGCAGAAACAATTACCACTGTAATAGCACTAGGAAAACCTCTCAAAGACAGACGACTTTGAAGCAAGTGGGCAACTCACCAGGTAATATCTCGTATGTGAGAGCTTTGAGGGGAATTTTGTGGGACTTCGGGGCTGCTTGCAGGGCCAAGATACATCAATCTCGGAATATTCGGCACCGCTTCATGGTGCCCCTGCGGCCCAGGCAACCAGCAAACATGTCTATTTCCACTACAGAGTTGTAGTGTTGTTGGCAGATCTCTGCCAGCCTGCCAGCCAGGTTCTGCCAGGCTGGCAATTGCCGGCAGAACTTCCTGAGGTCGGGCAGAAGCTGGCAGAACTACGGTGGCAGTGCCTCAAATCACCATTTCCCAAGGTTTTCAGCCTGTTTTGGGGGCAAATGGCCTTGAAAACTCATGTTTTCAGCTTGCTGCGCTCTTTGGAAGTTTTCGAACCTCAACCTTAAAACAGTTCTGCCATGGTCACTACAGAGTTGGCATGCTGGGTAATGGCCAAAATATTTTGAAGAAAAGGGCTGAAAAGCTGTCAGAATGGAAGGAATCCAAAATTTATTGTCTACATACCCTGTTAATGGTGATGTGGCCAAGGTTGCCTAGGGTTCTGCCAATTGATCTCAGGTCAGAAGAAGGTGGGAAGTATGGGCAGATCGACACCATGATGCATATATTTGCAGACACAGTGTTATGAGAACAGAGAACCAGATAGACCCAGTTATGTGTCATTGAGATTCCCAGGGCACTTGATAAGAATTTAGCAGAGAGAGAAACAGTCATGGTTGCAGAAGACAAATTGAGGATGAGCAAGAGTTTGAGCAATATTGTTCACTCTTCAGTGCTCAACAAGGGTACAAGGATCATCAGATCCTGAACAAGTTAGTCAAGTTCACATTTGCCCAAATCAAGTCTAACTTGCAGAAACTGGGAATTGGAGACACTAGAAACGAAGGGCAATATAAAGAGTGGGCTGTAAGTAAGATTATGAAACCTTGTGCAGCTTCAGCGGCATTTGACCTGTTTGCCGCGAAGATGGACGACTTTTGGCAGAAGGAATTGGCACTTACGCGAACTTGAAAACTGCTGACGAAAATGTGATTTACCCCAAAAATGAAAAATCAGGCTCTCTAAGACTCATACCTTACAGTAGCAGGAATATTGACCCAACTCCAATGAAGTTGTTATGACCTATCTCTGGTCAAGCAACAAATTATGGTTGAGATCCAACAATCGTGAAACCACCTGGAAACTGAGTACTCACCTTCGTCACTGTGTCACTTCACATATTTCTGTGAAGGTTCGTCACTTTGATGAATTGATGTGAAAGTTCGTCACTCCGACGAGTTTCTGGGAATACTCGTCACTTCAGTGATTCAGCAAAAATTCTACAAGTCCCTCTTCAACATTTTTTTTACAATATCCCTGGGACTAACCCTAACCAAGTCTAACCCCCCACGCAAAGTGGATACAGAGTTCCACCCCTACCGAGCTTCAGCTGTAGACAACAATCTATCAATAGGACACAGAGTAAGTAACAAAGTTCTACTAAATTCAGGTGAAGTGACAAACTTTCACAGAATGTGATCAAAGTCACGAACTTCCGCACAGTTACAGCTGTTCCCGAAAACTATGAGACACCGTGCAATTTTTTTGCGCCGGAGATACCACACAAATTTTTTGATGTAGTGATAGGGATTACTATTTCGGGAGCTCGACCCGAGAAATCATTGATTGATCGCGATAATCTCTCCGTCTACCATAGTCTACCAGCAGTGGAGGCTCACAATGTGGAGTACAGGCAGGCAGGTGGTGGGGAAACAACAACAACAACATGAAAATTCAAAATGCGGAAGACAAAATGGTAATCAGCCGGGAATCAATTAAGAGTTGGACTTCAAAAAGAGTAATCCTTATCACTACATCAAAAGTTTTCTGTGGTATCTCCGGCGCAAAAAAACTTTACAGTGTCTCATAGTTTTTGGGAACAGCTGTAAGTGAAGTGATGCAGTGACAAAGATGGCGTGGACTCCCAGAAACCTAGTCTCTCGTAGACAGACGCTTCAACAAAAATCACTTTGTACCTCAGCTTGTTGAAGTCTGTTAGTTACCGTGGGGTCTTGATCGCCGTAGAATCTTATTACGTAAACTTTTTCCAAGTAAAAAAGCTTGCCCCAACAGACCTCTCATTTCCACCTAGATTACTCTCCCAGGAGGTGTGCCCAACTCATCCAGGATTTTTTTGAGGGTCCATGGAGGCCATGTGAAATACTTTCTGCACATCGGCCGATGGACCAAGGGATTATCGGAGGTCCCTCGAAAGCACGCGCTGAATTTTCGAAATTCTGAAGAGACAAAATGAACAGGATGTAATTGTGTACTCAGTTTATGCAAGGACCCGTTGGCTCTGACCCACCACTCAAGGGGAAATTCAAACTCCGATGTTTATGTAATAAGATTCTACGGCAATCAAGACCCCGCGGTAACAACAAGACTACCGGAAACCAGGAACTCAGATTCTTTGTTCATTCAGTCACGTGATCTTGGTTCAAACCCTGAGTTGGGAAATCGCGGCAGAATTCTTGACGCCATGGCACACTGTTCTTTCAAGCCCAGCCGTATCAACTCAAGTACATGGTCGAAACATTGGATGAATAGTACAATAGCATTTCTAGTCTCTCTAGACAGACACTGTAATGATACTAGCTCGTTCCTCGCCCATTACAGTCTGTTAGTTACCGCGGTCTGATTAGTGGCGGTCCATCTTATTATGTAATGATGGGAGATGCACAACCAAACACTCATTTATTTCACGTGTCTCTGTGTTATTTAATGTGAATTTGGGCCATAGAAGCCAATGTATCAGTCTTTACCACGCTCAGATTATTTGAACTCACAGACTTTTCTCCCGCTCAGTGATTCCAAGGTCAGGCTCTCCACTCGACCAAATTGGGCAATGAAAGCCCCTAAAAATGGTGATGTGCTTCATCGAGCTTGTTTGCTCGCAACGCATCCCAGAAACATCGAAATGGATATTTTATGTGAATATAACTGTTTAACGCGTGGTATCGTCCTCTGCGCTACCTACGACGCGTGAAGTCACGTCCAGTGGTATTACACGTGACTTCCCAATCTGGTGATTATGTAACAAGGTGGACCGCCTACACGGCCGCACCATTAACTTAACGCTTCGTTAAAATTTAAGGAGTTAATATTTCACAACAATTTCGTTACTATAATTGAGCTTGGGGACCCGTTACGAATTCTTAAAACACAGGATCGTAAGATTATTTTAAGACTGATGGCCTCCATTGGGATAAGTCGGAATTGGAATATTAGCCTGGCAGCGCTGCGCTTGCACCCCACCATACAGCTCAGGGACATTCATGGAGGAGAGAAGCAGAATATATTGAAGCCATGTAGATAAGAACATAATAAACTAAGCTCGGTGCTGTTGGCGACTGGGGGACTAACTCACATGTGACATTAGTTTTAGGTATGATCTGCTGAGAGAGGGTAGGAGCAGAGAATACTAGACACAAACCTAGCAAACAGTGTGAGGGTGTTCTTGATTTTGGTGGAAAGAGCCGGGACGTGCGGCATTTGGGACGCGGCAGAGGAAATGGTCTTGCAGGAAATATCTTTAATGATCTTGCAGGCTTGAGAGGAAGGTCCAACAAGTTCTTTGTACATCTTCTGAAGGTCTTGGTATTACCAGAGTTAGATTTGCAGTCTTGACCCTCATGTTGACCTGAGATGAGCTGAGCAGAGAAATTCCGAGATTTGCCAACATGATGCTTCGTGCGAGACCGGTTGTTTGGAATACTTGAAAGCTGTCTTGCCAGTGACACACAAAGTCTTGCTTGGTGTTGAAACCTTCCAACTCCGCCCGCGGCGCAGGGCAAGCACAGGGAGCGCGGGGAGGAATCGGTGAGATCGCACGTGCCCAACTCGAACCACAAACAAATAGCGACGGAGTTTGAAATAGCAATGGAGCGTTCCAGAGCGTCGGGCATCACCGGTTGCCGTGCCGGTGTCTTACGACTTAACAAGTATTTCTTACGGCGCGACAGGTCTTGACAAATTGGTAAGGAAAGTCTTAACAATGCCGGAACAAAAAGATTGTTACGATTATCGTAAGGATAACTTAACGGAATGTTGCTATTCAGGTCTTAGGAAAAGTTACAACAACTGATCTTAAGATTTCACAAAACTTCCGTTTGGCCGTGTACCATGATGGCGTGGTAACCACAAGACTAGATGCTATCTAACCAAATCGTTTTTTGGTTTCGTTCCTGTCTCTGCATCACGAATGGGCCGCTAGAAACGCTCGGATCCTCGACCTGAGGCTGGGATCCATCGGAACTCGATGCCAGGGAGATTGACTGACGCGACCATCAGAATTTGGCTGCAGAAGTGTGGCTACATGCTCCGACCACGGTTCAGACCCGGTCCTGAACAACAGATCTCAAGAAGATACAAAAAATTCAATTACGCTCCCCGTGTGTCCCTATACTCACTGGAGCCGCCTAACCAAAGTTCCAGTGGGGTCAAATAATAGATGCAATTCATACTTGGGCTTGGGGCCATTGCTGGCGCATGGCAGTACGAGTCCTTTTTTTTTTTACATCTTCTTTCTTGATCCCTACACAGAATTTCTGATTAACCCTCTCATCATTAAGTCGCGACCACGTGCAGAAACACGAAACACACTGCAGATTTAAAAAAAAAAAAAACAAGTAAACCGGATATAACTTGGACCAGCTTCACTGGCCCGGGTGGAGCTTCAGTCACGAGACTAGGGGCTTCTTCCCGTTCTGTGTAGCATTGACCGGTGTGTGGCAGGCGTGGCAGCGTTGTGATGGCGTGGTTTGGGAAAGTGCTGGTGCTTGCTTGCCAGGAGCGTTCGGCCCTTCCCAGAGTCTAGACCATTGCTGCCGCTGTTCTGATGGAGGAGTACAACAAAAGAATGGGTATAGCAATATTTTCTCTTCTATCTACTGCTGGATATACACCGATTGGGCCTGGGCAGCCCTTGAAAATTAAATTCCTGACACGGAGCACACCGGTCCACAGGGCATCGTCTATATGATCGATGGCAGCCTAGAAAAATGTGGTGGACCTTAGCACTTGTTGATTGAACATGCGAATTGAACCTTTAACCAGATTTGGTACCCTTACATTTCATTAGATTTGACCATCAGTTGGAGAGCTTTATGTCTTGCCCGGATGTCACCCATAAATTTTTCTCTATGCCTTCCAGTGTAAGGGGCCAAGACCACTTGCCTGAGAGGGAGGACATCAGATCCTGGGATCAATTCCTCAGGTAGATTCTGTACAGTCATCAACCACCAACAAGTCACAGAAAGAAATCGAACCGGAAACGGCCGAAAGTGGTTGCCAAATCAAGGACCGGCGGAATGATTCGAACTTTGCCTTTTCCCGAGAACAACGACCCGCCGCACGGCAGTCCGACGGCCGAAAGTCCAACAGATTTCAAATAACCCTGCTTGAAGTTTAGATATTGTCAAAGTTCAACACTATACTGTCCCTGAAGATTCTGTGATATGTATCACTTCGATATTGCAATATCATTCAAATTCATTGTAGCTGTTCCCGAAAACTACGAGACACCGTGAAGTTTTTTGTGCTGCAGAGAATTTTTGGTGTTGACTCTCAATTACTTCCAGGCTGATTACAGCTAATTGCAGTACCGAAGGTGCAAACCAAAATTCCCGTTTTGGCATATTTTCAAAGAATTCCCGATATCTCAGTCAGTTCTTCACCAATTCACATAAAAACTGGATAGATGTACTCAGCTAATTCATGCGCAATTAATGATGGAGAATAATTTTTGAAAATATTATGCATGATGTATCTTCTAGCTGTTTTCGAACCGAAAGCCATCTAGCATGCCGAAAACATGTTCCAGCAGACCAATATTTTAGGGCGGACAACACTTATAGTTGAGGAAGCATGTGATAGAGCCAGAAACACCGATAAATTATTTACAGTCCTTCTAGCTCCCTCGGATACATTCACCGGTTTTGTCATTGAGAGATATTGTAAAGATTATGTTTATCTAGGAATTTCGCGTATTTCTGGCCCTATCACATGTCCCTTCAGCTATAAAGGTTGTCTATCCTAAAATATTAGGCTGCTGGGACATTCTTGGCATGCTAGACGGCTTTCAGTGCAAAAACAGCCCAAAACCAGAAAATACCTAATACATAATATTTTCGCAACTAATTACATGAGTAGATCTATCCAGTTTTTATGTGAATCAGTGAAGAATTGAGCGAGATGTCAGGAATTCATTGAAAATATGCCAAAACGGGAATTTCTGGTTCACGCCTTCGGTACTGCAATTAGCTGTAAGTACGTATACTGTTTTTGCTTCCGTATTTTCATGTCTTTGTTGTCGTTTCCCCACCGCTTGCCTGCCTGTACTCCACCACTTGATTGTGAGCCTCCGCCGCCAGTACACCATGGAAGAAGGAGAGTTGAAGGAGAGATTATCACGGACAAGTGAACACGTCGGAAATCACAGACTCATCATTAGAAAAGGTGATGCCGACATCCAGCATAGAGATGTGCAAACAGTTGATGTTCCAATCGGCGACAGAGAGCTTGGGATGAAGTACCCCCAGGCAACTCCCCTCGAATAAGACTCTCCTGGAGTCTCTCAAATAATACAGAAGAGGTCTTCCCTCACACAAATGCCTATCTCATTCACAGATTGATGTTCATTTTTGAGCTCCCCAAAGATAAGTGGATAAACACGACCACGGGAAAAATACACAAATTCCCGTGCCTTTGGGACGTGGACACCAAGATGATCACAGGAAAGAACATCAGTCCGAGTTCGAGGATCATTTGAATCAATCACAAAGATACCATCATTCAGCCTAGAGAAGGACACACCTGCATATTTTCAGACACATCCGTGAACGAACGAGATAAGAAGAGCTAGTAACAAAAGTATTAGGTAGGAAGACAATATAGCAACAATGTTAGAGAGTTGGTATGAAAGGTCAAGGTCACTTATGCGGAAATTTCAGACAAGGAAAGAGAGATTCACTCATAGTAAAAAGGTGATCACTCAGAATTATCAACAAGGCAAGACACAGGCACGAGACAGAATAACAGAGAAAGATCAGTATAGCGGTCACATTGCACTTTGAATAATCCTGCATAAATACCTGTATTTTTGCTGGTTATTTTCCATGGTTGGGACCAACCCGGGATATTTTTGTGTGCTCTGGTGAAAACATAGTCCTGGATATTTATGAAGTTTCAGTCTGGGAAAAGAAGTTTGAAGGCTCAAAAAATGTTTGGGGAGCTGTTCAGGGATCACATGACCAGGCGCGTCGCTTGAGATCACAAATCAAGACCAAACAAATATGCCTTTCCTCCTCAGAACATGCCCCAGAGCTCTCGTGTCAGTCAGTGGGCTCTGAATCACATATCAATTATATTTCCCACAAACCTTTATTGTAAGGACACCAATACCATGTAGCCCCTCTGGTGAGGGCACTGGAGTGAAGTTGCACCACTAAGTAAGTACCTGTCTGGGTCTGTGTACTCAAGCCCATAGAAGTACAAGCCTAGGGGAAGGTCAGGGTTCTAGCCATTGAAGAACTTGATAACTGTGGAGGCACCTGAGGCTCTGTCCTCATTCAGGGGGGTTGAAAATGACTGGCCTTCCCAAACGGGCATGGAGGCACATGGCTTCCCAGCCGTACCAAAGAAATGTAAGTGCAGAAAAAAGTTACGGAGGGTCAAGAGGAAATCCAGGACAACGTCCAAAAAAAGAAAATATATTTAAAGTTACTCCAATCACGAAAATAACCAGTGTATTTATGCAGGATTATTAAAAGTGCAATATGACCGCCATAAATCAGAGACAAACAAAACGTGAAGTGCATGACATTTACAACACACAAAAAGCATTACGATGAGAACCAAAAAGGAAAAGAGTGGAGTCAGCATAAATGCAGAGTAACACGAATTGACATAAGATTTTGACAGTGAATATTACGAATAACCCGTAAAAGGCAAAAGGGAAGACCATATAAAGAAATACTTCCAACACATGTCAAAGACGTCATCGAGCAATTAATAAGCAATTTGGCGGGGAAGAACGAATAGAACGAGTCCAAAAATAAATTTTTAGGACTCGTAATCGAGGACAGCCTGCGCCTCTGTCGTCCTCAAACTCAAGTCCAAGACCGAACATCCAGACGAAGCCCGAATGTTTGAAATACTTCTCTTCCAAGGCGCTGGCCTCTGATCTTTATAACCACTGCCTGCGGACATCAGTAAAAGTGCACTTTTGTCTTTCGGATCTTTGATCTTTCAAAAGGGTCTTTCGGCATCTTTGTCTTGGGACGATGCTCTTAGGTCTTTCGGAATACATCTTACGTCTTTCATTCAATGTCTTACTTCTTACCGCAAAACCAAGATTTTTTTCGGAATCACAAAATTTTCATTTTTCTTCTGAGTAGTCAGAAATGATTTGGATGATCCTAGAAAGTGTCGGGAAGGGCTTCGGCTTGTTCAAACTTATTTTCTTGAGGTTGAGAAGAACGAAGTGTCGAAATCCCTAAGTCATTCAAACTCCGCCATCATATGAGTCAATATGGCGTGATTTTGATCGAAGTGATGGCAACCAACGCCCACGTCGCTTTCTTTCCCTCTCCCATGTCGTCGCGCCTCACCCTCCCAGAACCCATCTCAATGTGCACAAGGGCCGTTGCAGCGTCTAAAGTGTTCTCTCTGGCCCTTGCTCAAGCCCTGATCGGATCTTGGGCGATGTATAGCAAGATCCTGAAGATCTGGACTTCTCGCGCTCTCAGCTTCTTTTGGGCTTTGGCGTTCCTCTGAATCCTGAAGTCTTCACTCAAGCCCCCTCAAACACACACTCTCAAGCCTTTTCTCAACATTTCCAAGTCCTCATTAGAACTCTCGCACTACCCAATCCTCGCCCGTGGCAAGTTCCTGAAACACAAGCGCACGACCCAGTACGTGTCGCAGCTCCTCCGTGGACGTGGACTGAGTGGAGCTCGAGTCTGATGAGGAGATTTTCCTTCTCAAGGCCGATGTCTACCATCGCTGTATGTTTCCATTTTTGTTATCTGTATGCGGGGCTGACTTCACTTCCAGTGTCGCCTCGTCCCCGATGACCTCGGTGCTGTATTTCTCCGCCAACCGCTGTACTAACGGTGTCCCTATTCCCTGGC
The DNA here is from genome assembly GCA_029448575.1 of Mycena maculata. Taxonomy (NCBI): domain Eukaryota; kingdom Fungi; phylum Basidiomycota; class Agaricomycetes; order Agaricales; family Mycenaceae; genus Mycena; species Mycena maculata. The sequence goes on from JARJLG010000003.1 coordinate 1,053,860, forward strand.
TGGTGGCGCAAGTCCGCCGGGTGAGCAGCAATAATATCTCAGAGGGGAACACGCCCCTCTCGCTCTCCCCGTCCTCATCCGACTCGCCGTTCCCCTTCTCGCCCGTCACCACCTCACCAACCCCACGAGCTACGTGAGCGTCGGCAGCAACCTCATGAATAGCCCACAACGGCCTCACATTCAGTGCCCCGTCGCGCGGGCTGACGTACCCGTCCGTGCCCCTGCTGTTGCTCTCCTCAGCTCCCCGACGGTGTCGTACCACATGCCGCACTGAGAGCCGTCGCTGTCGCTCGTCGAGCCGCAGAGCCGGCGCAACTCGATGCGGCGCGGCGGCGGGCACGGGCGCGTTGCCTTAACAGCCTAGTGGCGGCACGCTCTCTGTTCATCCGTCACGTCGCCGTTCCACGCATCGAAACCATCCAATATACTCGGACCGTAATACCGTACATTTGGTCCTTGTGAATATATATTGTTATCTTTCTTCCCGATGCGTGAATCTTTAAGTGATCTTGGAGTGAAGTTTCCAAAGATTTGCTAGCCTCTTTCACATCTTGGAACAGACAAGGATCTTTCATAAGAAACTTGAATCTACTTTCGAAAGATGCTATGTCTTTGGCCAAAATCCATCTTTCGCGTCTTTCACGTCTTGCCCAAGACGTGAAAGATGTGAAAGACGAAAGTGTACTTTTACTGATGGACCGCCCAGACAAGTTGATATTTGTGATGAAAATGATGCGGACGTACGAGGTTCGACAGCTTCGGCGAATTGGTGGAGTTTTTCCGCCAGATATTGGAGGTGGGGCCATCTATGTCGGCCAACGTCCTCGCCCTGACAACGACAGGGCTTAGTCTTAGACTAAGAGGGTACTAATTTGCCAGTGCGCAAGAGCAACCGGGGCAAACCAGCGACGCCGAAATCGAAGTCGACGGGCAATGGAGATTGTCGCACTTCAAATCAACCGGAAGCGCGATTCTCGATGCTTTGTGTTCTCTGGCAGGGTGTAGTCACTAGTGAGAGGAAGGAGAGTATTGTTTGACCCTCAGTTTAAATAACGATTTGAACCCAACAGAAAGGAGGTTTGAATAAGCGTGTAAACCGAAGATTCCGTGGCAATTAGAATGCGGATGACTGGATAAATGAGGGGGTTTTAGTGGGTATGCGACCAATGACAGATAAACATGGTATAGGATAATGAATTTTCCAGGTCGGAGTCCCACACTGGTTTGAACAAAGTGTGTAACGGCATTTCCTCCTGAGCAACTTTCCCCGGCAAAGCTGGCTAATAACCAGCAACACAAGCGGATGAACTTGGAACGCTTCTGCTGACTAAGCTTCATTATCCCAAACGCTCAAAAAAAAAAAAAAAAAAAAAAAAAAAAAAAAAAGAATGCGGACAGAATGCGGATCCCTTCACGCAGGAAATGTTTTGAGTGAATTCCGGACTCCGTACATGCATGGTTGAAATAAGGGTGAACGATCCGGTTTGTGCTGGTTCAGATCTGAGTATTTACGTTACAGTTTATTCGCTACTACTTAGTATCGGCATTATGCGGTAGAAAAAAGCCACAAGGCGGTGGCCAAAAGCGTATATGTAATTTGGACCTGAAGGTCGGGAAGCCTAGTGTGCTGACGCACCATATGCAGTCCAACCCAATGGCTCGGTGTTGGCATTTTCAAAATTGCCCCTCTGCGCCGCATCAATCTGCCAAAAAGCAGGCGCAGGAAGGGAGAACTGGCGATGTGCAGTGTCTGGTACAGATGGCGGGGAAAACGCGTCACGGCCGGCAGCAGACGGGGCCCACGAATACATGGAACCAGTGTTTGGCGCACAGCGATCGCTTTCCGTCGATGACATGTGGCGCACGAGCCCAGGGTACGGCGTGCCGACTGCATGGTGTGATTCCGGAGAAGGATGCGCTGGCCGCAGGAAACCCCACTGCAAGAAGCTTGGATCAGACTTGCTCGACATTGATGGTGAGGAATTGGTAGGGTAGTCCAGGGCCATAGGAGAGGCCCAATCGCGGGTGGGGTGTGGTCGCTGAACAGCCGGGGCATCCAGTGATGCCCGACGGAAACGAGATTCGTGTTGCATTTTTGAGGGCCCGTAGAATCCCGGAGGCGTCGGTGAAAGAGACTGCCGAGGAACTGGCAAGGCATTGGACATTTCAAAAAGCGGAGGCGATTCAAGGGAGCCGGGTGGACCGACTAATGTGCGTCTTCGCTTCGGTGATTTCAGGAGGTTCGACTCCGAACTGACAAACGAAGCATCCCCTGTAAGAGGATATTCTTCCTTCGCATGTACATCTGGTGCCTTTTCTCGTATTTCTTTGCGGATGCGCAATTTGACACCTTGGGCAGCAAGTGCTCGTGTCAGTGGCGTGGATACTGCGTGAGATCTTGAGACCTTGCCGCGATACGCAAGACGAGTCAACATACTTTGCACGCCGGGATATTCCTTGCCCCGATACACGAAAAACGGCGCTGAATAAGTTGTCGTGCACCATTTTACTTTCTCGCTGCAAAGTTGACATTTCGTAAGCGTGTTGTATGTATGCACGACGGAACACACGCACTCCTGAACGACAAATAGGCTCAATTTAAATCTCCAACTACCTTCCAACCGCACACAAATGTCAGGGAAGATGAAAAAAGCGGCGTCCTGTTCCGAATTTGGGTAGTCTTTCAGGACGCGAAGAGACGATACGAGGGCGCCAGAAGTGCTCGGTCTGCCGCCATCCTGGTAAGTAAATGGGTTAGCGGATGGAGTGGAATCTTACAAGAAGACCTGGCCTACACTAGCAAACTTGACCTCGATGTCGTTACTTGGCTCCACAAGAAAAGCCATCATGAAATAATACGGGTTGGTTAGATGCGAATGCTGTGGCAATTTCCTTGAAGATTTCAGTGGCTCAGACAGCGTGAAGGGACAGTAAACTCACCTGTGTGGTGCCCTGGCCGCCGGCGGACCCGTACCAGTGTCCTGGAGATCCGTGACGGACAGTTGCACGACCACTGGCGGGTCCACAGGTCGGCGATCTGCTGATCGCCAAGCGTCAGCTACATACGGGGGCAAGCACATTGCAGAAATCTTGACCGGAAATTTTCATCGCCGATATCCGGGCGTGTAGGGGCTGCTGTCGGATGGTCACATCGTATTTCAAGCTGAAGGGGTGTCCTCAGCTATGACGGTAGAGCGCCGACATGTAAGAAATGGAGCGTACCCGTCGGAGTTGGCCATGGGTCGATGCTGCTGATGGGATTGAAGAACAGTCGAAGGCGCAAACGAGTGTATTTCAGCAAGTAGAAGGGGCAGAAAAAATAGGTATGCCGGGACGGGAACAGAAACCTCGCGGTGGGCGCGTGCATGAAGCGTATGGAGCAGCCAAGCTGGCCGTAGAACCGAGTTAAACTTGGGCTGGTGATGCTCACTCGGACCGGGTCCGGTGCACGGAAATTGAATGCTGCCAAATAAAGCGATGTATCATTGAATCACCGGGTCGGAACTTCTTCTTCTGTGAAGCTTGGCCCGGATATTGCCAGCTAACCTCGTATTAGGCATTGAGTTGTACTCAATGAAGAAGCGCGATAGCAAAGAAAGTTGGGTGTGAGGCAATTTATCCCATCCATCGGAGGGCTCGTAATTCATGAAAATATGGTGGCAGTTGATGATCTCGGACGGGTGTCCAACGCGACAATAGCTCGAGACTGATTCAGACCGGGACTGGTGCTCAAGTGAAGTGTTCGACCGATTCAGGCGGATATCGATAGCTGCTCAAGGCACCTCAGGCTGAGATCGTTCCATCGATTGAGAGACTCTTCCGCATCGAACGCGACAGAAAGGATCAAGAAACATTGTTTGACGTGATGTCAGTTGATGTTTGTTTATTCTGCCTTTCTCCCTGAACTTCCACGACAGTATGCGGGCTGGAGCAATGTTGACACGGTGACACGGTCTCTCAGGTTCCTCTTAACTGTTCAACTGAAATAAACACCAGGACCTGAATCGAACACTGCACGTTCCCGCGCTCTGATATATTTTAAGTTAGTTCAAGGTTATCGCATTTCCATCGAAAGAACAAGTCATGCTTAAAGCCGTTCTCCGTGGATGTGTTCTGCTTCTTTCATCTAACCCTCGAGGCACACATGACATGTGGCAGCTGCGCTTTTCGCAACTATTGGAAGTTAAATATCCTGATTTGGTTTCCGGACGCTGCCGACACGGATTTGTCGAGCCTAGGCCCAGGCACAATTCATTGAATCCAAGGCGACATCTGCGAGCGGCGCCACGATTCTTCAAGTACGCGCCTTGTGGCGGTCGTTTTCTGGACTCTGCGGCTTCGCAAGACGTCCGCCTCCTTTATCTCCGTCCTCTCGTAACGCATTACCGAAGCTTGTTATCGACCGGCAAGATTGGTCTGGTAGCGACATCAAGGGCCCTCCACACAAATTGCCGATATCATCTGAATCGATGATCATGGACTTTGGGTCGGGTGCATGGAGGCCTGCATGCACGCGCACGCTCGCGCCGCACGTAGTCATCCTCATCCTCATCATCGCAACCTGCGTTCGACTGCTCCACGACTTACGATCTCCAGGCAAGGGCAATCTCTGGCTGACGCCCAGGGCAATCTACGCTGGATGATTATCAGATCTTATACGCACTCACCAGATGCTTTTACGTGCAAAGTTGTGCTTCTGGCCGTTCTAAGTATGACGTCGGTCAAGACGACATGAATTGCTACCAACTTTTATTGACGAGCTGTATCCAAAGTACTCCAGGCCACACAGCGATCAAATCAACCAATTTCCGCCCAATGAACCATCCCTGCTACAAGGCAGATTTTAATTGGAATCCGGTCGGGAATAAGACTCGAGGTATCAATATGCTCGATTGAATCCTAGGTTGAAGGAGTTCGAGCTAACATTAGGCTTGATAATGAAGTACAGGAAGATCTCGTTCGTGAATGAGGGCGCAGGGCGAGGTCAGCTAAATCTATGAATACGCTGGTGAACCTCAAACAATATAAATCAGATCCTTGGAGAGACTGAGATCAGAAACGACGATCTCCAAATCGCTTCGCCAACACACAGGAAACATTGAATTGAACTCGAATATCCTTAGTAGCACCGCGAAAACAATCGGGATAGACTGCCCTTGATATCACCTTGTTCAGCTCCACGGTGCGAACCGATGCGAGTTCACCAATCGCTGAGTGGTGTCAACTTGAACAACGTCTGACAGTGTGACTGGAGTAGCGCGGTTTGTGGCAAGAAGACGCACAAGCTGCACGTCTGGAAGCCCGCCGCCATGTCATATTTGGGTGAGAATGTCGAGATCGTAGGGCTGTTCGCCATGCCCGTCACGGGCACGGCCGTCATTTCGACGGGACTACAACGGTCGAATCCGTCCCATTACCGTCCCGTCGCGAGGCAGACCAAAAGCTTCGCGGAACGGGACAGATGACGGGACGGCCGTCACGGCCGACGCGACGGGGTCGGCCACCAGAGAGTTGCGCAGCGCAAGTTACAAGACAGTAAACACATCGAGACATGCTCCAAATTCATTTGCACGTTGAAGTTTCAACAAACCGAGGTACGAGGTCGCACTTGTTGAAGCGTCTGTCTAGGAGAGACTACGTTGAAGTTGAATTCGACCTTTTCAGTCAGTCGAAATTTTACCGTCAAATGGAGCTGAACACTATGTTTCCCCAAAAGGCAAGCAAACAAGAAAAATGGGAACCTTTGCGTTTTTCTGCGTGTTTGCGACGCATCAAAATTGGTCGAGGATGGATTGACCCAAGTTGAAGACCGGATCTTGAAGACGACCCAAAAAGGTACATCAGTATGATGACATTTTCCTTGTCAACTTGTCAGCCTTTTTCACTTGTTGCAAAAAATAAAAGCACAGAAAGGATGGTTAGATCACAATGCACCCACTCAGAATTTTTTGTTTTTCCAAACTTGTCGTTTTTTCGACATAGCTTGTGCGCTTGTTGGCTTGTCGAACTTTTGATTGTACAAGCACGTACAAGCGCCGGCAAGGGCCGGCAAGTAATCTGTTAAAAACTAGTCTCGTGCACTGCCTCTCATGACATCCCGTTCCGGGAACCCTGTCATGAGAGTCTGGGCCTAAACCGGCTAGTTAACCGCACCATTGCGCTATCATTTTTTGATGGCAATTCGCACGCCTTCGCGTAGTGTACTCTCTTCATATCTCCCTCCTACGCACCGTCCCAAGGCATTTTCAGGCCAATAGAAAATCATAAATTTCTTTATCTATAGTCTTTACAGAAATGAGCTGAAATTATCCAATCAGACCTCGTTATCCAGAGCTCAACTCGGATGACTTTGATCAAGAGCCTGGAAGGTATGAGTTTGTGACATTCTTGATTGAGGGATCCACGGAGGTAAACAGTTTTTGAATAAAGGATTTGAGAGAATCTGGGAAAATTCTGCTTCATGAATTCAAGGATAGCGAGAGCTCTATCTGTATCTGTGGTGCGGGAACCCTGGGTATTGTGCCATAGTCAGTCTCGCAAATCATCTGAACCTAGATCAAGAAACGGAACATCTGGCTGCACATAAATGTCGGGAATCCAGGGTGCTATGTAGATGTAACGTCGATGGTGCTGGCATCATCAGGCTCAAAGTCATCCAAGTTGAGCTCGGGATAACTAGGTCTGATTGGATAATTTCAGCTCATTTCTGTAAAGACTATAGATAAAGCAATTTATGACATTTTTTATTGGCTTGAAAATGCCTCGGGACGGTGTGTAGGAGGAAGATATGAAGAGAGCACACTACGTGAAGTCGTGCGAATTGCCATCAAAAAATGATAGCGCAATGGTGCGGTTAACTAGCCGGTTTAGGCCCAGACTCTCATGACAGGGTTCCCGGAACGGGATGTCATGAGAGGCAGTGCACGAGACTAGTTAAAAACCTGATGTAAGCGATGATTTTGCAATCAACGCTAAACTGGAAAACGCTGAGGCCATTATTATGAGAGCCGAAGTCATACGATACCTACCGTCCAACTTCCAAATGCCCAGGGAGGTAGAGCGACCATTCCTACACCAAAATGATTGGAATATGCGAAGATACTGCGAAGATTCAGGTGCTTTCAGGTGTTCAAACATCTTCAGAACCGTCGCCCGTCAAGTGACGGTCAATGGCGGTGATTTCGACGGCCGTCGGCGCAGAGATCTGTCCCGATACCGTCTCGTTGAAACTTTCCTCGAGGCCTCGACGGCACGGGTCGGCTACCTGTCGCACGGAACCCGTCGAACCGGCGTGACGGGCACGGCGAACAGCCCTACGAGATCGAGGTGAATACTCAGCACCCAGGCAGTTAAAATCATCCTCTCATAAGCCTTTCTGTTACCTGACCTCTCTGATACTGGATACGCAGACCACCCTGATCCGGAATAGGGGTGGTTCCAGTGATGCCATGTCTACATCCCAGCTAACCGGGATGGGTGATTATTCAGGCAAAGGGCCCCCATTGTGCTGGAGTTTGGGGCAAAAGCTTATCAAATGGTGGTTGGAAAGCCGTATTAAAATGTATCATAATACAGCGTAATAAGTATGATACGGATATGATACGACCACACGAAGGCATAATATGATACGCTGATTTTAATATGATATTTGGACTGCACTACACGGAGGAACAATAGGATATATAATGAAAACCCCGGAGTGCGAAGGGTCGAGTTCATGGGATGAACTTCGAAGGCCAATTGCGAAACCAACTTACAGTTAAGTGAGAAACGATGGGTACGTTTTGTTTTCAGGGCAGCAGAGCTCGGGCTGCCGAGGGGTTTTTTGTTTTTGTTTTTTTTTGAGCTCGGAGCGTTATATTGCAGGAGGTAAGTGAGAGTTGGGACACTCTGCCGCACTCACCCCGTCCCCCTCAGAAGGCCCGGGCCGAGGGTTTGAGTGTGCGTATTAGCCATGCCAATTTTGACTTTGGAGCTCCACAAGTCGCGTTTTTGGACTCGTTCTGTCAATTCACGAAATAATAGGACCAAAATAAACACCGGCGGCACGATTGGCCGATATTTTGATCCCGTTATTTGACTGTCTGATGACTCTGATCCGATTCTCCCGACCCTCGGAAGATATCGGCTGGCTTAAATGAACATGTTCGACTTCCCTCTCCGACCTCGCACCTGAAACCAGGAAGTGATTCCGGATGAAATTCAATCAAATACAGTACAAAAAATCTGCCGTCGTAGTATGCAAATCAAGTAATGTAAACCTAAATCAAAATCCAACCTCGAATTCACTCCGAGTCCGCCAACACAAGATCCGACGAGTACCAGTCCGCAAGGAAATGGTCCAAGGCACTCGGCTGCCCCGGCCCTAAACCAAAATCGGCCCCCTCCGAGAAGTTGGCCAGCACTTCAAGTTCGGGTTGCGGTTCAGATTGAAACGAGGACCCAGATGCGCGGGACTGCTGGAGGTAGTCGGGGTGGATGTTTCCGGGTGCGCACACAGGACGCGGCATCGTCTGCACGTGTAAACTCGCGGCACGCGTTGCGCCGCTGGGCGGGCTCGCGGACCCCGATGTCTCGGAGTCGGACACGAAGAACTCGGGGCGTCCGCGTCGCGGCAGTTCTTTCGCTGTCACCCCACGCACCTTCTCTCGAACGCGTGCGGGCACGCCGTTCTCAGCGAGCCAATGTGTAAGGGGTGTCGCTTCTGCACAGGCAAGGTGAGCAGCTGGTGGTAGCATGGTTGTGAACGCACTTTGGACGCCGCTGTATTTCGCGGCCGGGACGACGCTGAATGGTTTCGAGAATCGCTTGAGGGGATGCTTGCAGTTGCCGTCCTTGACAATATGCCTGTTTGAATCAGCCTGCGGTCAAGATGCTGGGATGTAGGTAACAAGCTTACGGGCAGTCCATAGCGAGTTCGAATTTAAAGCGAAACTGCCCTGTCAATCGCACCCCCAGGTCAGGGAACGCGAAGAAGGCGGTTAGTTGGTCATTTTCTGGGTCCTTCATAATATATGGGGAAGAAATCCAGGTCCCAGAAATGGAGTCCGTCAACCCGTCCTAAGGACCATGAGTTCCAGTGGGGGGAAAAAAATCAAGTACGCACCTTTAGCACTTTTATCGGCTCGTCGCCATCAGGCGGGACAAGCCACGCGAATAAGCTATACATGGGGACGAGGTCCCAGGTCATTGGGACGCTGCAGACGGTAAGACTCTAGCATTGTCGGTAGTGATCGTACGCACCGCGTGGGTGTGATTGTGCGCTCAAATAGACACAATTCAAGGACCGGCATGGGGTCCATGACTCTCCGATCTACATACAGGAAGGAAATTTCTAGTCTCGACCGTGGCAACGATATGAAAAAAATGACGCGCCTTGAGGCCGGGGACCCGACACGCGAGCCTCGACGGGCATTTGTCGGACGACGAGCCGATGTTGCCTTGGGTAGCGTTGTGACATTTAACAAGCTAGCGAGCAAGGTTTTGAATAGGAAGTACATACAGTTGGTCGGGACGTAAATTTCGTTGCGGCGAGTGCGGAAACATGGGTAGTGAGTTGTGAAAGCGCTCCAGCTTCGCGTGTTGTTAAATGGCCCGGCGCCTTATTCGGATTTACCTCGTTCTTGATGTGGCACAGGGCGCGGCATGAGTCTTCAATGTAGAAAGCAATCCCGCAAACATATAAGGTTTTCAGGGCCGCGCCTCGTGGGGAAAGATCACGGAAGGGCGCCTTCCGAGCCAAACTTATTTTTTGATCAATGATAGGTCCAAAAAGAAGACGTAATGGGGTACTTACCTCGTTGGCCTTGCCAAAATAAAGAATCGCCGACTCCGCGAACAATGTCAAAAGCCGGTTCACCCCGCAGCCCACCGCTCTAGTTTAAATTCCGTTGAGGGTGTGTGCATTGGGGGCGTGCCGATTCAATTAGAGGACCAGACAAAGTAGAGACGCGTCGGATCCGGTTGAGACGTACGTTCAGGCCAGCGCAGCCACAGAGGCGCCGGCCATGAAATAAATCCGCCTTATCGTTACCTGGGCCTCGCGTTATTAATAAGATATGAAAGTAAACAAGCCTGTCCTCAAGGTTCAGTCGGAACATGGATACGATTGTGATTCAATCATTCGGGGTTACTCCCGGCCAGGATATCGGTGTCGGCCTCCACGAGTCAGAATATCCTCTGGAAACCCAAGGTGAGGGAAATCCTGGTCAAGAGTGGGTAAGAAGAACGGAAATCATTGCTACGGCATAGACCTGGCTAACATACGATTATTGTCCTCGGAAGACGCGCCTGCACATACAGCTTTCGACCTGACAAAGAAGAGACGCGTCGGATCCGGTAGAGACGTACGTGTAGAACAGCGCAGCCACAGCTGATACAGTTCCGAGGCAATAAATCCACCTTAAGTGATATGAAAGACGCCGGCCTCAGATTAACAACATAGATGTGATTAAATCGTTCGGCGAAACAAGGAAACCGAGAATACCGGTCGGGATCCATGATTGAAATTGGGTCCAGAAACGGTTGGTTCGGAGGGGAACTGGCGCTATTAGCCGTAGACCCAGTATTCAAAGAGCCTCGCACAGGAGGACCAGTCCCCGAAGAATAGCTCCGATGAGTGGCAGTCCGCACGGTCCCCGGACAATGAACAAACGAGCACGTCGGGAGGTTATTCAAGTGAATTGCCCACGCACGCCTGAGTCGTATTCCGACATGTCTTCTTGCGGGATTGGTCTTGGACGTAATGAGGTGCACATCTCGTGCGGAAAGTTAATGAAATATACAAGCGCCCTCAGCGCTATTAACCTAATTTCTGCGCCAAAGGCCAGGAGGGAGCTGTGGACGGGGAGGCTCAACAAGTTGCCGCCGCGTTCGTCAGGAGGAATCCACAACTGAGGCCAGTGCACGAACGGTCGCTGTATCTCCGCAGCACGCGCTAGTTTAAATTCAATTGAGGGTGTGCCTTGAAGGCATGGCGATGCCGTTGGATCTGGTGGGGACGTACGTTTAGGCCGGCGCAGCCACAGATGAACAAGTGGTAGGGTGTGGGGCAATAACACCGTTACCACCGCGCCTCGGTGATTTGAAAAGAGTATGCAAGCCTATCGTCAAGGTTCAGAACATGGATATGCCAGCGTTTCAAAGATTGGGCGCTGGCCCGCGAACCATAATATTTTCCGTCCGTACGCCGAGATTTGGCCAACGGGCAAATATTGCGTGCGGAAACGGAAACTTGATGATCCACGGTGACTACTGCAGAGACGCATAGGTTCCGCATTCCGGTAAAGACGTACGTTTAAGCCAGCGCAGCCACAGACGAGCGACCGAGGTAATAAACCTGCCTTAAGTGATATGAAAAGACGTATGCAAGGCGGGCCTCAGACCAAGTTTAGAACATGGATGTGGGTGTTGGCTTGGGCACAGGGGAAGCCAAGGATATAGGATAGAGGGACCCAAAAGCTTGGATTTTCGACGCCCGGTTGGAATTTGGGGAATAGCCATTGCCTGAGCTGCTTGCCTCGTTGAAAGAATCTAAGAAGAGGCGAGTCCGATGTACGACTTGGTGATTGAGGAACAGCCCGTCCAGACGCTCAAATTCCAGCGAGGGCGAACGCGTGCCGGTGGGTATCATAGTACTTTAGGGCAGCGCAGCCATAGAGGAGGGTCCGGCGCAGTATTATAATTACCGCAGCGCCTCGCGCAGGGCGCATGCGACACTCAAGACTCGGATCATCGACATAGTAGGTAAGAGAGACCAAGAATATAGCAGGTTCATGGTGAACCGCCCGGTATTCGCCGCGGCACTGAGACTGAAGTGTGGGGAAGGTGTGGCGAAGTGCAATAGACCTGTCAATGAGCGAGCGATTATCAAAGAGCCTCGCCGAAAATATTATTCCTGTGGTTCGATCCCGCCCTTGCCACGATCTAGTTAGAATTCCGTTGAGTGTGCGTGGGGCGAAACAGAAACGCGCGATCCGGGAGAGGTACGTTTAGGCCAGCGCAGCCGAGCATTGCAGCGCCGCGCAATGATGTATATGAAAAGTCGTATGACGGCTCAAGGCTCAGATCAAGTGTAGGAGATTTGGTTCGAGAGGTCGACCGGTTGAGAACGAAGAAAAACCCCAGACCTGACCAACACCAGCGCGAGAAACCAGGATTCAGTTGAAGTCCCTCAATCGATTGCGAAACTACATAGGGCCATTGATGCCATCATTTGCAAGGTCTTTGCGTTGCACACACAAAAAAGATCGTCCATAGGATCATGAATATCATATTTTTTTGCATGGGGAACCCGAGGAGATTATCGTACGACACGCCTACTCCCATCCGCCACCGCTGGCAGCGGGCGCCTCTGCGCCCCAGCCGCCCCCGCTCGCAGCAGCCGGCTCCGCGGCCCAATCCGACGTCGCACCACCGGGGGTCGGGTCTGCGGCCCAGTCGAGGGCACCTGGACGAGGCATTGAATAAAACTGAAAAAAAAGAAAGAGAGAGGAAAAGGCGTACCACCATCGCTGACGAGTCCGGGGTTGATACCACCGGCCTGGGCTCCGACGTCCCACTCGGTGGTGGGGGCGGGCTCCTCGGCACCCTGCTGGGCAGCAGCTTTGGCCTCGGCCTCTTCCTTCTGCTGCTTCTCGACCTCCTCCGGGTCGCGGTAGAAGAACATGTCGACCATGACGTTCCAGCCGTCGCTCGTGCGGGGGATGGTCCCACGGAGACGGAGGACCTCGCGGGCGAGGAGCCACCAGATGAGACCGATGGAGTGGCGGGTCTTGTTGTTCGTCGGGATCGCGACGTCGACGAACTTGAGCGGGGCGTCCGTGTCGCAGAGAGCAATGACGGGGATGTTTACGTAAGAGGCCTCACGGATGGCCTGGTGGTCGACACGGGGGTCGGTGACGATGATCAGACGGGGCTCCTTGAACGAACGGGTGATGTAGTTGGTGAACGACCCGGGAGTAAACCGGCCGGCGATGGCCTGGGCGCCGGTGTTGGCCGCGTACTTGAGCACCGCGCGGTGGCCGTACGGGCGTGCGGAGATGACACAGACGTCGTTCGGGTTCTCGACAGCAGCGATGATCCGTGCGGCGAAGACGAGCTTCTCCCAGGTCTTTCCGATGTTCAGGATGTGGATCCCTGCGAATTCATCGATACAAACTCAAAAAACGGCTCCAGGTCGACGCACCATCGGGGCGTCTTTTCCAGACATACGGCTCCATCTGCTTGTCACAGTTTTTGGTGCCGATGTGGCATTGCGCAGCAAGCAGGAGCTGGATCTCCTCCTCAGTCGCGCTGAGGACGGCGGGTAGTTTCGAGGCCATGATTGAAAGTACCTGAAAAAAAATGCGATCAATACATCCGTTTTTCTCGGCGCGCATCCAGCTGAAGACGGCGTCTTTTCGCTCGTTCTGGTGCACAGATAGGGATATAGGGTATGGGTACATACCGTGAAGCTGTGAGTCGCTTCGGGTCGGCTTGTACGACCGTTACACGGAGATTTTGGTGGTAGGAGATTGGGCTATACGCTGGCGTCCCAAAAAGGAAGGTTGCTGACAGGAACACGTGATAGGATTGATGGTTTCAGAACAGTTCAGAACCTTTTCAAGGATTCTTGAACGTCTGAACCTCAGTACACTACCTAGCGAAGAATTACATGTGCGACCCTCTCTCTGAAGGAAGACTCCTGCAAGACCTTACCAACTAACTATTCTGGCAATACATAAATCACGCCCAACCGTTGCTTATAACCCCGCCACAGTCTCAGCAAGCCTGGCCATCCCATCCAAATATGCATCATGTTCCCCCCTCACAACTTCCTGGTCTTCCAGGATATCATCCGTAGACCGATAAATATAAACCGTCTTCATCCCGACCGCCTTCGCGCCCCGCGTGTCATACGCATGCGCCGCCACCATCACGCACTCGTCGGGCCTGTACTTGAGCAAGCCGAGACACCTGCGATAATTCTCCGGCGCAGGTTTGATGACCCCCAGCAGCTCACTCGAGAACAACATATCAAACCGCAAGCCGGACGACCTACACAGGTCCAGTTGCAACCGCGTGGTCCCGTTCGCGTGCACACAGATCTCGTAGCCCCTCTCCCTCAACTCCTCCAGGGCCGGTTTCACATCTGGCCATGCGGGCTGGTTGTGCCAAGCCGCGACGCATTCGTCGACCACATTTATGTCATCAAATGCGGGCTGGTGTGGAGACCATTCCGGGGTGGCGAGGAGGGTGTGCAGTGTCAGCCTGTGGGAGATGTCGATGTCTTCCGGGGGCTGGCCCGCGGCGAGACGCGCGGCGTTGTAGTCGAAGTATGTCTGACGCCATTCGAGGGCGAAGCGGGAGCGCAGATCGTCTGGTTGAAGAGATGGTGGGAGGGCGGCGGTGATGCTGGCGTGCCAGTTTAGACATGTGCCCATGAAATCGAAGAGGACGGCTTTGATTGGCATGGTTGTGAAGAGAGAGTCGATCGACGGCGCAAGCAAAGTAGCGCAAGTAGTAGCTAGGATGCCGGCATCTGCCGGCACAATAGATGCCAGTCGGCTTGTAGTCAGCCGACCTTGGGCCGAATTTCAACTGACTTTTCTCTTGCTCCCACCATGTTCCGCGGCTGCAAGTAAATTGGCACCTCGATACGCCTTCGCACCTCCATCTCTTTCTCCTCCATGTCCGCCCTAAGCTGGCAAGATTTCATATGGGCGCACGAGTTGAACGACAACTGCTGATCTGCACAGTGCGATGTACCATTAGTCCGCTCGTCGCCAGACTTGAGCGCTTGAGTCAGCGCTACTGCAAGTTGTCTTCCGACACGCCGACAATCACCTGTATTCACCTGTATTGTTCTCCATCAGCGGTATTTGGCCGACAATGCGAGCACAAGACTTCCTATTTGGTCACCAGGAATGACCATTGTACAATGGCGCCTTATATTTAAACTGGTTTCCCCGCATGCGCCACACTCATTCTCTCTGCCTCACGCGCCGGTAGTTCACCTTCATTTTCCCCCAGTACCTTTGATCCCTGCTCCTCGAGTTCAGACATGTTCGTCTCAAACTTGGTCCCATCCGTTGCATCAATTCTTTTGGTGTCCGACTTCCTGGTGAATGCTGCGCCCTGTCGTCCCCCGCCGCCCGCGAGCAAGCTAACGGCCGCCGACCTTATCCAAATGGGCGCGCTTGCCAACTGCTCCGCGGAAACGCAATTTCCGGCCGAGTGTCGGACCGCGGCGCAAGCGGCGCCCTTCGTCAACCAGGGCTTTAACAAATACAACATCACCACCGTCGGCGAGAAGGCCGCGCTCCTCAGCCTGATGCTCTTCGAGTCCGGGGGCTTCGCATTCGACATCAACCAGTACGTGTCCTCTGCCTCCCCGGTTTGCCACCTGCTGATTTTGATTTCAACCAGCTCGCTCAACACGCCGGGCCAGGGCACCCGCGCCGAGCTGACGTTCCCGTTCATCCTCGAGTACGCACTGGACACGCCGAGCGTCGCCGCGCAGGCGCGGGCGCTCGCGGGCGCCAATGCCACAGACCCCGCCGCCGTGCCCGCGGACACGGAGAACGCCATCCGCGCGCTGGTGCTGCCCGACGCGCTCAGCTTCGCGAGCGCGATGTGGTTCTACAAGCAGAGCGGCGCCGCGAAGACGGGGTGCACGGCGACGCCGGGGATGATCGCGGGGCTGCAGCGCGCGACGCTGCCGGGGTGGGAGAGCTACATCACGGACTGTGTGGGCACGACGGTCACGGACGCGCGGCAGGCGATTTATGAGCAGACGTTGGCGGTGTTCTTGGCGCAGACGGCAGCGGCTAGTTAATGGTGAGTGAGTGACTTCCTCCGTTGAACTTGAAGGGTGCTTATGGCCGAACGCAGCTGGTTAATTTATTACCTCATCTATTCGGAGATGTAACGATTTAAATGCGTCGTGTCGGAGGGCTGTATAAGACTGTTGGTATGATAATAATACCACCTAATGTTTAATGGTGTTGAGGTGGGACCCAAGAATTTTCTCAACTGCACACGAGGCTTTCTACAAGTCTACTACTGCGCGTCGGCTACGTTCATGGGAGACTGCCGACCTTAATCCCCGCTTGAAATCTGGCGGATCGAACTGGCTGCGCTTTATAGAAGGATGCGCCGGGTCCCTGGCCAGAAAAACAGCTTCGAATTTCCCACTCGATCTGAGGATACGTGATCAGCGTCAACGGCGATCAGTACTCACCTGGCCCAAGGTGTTGAGATAGCCTCGTCCCCGTCCCCACACCGATTGAACATCAAATTCCTTTCCGAATCCTTGCACAAGCGCATGCATCCCTTCCGATAAAATAACAGCCAACTTCAGGTTGTCAATGCAGTTCACCGGGATATATATACTAGTGAGACATATTGAAATTTGAAGGGCTAGAATCCATCCAAGCTTGAAGGGCGAGAACAGAGGTCTTAAGTTTGTCTTAAGTTCTAAATAATCGCTTGTGTTTGTTCCACACTCACGGTCCGTATGCATACCACGTCAGTTACTTTCCACGACACCAGTCGCTCGCTCGGATGGATCGGTCAGGCCACTGGACAATTTCTCTTCATTCTACAATTGCTCAATTTTTTGGTTCAAATCGCGTGAACTGAAGAGCGCGTGATCGGTCCGGATGCGGCTGCCGTTGATCGCAATTCCCGGCATGATTTCTAAGAACGGAGTTCAAGAACTTTCGGGCATATTCTGCCCACCAATGTCATCATCGTCCTCGGAAACACCGCAAGTTTCTCCTCGTCTTCCGTGACTTCCTTAAATCCCACCGCAGCGATGGACTCGAAAGCCCCTCGAGACGACTCCACCTTGGCTGCAGTAGGCCAGTCTCCTGATAAAGACAATCTCGTATCTTTGGACGCTTCAGAAGATCCGCTTTGTTTTTCTACTGTCAAAAAGTGGACAGCTGTCGCAGTGATTTGTGGTGGTTCATTTTGTGTCACCTGTGCATCTTCTATGGTGGGTCGGGATCCAGACACAAGTTTACATCACTCATTTCTTCAACAGGCGTCTTTCACAGAGACAGGAATGGCGGCGGAATTCCATGTGTCCCACGAAGCTACGATCTTATCTATCAGTCTGTTCATCCTTGGATTGGGCGTAGGGCCGTTGGTCACTGGGCCGTTCTCCGAAGTGCGCAAGACTGTCTCGTTCGCGTGTGTTTTTGCTGACCTGGCCTTGACAGGTCTACGGACGGGCCATAATTTACCAAGTCTCTTATATTCTTTTGGTCCTCCTTTGCCTCCCTGTAGTATTTGCGCCGAATTTGGGTTCGTACGGTTCTCGTGTGCATGTGTGCTCCAGCTCAACTTACGCCCTCAAGGAGTCCTCCTTGCATTCCGGTTCCTCTTGGGCACTTGTGGCGCTTCTTTTCTGAGCGTTGCTGGCGGAAGTGTAGCGGACATGTTTGCGGGGCCAACGGTGGGAACGTAGGTCACATTCCGTTATAAATGCGTGCCAAATCTGATCCACCTACTACATAGTCCGATGGCTGTATACACTATGTCACCAGTGAGGCTTCCGAAATAATCCTCCCTCCGGTTCTGATGTTTCTCCAGTTTCTCGGTCCAGGTACGATCTGGTGCCAATCCCTGTCGGAGATGTTCTCACTGTGCGACGTGAAGCCTTTGGGCCATTAATAGGGGGTTTCATCAACCAGGTTTGTCGTCGGTGTTCCTTGCAATAAAGCTGATCCCTGAACTCGTTCTAGAACTTGTACTGGAGATGGACGTACCGAATCATCATAATTTGGACTTTCGCGGAGCTAGTAGCAATATTCTTGGTAACGTTACTCTACGTCTGAGTGGGCGACTTGTAATAATATCCTTCCAGTTCATTCCCGAATCTTACGCTCCTGTTCTCCTCCAACGCAAAGCGCGCAGGTGAGAACTATTTCGAGTTTCCTCCATAGTTTGACCAAATCTATATCATCAGACTCCGCAAAGACACGGGAGATCAAACCTACTGGGCACCGCTCGATCGCAGAGACACCAGCTTTGGGAGATCGCTGCTGCTCAGTTGCTACGTACCCTTCAGTGAGGCCCGAGTTTTCTACCTCGCACGCTCCTACTAATATTCCGCAGAATTGCTGATTTTCGACCGAATGGCTTTGCTACTCGACACATGGTATGAGAAACCATCGGCATGATACGGTTCCTGCTGATCTATGTTAGGACTGCGCTCCTCCTGGGTATCCTCTATCTCATGTTTCAAGCGTTCCCAATTATATTCGAAGACGGCCATCACTTCAACGTCCAATCAACTGGGAGCGCATTCATGGGGATCGCTCTCGGGATGGCAATCGGGCTGGCCACACAACCCTTTTGGAATCGGTCAGTTGACGGTTCTAATAGGGAACATGCATTTATTCAGAGAGGGTCAGACTTTCGGCTAGAGAAGCAGCTACACACGGAGGAAAGGCTCCTCCCGAAACCCTGCTCGTTAGAGGCCAGGTTGGCGGGGTACTGGTCCCATTATGTTCGTGATTATCTTGTTCAATTGAACAGAAACTGAATGGCAAGCACGAGTAGCTCTTTATTGGTTCGCGTTTACCACCTACCCCCGCGTGCATTGGATAGTCCCAATAATAGCGTCCATCCCTTTTGGCACTGGGGCATATTTTGTATTTACTGCGACGTTCACATACCTGGTCACGGTACCGTTTCTCGTCCTGCAGCGTTTGTCGGGTCCTCACTCTTTGGTAGGCATACCGTCCGATTGCCGCGAGCGCCATGGCATCGAACAGTGCCTTGCGCTCAGCCTTCGCTGCTGCTTTCCCGCTTTTCGCCGGCGCTATGTATGATACACTCGGCACTGTTGGCGCTACCGCCCTCCTCGCCGGGCTTGCGACCATTATGGCTCCTTTACCGTTTGTCTCTTTACCTGACTTTGGCCCAGGCTGACACGCCTCGCAGGTTTATCTTTCATCGGATAGGCCCGAAATTACGCGCCCGGTCCAGTTTCGCTGTATGAAACTAGACTAGAAGGACTTGAAAAGAATAAAACGAGTTAGATAGACCGCTCACAAGAGATAGATGGACTGCGGCCTATTTCGAACCGTGCGAATTTGCGAATCTGCGTATAGAGCCATGCCACCAAGCTTGAGGCTGAAGCGCAGAGTGACACAGGACTTAGGGCCACCTTTTCCCCTCTCCGGGAGGCGAGAAACAGCCATTGAGATACTCTTTTAGCATTTCATTTTTGGACCGTGGGAATGTAAACTCGACCACTGCCAATCAGACTTTTGACAGATTTGTTGTGGTGTTGTGCAACGCCAAACAAGACGAAAAAAACACATGAAAATGCGTGAAAACGCCTCAACACCCACAATGCGCATCAAAATTCTCACAACACCGAACACAGATCTGCTGATTGCATCAGAACCGGCAACAATCCCGACAGTTTTCGAGCACTCCAAGTGTCTTCCCCACTACACTAGCAAGTCTATGCATTTTGGGACCCATCTGTCATCTGCACCACCCAGGGCAGGTCGAAGGATTTTGGTGAGCAACGCGAAAAGCCGAAAAAAACACGTGAAACACGGCAACAAAAATGTCAAATGGCTGATTGCAAACTTGATACTATGATAGGTCGGAAACACGGCCCACCCACGAACCTTCCTATTTGAGAACGCCCGGCTATCACGCGGGTCAACCGGGTAATCATGCATACATCCCAATCCACCATTGTTTGAACGGGTGCATTTTTGTGCGCAAGTAAGGCAATTCAGATGAAAAGAGTCATTAGATTTGCAGAAGAAATATAAGCAATAATTCTGTCTGATTACAAGATAAATCCAGTGTGGTGCGAACTCGAAGGATTTCGAATGAAGCCTTCTCAAAGCCTTCTCCAGGATGCTCCCGGCAAGGGGGAGTTGCACTTCCTCTACACACTAGTCATTGGAGCAGAAGGTGGTGACAGCGAAGGAGGAGGTGACAAGGTACGGAGGGAGTGAATTTCCGAGCAGAGACGGTTAAAATTGTTTTCAGTTTGCCCAATAGGATGTCGGACGCAACGCTGCGAGAATTTAGAAAGGCTGTGATCGTCCTGGATGCCACCTCGGGCGAATATTCCATCCGTTTCATTTTTTGTGGCCTTTTCCGGTGGGCGGCGAGGTTGGGGAAGGAGGCTAGACACGCACAAACTCGAAATTCTGGCCCTCCATATCGAATAACACGTCAACAACAGAAATAATTGTACGATGGGATGATGGTGGGTGAGGAGAAAGACGTTTGACGCCCGGAGTGGCAAGCCGTGATGGACAATGGGTCGCGAGAGCAGCAGGCAGAATGTCTCAATTCGGCAAGGTGGCTTACTGATGGCCTTTGATGGCCGAGCTTCCCAAACAGGCAGGTCCGTGAGTGGGCCTACATTCCTGATAGGTCTTGGTTGAAGAAAACCGTGAATTCACCATCCGCGCTTATCAGCCTATTGCTATTCCCCTCGATGAATTTGCAGCTGTCCCCAGTGGCTTCCGCTCCTTCATTCCCGGGAGTCAACCTTCGTGTCGTTACTGACCCCTACAATGACTCGGACTCGGATGGTGGCAATTTTGAAAGCGAATCCGCAGCGAAAAAGGTGCCACAGATCTTCTTTCGGACAAGCAAACTCTCTTTTATACAGTTTTGCTTTCAGGAACTCGATATCAAGATCGAACATACCCAGAACAATACGACCACCGAAGTTGGTCATATGAAGATCCAGGTCATCGACATTGTGAAAACGCTCCGTTTCGGGTTCTTCGACTGCCTCGATGAGTACTCGCATGTGAGCCATCAGGACATCCACCCATTTCACTTCATCTGAATTACAAACAAAGGAACTTGGCAAGTTGGCGCTCCATCTCGATGCGATTGGTCGTCCCCTTCCTAACGAGGGATGCTGGCGCCCTGAGGACTTCCAAAACGAATGCTTTTTGATATATCTTGAAGAGCTTGTTATTGAACAGGCCTGGAGAGGGCAGGGTTTGGGTACGGCGTTGTTCCCGAAGCTCTTTCACGTAGACGCGCTGCGCGGTGCCGACTTCATCTTCACATGGCCCACCCCTTTGTCGTACCTTGAACCGCCCCTGGTCAACGGGTGGTTTGGTGGGCCGACACCTACTGAAGAGGCAGCCTGGCTGGCAAAACGTGATCGCATTATCAAGTTCTATCGAAAGGTAAGATGGTTGTTGAATCTTAGTCTAGTCTCGGACCATCCTCTCATGACATCCCGTTCCGGGAACCCTGTCATGAGAGGGTTCCCGAAACGGGATGTCATGAGAAGATGGTCCGAGACTAATCTTAGTCTAGGTAAGTTGACTTAAAACATAATGATACCAATAGGCCGGGTTTCGCCGTCTTGCCAACTCTCATTTTTTCTGTTTGGCGAAAGACCCCTCTCATCCGTCCCACTCGATCCCTGTGGAAGCGGATGCACCTTTCGAGGAATTGCCTCCTCCTGCCACAGAGGAAGAAGCAAGGCGCCGATATATGGCATACCATTAACTTCTACGTGCACCCGACCAAGCGCCCATAGTCGAAACGTCATACCTGCATATCCGAAAGACGCGCATAACCAAAGTTGTATATAGTTTGTTCACAATTTTTTTGTCTCGACTTGCGAATGAAATCCACCTGGACCTGCGTACTTACTACTGATCCCGTCCGATCGTGTCTTGTTTTGTCCAAATCCAACATCACATATTTTGGCCACAGATCATCACTTGCCGTGGCCACACCAAATCGAATACTAAAAGGTCGCTCCCAACAACAAGAATGTAGCCAAAGTCAACAGCGAAATGTCGCCACAAAGCCGCTCGAAAGCGAACATTGAGCAACAGTTGCCCACCCTGACCAAACATTCCCTCCCTTACCGACCCAGCGTCTTCCAAACCGACAGAGATGGTGAACTCAGGCTGGGGGCCCTGTCAATGTGGACGGACGGCAACGATGGGTTGGTGTATCTTGGGTCTTGCTGTCTGTTGCGGAAATACTCACAGAGAAGTAGTCGCAACGGCGGTTTCCTGTCTAATTTGCGGGAGGCGGTGTCTACTTTCTCAAGAAAGGTCTCGAGAATTTGCCTGGCCACGCCAGCCGACCTATTCAGTGACTGGCAAGTCCACAACCCTTCATTCATTCAACTTGACACCTAAATTAGTTTCAGGCTCTTCGAGTAGGACCGAAATGCCCGAGCACACAATTTCGTTTTTTATTGGGTGGATTAATGGCTCCAACCGTAACTTGGCAAGGATAGACGTTCTAGATTCACCGCCTCCTAACCTGTGTTCTTTGAATAATTTTTATAATACGGCTGCGCTCAGCTCTCACCAAATAATAATAATAAATCAGGAACGAGAACCAAGGCAGAGGAAAGTGCAAAGATTCTCTTGAATAGAAAGTTTAAGCCGTCCAAACTAGTCGGAGGAATTAGCCGATTCATAAGCCAGAAGGGAGAGAAGGTGGGAGCCTTGGTGGGAGCTCATTTATGGCACATTCGCCACAGTCCGTACGAATATAATACAAACGAAGTCTGATGCCCGATAACGGTTTAGAACGCGGCGTTTCAGACAGACCGAACCGAACCGTACGAGAGACGCGAAGGGCTGGCGGACGACCAAGGAGTAGGTGACAGAAGAGTATAGGCTGCTACCCAATCAAAATCTCGTCTATCAATAATCAAAACCTGTTCCTGACTTCCATGGTCAAACGCAAAAGCAAGGCGAACATCGAGGACGAGATTCCGAACGAGCGGTACGCGTTCTATTGAGCAGGAAAATACAGTCAAAGACTTGGACAAGGGCAGCTCGAGAGGCATTGCAGTTAGAAAAACGCCGCAAAGCATCAGCGAAGTACTACGAGAAGTACGACATATCCAGGTTCCCCTTGCCCTGTATGCTCACCTATATTCTAGACATGGAGCAGAGATTCGTGAAAAGCAAAGAATTCGGATGGCCGAAAGACGGTAAGAGCCGGATGATATTTTTCACGAGATAATGGTTAACCTGTGTGCCTAACAGTGCTGCGGCGAAGACAAAAAAGCGTCAATGGGACCCTCCCAGCAAGGCCGAGCGCGCGCTGGTTGAAGGCGGAGCTACGGGGGGCCCCGCGGCACGTCATGAGCCAGCTGTTATCTTACGGACGGTCGCGGCGCAAGAACGCCCTAACGTCGTTACCTGTTCCCCGAGCCCCGCCGCTCCGGCCGCTGAAACTGACGGTGCTTCCGGGGACGAGGCCCCAGATGAAGAGTATCGTCCGGGTGGAGAGCGGTACGTTTTTCGTTTTAAAGAATACCAATTACGGCGTCTTGACGGCTCGGCGTAGGCTAGAGTTTGAGTGGGGTACCACAAAATCGGAGCGGAATCGAAAGGCATCCTCGCGCAAGGCCTCCGCGACCTACTACGTCCGGTACGGCTCGATATCTATCAACGTACCTTCGCCGCGAGACTCACGCATCGTCCAGGCACGGGCCAGAGATTCGCGAGAAGCAAAGGATTCGGATGGCTGAAAAACGGTAGATGCCGGTTGATATTCAGAAAATAATAGTGCTGACTTGCGCGCCTAACAGTGTTGCGGCCAAGGAAAAAAAGCGCCAATGGGACCCTCCAAACAAGGCCGAGCGCGCGTTGATTCAGGGCGGAGCTGCGGCGGACCACACGGCGCGCCCTGAGCCAGACATTGTCTTACGAACGGCCGCAGCGCGAAGACGCCCCCAGGCCAACGTCGTTCCCCATTCACCGAGCCCTGCCGCGGCCTCTGACACTGACGGTGCTTCCGGGGACGAGACCCCAGACGAAGAGTATCGTCCGGGCGGAGAGCGGTACGTTTTCTATTGCAAGGAATAATAATTGTGACGTCTTGACGGCTCGGTGTAGGTCTACCAAAAAATCGGAGCGGAATCGAAAGGCCTCCTCGCGCAAGGCCTCCGTGACGTACTACGCCCGGTACGGCTCGATATCTATCAACGTGTACCGTCGCCTTGGCATGGCACTCACGCATCATCCAGGCATGGACCAGAGATCCGTGAAAAGCAGAGAATTCGGATGGCTGAAAAGCGGTATGTAGGCGGCTCCCAGGCCGACAGGGACTATATCCTGACTCGCGACTAGCGCCTTGATAAAAGCAAGGCGACGTCGGTGGGACCCTCCGAAGAAAACGAAACCCGCGGTGCCTGAGGACGACGCCCCTAGATCTGATATGGCCGATTCCTATCGCGCCTCCCCGCCGGACTCGGATGAGCCTTGGGAGTTCGAGGAGGAAGACCTTGACGGCGTAGCTCTTGCTCCGCTGAGCGCTGCCGATTGGGCCTGAAGATCGTCTCGCCAGAGACTGAAGAGCCGGCTACGCAATGTCGGTGGTATTTTGGAGATGGCAGACCAGGTATGCCGCGGTCCTGGCCTCGGCCGACATGCTCAAAATTGTTCACACAAAATACAGTGCTAGCCCTAAACCGCGACAACCGTTGAAGACACGTCGCGTCTGCGACCCGACGATGTTGTTCAGGTGTATGGGGGCGAGCGCTACGCGTCGTTCGCATTGGCGGATGGGTGGGAATTGCATTCCGGCCAAGGTCAGATCAGCGATGACGTCACGCGACCTTACTTGCTCCGTACCACCACCATCGTCTCGAAATCGTATCCCACCTACCATATAGACGAATAGACATCTAGAATCTAGAAGCCTTTCTCTCCACAATGTCCGACCACAAAGTAATGTTTTCTGTCGCGGTGTTACGACTGCCACCTCATCGATTCTTGTTTAGATAACAACGCTGTTATTTGACTGCGACAATACACTCGTCCTTTCTGAAAAGCTCGCCTTCGAGGCGTGCGCGAAGCTTGCCAACGAAATCCTCGACCAATATCATATCCCCGTCCACTACACCGGGCACGAACTCTTCACAAAGTTTGTCGGCCAGAACTTTCGCGGCATGATGACCGCGCTGAAGACGGAGCATTCTTTGTCTGAGCTGTCTGACGCGGAGTTGAATGCCTGCGTGGCTCGAGAGCAGGAGGCGGTCATCGATAAGATCAACGAGGCGCTCGAGCCGTGCGTCGGAGTGATGGACGTGCTGAAGGACCTCGCAAATTCCAAGCGGTTCGAGCTGGCCGTCGTGAGCTCGAGCGCGCTCAAGCGCGTCCAGGCAAGCCTGGAAAAAGTTGGAATGGCGGGGTACTTCGGGGATAGGGTTTACAGCGCGGCGACGAGCCTGGACAAACCGACGAGCAAGCCAGACCCCGCAATCTACCTCCATGCATGCCGGGTAATGGGCAAGCAACCCTCAGAGTGCGTGGCGATTGAAGACAGCAAGAGCGGCACGACGAGCGCCGTCCGGGCTAACATCCGCACGGTGGGATATGTGGGCAGTTATGAGTCGACGGAGCAGAAGGAGATGACGGGAATTTTGACGGAGGTAGCCGCCAATGTTGCCGACCAAGACAAAGCTGCCCAAGACAAACACCCCAACCCTGACGGCCTTCCTATTCCTATTGTCATTATGGAGCAGTGGTCCACTGTCGAGTTCGAGTCATGCCTGCAAGCCCTAGAAGAAAAGCCCTATGTACCTTTCCTTCCCAAAACTGTCTAGACTAGTCACTAGAAGTGTACTTGCATCTTCGCCCTCGGTGTAATCGTCGATTAGAAATGGAACAATTTCACGCTGTGGACCTGGAAGAGGACGAGAGGAAGAGTAGACAACGATTCCGACTCGGCAGTGAGATTGGGCCGGCCCGGGACGTCCGTTCAATACAGGCACACACACTTGGACTTCTAACCAACATGGCTCCCTATTTCTTGCTGCTCGGATTTCTCGTATCTTCCTTCTCAGATGGCCTCAACGCCCGCGACGCGACACGTTTGGGTGGATACAAATTCTGGCCAATCCAACCAACCCGCCCTTCGTCAACCGGACCCACTACTATTATGTGGCCAGCCATTCTTGGGAATCTTACGTCGTATCAGCATCTGAGTGGCAATGGCATGAGGTTTGCTGTGCCGATAGTATTCTTCCCGTGACTTGAGCTTGCATCATCCATGGTACCGAGTACCAGACACACCCTGAGAACGAATGTGGAGTCAAAGATCAAAGTCGAAATCGATCACTCGAAATCAAGCGTGGACTTGTTTCACCGCTCTCTTCAACTCTCTCGTTGCAGAGCTTGAAAATGAAACCAACTCGACTTCCCCGCTTCTTGCTGCTTGCATTCCTCGCATCTTGCTTCCCCGGCCTGATGGCCTCAACACTCGCAACTTCGCGGAATGTAGGCCCACTCACGGACCTGCCTGTTTGGGAAGCTCGGCCATCAAAGGCCATCAGTAAGCCACCTTGCCGAATTGAGACATTCTGCCTGCTGCTCTCGCGACCCATTGTCCATCACGGCTTGCCACTCCGGGCGTCAAACGTCTTTCTCCTCACCCACCATCATCCCATCGTACAATTATTTCTGTTGTTGACGTGTTATTCGATATGGAGGGCCAGAATTTCGAGTTTGTGCGTGTCTAGCCTCCTTCCCCAACCTCGCCGCCCACCGGAAAAGGCCACAAAAAATGAAACGGATGGAATATTCGCCCGAGGTGGCATCCAGGACGATCACAGCCTTTCTAAATTCTCGCAGCGTTGCGTCCGACATCCTATTGGGCAAACTGAAAACAATTTTAACCGTCTCTGCTCGGAAATTCACTCCCTCCGTACCTTGTCACCTCCTCCTTCGCTGTCACCACCTTCTGCTCCAATGACTAGTGTGTAGAGGAAGTGCAACTCCCCCTTGCCGGGAGCATCCTGGAGAAGGCTTTGAGAAGGCTTCATTCGAAATCCTTCGAGTTCGCACCACACTGGATTTATCTTGTAATCAGACAGAATTATTGCTTATATTTCTTCTGCAAATCTAATGACTCTTTTCATCTGAATTGCCTTACTTGCGCACAAAAATGCACCCGTTCAAACAATGGTGGATTGGGATGTATGCATGATTACCCGGTTGACCCGCGTGATAGCCGGGCGTTCTCAAATAGGAAGGTTCGTGGGTGGGCCGTGTTTCCCAACTTCGCCTCTGTAACTAAATAATTCCGGCCCCCCCTTTCGTCAAGACCCACTGTAGCAACTCTGTGGCTATCTTACGTCCCATCAGCATCTAAAGGACCTTCGTCGCGTTCACAGCGCCGATAGCATTCTGGTTCTTGTCAAGAGCATCCATGTTCCCGAAAATCGTCCTTGCAGCGGCTGCGCTTATCTCACATACGACCAGCGTGGTGGCTTGGGGTGCCGCAGGTACGTCCTCTCCGTCTACCGTCCAATCCCGCGTTCTCAAATTTCGAATTCAGGCCATGAAATCGTCGCGACTATCGCACAGATTCACCTTCACCCCAGCGTCTTCCCGACCATGTGCGCGATCCTCAACTTCACGTCGCCCAACCCTGACGAGCCGCAGTGCCACCTCGGGCCTATCGCGACGTGGGCGGACACCCAGCGCCCCAAGATGCCGTGGTCCGCGCCGCTCCACTACGTCGGCGCAGTGGACGACTACCCGTCACAGACGTGCGCTTTCCCGGGCCCGCGCGGCTGGGCGGACAAGCACGGCGCGAACGTCCTCGGTGGGATCCGCAACGTTACCGATATCCTAATGGACTGGGTCTACTTCAATGAGGCGGGGAGGGCGTCGACGTACCAATACGAAGCGGCAAATGAAGCGCTCAAGTTCCTCGTCCACTTCCTCGGCGACATGCACCAGCCGCTGCATCTCACCGGACGCGACCGCGGCGGCAACTCTATCCCGGTCCGTTTCAGCGGGCAGAAAACCAGTGAGCTCCGTAGCCCCGGTATCGGTCCCTAACCCAACTCGGATAGATCTGCACTCCGTCTGGGACGGCCTCCTTATCGCCAAGGCCCTCCGCTCCGTGCCGAGCAGATACTCTCAACCTCTTCGCCCAGGATCGAATACGCTCTGCGCGGCACCATCTACGACTCGTACGTCCGCATGATCATGTGGGAGGGCATCCTGGGCGAATGGGAAGACGAAATCCCCGACTGGCTGGCGTGCCCCACCCCCGCTCGACCCCGCTTCGTCTCGCCGCCGCCATACTTCGGCGCACCGTCGCAGCAAGCTCTGTCTCGCATCGCAGGCGCCACGGACGACGCGCTCGTCTGCCCTCACCACTGGGGCACGCCCATCCACCTGCTCAACTGCGCCATCGTCTTCCCCGCCGCGCTCGACGCGCCGTACAACGACACGCGGCCGCGGATTTCGCCCGCCGCGGACCCGGCGCCGTACATGGAGCTGGACACGGCGGAGTATTCAGGTGTGATTAGCGAAGGGTTGGTCGTGGAGAAGCTGCTCGCGCAGGCGGGGATCCGCCTTGCGGGGCTGCTGAATTACCTCTTCGCTGATCTTGGGGAGGAAGAGGGGAGCCGCCGGCTTGGTGTCCGCTCTTGAAATTTACGTACAGGTGATGGACACTGTATTCGAGATAATGTATGTTTTTTCGCGAACTTCTTCAGTCTACTTTTTCCTTCCAATAGACTTCTGAAGATCGATCTACCAGGAATTTATCACGCGGGAGGATGTCCCGTTCGCCAAGATGGGATCTATAGTCCTTTCGGGCCAACTTCTCAATCGGGACATTTCTCGCCATTTGATTGAGCTGTCTTTGTCGTCGCGAATCCTTTCTCTAACGTCTCAATGGCCCTTGACCTTTGCCTCAATCACCAGACCACGAAAACAAGCCTTGGACCTGAACAGCTATGTCCTTTTGGACGTTGGCCACACGGACTGATGTGGACTAACTTGGAACAAACCATCTGTGGACCTAGCCAACCTCGGACCCACGAACCTTAGTCCTTAAGCACTTGTTCACGCCGACTCACCCAAATGCCCACGGAACTCGACCTACGGAGTGCGCGATTAGATCGTTTGTTGGGGATTAATTCTAACCAAGACCGCGACTTCGGCGGCCTCTCCGAATCGGAGACTTTTTGGCGCGACCATCAACCTTGGTTGGAGGAGTGCGGCTACATGCTGCGACCACGTTACAGACCCGGCTGGGTTCGGTCCTGGGAAGGAACGAACAAGGATCCATGGCATTGTACGGATGGCCCGCCCGGAAGGGTGAGATAGAGCTCACGACGTCCGAACGCGGCCTAATGAACAGCAACAGTTTTTATTAGTTCTTGATGCTGTCCGCATCCGAGACAAGACGGATGTTTGTCTGAAGCGGATTGATACGGGGAAACACAAACTGGAATGCGAGATCGGGACTTTCTTTTCCTCCGGCTCTCTCGCAGATGATCCTGAGAACCACTGCGTGCCAATACTTGAGACGCTCCAGTTCCCCGACGACGAGAAGATCACAATCCTTGTGATGCCTCTATTGAGGAAGTATTCGGACCCCCGGTTCGACACATTTGGTGAGGCGGTAGATTTTTTTGGTCAGATATTCGAGGTACGAACAACTCCATCTTCACCTTTATCATCCTGAATGAAGCTCTCTGTCTAGGGTCTGAAATTCATGCACGACCATAATGTGGCCCACCGGTGCGCCATCACACTTAAAGTTTCTGTCCTTCATCGCCGATGAAAAATGCAGGGATTGCAATTCCAACAATATCATGATGGATGGATCAAAAATGTTCCCTGAGGGCTATCACCCTGTGAAACCCAAACTGAAGCGTGACTACTACTCCGGGAGAGCCAGGTTCTATACCCGTACCCAGCGGCCACCGAAATATTACCTTATCGACTTTGGGCTCTCTAGCAGGTACCAAACGAGGAACCCTCCTCCCTTAGAAATGGGCATTGAGGCAGGCGATAAGAGCGTACCCGAATTCCAGTTGAGCGAGAACAGTCCTCCCCCGAAGCCTTCGGATCCATTCCCGATCGATGTGTATTACCTGGGGAACATGATTCGACAAAATTTCCTCGAGGTACACTTTCGTCTTATTCCCGCTTTCAAACTGCTAAAATCTCTAGGGACGTCCTATATTCAGCTACCAAAACCGGTTATACGGATTCGAATTCATGAAGCCTCTGGTAGACGACATGACATCCAATGATCCTTCGAAACGGCCTACAGCGGACGAAGTTGTCGAGCGCTTTGCCATTATACGCGACAGCTTAAGCTCATGGAAATTGCGTTCCCGTGTCATTAAAGCTAGTGACTCCTTATTTCCCGGCGCTCTCCGCAGCGTCAAACACTGGTATCGCCGCATTCGATTTATTCTGCTACGTGTACCTACTATCCCTGTAAAGCGTGCTTAGACATTGTATATATCCAGAGACGAGGGCCTATTATTAATAAGAGTGATGCTTCGCGATCCTTTCATGGAGCCTGAAGTACACATGTGGCGAGCACAGGCATATCTCCTTGAAACATAGCGTAGCTTTTGAAGGAGGCTGTATTTGCCACGACAGTGCCCAACATAATGGGTGTGCGGAAGCACTGAAGTGATTTCAGATGGTCTAGGGCGACAGAAATTGCCGACTGGAAAATGAATCGCCCAATACACAGGGAGATATCATAGAGGTCAAAGATCCTCACCAGTGCTTCGCCGAGAGTTGGGGAACCCGCAGCGAACTGGAGGTCTTTCAGGCCACAGACTCCAGCTCCGCCGTGTTAGTGGCGATCGGATGGTCCTTAGGAAATGGCAGCGCACACGCCATTGAGCCACGATGTCCACGAGGAGCAGGTTGCAGGTGCTACGGTGGCGGTGGTGCTAATAGAGAGAAGCCTGGACGCGCAAGAGACATGCGCTAAGCGTCGTTCAACCCCGCATCATCCAGTTCTCCATTCATGAGTGATTTGAGGCGTCTAACACAACCCTAAATACGCGGAGTCTCGAAGCAGACGGGAGAATAATAACCTGTTTGCTGGTTGCGGCCACTAAGAACACGAGGTGGACTGCTCCCTGGGGGAGAATAACGAACATGCTTCGACCTCGGGCCCCAAGGTTTTCCGGCAAGAGCCATCCCACCTTGCTAGTCCTGGGCACCGAAGGAAAATCGAGGTTATCGGTGAAACTCTTGTGTTAGGCCATTCAGGGAGAGCGAGAGAAGGATTTGATGGCATCGTTTACGACTCCTTGGTTGACTTCAACCACCATGTCCTCACCGTTCGCAACGAGATTGGCCACAAAATACTGTCCCACCGACGACGAGGTTCTCGAGATTAAAGCGCTCCTCGTCGAACCTACTTTGAAAGCGAAGGGCCTTGACGATGAAATCGCCGAGCTGCAGAAGGCCATCGATAAATTGACGCAGGAGCGGGACAGTCTTGTCGCATATGTGGAAGCACACAAGGCTCTCATTGCTCCTATGCGACGCTTGCCACTCGATATCATCCAAGAGATCTTCGTGGCGTGCCTTCCGACCCACCGGAATTGCGTTATGAGCGCGATCGAGGCGCCTGTCATCTTGGGCCGCATCTGCAGCTCATGGAGGGCCATATCGCTCTCCACACACCGCCTCTGGGACAGGCTCCATGTTGTCGAGCCTACGCGCACTGATCGTTCGCTTTCCACATTCGACGTGAAGTACGCACAGCGCATAGAGATGACGAAGACGTGGTTGGATCGCTCCGGGGCGTGCGCCTTGTCCATTTCTCTTGAAAGTGGCTTCGACCTTTCCGCAAACCCACAGCCAGCATCCGACCTCTTCCTCCGGGCACTGATTCCATATTCATCTCGTTGGCACCGTATCGCATTCACGATCCCTACTTCAGTAACGCAATCCTTGGGGCACTTGACCGAGAACGATGTGCCTATGCTTCAGGATATCACCATACATGAACGCACAGAGCATCGGCCGGGTTCGGTGAATATGCAGTGGATCTTTCGTGGTCCACAAATCTCGAGTTTTTCCGTTTCGAGGCCGGGCTTTGGCCGCATGGCCGAACTACCGCTTCGGTGGAGCCAGTTAACAGCATTGTCATTATTATTCTATGAAGATAACAGTGTTCTCACTGGCCTCACGAGCAAAAGAGCACTCGAAATACTCTCCCGATGTCCCCAACTTCGTATGTGTAGCCTCTCCATTTACGACGATAATTCCACTGTAGAAGGTCTCGAGGTGGATCCTATCGTCGAGTGCCCTTTCTTAAACACAATTGAACTCGTATGCGGCGGTAACTCGACATGGACCATTCAACGAATGTTCAAGTGCCTTTCCCTGCCCGGGTTACGGCACGTCAAACTTGGCGGATATTCTTCTCCAGACCATGAAATGCTCTCCATTTCGCATTTCTTGGCTGTTGCAACGCAGTTGGAGGGTCTCGATATCTGGGCGAATATTTTTTCCAAAACTTCGTTAATCGACCTCCTTCGCCGCTTACCCCATACGATACAACAACTCAAGATCAGTCAATTTTGGGCCCCGGAACCTGCAGTGGACGACGACATTTTAGCCATTCTTACCCCGTCCGACGACCTCTCCTCTATTTGCTGTCCCGCCTTGCGAGAACTCTCTCTCTCGCAATGTGTCGCCTTCTCCGACGCAGCCCTCCTGCGTCTCATAACCTTTAGGATGACAACGGAGTCTTGTGCCCCACTGCAGCATGTCGAAGTCCAGTCGAGTACTCGAGAAATGGAATTTGACCTATTCGCCAGGCTCCAGTCATTCATAGATGCTGGCCTCATCGTCTCCCTCCAGTATCAACCTCCAGTGTCACCATTCCCGCAGTTTTCGCCGTGGTCAGGATTGGAAGATGATCCCGCACAGAGGGGTCCGTATGGTAGTGTACCGTATTAGGTGTATTTTCTCGGTCGGGTGCAATTTCGACGTTTATATGTATCCAATATGTATCCCTCGTCGAGCACCAATTGTTTTGTGTGTGGACCTTCTTTTCAAATATATATATATTCTGTGTGTACAGTGACTTCGACTACGAGGATGGTAACGGGTTTGGTGTGGGGCGATGCGTGAAAACGAAGATGACAGTGTAGATATGGTAGGTGAGATAACAGCAGCAGACAAATGGTTCGAATGGGAGAGGAAGGTCTGGGGTGGAGAAGAGTAGTGCATGGTACAGTCAGAAGGGATGCGTGGAGGAGCTATTACGGGATGGCAAGCAAAGAGGATGACGAGCAAGGATCATACGTAGCGAGAGAACGAAAAAAGCGCGAAGGGAAGAAAGGACGTACATATACATATTAGCAGACAATAACGGCAATGCACTCCACCCACGAGAGTCAATTTATCCATGACTCAATCTTCGCAATAGGTGTCGTACTCCTCATTCCGATATATATGCAAGATCCCCTTCTCCGCAATGCGGGGCAGCCAGCTTTTGACCAGCGCCATGTCTGCGGGAGTGGGGCGTGATTGTACTGGGACCGTCCCTCTCACTGTCTCAAAGAAACAGGCATATATGTTGACCTCCGTGAGTTGTGTGAACCTATCCACACACAGGCGATCGAAGTGTACGAAAAATGCATCTGCCTGGGGGAACGAGAGACGAAGAGTGAGACTGGGCAAGTCCTGCATAGATGGGTGACAGGCTTTGAGTATGATCAGAATCAATTCGAAGTCCTCGCGGACATCGAGCGAGCGCAAAGCCTTGACATCTGTTTGAAACCCAGCAGGGTCGACGACCACTCCGTCGTCGCTTTCTGTAGGAGATGAGATGGTCGGTACTGGATTTCTTTTGGTTTACTCACGCGACGGGAGAAAGCAGTGTAGCTCTTGAAGCGTGGATGCATTTGCCACGACACCGTTTAATATAATGGGTGTGCGGATGAACCGCAGGGATTTCAGATGGGCGACATCAATGCTGCCAAACGCATTGGGCTGGAAAATGAATCGCCCGACATCCAAGCAGATATCTTGCAGCGTCAGGGAATCCAGAGTGATTCTGAGTGGTGCAACGCCAGGCAGTAGGGATATGGATTTCTCAACGAACTGGATAGTGCCCAAGCCCAACTCGTTCAGGCCGGGGCAATGGCAGAGCACCGACTCTAGCTCCGCTAGGTCCGCAAAGGTATAATTGCTCAGGTAAATGGCCCGTAGGAATGGCAGCGCGCACGCTCCTAGCCACGATGTTCGCAAAGGAGCGGGTTGCAGCTGCCACAACGTTGGCGGTACATTCCACCTAAGACCAGCGAAACCGACAGAGATCAAGTTGCGCGTACAAGAGACGATGTGCGCTACCGCGTCCAAGCCCGCATCGTCCAGTTCCTCGTGCATGGGCCGCAGATCGAGGCGCTTGATGTACGGCCCTATGTGTGCGGAGTCCCGAAGCAGGCGGGACAAATCCTGGAACGACTTGTTCCAAATGCTGGGTCCCGCAGCGATCACTGCAGACAAAAGGTGGAACTGGCTCCGGGGACGAAACGTAGAGTTCACTAAGGAACACGCCCTCAGGGCTCCCCGGAGCACGAGCCATTCCACCTTGCTGGTTCTGGGCACAGAGGAAAAATCGAAGTGGTCGATAATCGCATCGATAAGCTCTTGTGAAAAGTTCTTCATGAGATTGAGAGATAACGAAGTTGTTAGCCCTTGTTGTCGTTGTCAAACCACCATGTCCTCACCGTTCGCAGCGAGGTTGGCCACAAACTATTGTCCCACCGACGACGAGGTGCTCGAAATAAAGGCCCTGCTCGTTGCACCCTCCAAGTGGCCAGGCTCGACGAAGAAATCGCCGAGCTGCAGAAGACGATGGATAGATTGACGCGGGAGCGCGCCAGTCTTGTCGCATATGTGGAAGCACACAAGGCTAGGAACATGTCCCTTGTCCATTTCTCTGGAAAGTGGCCTCGATTATTCCACAAACCGACAGCCAGCATCCGACCTCTTCCTCCAAGTGCTAATATCATTTTCATCTCGCTGGTGTTGCATTGCGTTCACAATCTCGGTCGCGATAATGAAGTCCTTGTCGCATTTGACCGAGAACGATGTGCCCATGCTTCAGGATATCATGATAGTACGTGAAAACCCAGTGCCACTCGGTGCGGTGCATCCCATCCCCAACACCAGACAGAGGGCCGCGTTCGGAATCTTTCGTGGTCCGAAAATCTCGAGTTTTTACGTCTCGAGGCCGGGCTTTGGCCGCATGGCCGAACTACCGCTTCGGTGGAGCCAGTTAACAGCACTGTCATTATTATTCTATGAAGATAACAGTGTTCTCACTGGCCTCACGAGCAAAAGAGCACTCGAAATACTCTCCCGATGTCCCCAACTTCGTATGTGTAGCCTCTCCATTTACGACGATAATTCCACTCAGCTGTAGAAGGTCTCGAGGTGGATCCTATCGTCGAGTGCCCTTTCCTAAATACATTTGAACTTGTATGTGGCGGTAACTCAGCATGGACCATTCAACGAATGTTCAAGTGCCTTTCCCTCCCCAGGTTGCGGCACTCCAAACTTGACGGATATTCTTCTCCAGACCATGAAATGCTCTCCATTTCGCATTTCTCGGCTGTTGCAACGCAGTTGGAGGGTCTCGATATCTGGGCGAATATTTTTTCCAAAACTTCGTTAATCGACCTCCTTCGCCGCTTACCCCATACGATACAACAACTCAAGATCAATCAATTTTGGGCCCCGGATCCTGCAGTGGACAACGAGATTTTAACTATCCTTACGCCGTCCGACGACCTTTCCTCTATTTGTTGTCCCGCCTTGCGCGAGTACTCATTCTTTCGCATTGTGGCGCCTTCTCGGACGCGGCCCTCCTACGTCTCATAAACTCCAGCCTTCTCCAGGATGGCAGCGAAATCCTGTCGCCCGCTGGAGAGTATAGAAGTCCAATGTAGTACTCGGGACCTATTCGCCCGGCTTCAGTCATCTATGGATGCTTGCCTCGTCGCGTTATTGCAGTACAGCCCACCACCACCGGTCCCATTAGGTCCTCGATTTTCGCCGTTTTCGCCTTAGTTGGGATTAGAAGATGATCCTTCACAAGACTAGTCGCATTTGTCAGGTCGAATATGTTTTGTATGGTATATATTCACGATTTGTTGTTTTACAATGCAACCACTTTGGCGGGGCGCCGACTCGGAAACACCTTTTGAGGATTATTTGACCGCGAGTAGCCAGCCTTGTCCTTGGAGAACACCTGGGACGCCTCAGTGAGCTTGGCCCACATCTTTTCCTCGATGTCTGCGTCCTCTTTCGCGTGCAGGTGGACGACTATGCAGTAAACCATTGTGTGTGTGGGTGAGAGGATACTAGCGGAGATCAAGCGGAAATTGGAGCTTTATAGTAGACAGCTTTGGAGTTCAGGACCGTGAAGGCATCATGCAGGGGAGCTTCCGGTGTTGCTTGGATGTTGCCATGAAATACCTGCAATTCAGAGTCGGGGGCGGCGCCAGGCAATAGGAATTCTTTGGCGATTGAGTCCGAGTCGTCGATTCTTGCGTTGAGCAATCCGGTAGTACTGTGCGAGCTGAGCCGTGGCAGGGGATACCCAAGTGTCCAGGATTTTTGCGAGGGTTGAGAAGAATAGTACACGGATTGATGTAGGGGTCAGACTTGCCCGGCTCTTGAAATGCGAGCAGCGCGTTCAGTGCAAAACAATCGACCACCCTGCATTGAATAGTCTTCGAGAATAAGCAGAGGAGCGGGAACTTCACCGTAACGTGAACCTTCGCAAATTTAAATAAAGCAGCGTTGAAAGGTCATGATCATGAAGCAATTGCTTGTGTGCGTGCGGGTGTACAGACGAGGAACGAGTACACTGTAGGTATACGTAAGATAATTTATCTATGTACTTAATAGTGATGTAGCGAGACAGAGCGAGTACGAGCGACAGAGGGAGACATGATGCGGGAAAGTGGATGGGTGGGATGTGGATGCGGGATGATGGCAGTGAGATGGTGATAGTGGATGGATGAGAGATGAGATGCGGATATACCAAAAAAATAAGGAAAAGAAAAGAAAAATCCGGCCTAGTAGCCTCCGCCGAAAAAAATCCTACCGCCGTCCACTCTTCGCGCGCGTCGACCGCCGCGTCGCGACCCCCTCGTCCCCGTCCACCTTCGCCTTGACTTTCCGCGTGCCTGCGCCGCGTTTCGACTTCCCTTTCGCTGGCGACGGGCTGCCGTTCGCATTCGTGTTCACCCCCCGGCTCTTCTTCCGCGCCGGCGCGGGCGGCGTGTCGCTGACGCTGCTCAACGGGCTGCTCCCCCTACTCTCCTCCCCTTCCCCTTCCCCTTCGGTCCCCTCCTCCGGCAGCGGCGTCAACTCCGCATGAACCCTCTTCCTCGCGCCCTTCCCGTTCGTCGCCGCCGCCTTGGGCGTCGGCGGCGCATCGGACACAGGCCCGTACAGCTCCTCCTGCGACGGTGTCATCTCTTCCTCCTCCTGCGCCTGGGGCTGGGGCTGTGCCTGCTCTTGGGACTGCGCGTAAGTAACCATCTCCCAGGACGGCTCCACAGGCGCCCGCCCCGCCTCGGCCGCCTGCTGCAGCACCTCGCTCCGGCGCTGTAGAGCGCCCTTCTTGTGTAGCGTCAGCCCGGGCGGCGTGCTCGACGGCGGCGTCAGCCGGCCCTCCGCCTCATTCCCATCCGCGCCCGCGCCGTTGACGGCCGCGGGGCCATTGGCAGGGGCAGGCGCGGCGCGCCCGTTGGGCGCCGAACGCAAGAGCGCGGCACCGCTGCTCCCGTTCCCGCTGAGCTTGAGATGCTCGAAGCCCTGGCTCACCGAGTCGGCTGTCGTGAAGCTCAGCCGCTCCGCCGTCCGCATCGACACGTCCTCCGACAAGGTCCCGCTCCCGCTCGCGATCCGCGGGTAGTCGATCTCTGGGTACACAAAGACGAAGTTTTTGAACCAGACGTGCCCCAGCGCGTCGCCGAGCTTCATTCGCTGCCGCGGGTCAAAGTCCAGCAGACGGTGGATAAAGTCCTGCACTGAAAACAGGGGAGACAGGTGAGCGGGGAGGGGCGCAGCGAGGAAACGGAGCGTACCTTCGTCGCTGAGCCCGTAGTAGCCCCCCTGCGAGTCTTGGTACTTGAGCATCTCGAGCTGCGTCCAGTCGATGTGCCGCGAGGCTATCCGCGTCTTGAGGTCCTCGACGGACGTCTCGATGAAGGGGTTCGTGTTCGTCAACCTACGGGGAGCGCGTCAGCAAGGGGGGGACAAATAAAATGGATGCCATACATTGAGAACAGAATGACGCCCACGCTCCAGCTGTCGACGAGCGAGTCGTAGCCGCTGTTGTTTTGTTGGGTGACGACCTCTGGCGCGAGGTACGAGGGCGTGCCGCACATCGTCTACATCGCAATCAGATACAGGATATCAAAGCCACGGGGGGTCAGCACCTTGAGCATGGTCATGCTGTCGACGATCTTGGCCAGGCCAAAGTCGGCGACCTTGACGATCGGCGGGTTGTTATCTGTGAGGAGGACATTCTACAGCGCACAATTAGGTAGCCTCCCTGACCAGGGATCCAACGAACCTCTGGCTTGAGATCCCGGTGGGTAATACCCTTGCCGTGGATGTACGAGAGCGCCTGGCAGAGCTGGTACGTGATGTGCTTCGCCATCCCCTCTGCTGCAGAGCTGTGAGAATCGAAAACGCGACAAAGGCCAGCACTCACACAGGCCGTTGTGGTCTAAAATAAAGTCGAGGAGATCGCCGCCCTCGACGAGCTCGAGGACAAGATCTATGCTCCCGTTCGTATTCCAGAACACCTCGCGCAGTCTGCATGCAGAGTTGGTCAAGGTAAAGGAAAGAAATCGGTCGGCTTGCCTGCAGATATTCGGATGAGCGAGGTGCTCCATGATCTTGATCTCGCGTGTGTTCCCCGGATTTGACCCCGACGTGGGCGTCGGCTGGCGTTTAGTCTAGGATTTATTTAATTCTTATTCCCTAACGCATTGTCGATGCGCACCTCATGGATGACTTTGACGGCGACCCAATCGCTCGTGGCCATGTGCAGCGCCTTGTACACGGTCGCGAACGACCCCTTGCCGAGCTCGACGGAAAGGTCGTAGTATTTGTAAATCTCGCGCCTTATGACAGTGGACACGAAGTCGCGGAAAATGAAGCGGTAGTCGTAGATCCCGCCGTGCTCCTTCGAAGCGACCGGGACACCGAAGGCGACCTCGCACCCGTCGCGCAGAATGCGATTCTGGCCTTTGCCGATTTTCTCGCCGTTGATCTAGGACAGTCAGCGGCGGTACTTAAAGAAAGGGTACAAACCTGCTCACGAAAGTGCCGTTGCTCGAGTTGTCCTCGATTGTTACGACCGAAGTGGGGCCATATATGCCATTCCAGCGTATAATGGCGTGAAAATTGCCTGCTTACGCGTTCAGCGCGTCCCGCGATATTCCGCGCCACTCACTGATTTTGAAGCCCGGAAACACGACCTTGTTGGTGGGGCTGCGACCGATGCATACCTCGGGCTGGTCTTTGAAAAGTTCGACGCGAGCGAGTGCCTGGCTGCACGGGTTGAGGTAGCCAAAGAATTTATCGGTTGGTTCGGCGTCCCCCTCCTGCGTTAATGGCTGGGTCTGGACTTGGTCTTCTTGCGTCCGTTGGAGGTCCTCTTCCACCGCGTTGGGGTCGTCGAACATGGTGGGAGGAAGAAAGAAGAAATCTGAGACCAAAGAAAGGCAATTGAAACTTTACAAGGTTAACTTGATGGAGATGAAAGATTGGCGCGCATCGCCCACAAATCTTACGTGAGCCATCATCTTCAAGTTCTTTGTCTTTTTGAAATTTTCTCCGAGTCCCAGTCGGTGAGCAAAACATAGCAAGAAGTCTTATTTCTTCTGTGGATCAGCAATGGGTGTCAAAGAATTTTATAGATCCTCAGACCGACTATCTTCTGAGCACTCGGGAAAGTCCGGGTTACGAGATCTAGACCGTCAAGAATCAAGGGTCGATAGTGAATACAAAGACCCGGATGCCACTGGCAACCTGGTCAATTATCTATAACCGCGTCTATGGGGAACGGCACCCGGTTGGCTCCACAGGTTCTACGAGCGAGCAGACGGTGACTGATTCCTGAGGCTGCCCACTGTCAACCACTTGAGTCAACAACCAGATGTAGGC
Organism: Mycena maculata; assembly: GCA_029448575.1. Lineage (NCBI taxonomy): Eukaryota > Fungi > Basidiomycota > Agaricomycetes > Agaricales > Mycenaceae > Mycena > Mycena maculata. Next base: position 1,093,837 of record JARJLG010000003.1, read on the forward strand.
CGTCTGGCCAAGTTCCTGCAAGCTTCCTCCTCTCAGCTAGCCCTCGTCCCTCAGGGATGCCGGGGCTGCGTCGACCGGACAAATTCATTCCCCCCTTTTCTGCCTTCGCATTTTCTCCGCTGATCGCCGTCGACTGAAACGAAGTATACTGGACGGTGGCGCAAGGTTCGGGTTCGTCGTGCGCAACGTGGAAGAATGCGCGAGCTTTGGAAGCTTCGCGACTCTGGAAAGTCCTAGAATATTATCCGCCGGTGCAGCATCAAATGCACGCCGCGAGACAGATCGAAGAACGCAATGCGCAATTTTGTATACCAAAACTTTGAATGAAATTGTCGGTATCCCGAATTTCTCAACCGTGACGCAAGATTCGACGGCTCTCCGCTGCCAACCCTCTCAGTGAATGACTCCAACGTTTCGAATCAGTAACTTTCTCTCGGCCCGTACCGCCCCCGACTTTCGGGGACACCGTCGGGGGCGGACTTCATAGGGCGAGCCGGCGACGACGATGGCGGCGTTCCTGTTATCGTGAAACCACAAGCCAGTGTATAAAGCCCCCAGTTCTTATGCCACACAATGAGTCACTGCATCGTCGCCCGTATGTGAAAGAGGGCGCAGACATCGAGGAGAGGATGCGGACCAAGCTCACTGAGGCGTCGCAAGTGGACAAGGAGACCCTCGGCTGCTTCGTCATGCAGGACGTCCGATCCGTGCGCGTGGTGTATCGTCGAGTGCTTTGAACAGGAGAGTGTGAGTGACTTGTGTTTTATGTTTGCACATGTTCACTACTGACGCATTATCTCGGGATTTAAAGCCTATAGATCCACATCGTTCAATGAGCTCGACGCCGACACGCCTTTCACGGCCCACGGCTCCGGAATAAATGAGCGGCGGTGCTATTTTACAGTTAGTCTCTCTTGACGGACTCGTAACTTCTGTTTCTCAATATTACAGTAGGAAATACCAGTGTTCCTTGACCATCGAATGAGGTTTCTCGCTTGACCGTGGGACATCGTGGTCGCGTTTTGGTCGCGTCTACTTTTCACTGCGCTTTCGACCTGGGCGAAGTGTGTTCCTGCGTGTTGCAAGGCATCACTACCCCTATCCATGTCCCATCAATGTTCATGTTTGGAACCGAGGACTTAGCATTTTCCACCTTGACCTTGCTTCCCAATGTCCCATCGGTCAATGTGGCGGTCAAGGCGGAAGAACAGAACCGTGCAATTACGTATATCGAGACTTTGAATGAAAACGTATTTACTGACATTTCTCGCCCTCGGTTTTACCCGGCGTCCAAGGTGAAAGCAGACGACTCATCTTTATCTGTCTTCGGTGTGCATACCTCGAATATCCCTCTTGAAAGCAGTGCATTCGAACGGCAAACTAGAATGATTTGGAGAGAAAGGAAGGACCACGGGTACTAGGTAGGAAACATCTTCATCCGGGCCGGTTTTTCACAATCACTGGCAAAATTTTTATTCGACTAGAGCAGAGGCGATGGACGGGCCAGGACGGCCACCCACCTCGTCACCCTTGTGAAAAGGAATAATATGCGTTTCTTCGCAGAGCAAAGGCGGCACATCAGTGGATATGCACGAGGCGTCTCGTTGGATGATTTGGAGAGAAAGGAAGGACCACGGGTACTAGGTACCCTTTGTCTACGCGAAACAGTGCCTGATTGTCTCCGCAGCGTGCCCTCTTGAATGTTCTCCACACAAGGGGGCCTGGCTAAAGCACCCCGTATCTTTCATCGCAAAGCAGCCGACAACTTGAAAGGACCCGCTGTGTCTCTGCGTCACCGCTTGGATGTAAAAGTTCTTTCTCTTTCATTACTTCCCCATAAAGAACAACATCAGAGCTCTTTCATGCGAGAAGTTATAAAAGGACAATGGGATTCTCGTCTCGCTTCTTATTATCATCACCCCACTTGGCATTTACCTGGACCGCGACGCGACCGCCATGGACGACGCACCCGAGTTCCCCGACACGCAGGAAAACACGCAGGAAGAGCAGGAGTGGGCTCCGCCCCTGCGCGCCACACCCGACCCCGATCTCTGGGGCTATCTCCAGCGCTACCCGGGGAACACCCTCGTCCCGGAGGAGCGATACTATCTCTACAGGAATCAGCCCGAGGTGACCATCGGGCGCGCGCCGACTTCCGCTATCCGCATCCCGAGCCCGAAAAGTGAGTGGCGATGCCATTATTGTGTCGTGCGGGATTGTTAACGGCTCGCAGTAAGTAGGTGGTGTGCGTGTTCTCGTTCGGAACGGGAGGCTGATGGTGCGAAGGCGCGACGCATGCGACGCTTCGGTGGGAGGGTGTGCATAATGGTGTCTCGCGCGTCACGATCGAGGACAGTGGATCGAAGAACCACACCTTTGTGAGCCACCGCCCTTACTTTCACATACGTCCTTATTTACCTCCATGGATGGCAGGTCGACGGCACGGTGCTGAAAGCGCGCCTCCCCCGCGCCATCAAGCACGAAGCCGAGATCTCGTTCGCGCAGCCGCAGCCGCCGCCACCGGGGAATACGACCATGGAGGATTTCCGTGCGTCTTCCTTCCCCTCCTTGGTGACGCGCAACTAACTCTAAGCATGCATAGGATTCACATTCCACGACCTGGCGTCCCCAAAGCGCGGCGTGGTGCTCGAGTACGACATCCAGGAAGAGCTCGGGAGGGGCTGTTACGGGCAGGTGTTCAAGGCGTACGCCCGGCGTGACGGGAGCGTCTTTGCAGTCAAGTGTATCGGCGCGGTGCGGCCATCTAACCAACTGCAACCTGCTGTCTCTGCTTATGCCCGTGCATTATAGGTTAAGAGTCTGAAGCTGGAATGGAATGAGCGGGGGGAGACGGTGTCTAACCATCCTTTGGAGATCCAGATCCGGCGTGAAATCGACATAATGAAGACGCTCGACCACCCGAATATATGCAGATTGCAGACGTACTACTGGAACGCGGATAAAAGTGTCGGTGGGTGCTTCATGCTTCCCTCGAGGCTTACAGATGCGTACTAACGGTCCTATAGACATTGTGCTCGAATACATGGCCGCAGGGGATCTCGGCGCCTTCATTACTGTGCACGGAGGTCTTAGTGAACGCATGACGAAGCACCTGATGCGGCAGCTTTGCGAGGCGCTGGCGTTTATTCATAGCCATAACATCACCCACCGCGACTTAAAACCCGAAGTATGTACCGCATAACCCTGCTGAACTCCCGAATCTGACTCGAGACGTAGAATACATTGCTCACGACGGACAAACCGCCCGTCCTCAAGCTCGCAGACTTTGGGCTCGCGAAACTGGTCGATCCCGCAGTTCGGATGACAGTAGGGCTTCTTTCTGTTTATCCCTTGCCTCGTCGACTCACGGCGAGTAGACAATCTGTGGCACGCCGATGTATCTGGCCCCCGAATTTGTGCTACACATGATCAATAACACTGGCTACAACTTCACCATCGACGTCTGGGCATGCGGGATCGTCATGCATGCCTGGTGAGTTGTTTCTTCGTTCTGCGCCTGGCAAGGCTGAAATGACATCGGTAGCATTGCGTGCTTGCGCGCTCTCTTTCTGGATATGCCGGAGGGGAGCTTCCGCATGGAGGACGTCAGGCCAGACCGGAGGATCGACTGGGCCTCTCTCGACGAAAAGGTCCTCGGGGTGGACAAGGAAGGATATGCTACGTACCTCAGTTCCGAAGGTGCCTATTCATATCCTCCCGGTTTCCTTCATTCTCATTTCACCCCGCCAGGCCGACGGTTCATTCGGGGTCTTCTGGAGTGGCAGCCGGAAAGCCGCCTGACGATGGCGCGAGCCCTCAAGCACAAGTGGTTGCGATACGACCGCGCGGACTCTTACGCGCCCCCCGCGAGCGACGCCTGTGACGAGCTAAGCTCGTCGTTGGAAGACGTCACGATGCGCACAGATGCGGCCCCCAGTCCGCGGGCAGACGACGCCGACGTGACCCCCAACGCCACCAGACGCCACGCCACGGAACCCCCCGCACAGGACATGGCGCCGGGGCTGACGCGCCTCAAGAACAAGGGCCGCTTGCTCGAGCGCCAGTCCGAGATGCTTGCCCGCGCACCGCAGAGCCAGACGCTGTACCGGCCATTGGCAGAGCAGATCGAGCGCGCGCAAGAGCTGCCGATCGGCCCGACGTGCTCGGAGCCTGGGTTGAGTGGGGCGAACAAGCGGAAGCGCGCGCCGCTGACGCCGCCCGCGGGGGACACGGGCACCGTGCAGAACACGCCGTTCCGGACAGTTTCGCCTTCTCCTGGGCCAGTGCTCAAAAGGGGGAGGAGTGTGAAGCCGGACGAGATGGACGTCTCGCCTCAAAAGAAAATCGAGCGGCGACGGGGCGGGCGATAGAAATTCCTCGGTGAGCTGTTATAGCTGGAGACTGCTGTAGATGTATTATACGAATAATTTTTGAAGCCACCTTGTATCATTCATTGTCTCTCTGTCAAATGTATCTTGATGCCATGATCGTGGACGAAAATCTCTTGTCCTCCACAAGCGGCATATACACGAATTGATCGATATCCGGAGGCACTCAGAAGGTCCACACGCGAACCTAATACTGTACATTACCATACGGGCCCCTCTGGGCAGGATCATCTACCAACCCTGACCAAGGCGAAAACTGCGCGAATGGTAACACTGGGGATTGAGACAACGAGGCCAGCATCTATGAACGACTGAAGCCTGGCGAATAGGTCAAATTCCATTGCACGAGTACTCGACTGACTTCGACACGCTGCAGTGGGGCACAAGACTCCGTTGTCATCCTGGAGTTTAATATTAATACGGAAGGGCCGCGTCGGAGAAGGCGCCACAATGCGAAAGAATGAGTTCTCGCAAGGTGGGGCTGCAAATAGAGGAGAAGTCTTCGGACGGGTAAGAATGGTTGAAATGTCGTCGTCCACTGTGTTCGCCGCACGCCCACGTCCTGGGCCCGACCAAATGTGAGTGATCTTGAGTTGTTGCGTCGTACGGGGTAAGCCGCGAAGGAGGAAGACTAACGAAGCTTTTGAAAATATATCCGCCCAGATACCGACACTCTCCAACTGCGTTGCAACAGCCAGGAATGGCGAAAAGGAGAGCAGAGGAGAGCAGGTCATGATCTGGATTAGAATATCCGCCCAGTTTGACGTGCCGTGCTATTTCCGACTGGGTAACCGGCCACTTGCATAATATAAAAGTGTGTGGTGAAAATCCTGGGATCTTGTTTACTGTGGGATGGTACCGCATCTACGAGGATACTGTATGGCAAATTCGAACCCAAATGGAGGCGGCGATGTGGATGTGTTCGATCAAGGTGATGGCTGGCGATGGATGGCAGATCAACGTCATATCTTATCTCCGAACACCGTCCGCGACTCCGCGCGACTGTCTTGCTTGTTTCTCCACCAAATCTTCACCAATTCACAAGTTTCGGGGCTCATCTTCATCCCTGACTTCGAGGAGTCATCCAAGTTCACATTTTCCTCAAAAATGCTTCTCTCTCGACTCCTAGTACCTCGAAGACGACCGCAGCCTGATCTGGAGCGGCTCACGACCGCCTCTATAGTGAGCTACCCCCATTTGCGATGGACTTAGCATTTTACTGGCATAGTTAGAACAACCGATCCTGTATTATCCCAGGTTCATAGGTTGTTAGGTGTCCACCTTCTTGCTCATGGCGGCAAACTATCACCCAGAATCACCAAATTTCACTTGTGCGGAAAGATGTATCTTTTTTGAGGGGCTATGTGCATATGGGGAGCCTACGTCGCACTTGAGTATATTCAAGTACGTAATTTGGAACTATCAGCACCTCAATTTAGGATGTTGATATGCTTTGTGCTTTGCAGGACAAGACATTCTGTCGACTAATCCTAACCCAATTTCACCCATCGTGCCTGACTAGCAAGTGCAATATTTGTGGAGCAAAAACACCTCAGATATAGATTTTAGTGTATGTGATAACATATTTGCATTTTATAGACGACTTGGAATGCACCAGGGTGAATATTACGACCGTGAACAAAGGATTTGACAGGGTGGCCGGTTAGGCCGTTTATTGCCATTTCAGAGTTATCACCGAAATAAATTTGACAGGCCACAGAATTGACATACAAAAATTTGGGTGATGGTCATAACTCACTTGTGGGATGCATATCTTCATTCCCCAGCTGAAACACTAGCACCCACTTAACTGTATGCTTGCACTGGAGGGCCAAAGTGCCAAGGTGGCCCAAAGTCTGCCCTTGAAATGGAAAAACTTGAGATTTTTGGACCACAAAAGATTCTGATGAAATAGGTGCTTAGGTTCTATGGTCAAAATATGCAACTGCCAAAATCCCCCCTATTGAACAACTGAGTTACACCTAATTCACAAAGTGAGATTAAGCACAACTAAACTGATGGTAGACAGACTCCAACACCACACACTATCTTGATGACCAAGATAAACTGACGAGATTTGGGTCTTTTTGGACACAAGTGTAGGTTCAAGGAAACCATGAGTAAACATATTTGTCACAAAAGTATTCAATTCCCATTCCCCCAAGGATGGCTAAGTCTCAACTAGCATTCTCAAAGTAGTGTTCAAGACACAACCTGAATTTAGTGGTTGGTTCCCAACGTGAATTTAAGTGTCCCAACTATGCAATGATAACGACTGTGAACTAGCTTGTGTTTTGTGTGCTGTTTAGACCTGGTTTTGTTGGCTCACACCTTATCCTGACAATGACTGGCTCACACCTTAAATTTACTGGCTTGTGCCCTGTAACTATGGTTCATGCCTCAAACTTGCTGACTTGCACCTCAAACTATGACTCATGCACTGTAACTATGGCTTGTGCCTCAAACACTGTCTTATTCCGAAACTGAACTTAAATTCTGAGGCTATTTGACAGCCAAAGGTTCAAGCCTAAACATCAACTCCATGTGCAAGGGCTTTATTTCTTCTCATTTTCTGGGGTCTAGTTCAGTGCCACCCTCCTTGGTTCTGCCCTCCTTATATACTGTAAGGCTCCAACCGTTTCCGTGTATAAACGTTTATACACGGTTTTAACCGTTTTCATTTCCATTTAGTTTGCCTGGGAGGTCAAACAGTTTACAAACCGTTCGTAAACGGTTTAAACGGCTGCAAGATCTCAACTGTTCTGAATCAGCCTCTGAGCAAATTTACCAGCAGGAACACCAAAAACCTGATATCTGCCGAATCCCTGAAGCCTCTGAATTCTTCCCCAATATACATATATGCACACACTGGCAATTTAACACTCGACTAGCTGGAGTCAATCCAAATATGGTAATTGTTCTTGTGATTGATGGCTCAGGAGACGGTATTGACGCGCCGCGCCGCTTGCACTATTTAGCTAAACAATGATCTAAACGTCCATTGGGTATCTATGCCATTAATTACACCTGTTGCCTCTGGTTGAGAGTGTCATTGAATCAAACGGTTCAACTCACCCGAGGTTGCTGTCACTGGGTTGTTCATTGTTGTTGGTGTGCAGTCTTTCTCCCCAAAATTCAGTGATGCAGTGAACCATAGGGACAAAGAGACTTAAGGATTAAAATAAATAGCTGGTGACCAAGTACATACACTGTTTTTCAATGCCTTTGAAAAATACCGTTTAAAACAGTTTTAAATGGTTTTAAACTGTTTAGATACCGTTTCCGTTTAATTTGCCTTGTCACATACACGAAAACTAAATGGTTGGAGCCTTAATATACTGTACAAAAACTATCACAAGTGCATGATTACTAGGCTTCAGGTATTTTACTCAATTAATTAGCCTGTAATTGATATCAGCTGCACACACCCTGGCATTCTTATTCACTACTTGAGCCCTTCTAACTGTCTGTATAATGACTTTCTTGACCCCTCGTTGATCAGGGATTATATGTTCAATTAGTCCCCTGAATAGGGTAATTGGCCCATATCTTCCTTTGTAGTAGATGCGTTGACTTCTAGTATTGCTAGTTGGATTGTACTGATTGATACCTTTCCAATGATACCCCAGATGCCCTTAATCAAGCATCCAGAAACACGCAGCACAAGCTTAATGCTGGTCTGCAGCTTATCGGGTGATCATGTTCTTGTGGATCTGGTGTATAGGAGTAACAATTTCAAGTCCAGGCCTTGATCAGGTGACTCATCACATTGTGTCGGATAAGCCAAAGTCATGTAAACAACTAGGCTTTTCCTCTCTGAGAATAAGATTCCCAGCACACTAATAAATGCCAGGGGTGGATAATATGATTCTCCCTTTGATAGTGAGCATTGTGTTTGCCTTCACACATATAGAGGGTGTTTCAGGACCTCAATATTTGGGCTTTGAGCCTTAATCCAGATTCTGTCCTAAGTGAATACAGGGTGCTATTTCCTGGAATAAGCTGTTTGGTGCCAGTGTTTAAGATGATATTGCAATAGGGCGCCTGTTTGGAGCTCACACCAACCACTAGATGAGTGCAGAATGGGATGCATTCATAAAATTTGAAGTTTCACAAACTTTTCAGCTTATCAACATGTCTCAGCCTAGGACTATGAATACCAGCGGCATACCTTCACAGTTCTGTGTACATCAAACCTCTCTTCTGTCTTGACTCATTTCTCATTACTATTACAAATCCTGTATCGTATATAAAGCCTAACAGATCCCGTGATTCAGTACTGCATCTCCCACCAAAATATTGGTGTTGGTGCTGGTCTGCGCCTAGTGCGGAGATACATTATATAACTATCTTTATTGTTACTGTTCAATCTATAAAGTGGCAAAAGTGGAAGACTGTTGGCCAGACAGAAAACACTAAAGCTGAAACACACCAAAATTAACAAGACCACAGTATATTTGACAACGACAAGTGGGAGCTACAATAGACAAGACGGTTAAAGGCAAGGTACAACTAGTGTTTGTAAGTGGTGATCGGACCATAGTAAGCTGGCAGGTTTACATTAAAGCTTTGAAGGACTTAAGCTGTGTTTGTGAAGAGTTGCAGCACTTGTGAAAGGCACCTGTTGATTGTTATCACAGGTCTGCTGTTGGCACTGTTCCAGTGAGTTCATTTGTAGTACCCGGTCATTAGCATCTGTTCCAGTGAGTTCGGTCACAATCGCAAGTCTAGATCCAGTGCAGTCTCTGTCAGAGTACAGCAAGAAATCCTATATAAGTCTAGAGAGACTTATAGGTCTTTGAAAACTCCTTTGTGATGTCTAGAAGTATAAATCCATATCACTTCTATTAAAGTAGATAATCCCTAGTCAATCTTTGACTACTTTGTACACTAGTTTTAATAAGACTTCTATTGAGTTGGCGTTTTCAAGACAAGAACCTGAGAAGTTCAATCTTACCTGTAGACTGCAGGACAACCCGAGCTCAATTGTGTTTGTGTGTATATATGTTGGTTGTGTTCTCCGCTCAACCACTGAAAAACACGGGAATCTATCCCAAGAAGGAGATTTTCGGTGCCTATAAAAAAAAACCTAGGGGACGAGGCCCTCTGCCCTTTCCGTGCGAATTGAATGAGCCTATTTCTAAGGCAAACAATTGAGAAATGATCCCGCAATCACTGTTCTCGTGAAAACTTACAAAAAAATAAAACAAAATGGCCGCACCCTAAGTTCTGCAAAGAGCTGTAATTTGTTCCTAAGATGTCTACCATTATTCTGAAACAGTGGGGATCTAATATGCTCATCAGTGCCATGTAGCGGGGACTGTGAATGCCAAGGTGGCCAACTACCCAGTCCAAAATAGTACTCGCCTGGGTCTACTCACCTCACAAATTCTATGCAAACCTCGGAGATGGGGAAAGGAGCAAAGTGAACAACCATAACTTCATGGTCATTGTCTCAGAGAAATGGGGTGCCTACCCAGATTTACCATACATATGCTATTTCTCCTCATTGACATCTGGTTAGATATGGTCTTCAACCTATGGCCTTCCTTGCAGGGGATGAAAATTACTACCTTATCATCATGTTCAACACCACCAATGCTGACCACACCACATGAGTCTTCAATGTTGACACGGATCCACTCATTCAAGCAGTGAGAATTTCTATGGGTGTGGACAAGGATGAGGGAGGTCGAGAAGACACTGGGATGGTTTTGGTTCATACTGTCTTGGGTTGAGGCTGAGGAGCACTGGAAAGAGGTGGCAATGTTGAAGACCCATGAGAGTGACTTGGCCAGATGCTAGCTTCTGATGGTGTGATGACCCTACTACGAGGTTGGTGTACATTCATAAACACACATATCTGGGTGTAGAGAGTTTACAAGTATGTTACTATGCAAATGTCAGACACAGGGTCAAAGAATAATCCAAAGCCCCTGTCACTAGCCTGCTTTGTCACTTTCATCAATACCAGCACCAGTACGAACATGGCCGGAAATTGCCAGTTGGCTGACTGGCCAAACTGCCCCAAAGCAGTTCTGCCATGGTCACTAGTTGACTGCCAAGCAGAACTCACTGGTTGGAATCTTCCCAGGCCATTTTCAAGCAATCAACTCCAACTCACTTCAACAACCTTGGATCCTCACTCCCAGACCTTCACCTCCCTTTGTTGACTGGATTAGGCACCCTTCTTCCGTAATTGCTAAGCATTGTGTCCAGGGCCGCATTCTGAATCACATCATGTGGACTCAGGGGTTGTGGCACATTATCTGGGGAGCTTGAAACCAAGTATTTATTAATCTATCAGTCATAAAAAATAGTTGAACAGTCCAGACCACCACTTTTGGGGTTGGTTCTCCTTGATGGCATCAGTGTGAAATGATATGGGTGCCAGGCACTGGAGTTCGATGGGCTACTAAATTGGTGTGGTAGAAGCCAGAGTGTGTTGCTCTGGTGGTGGATCAAACCATTGTGGTCCTCATCTCACTGACGAAACCAACGTGACTGCCTCCAGGATGTGATAGGGACCACTCACCTATCACACCCCATCCACTGTGGAATCTAACCTCTGTGTGCTGATTCCCTGCATACATGGTTGAACCGATTTCACTGATACACTGCCAGCGCTGATAAGCTGTGAAACCAAGTACACATGAATTTTGTGATTTTGCACGATTCAGCGTGTCAACACGCACTGAGGGACCATCAGGGCACTCTGACTGAGTGGTCGAGTCTATTAGCACAAGCTACGAGGTTAACGAGGACTTCTACTGGTACCTTCACAAATGGGGCCACCAGATATCTTAGTTAACTAAGGAAACTTGACGATGGTGGCAGAGAAACTAGGACATACAAGGCCTAAGGCTGCTTGCTAGGACACAAACAGCATACCAAAGAGGTTGTGAGGTCAATATACTAATTGCTGGCAAGCAACAGTGGGAAGAACCCAATTATTCACAACAAGACTATTTAGACCTGTTTTACCCAAAACTGAGGACGTGTTTGATCACACATTGGGTCCAGACCGAGTCTAGGGATGACTTGAACAGTAGGACATGATCCAGCTATTTAGCCGCGAGGATAAACCAGAGAGAGAGAGACAGATTATGATATTGTGGATGAACCACCAAACCAAACTAGGGACTATGGGGTATCATTGGAAAGGTAGAAGAGAGGTGCATGAGCTTCAAGACTATTCAGGCCCGGGACAAGAGGCTACAGACGAAGAAGACACTTTCAATCCACTTAATCAGCAATCACATGTGTCGTGTCAAACACCACATGTCTACCATATGTCTCAACAAGACACGTCCAATCAGGAGCCAGGGATTAGGATTTGGGTGCCGCAAACCAACGGACATTGTACAGTAATCATTATGATGTAAACCATAGGGCAGTAGTATAAAAGGGCAGCAGAAGGAGAGGGAAAGCTAGCACATCTAGGGGCGCTGTACACGTTGTGTCAGCCACTGGAACCGTCGCCGTGGAGGTCAGATTGCTTTGAACGAATTGTATACCAGACTCAGAATCAGAACACGGCAAACAGACCCAGAACACTGAACAGAACACTGAAACTGTCGAAAGACACAAAAGTGCAGACTTAACGGTCTTAAAACCTACCCTATACTGTCCCATTGATGTCCTAGACGTTATTTGCCCAATACAACTTGACTTGACCAGTCAAACCTTGTAAAAAGCGTGAGCGACCCTTAGTTAACTAAGTGATCGACTGAGAAACCAGCTGCTATCAAGTCTAATACTTGACTTACACTCCCGAACTTGCACTCTGACTCTCTCTATTGAGGGGTTAGTTGTTGATAGTGTTGTGTGTTGTGTGTAGTTTTGAGTTCATAGCTCTGCTGCATTAGCATTTCGCATTTCGCATTCACACATACCTGAGAGTTAGCGTTTCAGTGCTGCATTCTGAGCACCCAAATATCATTTCATCGAAGTAGAAAAATGTGAGTCTGTTAGCATCAGCTTGGACCATGCTATGACTCCAAGCACTCACAAATTGTGAGTTCACTGAATGATGGCAGACACATGTCTGCTGGACAGTCTGCTGGACAGTCTGCCAGACAATCCTTTTCAGAGTCCTTTATGAAGGTTTGCCTGTTCAACAGTTTCCATCCAGTCTTCCCCACTCTTCTCGCCCAATATACAATTTTATACCACTCCAACCATATGGTTTGAACCCAAACTATCTTGGCTCATGTGCATAGATACAATGAAGCATCTACTTGGAGTTTTCCCAATTGCTTGTTCTATTCAAACTCTTCCTTGTGTTTCACGTCAAGGATTAGATTCCACCGGAACCCTTTCTGTGATTCTCCTGCAGTTCTAGAATCTTATCAAGGTCCTCCACAGCTTTCCATTCATGGAATGCACTTCATGGGATTCCATTTGGCAGCCAGTGTTCAGCAGTCTCCCACAAGGCTTCTCCTCCAAGTGAACTACTGCAAGGAGATCCCTCCAGTGAGTTTCCCAGATGGTTGCACAGAAATGCATTCAACGGATTTTATGAACAGGATTCCATCCCATTCAATCTCTCCATGGCTTTCCCTTCACATGAATCTGTGCATGGCAAGTCATTATTTGTAATATCTAGATGGACGGAAGGATACTAAGTATTGGGTGCTGAAGAAACATACACCAAGATGTAGCAGATGAGCACTGGGTGCTAATCAGTCGGGTCCTGCAGCCTGAAGAACACTTGTATGAAACATCTACGAAACGCTGTAAAAAAATCCTCATGTCCATATGTCAAAAGGCATGCATTGCAGGCCTTTTCTTACCAGTGATCTACATGAATGAACATATTTCATTGAGCCTAAGTATCAAACCAATAATCTGAAGTAGTTGGTTCACATTACAAAAGACATCAACTAATTTATGTACAGTGCTTGGGCTCCCGGTGTCGTACGTAGATTTAGCTCTACAAGAGAATCGGTGGAACCTTGAAGATTCGGCTTATCCCTTAATGCTTAAAGGGGTAATGTGCTGTACCAATAAATCGAATATTCCGATGAACTGGTGTGGTTCTTAGACTGAGCAGGATCTACCTATCAATCTGAGTGCTTCTGAATTCCTATAAAATAAAAGGGTCAACCTGTAATGAAATTGAATCATGTACGGGGTAGTCTTCAAGACTTCTGACTGATATCTGACGTTAGTCCAATTACAGCAACTGAATGTGTGTAATCTGAACTTCTTGTTTTCGTTACTTAGGCTTGGTTCAAATACAGCAACTGTGTGTGTAATCTGAACTACTGTTTGTTCTGTTCTTTGTTAATACTTGGGGCTTGGTTCAATTACAGCTACTCCAGTGTATGTAATCTGAACTTGTATTCGTGATCGTGACTTGGCTCAATTACAGCAATTCCAGTACGTGTAATCTGAACTATTATTCTTGCTTTGGACTGTCTGATTTGCTTGGTTCAATTACAGCGGTTCCAGTACGTGTAATCTGAACTGTTCGTGAATTCGTCAACTGTGTTACTGATGATTGGTTCAATTACAGCGATTCCAGTACGTGTAATCTGAATGATGGTGTTGTACCAATTGCAGCAACTATGTGTGCAATCTGAAATACAAAGACTAATGGCTGAGTTTGCTGCTGATTCAAATGACTTGAGGCAGACAAATGATTTAGAGGATGAAAGGGCAGTGTAATTGAGCAAGGTACACACTCAAATTACTAGTAGAGAGGTGATACCAAGGTAGGGTACTAAATACTTGGATGCTACACAACTGACTACAGCGGTCCTTTTATACCTTTTCCTTAAGTGATGATGTCATAGGTTAATGAGGTCATTGTGGAGCTACCCCTGAATTAAGTGGAGCTCAAGGGGAGCTGCCGTAGTTATGCTGAGCAAGGATAACTAATATTGATGAGGTCAAATTCAGGGGTGGGAACAATTGACTTCTTACAGAAGAGTCAGTAAACTACTGCATATTGTGGCATAATTGTATGGGCATAAATCATAATTTCATAATGGTAATCCTATGTGCATAGTACTCATGAATCCTGTCTTCAGAGAAGTCTTACAACCAACTTATATTCGAGCTGTGATGCCATGCTCATGCACTGAGATGATTTCTGATTATTATTGACGAGGGTAATTGTGACAGATGAATATGTCTTAACCCCCAACATTTTTGGGGTATGACACCGGGTCTTGAATTCCACTTCAGAGTTTTCGCTGAATCAAATACACCTGTTGTGTTGCACTCCAGAAGGATGTTTCAAAGGAATTGGGCTGAAGCAAAGTAGCTGAAGAGAAAGCAGCGAGGGAGATTGCCTGGAGCACATAGCATGCAGGAGATTCTTTGCAAGGAAACTATTTCAACAGAACATGTTCCAGTAGATATGCTGTAAAGAAATTACTGGATGAGAAATATTGGCAAATGCTGAGGGAGTTTGCTTGCCAGACTGCATTATTTGTCCGCCATGATTCCTGGTATTCTACCACTATCCACTGAACAATGTAAATCCCATCTGGAACCTCCCAAAACCTGATAATACCCATGTTGGTAGCGGTGAAGGCAGCAGTAGCGAGCAATTACTGTAACGAGAAAATTTTGCCCAATAAGGAAGGAGGAAGGCGGGTGAATCCAGATACTTTTCCTGGTCCAACTTAGGGACCAGATCTACAAATACCACATGGATCAGATGGCCTAGACTGTGCAAACAGTGCCAGCCATGGCTGTCCTGTGGCCCTAACCCCACCTCCGTTCCCTAAACAGGTGTCTCAAAAGCAAAATGTTAGATGGATCAAAGACCCTCAGTCTAGATCGAGAGCTCGATTCGCTAAACAGGCCTCTCAAAAGTGAAATGTCAGATGGATCAAAGACCCTGGGTCTAGACCAAGCAAGGTCGTGTATGGCTGTCTGGTGCCCCTAACCTTGTACCAATTACCTAAACAGGTCTCTCGAAAGCAAGATGTCAAGTGGATCAAAGGCTGGAATGTTCAGCATGTGTTAGCTTTCTAGGATGCTTACCCTTGACCAACTCCTGCTAGGCCGATCATGATAGGCTCCTTGCTGCCGTTCAGCTTAACACTCAATCCTCTTTGTTCCCAGGCTAGTGATGTATTCCATACTGTCCAATTTGAATTGTTATTCTGCACATCAGTCTATTATAATGCAATTATAATGTACAAAGCTCGTACATTGATGTGATTATTAATACCTCCGTACCAATTGACTCTATCTTGCAAAGGTCTCGTACCAAGCAGAAAACAATGGATCTCCCAGTGCATAGTCCACTGACTGTACTCTTGTTAGCGATTCAACACATAGCTACCACTGTAACATTGATCCACATGCTCCTCGAACTCAGCCCCACATCCATGGTAACAACCATAGCATTGGCTACCGCGCAGGGACGTGTTCAACCACTGCAGGCTGCACGTACCCATTTACATGAATATTCTGGATAGCTGCCATGTGCAGATCCTGTCACATCAAGCTGAGTGCTAGTACTACCCACGCAACAGAGGGATGTGAATGGATGAAATTGAGCTGTTGCAAAGCTGCAGACCGTGAAGCAGAGAACTGATAGGGTAATGGTCTGTGTGCTCCAGCTGGACGTCAAGGGTGTGAAATTGGGATGGAACTGAGGCAATGTACTCCAGGAGCACCGGCATGTTAGCGTTCATGCGGAGGCTCCGGATCAAAGGCACCTGGATAAGAGCTCCAGCGGTCAGCAAGGTTCTTGACTGTATGTGCCAGCTACCGACTATGACTGGTTTCCTACAATGGATTCTGGGTCAGATTGAGGTACCAGAGATGCCCAGAGGGCCTTCTGAATACAGCATTTCCTGAAAATAATGGCAAGCCCAGTTTTTTTACGTGATTCCCAATTAGGAAGTTCCAAATGTAGATGGTCGTGAGTTCAATTCCAGTACCCCGGACCTTTTTTCACCAAGCATTTTGTAGACTCCCGGAACCAGTGGGGCCCCGGCCCTCCACATGATATTCATATTGATTTTTAGGCAATATTCATCATTTTCAATGGCATGAGAGCAAGTTGCATTGTGTATGTACCACCAAAGGGCTGCTTCTGAGTGCTTCACCATGGTGGTCTTTTCTTTCCACAATGAAACATGTTACATATGTATGACCTCGAGCATGTCTGACCCTACGATGTAATTGTTCAGTGTCAACACCGCTTACGGAATATTCAGGCTGGGCTCGAATACTGATTTTGAATATTGATTTTTGGGAATACCAGCATCCATATCTACTCCATAATGTGTCGGATCTTTATAATTAGGTGAAGATTTTGCTCTGAGGTAGTCTCTCTGATTGAAAAATTGGATAAGATGTGTTCTAGCCATCTCCTGAACATACGGCAAACCATCATAAGATGGTTTTGTTTTCAGAACGGGTTTTTGCAGTGTACACCACCAGCCCGCGCCAACATCGGCTCGATGTCCGAGCATGATGTCAACAGACATAGGTTCCTGTTGTCGAGCAACTGTATATCTGACGTCGAAACCCACTTCATTTGGCCAATCAATCCTGGGTAGATTTGATAGTTGACATTGAACTGACATCCAGAGCCTACTACGCCTCCATGTATTTCGTAGTTCTGTGCAATATGGCTTTGTGCAAACCTGGAGGTCTTTTGGGTCGCAAATCTTGATAGATCCGTTTCTGGTTGTCACTCCAAATCACATCAAGGAGAGAGAATTTCAACGTTCAATATATGTGTTACAATCTGTGCTACATTCGAAATACAAGCAAAAAAAACTAATCATCAGGGGTGGGGGTAGGACTTGTCGGATCCTTGGTGGGAGGTGGGGTTCCTGTATTCGAGGGTCCTTCGTCGCAATCCGGGTCTTCAAGGTCATCTCCGTCATCGTCTTCTGTGGCTGCTCGGGCCCGTTTCCGCTTCTTGGTGTCGACACGTTGAACATTGGGGCCGAGAGAATTGAGAGCACGGACCCATTTGAGCGGTTTATCGCCCAAACAGTCCGGGGCCACCTTGAGCTTGGTTGTTGCTGGATCCCCGTATTTTGCGATGTCGTCCTCGTAACAGATCTCCATGGACCTAAGGAAGAAGGACTGAGTTGCCACGGTCTCTGGTCAAGGAAAGATAACGCACTCAACATATGCCACAGGGCCGTCCTTGTTGATGTCCTCAAGCTCGTCGTCAAGCAAGATCCAAAATTTCCCGTTCGGGTGACCCTTATCAATGTGCCGGCGCTGCTCTCGGTGATAAGTCAAAGAACACGGTAACGAGCAGCATATTACGCACAATAAAAGCAATGCAATAGAACACTGCCAGCGAAAGTTTGAGCTGGGGGCAGAACCTCGATAGCGCTTGATTAGCAACAACGGCGATGTTTCGGGTGTCGCTGTCCGCCGAGTCGGTGGCATCCTTGATCTGGATGTCCGCACATGAACGATGGATATCAATTCAAGGGCAAGAAGGGGACGCACCAGTTTCTTGAGTTCACTTTTGTCTGTTGTAAACTGACGCGCGACGACAGCCTTGAGAATATCGACGTCAAAACTGTCTTCGTTAGGGAGGTCTTTCACTTGACTGTCGCGTAGAGCAGCCTGAAAAGAATGAGTTGTATACACAGAGAAAAAAAAAAAAGAACACACCATAACGGCCGTCTCGACAGTGCCGGAGTAGTAACGGACACTTGGAAGCAGCAGCAGCCTGCGAACCATCTGCTTGATCCGGACCTGCGAATATAAGAGTCAGTAACAATTGAGAGCAATTCGAAGACGCGCACTGAGAGCGCAGAGCTTGGCTTCCAAACGGAGGCCTGTTGCTGAACAGACTGCTTGTGCATATCTTGTGATCGCAAGACGTGAAGGAGGAGGATACATTGGCGCTCCGTGTCACTGGAGGCCTACCGAAGTGCATGAATTCAAATCAAATGGTGGTCGTGCCACCCACCTCAAGGTAATTCCGAAACTCGTGTTTGCTATCTGGCTCCAATTTGATACGCTTTAGGTGATGTTCGCCGATGGCCTTCAACTGTCCAATGGGCATGGGCTGACGAAGTACAAGGGACTGGTTGTGTGCCGTGGTACTGAACGGATTTGGTGAACTGATGCCACCCTGCGTCGAAGGGGCCGTTATCGGGGAAGGGAATGGGCTTGATGGAGTGTCAGTTGAGGCGGCAGGGGTGGACGCGTGAACACGATTTCGTCTCCGTTGGAGGAGGCTGGCAGTCGAGCTGGAGGACATGGTGGTGAGAAGCAGGATGCAAGTGCAGACCTGCCGCTCGCCTTATTATGGCTCCATGCCGGGTGGCCGATGGCCAAAATAGGCAAACACGCGAGCATTGTTGCTGCGACGCGTGCGTTATCAAACATCCGTCTCTGTAAAAATGCCACCAGATCGCTGGCGGCCCCTGCCGGGTAAGTGCACGTATAATTGCCACGGGAGACTGTTTTGAGGCATCAAACAGAGACCGAACGATTTCTCCAATGGACAACTGACCGCGAAAAAGTCCGTTGCAGTTTGTGTCGAAACGAAGGAAAATCAAATGTTGGCGACTGGATGTTTCAAAAGAATCTGAAGGCACATTTGCAATGTCGCACGCATCTGGCTTGTCTCGAGAACCGAAGAACTCGACTCCAGAACGAGGATCAGCGTCAAGTGCAATTCCGTGAAGCATATGAGGCACCATTCATGCAGCAATCCTTCGTCTCGGAACCTGCTCTTCCATCGCACGTGCCCGTCATGTTTGGGGAGGATCCTCTCGACTCATACGCGGTGATGGATGTAGACTCATCCCCGCCATCCATGGCACACATGATTACGGAACTGGGACAGACCGAACGTCTGCCGGAAACGACTCCCGAAGAGATACAGGCCGCCCTGCGCGAGAGTTTTGAAAGCATGTTGATAAGAGCAATGCAGGAAACACACCTGAGGGATATGGACCCAGGATTACCTGACGAAGAGGGGTCCTCTGGTGAAAGTGATCAGGACGTGGATGATGAAGATGTCTGTGTCGATCTTGACGTCACAGAACCCTCCGGCTATTTTCCATATCCTAACAAAGCTGTGAGTGCATCAAGTCGAATGCAAAATGTCGCTAACTGCTATTCACACAGGTCATGCTGTTGGACATTCTTGACAACATGCCTCGGTGCCGTTTCACGGACACGCAAATGTCGTTAATCCTCCACCTTGCGAAGAAACTCGGAGCCGCTGGTATTCCGAGTCTCAAAGGGCTGCGCAAGATTCAGAAAACAGTCCAGGCGGAGTGCGGACACAAACCACTCCACATTGTTTCACACCTCGGGAACGTCTTTTATATGAATGATGTTCGAGACGCTATTGCCAATGACTTTGCAAATCCACGAGTCGCTCCGCACCTGCAATGTTACTTCCACGAGAAAACCAGGGATATTTCGGAGACCTACCAGGCTGAGCGGCTGCAGGAGTACAGCCCGGAACAACTGACACCTATGTTCTCAAAGGGTGCGAAGCACTTTTGGATCAATGAGCTGGCGCGGCTTCAAGATGGCAGATTCATTATTCCTGAAACTTGGATCGTCAGGGACCGTAGTTTGGAGGATGGAACAACGGAGAGCAGGCTCACCACTGATGCTCTCATTGTTACACAAACACTGGATGGGTGTTGGGCCGTAACTGGAGAAGACCTGATGGTGGATGCGGATGACTTGGAGTTGGACTTCATAGACATATTGGCCATGTTTGGACCCAATATCGAGTGGGTAGAGGGCTCAGCAGTGCCTGCAATGCCGAACACCATGCGGGAGCGATGAAGATCTTGTCATTGTGATGGTCACACCTTGGGCCGACGACGTCTCAGGAAACAAGTCCAAACAGTACAACAAGCACATGAATATGTACGCGCAAAATACCTGCCTCCCTGGTCGTCTCCTTCAGCAAGAATTCCATGTACATTATATTTCGGCATCCCCTCATGCATCCTCACTCGAACAGTTTGCTGCATTCCGGGACCATGTTAAGAGCACCGAGAAAAACCCCGTTCGCTGCTTCAATGCCCACACCAAACGAAAATGCCGCTGCATTCTGCGAACCCCCGGGCTTCCCGCAGATAACCCTCAACAATCAGAGGAAGCAAGCCATATCGGTGGAAACGGCAATCATCCATGTCGCAAATGTCATTGGGGCGGCACGAAACTTGAGAAGGAATCTACCGCAGTGTATCATGCCTGTCACGAACCCGGCATCGCTCGCAACGCTGCTGAGATCCGCGCTGAACTGCAGAATCAACTTCGGTTGGCCACATTCGGAGACTCCGACACTATAGAGACACGCCAGCGGAGCTCGGGCACCAAGGATAAGATAAGTCAATATTGGATTGATCAAATCCTTGCCCGAGTCGCAGATATCAGGGAGAAGGAACCACAGGCTGACATTGATGATATCGCGAGCCGCGTCCAGACATGGCTTGAGGAACAACCCGGGGACAAGATGAACCCACTTCTCGACATGACAGGCTTAGATCCGTCCCAGGATACGCCTGTCGAGCTGCTGCACACTGTGCTGCTCGGCGTGATCAAATATATCTGGCACTTCTTGCACACTAGCCAATGGTCCGACCAGGACCGACATTTGCTTGCTGTTCGACTTCAGTCCACCGACATCAGCGGCCTCCATATTCCACCGATCCGCACGTCATATATGATGCAGTACAAGAACAACTTGATCGGGAAACATTACAAGACCGTAATGCAGGCGCTTTCTTTTCATGTGCACGACATATGCACGCCTGAGCAATTCACCCTTATCAAAGCCGCTGGTGACTTGGGTGCTCGCCTCTGGGTTCCTGAAATCGACAATATGGACAGCTACATTGCGGATTTGAAGATCGCAATTGCCAATGTTCTTGATGCATGGGATGCTGTCGATCCTCTGCGTATCATTGTGAAAATCAAACTGCATCTACTTACCCACATACCGGACGACATTCGACGATTCGGCCCGTCTGTTCGCTTCTTAACGGAAATTCAGGAGTCATACAATTCTGTTTTTCGGGCGTGCTCCATCTACAGTAACCGCCTTTCTCCCAGCCGCGACATTGGACTGAAATTTGCATCCATGAACCGTGTTAAGCACCTCCTTTGTGGTGGTTTTTGGTTCAACTCTGTGTCGAAAGGTTGGATTTCTGCTGGGCAGACAGTTCAGGATGTTCTCATGGAGGATCCGGTCTTCCAACGCCATCTAGGCTGGGTCTCCTCTGAGCCTGCGGAGCCGGGAACAATCAAGCTTGCAGCATTAAAAACTAACCCGCCTCTCGAGTGGCAATCAACGAAGGCATCCCTTCATTGGCAAGAGGGGGATATACCGGCAGTGGACACCTGTTGGAAAGTGGGTCAGTACGTTACGGTGCAAAATGGGGACCGGGCGTCAAAAACCTGCTGGGTATTTGCGGATCTGGTGGTCGGAAACAGCCAGGAGACTGTACTGGGCCGCGTATGTGAGATCATTTCTGGCACGAAGGGTCTTGTTACGCTGGAGCGTTTCATTTACACTGCGCAGCGGCATCCCGAGTTCGACTGGCCTCTCGTTCGACGTCCACGAGGCACGGAAATCACGCAGAACAACATTGACTCCTTTGTGGTTGTAAACCCCGCGTCTATTCGGTTCGTTTGCTCCGTGCAGCATGACTGTTGGAAGGGGAAGTGTCAACCAAGTATCATCGGCAAGGAACGCCAGGAAAGGGAAGAAACCGATCGAACCATCTGCCTTATTCAACACAGTGATGACGACTTCTTTGTTCTCAACATGGCCGGCCTCCACAACTTCACCAATATCTGCAATGTACTTCCTCGGTCACTAACGGAACTCCAATTGCTGCATCCGGATCGCGAAGCTTTCCACCAAGAGATATCGACAAAAGCTCAATCCTTGGGACAGGAGAAGCGCCAGAAAACAGCCGAGAAGAGACGTGCTACAGCGGCGAGGAAACGGGAGGCAGTAAAGAAGGCTGAGGAAGAGGCTGCTGCTGCTGAGGCAGCAGCGCGGCGTGCCGAGGAGCAGGGTGATATGGACAGCGATGAGGAAGAGGGAGAGGAAGAGCATGAGCCAGAGCCAGAGCAGGGAGCCGAGAGCGAGGATATCGAGCTTGACGACGGTGATGAATTTATTCCGGCACGGCGACGTTCGAAGCGGAAACGGCAGAGGACCTGACAATTCACGCGTAGTTTGTGGAGGATTTTTTCTATTGAATTTTATATGGGCTAGTCTCGACATGGATCTCCGAGGTCTACTGAAACTATATGTTGATGTCTGAGATACACCGACTAGATCCAGGTTTGAGGTCAGTCTCTCTACATCCAGCTGAGGTCCAATCGACCTTGCCAGGAGCCAAACAACAATGTCCAGCTGACATCAGTGGTTGTTGTTGGCCCAATGTCCGGACGGGTTGGTGGTGTATCTGTGACGTACTTGGACTTTCAGAGTGAATCAACGTCTAATAATGCATTTTTAGTCCATTTATACCTCAAGTTTATTGTGTAGCACAACAAGAGGCATCAGAGATGCCAGGACGGCCTACAAAATAAATCGCTACCACGGATTCCAACTCACGACCGTCTGCATTTGGAATTTCCAAATTGGGAATCACGCAAAAAAAAAAAAGCGCGAGTGCCATTATTTTCAGGAATTGCTGTAAAGTATCCAGACACTTGGTAAAAGAGAAGAAATCGAGAATCAAAGGCGGCGAGTTTCGAGCGCGAACCGTTGGGGGAAATTGTGTTGAGAAACACTCCGCGCGATAGCAATTCATCTGGCATGAAACTTGGGCAAGTGACGGCAACACTAATTACTTCGTCGACCCTTGATGCCCTGAGCAGTTTCGGGACCCAACATCCAACCAAAATCTTCATGTCACACGGTCGTACAAATTAAAAATATTTACAACGGCACACGGAAAACATAGGTATATAGCTATCATAGCGTCGGAATCCTAATGCACAGAAGAACCGTGTCAAACAATTGAGCTCTGGGATACCTTCTTCACGAACGAGTCCTCCTGTGGTCCGCCCTCATCCGTATCAACCTCCTTCGTGATCTGGATGTTCAATTCAGTAGCACGCTGATGCATGGACAAGCCTCCCAACGTGATGTTACTTGGTCGCGCAGGTTCGCGTCCATTGGGTTGCAACGCGGTCCCAACCAACGACCTCCCGGTGATGGGGTCGCTATCGCTATCCGACCCTAGGAGACCGAGTCGCAAGGCACGGAAGACGCGGCAGGCCATGACATTTTCAAGTGCGATGTTGGGCATGGGGAATATACCGTGGAACGTGGGGGAAATTGCTGCCCAGAATGAGCCGTCAGACGATACGTGTACGATACTAGGGGACGTACATGGAGCGATGCCCATCACCAAGGTGAGAATATTGAAGCTTACGGTCGTCCTATTTTCGTCAGTTGGATGCGGCCCTGGGCAGGGAGGATGGCGAACGTACAAATAGAAAAGCTGCCCGCTTTGAAGTAGCACTTTCGACATTATAGGAAGACCTGTACCGTGGATGAGCGACTGGGAGCGACCCGTCAAGCCGGGCGTGGTTCCGTTCAATGCCAGTCTCCAAGATAGGGCAATGAAAACGAGCAAGTTGGCCAAGGTATTCACGATAGTTCCCACACCCGCGACAGGTCCGACGTCGGTGTTGATGCAGCGCAGCGTAGGGCCGATGTTCTTCGTGCCGATGTAAAAGGGAACAATGATGGAGGACCCCAAAGTCAAGAACCAGGTGAACAGGAAGAAGTTTATAACCACCCGGTTCCCATGGAAGACAGCCACAATGCGGAGGATGAAAAGTGCCGCGGTGGCCGTAACTGACACTCCGTAAAGGGTTCCAGAAGCTATCTGGACATGTCTGCAGTTCCCGAGTGGTGCCACTAGACTACGATTAATGCCGGGTGCTGTGACAATTTATGGAGAAATACCTTGGTATATGGTCGACATTGCAAGGTACGCTAGAGTGATGACGCTGTCGATTGAAACCAATGAGTCATTACTTTGGTCGCAGGTGGCGTGAACCGTACCGGGAGAAAACATAGGTAATGATCGGAAGCCCGAACTTGGAAATTCGAAGCATCTTGACGTCGTCTGGAATGGTGCTCAGAATATCCCAAATAAACGCCTGGAACTTGGGATGAGGTTATGTGCACGTTTCAATAGGGTATAACTGACCGAAAGCACCGCGAGCGAGAGATAGCCCGCTCCTTCATACTGAAGGCCAACATCGCGGGGAAGGAAGGCCAATGGAGTATCGGGAGTGAGAATTGGGAATGTGGAGTTGGCTGCCATGAGAGGGATGGAAACGAAACCGAAGTCATGAATGCGAGTTTATGCTATGAAATCCATAGGGGCCGTCGACCTAGCATAGGAGGAGGGAGGAGGAGGGTGTATTACTGCAGAGGTCCCAATCGGGAACAAGAGAGCCAGGCCCCTTTGCTACAGGGAGATGTCGCAGTATGGAGAGATTTTTCCACCTGAGACACTTGCTTTCTGGCGGCCCATCTTTTCGGTATTATGTCGATCTCCGAGCTCCTAAAATTGAAATTAACCTTTCCGCGAGGAAATAGGGGGGAAATCGGACAGGTGCTGCTATCCGTTGGAGCGATCACTTAGGATAAGACTGTGGTTGATCTAAGACAGTCCAAAAATCGATGGAACAAGAGGACCGACGCCAGTGGGATGCGCAAAGGATACATTCGCCCATGAGACCCATGATCCTTGATGCCGACCTGCTGGAAATTAACGAACTGTGGTGTTGGCAAGGGTGTTGGTGGAGGAGGACGGCCACTCCACTGACAGTGGCAGTGACACTGGACAGAGGCTGTGTGCCTCGCCACGCCACGGTGGAGTCACGATGTGACCTCTTTTAGGACGATAACTTCAAAGTTCAACGTCCACGTTCTGGCCACCTCAAGGCTCAAGTCAGATGCTCAACTTCCGACTACGCTGGAGTTTATATCCTAATGCACAATGAAACAAGTTTTCCTCGAGAAATTTCGGCCGCAGCAGGCAAACCTCAGACATCTGCGAATCCCGACACGGTTTCACTGTACCGTACTACCATCTGGTTCTGCATTTGAAATTTCGGTGTATGAGACTTGGCAGGCTTAACCTTTCTTTTTCTGAGCGAGGAATTGATTCATATCAATACATTCGTGCGACATGGAACGTACCTTTCAAGAGAATTGAAATTTCCTCACGCCGATCGTTCTGAGAACTTTTCTCCTGCTCTGTGCTCACCCCGATAGCACGCCTCGCCATAGACGCACTTTAGGTACGACAGTCCAAGACGCTCGCACAAGCCTCATCACGCTTACCACATTCACTGCATGATATTCCGTCCCAGACAGTCGCATTAAATTCGAACATATGTACGTACCTGATCCTCTGAGTAGGCCTCTGCTGATGTTCCGTTTACTAATTTGCCTCAATCAGGCCGGCTCACATCACTCATCGCACTCGCAAAAAAGCGGTCTCACCAGGTATGAGAACACCCGGTAGCATCTGGAGTGCACCTACGTTCGCTGGGGGGAAAGAAAACAGTGAAGGCAGGAGACCCCCGTTTGAATCGGGGCCGGTTGATGGTTTGATTGTCACCATTTTTTCCCACTTCGACTCGGGAACATTCGGTCAAGATTATTTGCTTGCTAGTCAACCGAGGTTCAAATTGTTCGAGGTAAATGATCCTCTCAACCCCTCGATCAAGTCGACTCACACCACTCATCTCGTCCACATAAATTCATCGCTGTACCAGGTATAAAGACACCCAGTCGCACGTCCATCAAGGGCTTTATGAATTCAAATCCATACAAACGATTTCGTCATCGAAGGTAGGATTGCCCTTGAGATAGCACACGTTAGCGGTTTTATTGACATCGGGAAAACACCTTGCCTCAATGAAATCAACCCGAATCATGTTCCCCAGATAGTGAACATCTGTGGGGAACGGGTCGCAGTCGTCAGGTGGATTTCCGTCTTCAGTGAACCGGAATTCAGGCACGCTCTTATCGCCCTCAAGAATGGGTTGTTCCAATGGCGGAGGATCCCTTGTCTCGTACTTATGGGATATACCAAAGTCGATGAGATAGTATTTTGGGGGCCGATGGGTACGGGTGAGGAACTTGGCTTTCCCGGAGGTAAAACCGGGCTTCCCTTTCTGTTTTTGAGGATGGTACCCCTCAGGCTACATTTTTGAACCGTTCACCATGATTTTGTAGTCACTGTAATCACTGAATAATGATTAGCCTTAAAAATGCCGAGTATGTTTAGACGTACGTACCGGTGAGCCACAGTATGGTCAGGCATGAATTTCAAGTTGGAATAAGTTGGGTAGATCGAAGAAAACCATCCATACCTCGAATATTTGGCTAAAAAATTCGACTGCCAGTATTCACCTCAGAAGGTGCCAACGTTAGGCTGGTAGTACCTTCGCAGGAGTGCTTTTTGTCCTCACGGACAAGAGTCTGAAGTATCGGGACACAGTATTGTTTGTAAGGGAACCCGAGCAAAAAGACACCCCGATCTTCTGATTGAATGGGTTTATGTCCACTGTCCAGATCTAAAGAGACAACCGCATTGTATCCAGTGCGCACTGCGTCAAGTATCGCTGCACGCTGGATTGGAACTATCAGGGTCATTTCATAATCCTAGGATCTGCCTTACACATTTGGAAGCGGACCCCATCAGTCGTTCATTGGCAGATCCTTGTCTGTTCCTTTCCAAGACGGAACCCATTCGGCACGTAGCAAGGTCGCAGCTTATACCCGCATTTTTTAGCCACACTTAGTGATTTCGCTAGTCTCTCTAGACAGACACTGTAATGATACCAGCTCGTTCCTCGCCCATTATGATTTCGCCAGAAGATTTCAGGTTGGCTTAGGCCAACTTCTTCCTGGTCAGGATGTCGGACATCTCGTCCTCATGAAGCATCTCTGCCTCATTCATTCCGAGATTTCCAGTCGTGTTATAAGGGAACTGGAGAGAGCTTTGTTGTGAGCGATTCCCCCAACTGTGGATCCAAGTTGGCCAACCGTCACGTCCATAAATGGAAGCCTCTGTTCCTGACGCGATCACCACGTGATCGTGCTTGACTTGCACCGCAACCGCAACAACCGCTGCTTTTGTTCTCCTACGTCTCTATAGCGGCCTTGTCTCTTCGCGTTGTTCTTTCGTGCCGTCCCGTGTACTTAAGGAGCTCAGAACGCCGTCTCATCCCCCCAAGCTTTCCGCGCCCACCATGCTGCAAAAACTCATTACTATAGCCACTGTCATTGCAGGATGTACCACAAGTGCTGTCGCTTGGGGTGCTGCAGGTATGTCTTGCAGGTATACCTACGAAGAGTCTTAATCATCTTTATTCTCTCTAGGTCATGAAATCGCAGCGACCATCGCTCAGATTCACTTGCACCCAAGTGTAATGCCAACGATGTGTGCAGTTCTGAACTATACATCCATCAACCCCAACGAACCGCAATGCCACCTCGCGCCCCCGTCGACGTGGGCGGACAGGCTGCGCTTCAGGATGCGCTGGTCGGCTCCTCTCCACTATATCGGCTCGAAAGACGACTATCCCTCACAAACGTGCGCGTTTCCCGGCGCTCACGGTTGGGAGGGTAAGCAAGGCGGAAATGTCCTCGGCGCAATCCGGAATGCCACTAATATCCTCGAGGATTCGGTCTACTACAGCAAGGAGGGCAAGACGTCGGCGCTCCAATATGATCTGGCGAACGAGGCTCTCAAATTTCTCATCCATTTCATGGGTGACATGCACATGCCTCTCCATCTGACTGGCCGAGACCGAGGGGGAAACTCTGACAAAGTCCTGTTCAACGGGCGGCAAACAAGTGAGTCCGATGCTTCTCTCTTACCGTCGACTGAATGCGTTTAGATCTCCACTCGCTTTGGGACGGCCTTCTTATCGCAAAGGCACTTAGATCCGTGCCGCAAAAGTACTCTCGCCCGCTTCCCTCACCCAAGATCGAGTACGCGCTGCGCGGAACGATCTACGACTCGTATGTCCGGATGATCATGTGGGAGGGTGTGCTGGGCAAGTGGCAGACCCAGATCCCCGAGTGGCTCGAGTGCCCCGCGCCCCGCTCCCGCTCCCTCTCCCTCTCGTTCCCCTTGTCCTTCAGTTCGTTCTGGCAGCAGGCGTTGTTCCTCTGGGACCGCGTCATGGGCGTCATGGACGACACGGACGACGACCTCATCTGCCCATACCACTGGGCGCAGCCCATCCACGCTCTCAACTGCGAGATTGTGTGGCCGAAGGCGCTCGACGAGCCCCCGTACAACAACTCCCGCCTTGACGGCGCGTCGCCCCACTCCCACCAAGACTGCGCCTCGCCCGCCGTCGAACTAGCACAGTTCGACAAAGCTGGGCACTACGTCGGCGGCGCTAAGGGGGGGCCTTACCTCGAGCTGGACACGCCAGAATACTCTGGCGCGATCAGCCGGCAGTGGATTGTCGAGAAGCTGCTGGCGCAGGCTGGCATCCGTCTCGCGGGCGTATTGAACTACCTCTTCGCCGACATTGAGGATCCTGAGGAGGCTAAGCTGTGGAGCCAAGGACTACGCGTGGACTTTTAACAGTCTCAATGGAATGGAATAGAATAGAATGCATGTAATGTAGTAGTTGATTTTGTACAAAGAGCATTTGACGAAGTGAAAGAGATCCATCCATTATTACATCGGTGTAGCGTATGTATCACCATCAGAAACCCAGATTATGGTAAAAACTAACTCGAAGGTATAGCATCCCCCTCCGCGTCGCTCGACAACGCCGCCCACTCGCCCTCGATCTGCTCATGCTTCATGAGCGGGATTTTCGCTCCCCGGTTCTTCAGGAACGCGATAACTTCGCCGACCTCCCTCCACCCTTTCTCACTCGCGTCTCCGGCCACGCCCTCGCCTTCCACCTTCGGCGCCTGCACGACCTCCACCCCGCCGTACAGGTGCGCGAGGTGCAGGCTCGCGTGGACGCGGTACCCGCCCTGCGCCCGGCTCTGCGCGCTCTGCCTTTGCAGCTGCTCGAAGAACTCCGCGAGCGCCTTGACGGCCTCCACCCGCGCGCGCAGGACGTGGCGCATGATGCGGCGCGACGGCGGGCGGCGCTTCGGGCGCGCCGCCACCGGGGGCTCCATGTTTCCCACCTCGGGCGTCGGAGGAAGGACCGCCGGGGCCGGCGTGGGCGAGTCCGGCGCTGACGAGACGGGCTTGTTGATGAACTCGCTTTCCTTGGGGACCACGGGCGTCGTGTACGGGGCGAGGGCGGCGAGGGAGAACTCCCAGTTTTTGGGAGCCCATACACCCATGAGGGCGCGCCAGGTCGCGAGGAGGCGTTTCGCACTGGGGGGAAAGGGTCAGTCGTATGGGAGAGCAGTGCGTGGTCAGACGTACTGCTCGTAATTAGCTATTATACCACACACGTTAGCCAGCTTGGGTTCTCTGAGCGATCAGGTCGACATACCGTTGATCATCGAGTCGTGGTAGCGGGCAAAGAGCCAGAGAGTCGCCGCGGCCATCAGCGCGCCCACGCGTGTGTACATGAACAGAGCCCACAGGAAAAAGAACGCGGTGGGGTACACAAGTAACATCGATAAGAGGCCAAAGACGAGTTTGTTCTGGGCCTGCGTCTCCTCTTCGTCCTCCACCAGCCGCGCGCCAACTCGGCCCATGAAGTAGACCGGTAGATACATGAGCAGAGGGAAGGCAAAGAACGGAAGGCGCAGGAGAGTGGAGAATGTGTCCCTCACAAGGATGAGCAGTGTCAGCAGACGGCTGGGGAGCGGCGTCTGCGTATTGGGATCAAGGGTGCGGGGAAGCGGGAGGTTAGAGAGCACGGAGTTGGTAAGGTGCGTAGACTGGAGAAGGGAGTAGTATTCCAAGAGATGTCGCTTGACGGACTTGAAGTTAGGAGTTGGGTTTGGAGTAGAGAAGAGGTCGACGAGACTGGAGATACCGTTAGAAGTGGCGGAGCAGAAGAAGAGACAGACACACGTTTGAGAGATGGGGACGAATTCATCGAGGTTGATGGATCTGTCGTCCGCCCAGATAATATCGCGAGCCATGCGTGCCGCGTATATGGTATCCCAATCGGGGCCATTTATGGTAGCAGAAACGAGGCTGGATTCGATTGCAGCGGAAAGACGCTTCACGGCGGCTCTCGGTGCACCTTCCACTTCCGACGAAAACTGCTCGATGTAGGGATCCATCGTAATTGCCCGTCCATATCTGTAGAAATTGAACTACACTCGCGCCGGAAAGTTGCGAGCCACTCACTCTACGACGACCTGATAGGGGTATATTAGACCAGAAAGAGAAGGGCACAAACCAAGCACTCACGTCACTCCTATATTTCGATTTATTGGTGTATACCATCGCGGCAGGCACCACGACCAAGGGCTTCAGGTTCTTTTCCGGGACAGTCTGCATCCACTTGGTGTATTCCAACGCTGCCCATGCAGCGCCGTCCTTGATTTGCATGATGCGTGGCTCAGTATAGCTCGTCCCTTCCGGGAAGAGGGCAACGACATATCCTTTGGCCAGGGCCTCCAGAGTGCCTTTGAGCAGAACTTTACGGTCTTTGGACTTGCGGTCTACCGGGATATTCCCGGACGAATATAATACCCAGCTTACGATCGGATTGACGAAGAGGGATGCTAGAGACACATTGAGGTGGGTGGGCGATGAAGGATGGCACAACACGCACCTTTGCTCCAATAATTTAATATTCTGCCATAAGGAAAGGTATAGGCTGAAACAGAGGTGTCAGAAACGGCTTTGAAGAATACGGTTAACGTGATGGCCACAATGTGGGTCCGGCGGACTCGATGAAAAAGGTGGCCGCCCCTCCAGCGTACGACAGAGTTCGGTTCCAGTTCGGAATGTCGGGCTACTCACACAAAATGGCAGGGTCCAGCATCATGTTGTGATGCGTCGCGGTCCTGTAGTCTTGGAATTAGCTTACGCGTCCAATGCAAAGAACCAACCACATTTACACGATAATGGGGCCATCCCTTGGGACATTGTCGCCTCCAATGACACGAATCTCAGTGAAAAACGAGGCGGCGCCCGCACTAGACATGTAGCGTATGACACGATGCAAAAGCTGCAGGTCCCCGGACGACATGGTGGCGACCTGGATGTGGAGGCAAAATCAAAGGGGTCTATTGTCCTGGAATCCTAAGGTTCGAGTATCTGGCAACCCGTTTGCTAGTTGAGTTGGCAATGTAACAGGGGAGACAACGAACGGAGTGGTCAAAATTTGGACAGTCACACCAAATACGTTTGCCTGGGCACGTGTTTTCAATTCCCTTTTGGCTTAGAGTCTTGAACTTCCGAGTCCAGGAACCATCATGATATCTTCAGACGGAAGAGGTACTACATCCATGGCGGACAAAACAGAGTCCAGCCTCGAATTCGATACTATAGTGGCACTTGGACATCAAAATGCACTAGAAGTTCAAAATGTGTTCGTTTTCACTTGATTCTTGTCCAATCGTCTTCGGAAGTACCGGAAATTTAACCGACAGGTGTGCCCATCCCAATATGAAAAAAAGTTCGAAGGGATTCGAATGGGTATTGGACGAAAATCCGCCCCGAGCTCAAACGTCCACTGATGGCATTGAAAAAGTCAATGCACTGTAGTTTGTAGCCAATATATTCTCATAGGACTTGGAGGGTGTAGGTAGATAACCTCTAAAATGATGTAACACAAATTTCCGGGGCAAAAATCGAGGCGGGACGGCCACAGGATGTGTGTGTTTAAGCAATTGTGGCAATTCAAACTCCGCTTGATGCCGATTCTAAGGGTTAAAATGGTCTTCAGGACGTTTCCCGCCTCGATTTTGAGCCCAAAAATTGGTGAACAATGCTTTTACACAGTATATGAACCTCCATGCTAAGTCCCATAAAATTTTATTGGCCGTGAAATACAGCACATTGGATTTTGGTAGGGCATCAGTGGTTTTGAGGGCTCGGGGCGGATTCTCGACCAATACCCATCCGAATTTCCTCAATTTTTTTTTATATTATGAACGGGCACGGCTGTCGGTTCAATATCCGGCACTTCCGAAGAAAATTGGACATAAATTGAGTGAAAGCGATCGCATTTTGAACTTCTGGTGCATTTTGATGTCCAAGTGCCGCTATAGTACGCCAAATATCTCCCAGAGGCTGCCAACTCGACAAGGGCCGGCGATCAATGGCCCGGGGATCAAAGTGTCCTTCGCTCTGCTTGCTTTTCGCCGCTCCCATATCTTTTCAAGAACGAAAAGTCCGGCAGCCCCGTTCCCAGCGCGCCTTCTTCAGCCCCACTCGTCCCCGCGCACCATGTTTTGACGTGTGGGAAATGCACTCGGGCACGGTACGCCAACCGCTTATCCCTCTGTCGACGTCGGCCATCGTAGGCGCGTAGGCCCTCGTCCGCCTTTATCACGCCCAAGTATATCTCGCCACCGGCTCCACCTGAAAAGGCGCAGAAAACTGGGCCCTAGCAGCAATCGTACGCGATACATTTGTTATATAACTAGAGTATCATGATTTATATTAAAAATCTCGACCGACCGAACTTATTGAGGTGGCGATAGAGCGGGAGCGACATGGGTCGACATCGCGGCATCCCGACGAACCGCGACACAACTTTCAAGTAAGTTAAGTAACCTGTCTTCCAGTTGTCGTCGCGTTCTGGTGCCATGATTGCTTCGGCACTACGTCGGGTGGCTTCGCTGGGAAATACATGCGTGCTTTTCCGAGGTAGCTGCCAGGACGGGAGATCACTCAAACTTACATGAATCCACGATAATCTAGAGGAGGGTTCCCCCCTCCCGGATTATATTACACTGGCTGTCGAGACAAATTGATTTTTTTGCACAGCTCTTGATGAAGGATTGCCGGTTTTGGTAGACCGGCCGAGATTGCCGTCGCTTGGCCCTCGCTTCACACTCCCTCCTAATAATCCACATACAAAATCCTTGGGTTCCCAATATTCATCTGAAGACATTACCAAAGTCTCAATTATGCCGCCTCTTGTCTGCCCAATATTCATGGTACGATTCGAGATCTGATGTCATAGTTGATCCGAGCCAAAACAGGTAATTTAAGTATAACTCCATCAAAAGTTATGTTGCGCGCTAAATAATCAATGGGTGACTTCCCGTAAGGTGTATTCCAGCAGAATTTCTGAGCTTGCTTGAGGGTGATAGTGATGTCATCAATACGACAGATATTCGCGTCCAGAAATTTAATCTATAGGGACATTGGGTGACTTCCCGTAAGGTAGATTTATCCTCCCAGAATATTTCGGGGCGATGCCGGGGCAGCTGTCAGGACCCCATCAATTGAATCACCCACAAACGAACCGATTTTATTCTGAATCACCCAAGAATCACCCCAATAGATTAAATTTCTGGAGGGGGGTAGCTACCCCCGTCCAGAATTTGTGTTTCCTGAATATAAAAGACACGAACGACGCGAATATCTGTCGTATTGATGTCATCACTGGCACCCTCAAACAGGCCCGGAAATTCCGCAGGAATAGATTTATCTTACGGGAAGTCACCCAGGATAAAATCGGTTCATTTGTGGGTGATCCAATTGATAGGGTCCTGACAGCTGCCCCGCCCCGAAATATTCCGTAGGGGTAAATCTACCTTACGGGAAGTCACCCAATTTGGCTCAATGATTTCGGAAACAGCTGTAAACCGGAATAAAACATTTGAGCGACCTGTACGCGATATTCATCAAGCACAAAACCCACGATTACTCGTTCACCACCAGAGAATCATTTTGTTCGATGTCCGGGTCACCTTCCGGCGGGCCCCGTAGAGGGAGAAACACCGGTTTAAATTTTTTATTCTATTCTTCTGGGAATGCAACAGGATTATGTGCCCTGGGATTTCCGAAGGGTGACTCATCCCATCGTCGGCACTCTCAAAGAAGCTGGAGTCACCCAGTTTCACGGGGCTAACTCACACACTCTGGACCACTGGCACTTTTGCGCACGGGTTTAATTTGGATTCAAATCATACTAGACAGGATATCGACCTCCGCCTACAGATCACCGACCATATATTGAGGGTTGTATGTGGCGCATTAATTTGAGGCAATTGGACGATCAGAATAAACCGGTTATGAATAACAGACGTACATGTCGCGGGTTCGAAAGGTCTGAACCCCCATTCCCTAATTTTCGGACTCACTGGCAGTTCTGGCAGGTGTCGCCGGGATCACGTTCACTTGCAAAGAATATTAATCGCTGCAGAGCCGAAACGAAATGAGGTGATGGCTGGGATGTGCACGTTTCTCCAAACCTCGCCTTTACGTATTTTACTCGCTGACAACGAACTTTCGGTCCAAGAGGATTAGCGACTTGCTAGGCAGAATGGACCCGAGTCAAAACGTAGGCACGTCGTGTTACTTTAACCGCAGTCACTTTTCTCCATACTCTTG
The DNA here is from genome assembly GCA_029448575.1 of Mycena maculata. Taxonomy (NCBI): domain Eukaryota; kingdom Fungi; phylum Basidiomycota; class Agaricomycetes; order Agaricales; family Mycenaceae; genus Mycena; species Mycena maculata. Next base: position 1,128,674 of record JARJLG010000003.1, read on the forward strand.
TCGCCAGCCATTGCCAGTTTCCAAGGCCTGTGTGAAAAAACACTGACCATTCTCCGAAGACGTTGACAAAATCCATCGCTTATCACAACGGTGCGAGCTTTTTTGACAGAGTTGAACAAGGAACGAAGCAGCTTTGAGACAGTTGGAACGAGGGAACAATCCGACGCCACCGCCAGTACTAAATTGTATGATTCCGCCGAACGTTCCTGAACGCGTCATTTCGCCGCGTGTATGCAACGTTGGGTTGAACACGACTCGGAGGGAAATCTAGAACCCAGGCATATAACATTCAGTTGATCATGAAAGAACAAAGTGAATCTATTAGGAGGAAAAATGGAAAAGTATAACAGTTCTTCTATAATTACGATTCGCGGCTCGCGGGTAGACCTCCGGGAATATGGCGGGCACTGCAGAAAAAATGTGTGAAAAGTGTTCCAACGTCGATCCGTTGTCGCGGTTGATTCGGCGTGAGCATCTGAGTGTATCAGGCTTAACTGGTTATCTGTCCACGCAATATGCGCGCAGGCGAATCAATCCCGCATCTGCCCCTCGATCCCGGTGCCATCTTGAGTGACGTCTCGCTAGTTGCGGGGTCTACGGAAGATCAATGGAGTTTGGAGGTGATGGTCTATCGGAACTCACCGACACACGTCCGTGTCCAGTTCGCAATCGTCTTTGCGGTGTCCTAGCATTGTTTCGAATGCGAAAATAGATCGAAGCTGTAGGCTGTTGAGCAGGCTCACATCGGGACACATCGTCCGCATAGTAAGTACGATCATGATCAGTAGTCGGTCGGGCCGAGAGATGGAAGTCTGGGGGCCTGCCGGAGATACCCGTGCGGAAACATCAGAGAAATGAGTGAGTCAAATCGACTATCAGTCCAAATCCAGTCCTGAAAAATTGGCAGCGACGCCTTTGTCAGAGCAAGTATTTTATGTTGTGGCAACTTACTCTGGGAAAGGGCAGTTTAGCCGCAGTCAAACCGCGGTCCAGACCAATGTCAGTCGTGCTCGCATGGTACACTCGGAAAACATCAGCCCGGAGGTCCGTATCAAAGTCCGTGGTCGAATCGAATCGGAAACTGGGGTGGCTGTCAAAATTACGGCCACAGCCAAGTGCGAATAGATCCAGGATTGGCTTGTCGGCATATGCCGAAAGCACTAGAGTCTATTCCAGATCGGAAGGTGAGAACAGAATCACGCTGTCAAACGTCAGTTAGGGCTGTCGCAATCAGTTTCATTATCTCACAATTCTACACCGGATCCTCGAGGATCGCGTTAGAGGCTGTTGTAAGAGTGGGGAGGAAGAGCGGGAATTAACAGAGATGGGCACCGTTTTCTGCACTCTCCCTGTTCGCCATTTTTTGCGATTTTTTGCTAAATTTGAAGAAAATTCCAGAACCAATTGAAATTGCCGGGAGATTTTCGGTGGGTGCAGATGACGGTGGCAGATGGCAGCCGCATCGCATGCCGAAACTCTGAGAAGCAGCCTGTATAGAATCTAGATACTTATCGTCGGTGATCAAATACCATACCGGCGGCAGAGTGCGAGACCCACCTAGACGCCCTGATACCCATGTGCAGCGCGCCGACAATGCGGTCCTGGGGCGGGTCGGGCCGCAAAATTGCGCGCGGCCAAGCTACGGCTTCGCCATCCCCGCGGCCGGGACAAATACCTCGGGTGGAGCGAATGTATGTATGAACGATGCAGGAGTCATGGGGGCCTCAAAGCGTATATCCTAAGCGCCGCGTTGAACGCAACTTACTGCTAGCCGTCGGGTGTCCGAACTGCGTGAGGCACCGGTGCGTCCAAGTCGTATGAAGGCGGCGGGTGTGTGTCGTGTGAAGGAAGGCTTCCCGCCAAGACTCTGGTCATATTCATTTCTTGCTTTCGGCCGAAAGGCGAACGCCCGCCTCAGACTGTTCTTCAGGTATAGGCAACCATTAACCATTCGTTGACCAACCAAGAGAAGCTAGTCCAACAGAAACCACGGTTGATAATGCAATCGGACCCCAGCCTGTCGAGCTTCGAAGATTAATTAAGCTGCGAGATGCACCTTTTAGTTTCCGTGGGGGTAGGAGGACGTTACTGGGATTCAATGAAATCCGACGAATCCTGTCCGCCTGCTCCGGGATACCCTGCGGACGCGAAGAACGGGCTCAGCGCACGAACTAAGGGTCAATCACGAGGCACGAGAAGACAAATGGGATCACAATTTGCACGATTTGCAGTCGCCAGTAACGTTTCAACAGCCCATCTGAGGGAAAAACCGGAACAGAGTGAAAGAAGAGTTCAAATAGGCAATAACCTGATAATGTTCAAATTTTCCCAACAACACGGAGGTTGGCTTCGATCGCCACGCGCTTGCTAAGGGCGAGATACCACGCGTAACTTGAACTTTTTTCGATGATCTTGGAAGGGTTGACGTATTGTATAGTAGACCGGCTAATCAAGTTAAAGGCTGAGCCATTCAAGGTCTCAAATCAGACAGCGAAGCGGGCCCGAAAGCTATAGGAGTTCCCAATCTGCTGGTAAGTTATATGCGCAGACAATCGGAAGTTTGATCGACCCACGCCTTCGTGATTCATTGTATCTAGCGCAAACGACGGAATATTAGTTGTGGTGATAAGATCCACAGACCACGGGCTGACGCAGCAGTAGACGGGCGGTAGGTGGTTTTAGAATAAAAGAGACATCGAGAAACCGATGAATATCAAAGCGTGGAGCGTAGATTGCGGAAATTGAAGAGCGGTTGTCGCCAACGAGGAAGCCTGCAAATCACCAGATATGCGTAGGGGTCTTGCTGAAATAAGCTTGTCGCCATGTTCCCGGAACGCGTCCAGAATCGGGAGCGAGCCATATTTGAGGGTAATTTATTGTCGTTGGGACAGTGGAGGACAGTGGACGAGAATTCAAAGCGAATTCGAAATTACAAAATGGTGATTCCGGCAGCAGAAAATCATGATGGAAGACTCACGACGGAATGTTGGGAATTTAAGAAGTGTTGGGAAGAAGAGAACAAGTAGAGAAATAATCAATACCAGTTGGAACTTGGAAGGCGATCTTGATTCTATTCTTCACGTCGGCTGCTGCAGCACCACAGATTTCCTGGTGAACTGCATCCCCGCTCGCATTGGCCATGATGGATCTTGTTGAATCCAGGGGGAAATAGGAAGATGGAATGGGTGACGGATCTCTGGAGAACAGGCTGTTGATTAATTTCTTGAATTTGTTTTGAGAAAAGGCACGCGGGCAAATAATGACATGTGCGTCAGTGGTCAGGTGGTGCTTACATACTGCCATTCGGAGCTGCCCGGTCCGATAACCTCCGATCCTTCTTGGATCATTTCTCTTTTTCTTTTCTGTGGAGCGTCTGGGATAATGACTTGGACCATTTCTGAACATAAGGTAGATTTATCCCTACATAATATCTCGGGGCGATGCCGGGGCAGCTTTCACCCACAAATGAACGAAGGTCACTTTATCCTGTGACCTCAGTAGATTAAATTTCTGGAGGGGGGGTAGCTACCCCCCGTCCATAATTTGTGTTTCCTGAATAATAAATCTAAAGACACGAACGACGCGAATATCTGTCGTATTGATGTCATCGCTAGCACCCTCAAACAAGCTCAGAAAATCGGTTGGAATACCTTACGGGAAGTCACCCAATTGAATGTTTTCGTTTAGTCAAATTGAAGCTTACCCGGCCCGGGCCCATCTAGTAATACCGAGCTCCAATCCTCGCAGGAGGAAATACCAGGGGAGAGATGAACGCAGAAATTATTGTGCTACTTCTAGACTGACTATAGGGCCGAGGACGAAAAGATACCAGATAAAGAAGTGCAAGAATGGCCGCAGAGAAAACACGACCCGCGTCCGAAGTAGCAGGCTTTTCCTGGCCATCATCAAATTTGACGCGGAACTCCAGGAAGCTCTCCAGGACCGCGGTTTTACAAGTCGCGATTCGGGAGTACAACGGCTTCGGCATATTTCTGGAGATGCTGAAGTCTGTGTGCACACGAGTCCGGTCATCTAGCCATCCAAAGAGGATTGATTCCCGTAGATCCTTATGCACCGTAGTTGACCGAGTCGTCCATTTTTCTTGTGTGAGCCGCCATTGGCCGATATTCTAGGGCATTGATGGCCAGCAAGCTCAGGGCTAGTCGGTCGCGGGCGGACGAAGGAAAGCGCCCATTGACGGCGTTTCGCAGAAATGTCGGGAGAATTAGAAGGAATTAGATCGACGGAACCACCACTGGCGGGGCCGCCTAGTTGCGCTTACATATGCGCTCCTCATGCAGAATAAGCGAACGGTTTTACAGTAGCCACCAGATCTAGGACCCACGCGACAGTGCGGCGTTGCTATATTAAACATTTGGGAATATTTGGGAATGGAAGATGAGGAGGCGCAGGGACGCCAAGTCATGGGCAAATAAATGGGTGGAGAGCGCGATTTGAGCGCGATGATGCAGACCATTAGATAAACTGCCGCCTTGGACGTGCTCATCTTCGCATTGGTTAAGGTTAGAACTGTGGGAAAACTCGCGTAAATCATTATCTCGTTTCTGAATTCTCTCTAGGCGCATCAAGATATATGTATTGTTCCCATCTTACCTCCTCCCTTCAGTCATCTCAAACACGGAAGTCAGCGATCGGTAGCTAGCCACGCGACCATGACTCTTTGGTCTTTGAAGCCTTCCACTGCCGCTGCTGCGGAATTTCATGCGATTCTCGAGGCATCTACAATCTGCTGCTGTTTGTTCTTTGGACCTCCCATATCGGGCCTAATGAGCGCTTGTTTCTTTCGGAAGCAATCCAACGATGGGTTGTTCAGATGGACTTGGCTGGCACACTGCGAATGAATGAGCACTCATGAACGCCACCCGGCACCAGTATTTTTATGAAAGTCATTAATTCATTCGCGGCACTTGTACCATTCGTGCAGGTGCAATCGCGATGTTACCCATACCCCTTCAGTCCTGGTTTGATAACATCGGCCCGACCCCCGCCAATGATCAAGATTCGCCAACGGTTTGCGGGCTGTAGCGTTTAGCCCATATCCGCCGTGGAATTCACACCGCTGGTCATAATTCGGGTACAAGGTTGGCATGCACACGACGTAGCTGCTTAAAGATGACCTGCCAGCCCCAATTCACAGGCGCAAACGGCATGACCCAAATCTGAAAGTACACATCCGATGACTTGGTGGCGCGCCGGTGCTTGTAGTAGCCTGTGACGCCCGCCCTGTCAAAGGGACTGTGCTTCTGACGTTGCCTCTGGGGTCCTCCATTTTCTGTTCCACCTTCAATTCTGAATCCATCCCCAAGTAAACCCGGGCCAATGTCGTGACCCGGTCGCCCATGAGGAGACGAACTTCTATGGACTGTTCTTTGCTTCGGCTTCCAATGTCGTCAGAAGACTCGCAATGATCAGCTACTATGTGGCGCTCCTTTCGGTCGGTCCGGGCCTTGCGGTCCTTGAACCTGGGAGGGATCGTTCTGCCCGAAAATTCCACGACCGAGGTTCGTATATTTGAGAACGCCGGAACGGAACGGCGCCGACAGGAATTAGTACCCATTTGTATTTCCGCTCGATCCTCAAGCTTCGGTCCCGAATTAATTCGTAGTACAACCGTCATCGAGGTTCCAGAGGCCTGCTTTGCTTCCTACCTTCCGAGCTTCCATCTTCTATTATATCTTCCTGATCCCAAGGCAACTCCAGCTGGGTCCCGACGTTAACGCACCCAATGGACATGAATAATTATAACTATGTACCCGCTCCGCACCACGCAGAGTTCGACAACCCGGATCCCTGGCTTTATTTGGAGCCTTATTCCAAGGAGATGTTCTCTGTGGTTCCCGATGTGACCCAAAACCAACATGGATCTTGAGATGTACGGGATATGGGACAACATCGTGTGAGGGCACCGCTTGCTTCGCCAAAAAAGAAATAGGACCCAAAGAGCAGCCACGGACATTATTCGTCGTGATACGCGGACGGGCCCGTGAGAAGGGGCGCCTTTGCAACGTTAGTTCAGGGCGTCTCGGCGTTTGGACGTTGGACAGGGCGAGGAGCCATCATGTCATCATCGTCGCGGGAGAGGACGCCCTGTTGACGACGGGTAGGGCCAACAGCCTGCACGTTCGCGGGCCCAGAGCTCGTTTGCATTGGTTCTGTCCTTCCAAGTGCACCAACTGCCAGTACCATCAGCATCCGTATCGGGAGCTGGATACGAACCTGTTTATTTCCGATAAACCCAGCGTTCTGTGTAATGTGCCATCCACAACACATATCCAGTGATGCTGCGAGGCTCGTTAATTTTAAACTTTCGAATCAAGACAAACATAGCGGCCGTCGTCCCGGCGTTTGGACGTCAGGCAGAGCGAGGAGCCATGATATCAAGTCAATCCGGCAATACCGCGTCGCGGTAGTGGATCCCCAGCTACCCGTCGGTAAGACTAAGACGCCGCCGACAACCGATGGACGGCGGGGCGCAATCGGTCACGGTCGCCACTCATGTTGCCTCCGGGTTAAACTTCCCCGTATTATCCTTTCACTTCAAACCACTTACTTCACGTGAGCGGCTCTTGGAAACACGGAAACGTGGAAAACTCATCTTCCAGCCCATGTCGACGTCTAGCAGGATCTACTCTTTCGGTGATGCCGCCAATCTCGTCAATTTTAAACCCGCGAGTAAAGATTAGACAAACGTTCGATCTCTAAACCGAGCAATATTGTTCTCCTGAGTCCTATCCGTGGTCGCAGTTTAGTTGAGTATTTTTTGAGTCAGAGGAGACAGTCGTTCGGGATTGTTATGTACCTTACCGATGCACATGGTTCAAACGGGTTCCCAAGGCATATCGTTCAATTTGAGCTTCATACAGATTAGAATAGGAGCGGCGCGGGACGAAAATACCCCCAACAATTGGGACTGCAGGGTGTGGTTGGCTTCTGAAGTATTATCGATGCGGTTGACTTTTTTGACAGAACCTACCAATTTGGGCTAAATGCAGATCCTTGAATGGGCAGCACGAAAAACAATCGCGGGAGTTGAAAACCTACAAGGCATTGATCAACATAGTGCAAGGATAAGACACAGGTTCTTTTCCAAGAAAAGCAAAGAGAAAAAAAGGAAACGAAGAGCACGGACGGAAATTATTCGTGACACACGGAATTATCCGGAATCATTGAGATGATTGGCTTGGCTCATTACAGTTGACTTTTTTGACAGGACCGACCGATTTCGGTCAAATGCAGATCCTCGGGTCCACAAGTTGAAACAGCCGGAGGAGTTCGGATTTCGAAATTTGCCGAGTGCCTAAGTGCGAAGGATGGATATGGTTGAATTCTAAATTCACCAACGTAAATACGATTAATTGGTTTCTCGAGCGCGAGCAAGCGACTGCACGTACAATATTATTCGTGCCTCCATGCCTCTAATCCACTAAATTAATGACCTCTATATAGGACGTCTTGCATGTATCCTTGGATATGCAACACTTGGCAAGGAATCGGCGTCCACGAGATTGAATTAGTTTGATACAATTAAGCATTGAGAGTGGCGGGGCTTTTTGAGCAAGGGAGGGAAAGCTGAGCACTAGAATATAGCACGCCAGGATGCAGGGCCGCGAAGGAAGCGTGATATTCAGCCGGAAACGCATGCCGCCGGAGGACAAGAAGAGATGCCTGTTACGCAAATAGGCAATGGATTCAGACAGGCCCGATACATTAGAATTCGCGAGGAGCGTGATTGAGCTTGAGCTTGTCTAAGAACGAAATCATGGGGGAAAGAAGGGCTGGCTGATGCAATAGAACTAGCGGAGCGTGAGTGTGGGATGGAGCTTGAGCTTGTTCAACGACCAAATCGTGGGGGTGGGAGCCGCGGGGCTAGAATGGAGCAGAAGGGAAGGAAGCAGGATGGGTAAAAGGGGAGTACGCATTCCGATAAAGGCCTCCGACCGGGAGGTGTGTTATTAATAAAAGGTACTTTTTGGAGCGCCAGTGCGAGGCCGTTAACGTTCGACTAACCAAGTAGGTTCGGAGTCGATTGAGCGCCAGTAAAGAAGCTGCCACCGTCCCTTTCTCGAATCAAGGCACCACAGTTTTAGATTACTTCCAGCGGGCCGTCGCGGGAGCCAAGTATAAACGATTTCGAACATGGTGGTTGTAAAGGAAGAGCCCGGAATGAATGTTCCGAGTACCCGTTTTGATCCGGTTGGCAGGCGCCTTTTGCTCACCCAACGTTCACCGCAAGTTCACCGTCCATTCCAACTTCCAAGCGCCAAGGTCCAGGCTGAAGACTTACTGAAGATACTGCAAATATCTCCTTCCTTTCCAAAAGCCGGACTCGTCCCCGCGCTGCGATCGCGCGCTTTTCAATACATTCGAGTCTCGACCAACATTCATCGCTTCGGGGGATTTTCTGTATCCAGGGCTCATTAGGTGGGAGAGAACGCCCACAAGTTCCTGGCCGTCGATCCGTGCGCGAATCCTGCATATTGTAGCTGAAATTTGCCGTCGTCAGTTTTCTGGCAGACGCGTCGTATTATTCGGCCGGTCCGTGCACTCCCCAACTATAGCACGGCGGCCATCTGTCCTTATCTATCATTCGAAGCGCAAGATGTTGTCCCGTGGAGTAACTGGCTTCACAGGCCTAACGCGCAGGCGCGCCAATGACGTTGCCGACAACTGCGAATCCAATACCATTTGCCAGGCTTCGTGTTCACGTTGGTCGCATTCCTCTTCTTCCTTGGGGCCCGGACTGGATGCACCCCGTATACACGCTTGCGCCTAGACCTTGGTCCTTAACGCCGTTAACGCCGCCGGTCTGTCTCCATTTTGCACGGTATCTCGATATCGTCTGGGCCTGCGTTTTCTCTTCCTTCTTCGACGGTCGACGTCCTTCCCGTCGGCCAATGCATCCGCCGATGTGCTGCAATACATACAACAATTACCCACCCATACCCACACACACATTCCACCACGTACTAGCCGATCGGCGCCGACCGTTCAGCTTCTGCGGTCTTCAGACTCGAAGCACTCCTCCAATGCCTGTCGACCCCATGACGCGGAGGGTCTGACTACTGATTGGCCTCTGAAAGTCCCTTCCGCGTCCTCGCCCCCAGCGCCTGCATTCGCGCGCATTCAATCCTATACCACCTGTCGGACACGCGTCTAGCCTACGATCCACCGTCGGCGAACGCGACGGTGCTTTTACTCTGCTTCACTTGCGACTGGGCGCTACCAACCTGTCCCTTAATCATGATCATCCTCCCCTACCTGCCACTACGGAGAATGCACGACGCGGATCTTCTATATATCCCTCGCGCATATCACTGTGTACACCGCCTTTTGCAGTATAACCGAATTGCATTTGGGGTTGGATTTGAAGGAAGCTGGGAAGGAAATTCCTGATAGATGCTGCGGGATGTATCCGTATGATGTATCAGGCTGCTTAGGCTCATCTACCCTACAATTAATTTGGAGATGAACCCGAAAGACGCTGGGGGATCTGTCTACGTGCGGTTGCTCATTTGCTCGACCATACTCCGACCCCCGCATCGGCCCATTCTCATTCACGTCGCGGCGTGCACATCGTACGCAACCGATCCGCGTTCGCCTACCGGCAATTGAATTCATCCAATATGCACATTGATAGCACACGATCCCACAAATGCCACCTCCAGACCGCGCAGGCCCCCGTGTCACCGCACCTGCGTCATCCATCCGTATTCCCGCCTTGTGTCTTCGCCATCGCGCCATCTCACGATGTCGGCGGTCCTACTGCTCGGTCCGCCCCGGCATTTATCGACTTCTATTAAATTCTATGCTATTTTCCGGGGCGCGATTCGATCGTGTACCCTACCACGGCATCTCAGCGCCAGCGCTTACAACGTCGGCGGTCCTACACCTCGACTCCTATTAAATTCTATGGCACGATCGAGTTACGATTCGATCGTGTGCCCTACCAAGCGTCCCTGTGGCGAAATGGGGTGGGGGCACCGTTCGGAAGAGCGCAGATCGTTTCTTTGGGTAGCTCCACTAGCCGACACCAGCATCTCCCGCTCCAAACAGGGCACGCAAAAACAACTCTAATGTCGCGTGCACGTGTCGCGTAACGTACCCATATCCATCAACATCGCGTCGCCCGCTTTGCCTTGGTGCTGTGCGCGCGCGAGCACTGGGATTTCACAAGTCGGCACCTCGAGACCCGTTCGTCATTGGACGACGGCCAAACGACGGCCCTCCCCCATCTTCAAGTTGTTCCCATCCCACAATCACGAGCACGAAGTACGAATGGCGATCGTCATCCCCCGCCCACCGTCGCAGGTTACACCCCGCCGTAATTATTGTCTGTCATTGTGGATGCAGAACTTGTGGACGCACCAACGTGTCTCGCGGATCGCGTGTGATTGTCGCATCGGAGTCGCGTCGGTTACTAACATGGGACGCGCCACCAATATTTCGGAGTTTGTGGCGCCATTGTCCAGGGTCGCGCTGCGCTGCGACTGTTTTCGGTGCGTTGCGTTGGGGACGGGGGCGTGCGCAAGCCCTGTCCTCTACTTTATCGAATGCGTTCCGAATTGAGACCAAACTTCCGAAGCTGTAACCTCTTTCCAAGTTCGTTGCACCGCAGTACAGGGTCGCGCCGGGCCTCGAGACGTCCGGTGGCGTGGAGGGCGCATGGTTGCGGAAGGCGCATCACATAATACTCCCTCCAAAAATCAGAATCAATTAGCGGACAAAGGGACGCAGCAGCTGTTTTGATGTGTTTTGCGTTCCTTTTCGAACGCCACCAAGAACAAGCCCTTATCCCATACTGGGTTCTGTTTTGCGTGCGTGAAAGTATCCCTCTGTCGTCATCATTTCGAGGCTTATTCTCGAGTTGGCAGGTTACAGATGGGGGATTCACGGTCCCGCGGGTTGCGTTGGGAACGGGAGAGCCCTATACTCTGGAATCTGGATATGTGCGTACGTTCGAGTGGTATTGTTAGAGGTGATGAGAAGTCATCGTTATTCCTACAGGACGCGATAGGAAGCGCATCGTCATTTGGCGGAATCCTGAAATGGCAAAGTTAATATTAGAAGGCCACTAGAGGCCACTCCCTCCACCAGTCCCACCGCTTCCCCCTTCCCCATTCGCAATCCCGACACTTCCCCATTTACAATCCCGACGCCTTCAGCTCCCCACGCCGCTTCGACCACCCTTTTCAATGTTCCCGACTGCCACCCAGCGTTTCCGTACCTGGTTACCAATGGCTTTTGCCGTCAAGCACGGTCAAGGGTGAAGGGCGACAGTGCAAGTCTAATTTCCCCGAGTTTTATTGCTATTGCTTAGCCTACTCGACTTTCGCATGATGCATGCCCGTCCAGCGGTTGGGTCAATGGTGTGGCGAATGGGATGCGGGCGGCCCTGCACGGCGCATTCCTGCTCCTGTGGAAGGGATCGATCGGGAAGGAAGCAGCAGAGTGTGGGATTCGCAGTCCTTGGTTTTTGTTTCCAAGAGGTGGCGATAGTATGGCCACTACGTGGTGGTTCTTGGTGGTTCTTTGCATGTCGGGGCGAGTTCCAGTTTAGCGCCGGCCGCCGAGTTTGGGTCCATCCCACAATATCCCTGCTTCTTCCCTACACATGCCGAGTCCAGGTTTAGATGTTCAGCGCCGCGGGTCGTTCCCTGCTTCTTCCTCCCAGTCCAAGCCCAGGTCCCCGCCCTCATCCGTCGACAGGCCTCACCCTCCTCCCCGTGGCCACGTCTCTTCTCTCAGAAATATCCCTTCCTTCCTTCGTCATGCGCGCGCACGGTGGCGTGAACAGAATGGTGTCGTGTGAGGTTGAGGCTGAAATGCGACCTGCGCTTACACGGCTTCCGGGGCGTGGAGGTTCACGAGAGAAGAGGATTAGGGCCGGGTTGCTCGCGTCGTCGATGAGGAATGTATCGCCAAAGAAAGCATATCGGCACTCTTCCAATGAGCTGTGGATTCCGACGTGTTGGACGCTGTGGTGGAATACAGCCTCTGTTTGATTCAAGCCGAGTGACCCAGTGCCCTTGTCCTTGTGCATCTGCCTAGGATTGCCTCTTGGGTCATCATGATCGATGCCCATGGTGACTGCGGGTGGCGCCGCCGTGGAGCGAACAGGCGGACGCGGAATTACCTCTTCCAACATTCAAAGCAACGCTGATTTCCATCCCTTCCTCCCTCCCCATCCGAATCCCCGGCGGCTGCGTATCCATATCCTTCAGTGTCCGTTGCCGTCGCCTCTCCACCCTCCCGGTTTCGACACGGGATTTCTTTTTTGGATGCGTCCTGCTTCTGGAATCTGAATATTTGTGCCTCATTTTTTTTTCGGTGTTCCCGGTCGTGTTTCCACCTGACCTCTTCGCCCACCGCCGCGTATCATATCGAGATGAGATACTCATCTCGTTATAATATATATTGGATGTATACCCCGTTTGTCGAGAGTTCGCCTCATCTCTGGAGGCTCATGATCTGCCCTGCGTCCTGCGATGTCCCGCTGCCGTGTTGTGGCGCTTGTCATCCACAAATGATTTATTCCCGCCCTTCTCCTCCTGGCTTGTTATACTGCCGTTCTGCTGTTCTACCGTTCTACCGTTGTCAACTTGTCATCCAAAAAAATTCGCTTCATCACCCAATTCGCGCTCGTCGGCGTCTGCGGCCGGGGGACACACTATGACTATCCTCCGTGTCTGCGAAGCACTGCTGAATATATTAGATCACCAGGGGCGTTAGCGTGCGGACGTGGTTGGGTGCGTCGAGCGCAAATCTGTTTTGATGTTCGAGCTCAAGTTTGTCCAGGCCGTCCCTGTCCGATTTATTTCGATGTATTCAGCAACGCAGCAGAGCGGACGCCGGAAGGGAACATCAGTGCGAAAAACACGGGCGAACATTACTGGCTTTTTGGTTGCCTGGGAGTCACTTTCGAGCTTCGCGAGTTAGCCGCTGTGGGCGGATCGTGGCCTTTTTCCCTCGGCCATTTTTATCACAATATCCTCGGGTCCTTTGCCTCCCCTATCCTAACACAGCTCAGATTCGTTTAGGCCCTGCCTGCCTTTGCCTATCTCAACTCGAGTCTTCGCCAGACTCTTTACTTTTTTCCCATCCCATCCCATCTGTGGGGCCCATGCCCGGCGTCATCAAATACGGTGCCCCACGTCCGTCGTTCGGTCGTCAGAGGCATGGGGATGTGCCGCCGCCGCCGTTCACGCTTCGACGTTCATACGAATGATGCCGACTGTAGAAGTTCCGAATCCAAAGCGACCAAAGGGGAGAGGCGGTTAGATAAGATTAGATTGGTCGGGACAATGACAGAAACTATTGACCTCGACATAGCTCCGCAGATGAGACTGAAGGGTGTCAAGCTTGCGACTATGACCCAAGCTGTTGCATATGCAGGAATAAAAGAGCTCAAGTCAAAGACAGCAAGAGAGGCAACAGATAAAAACATACACCTGATCAGAACAGCCACTCAGCGGGGGTTCCGCCGCCTCCCAATGCCAGCAGCGATCTGGAAGTCAATAAGACACAAAGATTTCAGCCGTCAAGTCCGGAACTTCCTCTGGAAATCTATCCATGAAGCACACCGCATAGGCAAATTCTGGAAACACATTCCAGACTGTGAGGCCCGAGGGATATGCCAGTTCTGTGGGGAGTCTGAAGATCTTGAACACATCCTCCTCAAATGTGAACGCCCTGGCCAGAAACAAATCTGGCAACAAGCCAAGGAACTATGGTTGATGAAACACCATCAATGGCCTCAGCTCTCCCTCGGAAGTATCCTCGGTTGCGGCCTAGCCTCAATCACAGACGAGGAGGGCCGAAACCTCCCAGGCGCATCACGCCTCTACCGAATCCTGATCTCAGAATCATTGTGGGTCATTTGGAAAATTCGCTGTGACTCGGTCATTGGCAAAGGGGGGCAATCCCTGTCTGAGAGCGAAATCCACAACCAATGGTGCCATGCCATGAATGAACGACTCAAATTTGACTGTATTATGACAAACCAGTCCCGGTACGGTCTCCATCAAGCCCACTCTGGTGTTACAGACCTGGAACTCGGTGCTTATGAACGAGGGGAATTTGCCAGAAAACTGGCTTTGAGAGCCCAAGGTTTTAGTGGGTATCGAGCCAAAAAGGTCGCATCAGCCTCCTTAGCTCTGAATCCCACACTGTTGCAAATCGCTTCGTGTATAAAACATTACCCTGGGCGGTGGGTGTTTCTGTATCACTTCTCACGGGGGACCTGTTCCTCTGATCCTTACGCAGCTATCAAAGGCTAACCAATTGTTACTTGTTTGACTACTGATATCGTACCACCAAAGAAAAAAAAAATGGATTGGTCGGGACCGAGAGATAGGAGCACGCGATGCGGCTGCCCATGCCGCGAAAGTCGCTGCTTCGCCCACCGCGGATGGTAGTGCGGTGGCTACGGGTGGCACCTTCGCAGCCACCTCCCTCACGACGGGAGAATAGCGCGACCATCGACTCGGTAGTGATGCGGGTTTCTGCTTACCTGCTTCGTCTACCTCGGTTGAGAGGCCGGGACGCGCATCGCTGCATCAGGTTCTGTCCAGCCAGTTGGGTGGACCACCGGTGCTTCGACTCGGAGCCGGCGAATTGCACCTCGGTATGGGGCAGGAGAAGGGGAGACCCGGGCCACAGCAGATTCGGGTTTGGGCGCCCAGTCGGTGATGAGGATGCAATTCAGTGCTCACGCGTCCGGCCTTTTGGCAAGAGAACGCGTCCGTTCCTCCCACTCGTCCCTGGGCATCTCGGCACGGCACCACGGATGGATGGAAGAGCAGAGCGCGCCTCGGGAGTGCTTGATATCGACGCGATTCGATTTGCCGCGCACGGCGTTCCGGTCTCGCGTCGGACGCGCTCTGCGTGGACCCTACACTCAGTCTTCGAGATACGGGCGGGATGATAGACTGTTCGGGGACGGGGACCGCGGCTGCTTCAATACCGGTGTCGACCCGCATCGGACTACTCTCTTCCTCCGGTGCTGATGGCGCTCTTTCGTGCACCGCGGATGGCTCGACTGCGCGCGGTTGCTGCCCCTCACGATGGGATAGTTGGCGCAGCCTGATCTTTCGCTTCGCCGACCCCAAGCTCGAAAACTCGACGCATTCCTCGTCCTTGCCCCATGCTCGTGCCTACGCTCGTCGGTGGGAGGGTATCCGCTCAAGGCTTCAGGCGGCCAGACGCCGAATATCTCTTGACGCGGGGGTCTCGGCGCATTACTACCGTCGTCCCGAGGGCGCGGTTCTTTGGCGCATCAAGGCACGTTCCATTGCATCACGTCGTACACGACCAAAAGCAAATTTTGAATTCACTTATTAATTGCTATCCTCGTATTTCTCGGGACCTCCGGTACTCGCCGATTATACATTCCTCCGGTACTCGTCGTCGACGCGGCGCGGGATTTTCGATGCCACCTTGTGCCTCGACGCGACATCGTCCCACATTCATGCGAGCGATCTGGTATTGGTTTGGCCAGCGCGGATCCCTTGATGCATCAAAGAATGATTCGATAATTGCGCCCGGTACTCGTCGGGCTGGGCTGATGCACGCGGCTCACCTCGCCTCTCCTCGGAGTCATCTTATGCATTCCTCCGGAACTCGTCAGGCTAGGTCGGGCTGGGCTGCGACTCGGTGGGGGTTTGGTCCCTTTGATGCAGATAATCCTGCGATTCATTCGAGCGCATCGGGTGCCTCCGACAGATTGAATAAATCCTGGGGATCGTCGCTCATGTATTAAGAAGCTCAAGCGACTGGGGATGTGCTTGTGCCTGTGGTGTTGTTACCCCCTGGACGACGATTCTATGGCGAAGGGAGGACGACTCGTCTGGATCTCAGTCAAGATCTCAGCCATTCAGCCATTCACCGTCGTCGCGGGAATGGTACACAGTATAAACGTGCTGCGGATGAGAGACTTGAAGTCGTACAAGGAACTTCTGAGGGAAGCGACGATCGATGAAAGCAGCAGGTGTTGGAATTTCCGGAAGAAATCGAACGTCAACTATCTAGATGGGTTTTGAACGCCGCATACATGCTCATCCAGGTCAGTACTATTTCAGTCGCCAGGCGTATCGGTACCGAATTTCCAACAGGTCTGGTCGCATATGGTCCGCTTTAACGGGACGGTTGCTCGTTTGACATGCCACAACCTCGGAGCAATCACGCCCCTGCCGCTCACATATATTTCGCACCCGTGGTTTTAGTTTTAAATTTTAAATTTTTGATTAGTATTTATCTCGCTACGCCAACGCCCATTATTTCAGAAAGGTTGAGGTTCGAGGAGACGAAGCGGTACTATCGCGTGGATTAAGTTCGGGAGATTCAAGCGAGTCCCTGCGACTGGGCTCGGCGGTGCTGTTACAACGCTGGGGGGATGACGATTCTATGACGCGGGACTCGTCTGGATCCCATATTTAACATTTAACAATGTGATACCCATCTACGTATGTTCCACACCCGTCTTCTAAGTCCGTCGTGAGGCGTCTATTTGCTAGCCAGGTAGACAGTGTGTAGTATGTCGGTACAGCACCTGCTTGTTCCTTATTGGGACCTCTGCAGTAATACATCCTCCCCCTCTTCCTCCTTGCCTCCGGTCCTCAGGTACGCACCACGAATCCGCGTCCATGCCGCGCGGGTTTTCTGTGCCGTTGGTGTTGTTGTTGTGCTCGCGGGCTCTCTCCGCGCCGCTAGAGTG
Source organism: Mycena maculata (assembly GCA_029448575.1). Taxonomy (NCBI): domain Eukaryota; kingdom Fungi; phylum Basidiomycota; class Agaricomycetes; order Agaricales; family Mycenaceae; genus Mycena; species Mycena maculata. The sequence goes on from JARJLG010000003.1 coordinate 1,145,406, forward strand.
TTTTATCGCGCGCGGGGTTGCTGCGCACCACTCATACTTTGCGCCCAGGGCGGACGGTGCGCTTGCTTGTAGGCTTCACTGGAAACCGGCGTTCGTTATCTTATGCGCGCCCATAATTTTTTTTTTTTTTTCATTTCAAGTTCGGTATATTTAATATAATATTAACAAGAGCGAAGAAACCCCTTGATTTGAATCGACCATAAGTATGGAGTCAATTCTTTCCCATGAGGTTTTGATATATGATATTGAATCCAGCGCGGCGGTCCTACTGATGCCAGGCTGCAAGTCTTCAAATCAAGTGCGTATACACAATTTACCGGGTGTATGTAGAGTTGGATAGGCGAGGCATCTTTGGTGTGGCTGAACCAACGAGAAGAGGAAAGCGGCAGGGCGAAAACAATCCAAGTTCCATTTGCAACTTAATCCAGTGGAGGTTTTGGATGGATGTATTGGCGCGCCTGAGGATGGTCTCGCATCAAAAATACGTTTTAGGGTGAGGGTGGAGCCCAAGGATGGCGCCCAAGATGGCGAAATAAAATCAGTGCCATCCAGTTCGTAAAGAAAGAAAGAATCTGTGCCAGAAGCAGGAATTTCTGGGGGATGGGCACCTTTGCCATAGGTCTGCAAGGGAAATCACTGGTGGAAGATAGGGAAGGAGTCAAAGTTCAACATTGGGTCGTCACTGAGATGTGGTTGGAGAGGCCGGCGCCAGGAAGAAAAATGCGAGCTGGGCACTGACAGGGTTCGGAACGAAATGAGCGTCGGGGTAAGATGCTCTCCGCACCTTCAAATAAGGCGATGGGCTAGTGGTCCACGCCTCTCTTGTCGACGTGGCTGAAACGTGGCCCCGTAGGATTAAAGAGGAAGGGCCCAACAATTGACGGTGATGGCCGAGCGGAGTTTGAAGGCTTCAAAGAGGAGAATATTCCGTTCCTAGTCGGTCCGCGGGAGTATTCATCGCGCGTGCCAAGGGGATTCATAAGGTGAGATGGATATTTGGTTAGGGATTGTGGGTGTGGGTGGCCGCAGAGATTAGATTAGATTGTTGGATAGAATTTGTGTCATTTCGTTCATTTTCGTTTTATCCACTCGTAACTTGAAGAAAAGAAAGAAAAAGTGCATATCGTTCAAAAAAAAAGGAATGAAAAGACAAGAAAATCAAACGCGATCGTGCCGCGTCAAATATCCGCCGTGGGTGGCGTTTTTATCCGCTCGGAACTTGAAGATAAAAGGAAAGAAAGCGTGGCGCCGAATATGCCTCTTCCTCTAGTTTTGAGAAAGTTCCGACGCGCAGTGCACGTAGAACCGAGCTAGCTGCCTGGTTGATTGAGCGGCGCTGTGCGTGCCCATTCCCCGCGTTCCCCATTATTCAACCCCATTCATTCCGACCGTTTTTCCGAATCCCTCGAGCGCGGGTGCTATCGCTGTTGCTTATACAAGCTTATATATTCTAGCTGACATAGGGTATTTAGCCGAATGGCCCCTAATGGCCCCGGGTCTGGACTCTTGGATGGCATTTCTTGACATTTCCGAGTCAAGGACAGGATGGGTTGGATAATCTCACAAGCGCTGTATCGAGCTATACACGTTCCGCGACGGGTACGGTTAATTTCTTCGGGTGAGATTTCGTGTCGCTCCTGACTGGCCGGGTACTCGAAACAAAAAACGAGTCAAGGACAGGACGGGTTGTATAATTCCACAAGCGCTGTATCGAGATACACCTTCCGCGACGGGTACGGTTAATTTCGTCGGGTGGCGTCGGCGGGAGATCCAGACCGGTACTCGAAAGAAAAAGAAAACCGATGTTGGCTGGAGTTGGGATATCGATCCTCCCGCGGACTGAGCTCTAACGCGGCGGGTGCACGCCATACAGTACAGGCCTGCGGCAGACCGGGACGCGTCCCTTCGGCACGCCGCCCTCCCCCGCCCCGCCCCGCCCCCCATCCCCATACTGTCCTACTTCGACAAAAGGAAGGTTCACTATCTTTAGAAAGACCGAGACGACCAGAAATTTTGTTCCGATTGAACGGGTGGCGCCCGGAACCTTTCGTCAAAATAGCGCAGTATTCGTCGTGTATTCTTTACTCTCTGCCTTTGTTTTATTTTATTTTCCGCGTTATGAGTGAGTCGACAGAGCACGACACGGACGAACGCCCATAATCTAATCTAATCTAAATCTAAAATCTAATCTCCGGCCCCTATGTCTATGCACATTCAGAGTTCGTCCGCACGGCGCGCGCGTCCCCTCCACCTATTTTTTCTTTTACTCTTACATTTACGCATAGCATGTTCCCTCGCGCCTCCACTACCATCCAAGCTAGATACCTCTGGTATCAGGGCTACATGGCCCCCCCGGGGACCGCACGCACTTTAATGGAATCGAAATTAGAAAATTGGGAAACGAAACTACGCGGACAAGAAAACGCGCTCGCGTCGCGCCGTGGGTGTCGCCATTGTCATTGTTGTCTATATCGGCTCGCAACTCGGGAAAAAAGAGCAAGTTCAAGTAAAATTCAACACACGAAAACGCGAGCCCATGGCTATTCCCCATATACATATTTCCGCCCACGTCTGTCTCATTAGATTAGATTATTGGCCATGGATAGGGGTGTCCCTCCCATTCCCCATTTCGCGCTCAACCCCATTCCTCCCCGTGAGCCCCGTGCCAGTAATAATAATATTCCCCATTCCGCGCTCGCCGGCGGCTCCTGTCGATTATACATTCGATGGCTAATGGCTTCTGTAACATAGCAAGCGCCGGTGGCGTCCTCGACACGGGTACTGTTACTATTTCACTGATTGGCCCTGGGTCCGGCGACCTATTGTTTCTTCGACTCTTATATTTACGCATACACCGCCCACGAACAAAACGTTGACATATCCCCCATAGTATTTTTCCTCGCACCTCTAGTACTTGCAGACGTACCATCCCCGGCTCCAGCTGGATACCTCGTTTGCACTAGAATCAGGGCACGCACTTGTATGGAATCGAAATTGAAAAAATTGGGAAACGACTTCGTTTCGTTTCGTTTCTCAACGAAAATGCAACAAAATGCTCTCGCGTCTATATATCCGCTCCGAGTCGCAACTCGGGAACGAAGCGAAGCCAAGTTCAAGTGGAACTTGACACACGAAAACGCATTCCCCATGGCCATAGTATATGTCCGCCCCCGTCATTAGATTAGATTATTCATTGGATAGGGGTGTCGTTGCCGCGCCGCGGTCCACCCATTCCCAGTGACCGTCCCCATTCCCCATTCCGCGCTCGCCGACGGGTCCTGGCGATTATATTCTTCTATTCCATGTATTCTATAATATATATATTCTAATGGCGTCTGTAACTGTAACATATATAGCAAGCGCCGGATGACGGGCGCTGGCTTCGAGGCGACGCGGGTGCTATTTCTATGGGTCTGGACTCGATGGCCAGGCCAGGCCCGGTTGCATGGCATTTCGGTGCACGATGGGATTCCGAGTCGCAGATTTTTATTTTTATTTTGGCGCTGGGTTGGGAGAGTGTACATGTTCAAGGCGCTTTCGATGTATGCGCGCCGCGTAAACTGGTCCACCGCAGCAAGAGATGTGTTCGCGCGCGAGGCTTGCTGGGACTTGGGAGCTCTGCGGCAGCTAATTCTCACCTGACATTTTTTTTTTTTTTGAGCGTTGGGTCCGAACCTAGCAGACGGACGCATCCCGAGCCGTCCGCTTGTATTTCTGGTAACTACGAGTGTGGGACTCCAGCCAGGCCCGATATATTAATATATTGATATATTACAAAACCAATGCCATTTCTCACAGTATACTATAGGCTGTATGTATACTACGACTCTGTCCACCGCAACCTGCTATCGATCTCCCACCTTTGCAAAAACAGTTCTGATGGCAATATTACCCTCGAGGCTCGGAATCAACAGGTGGTATCATTACCACCGAAAGATACTGAATCCGGAGTTGTTTGGGCTCTGGGGTCGGATTGAGGCCGTAGTGAAGTTGCCGGGCCCAGCGATCAAAAATGACCTGCCTTTGCGAAAGAAAGTATCAATGTTTACGGGACTTGGTTCCGCTCCAAATTGTCCACAAAAAATACAGGGAATCAAAAGTTCCCCCCCGTATTTTAGTTTGAATTGATGGAGGCAGTGTTTATATCGCAAAGTCGTCCAACTTTTTTTTGGCAGGAGATGAATTCGTTGAATAAATAAATATTCGGCATGAGAAAGATACGGATGGATGGGAAAGACAGCTGCGGTTCCGGGGAGTGAGTCAATTAATGTGCGGTCTTGAGGTCTGTGAATTCCCCAGGGTTACCACTGCTGTTTGTATCGGCGCATTAAAAAGTGGAAGGGCGGAGAATGTTTCCGGTGTTCCGTCGCTCGGAGATGGATCCGCTACTTGCGAGGCGAGGAAGAAGTGTCGCCGACGGGTGGTGGTTGGGGAATCGGGATTGGCGGGATCCACGGCACGCGGCAAACCCAGGATTGCGGTGGGGGCCCGGATCTCGATTGATCTCTCAGAACCCGATATGGGAGAACAGGGTAGTCACCGGATCGGAAGCCGAAAGAGGCAAGGCTTGCTTGGCTTACGTGAGTGTTCTGTGAGTGAGATTGAATCGGGGGCGTGTGTATGTATATAAGTGCAGGCTGATCGCGAAAAAATTAGATTGTGAGGAGATGGAGGCGATCCACAAGGCGCACGACGAGGTCTTTTACGCCACCTTCCCCGACGCGCGGCCGTCCCCCCGCCGGGCGCAAGTAGAGGCAGAGCATGCCCGCATCTTCCCGCCCCTCGTGGCCAGCATTGACTGTGTCGGCAACGCGCCCCCGCTCGACACGTACGCGTTCCCTGACAGCTGGGCGTACTTGCCCCCGCAGCAGGCCCAGCTCACGTACTACTCGTCTCCGCCGTACGTTGACAGCCCCGCCTCCGCTTCGACCTCCCGCTACTCCTCGCCCCTCTACTACGAGTACGACACCCCGCCCCCCACCGCCAGCTCCGACCGCGCCCCGAGCCTCGACCCCCTTCCCCCCCAGCTCCAGCTCGACAACCCCCAAATCAAGTCAGAGTCCCCGCCAACGCCCCTCGACCGCCTCCCCCCCCTCCACCCCCCAGGCCGCAAGCGCCGCATCGGCCACTACCCCGGCACCCCCCCGCGCAGCAGCCTCCTCGCCGCCCTCCCCCCGGGCTCCCTCGCCCTCCTGCCCCCCACGACTGCGACCGAGGAGGCCCCCGCCCCGAGCAAGAAGGCGAAGCACGCCGCGCTGCCGTCCCCGCACGCCTCCTCCGCCCACAGCAAACACAAGCACCCCAAGCGCGAGCGCGCCAGGTCCCACGACGAGAAGGACAAGGACAAGAAGCCGCCCCTCGCGTGCCTCTTCTGCCGCGGCCGCAAGATCGCGTGTGGGCCCGCCGTGGGGGCCGGCGGCGCAAGTGCGAGTGGCGTGCAGAGCGGGTGCAAGTGCGTGTCTTTTCTTTTCTTTTCTTTGGTGTGTCCCTGAGGCGCGTTCGGTCGCGCCCAAGTCGCGTCCGGATCGCCTCCCTTTCGCGCGCGACGTTGGGTGCCGCGCTATCTTATCTTTCTTTATTTTTATTATTTTCTTTTTTACTCTCTCTCTTCGCATTCCCTTTTCCCGCGTCCGCATCTTCGCAGCCCCGCGTTCCCGCCGCCACGCCCATGTCCTCCGAGCGTGTATCCCGGTCTGCGACCCAATCACGTACGAGGGTGCGGTTGCGCTCGCGCGGGAAGCGTTCCGAAGGAACGCGTGCACGCCCGTCCATGGTTGTGTTGACGTAGCGGGGCCCCTTCCCCTCCTCCTTCCCCTCCCTCTTTCCTGGGACCGCGGGCGCGTCTCGATTTCGGCCGACGTCGTTGACGTACGGGGGTCCACTTGTGGTGTGGAGCCCCACTCTCTTCACTTCCTTCACCTCCCGACTTCCACTTCCTTCCGCGGCTCGACTTCCACTTCCGCGTGACGTTACGTGCCGCGGCAGGTGTCCGCCCAAATGCCTCGTCTTCTGGCGTCTTCTGGGTTCGGTTCTCTTGCGTTTTCGTAACGTCGCGTTCTTACCGCTCCGTGGCGTTCTTTGCGTTCTTTGCGTTTGGGTTCTTTGAATTTGAGCTTGGGGCGCGCGGAAATGCCTCGGGGGCCTTCGGTCCTGCGGGTGCCGTGGGTGCCGCGCGTCCGAGGCCTGCTCTTCCGTATTCGCGCCTTTCATTCCCTCCTTTTTATTTTTTATTTTTATTTTTTATTCCCTCCCTCCTCCCCCTTCCTCCCCTCCCTCCTTCCCGTTAATCACCTCCCGCTGACGCTTTCCCGTTCTTCGCAGCCAATGCCAGCGCCGCGCGCTCAAGTGCGAGTACCCGTCCGAGAGCCGGCGCGGGATGCGCAAGAAGAAGCCGCCCGCGGAGGGGGCGGGGGCGGGGGGGAGTGGGGTGGGGGTGGGTGGGGCGGGGGGGAGTGGGGCGGGGGGGAGTGGGGCGGGGGAAGGGGAAGGGGAAGGGGAAGGTACGTGCGATTTTATTCTGTGCGGGTGGGGCTGATTGGGTCGGCGTAGATGCGACGACGACGACCACCACCACCACCATGGGAGAGGCGGAGGCGGAGGCGCCGGGACAGGGACAGGCGCAGGCACAGGTACAGGCAGAGACGGAGACGCAGGTGTGTGTGTCTGTGCCTGCTGCTGTGTCTGTGTCGGTGCCTGTAACCGTGACGACGACGGGGACGCAGCCGCAGCAGACGCGCGACCCGCGGCGCCGCTCGCAGCAGGCGCAGTGAGCTGCTGAGCTGCGCTGGGTTTTCTTGTGCTGTGCTTTTTTTGGGTTGGTGGGATTGGGTCGGGTGCGGGTGGGGTGGCATGGCGTGCGCCCGCGCGCGCGCCCCGTGGGATGCATGGAGTCGCCCGCACGCCCGCCGGCGCTTTCTTGGACGCTTGGACACTCGACGCGAAGATGCTGATTTGATTGGTCTACGACGCCTACGCCTCCGCCGACGGCGCACGTCGCTCGAGACCCCCCCTCCGTAACGACCGATGCACGTCCCTGCACGCACGCCGCCCTGCCACGTCCTTGCACGCCTCGCGTCCTTGCCCTGGCGCGTCTTTGCACGCCGCCCCATGCCCAAGATGCCCGCCACGTCCCCGCACGCCCACGCCCACGCCGCCCCGCCCCGCACGCCCGCCTCACGTCCTTACCCTCGCCACGTCCCTGCCCCTGCACTTGCACACGTCCTCGCACGGCGAATATATCCTGTACATACGATACCACCACATCCCACCCACCTCACACTTACTTTCATCCTGCTGCTGCTCGTCGCTATGCTCCTGCTCTGCTTACGCCTATTCTGTGCTAGTGTGTATTTTTTCGGTCTGGTAGTTGGTTTATTACTTACTCGGTTATTGGTGCGGCGTTATGCCGCAGCGGCCCATCCTATATGGCGGTGGGAGGAGGTATACGTAGTGCTGTGCGTCTTGTGGCGCACGGCCGTTTCGCTGGGTTTTATGGGTGCTTGCTTGCTTGCTGTGTAGTATACATCGCTTTCGTGTTCTTGTTCGTGCGACATACATACAACTGTGTAACGTTGATGCGTGTTCCGGGTGGCTTATATTGTAGCGGTAAAAATAAATAGATGAGATGAGATTGGCTTAGACTTTGCGTCGCACCAGGAATACCTTGGAAGCGCTTGGCTCCTTGGCTCCTTGGCGGGATTACCGTACAACGTTATTATAGATAGAGGTGTCATTTGATATTAATGTTATTGCCGAGGACGGGAATCGGATCGCGATGTGATGTGGGAAGTAAGCAGGAGAAGTAGGTTCGCGAGCCTCGGCGGCGGAGTGGAGTGGGGTGGGGGTGGAGTGGGATTGTTGACTTTTGGGGTGGGGGGAGGTGGAATTATGCGGTGTGGAGGTGCAGGGGCCCGGGAGGGATCAGGGATCGGATCGGATCGGTATGGGGCGCTTTGGCCGCGGAAGTTGTGCGGCGAAAAAAAGCTGGGAGATGGGGTTTTCGGCGGGACTCGGACTCGGACTCGGACTCGGGAAAAATAATAATGTTTTTCCAGAGTGCCTAAGCCGCGGTGCTGTGATATTCGACCGGGAGAAACCGTCGAGTTGGGTTTCCTGGTGATTTTATCTCGTCTTCCCTCCAAGTACTCCCACTCCACGCTGTGTGTGTAGAATTTGGCTCAGGAGAGTGTTTGCAAGAAAGAGGCATTTACGAAGCAAATTATGACAAGTACCCGAGCTTTGATATGTAGGGAATATCAAATAGTAGGGGTGAAGTAATTGGATAAGACTGTGAATAATATTAAGCCAGCGTAGTCATTTCGGAACGTGCCAATTATTGTATGATACATTGAACCATATGGTCGTGGAGTCGTACGACCCAGCAACGGTGAAATAAAGTGACGAAACAGGGATACGGAAATGAAAGTCAGGAACTGAACCATGTGCTCAAGGTTGTATTTCCAACAGTGCGGGGTTTCCCGGTTACCTTGCTGCAATAATCCCAGGTGTGCGAAATTAACACAGCGCCCATATACCACTCGGAAATCTCCGAGGTTGAAAACACGGTGTTGGATTTTTAGATCTCACGAAATAAGAGCCGCAAATACACTCTAATATCCGAGGCCTTCGATTCTAGCTGGTGGAACATTTATCATGTAGCGATGCCTTCCATACGTTGGAGTGACCGGGAAACCGGCAGTTGAGCCTGGGTCACCGATGCAGCTTCGAACATTATTTATCATGCGTCCCTGCATCAGGCGCGCGCGGAGAAATAAAGACCCGGTGGTACAGTCCGGGGTACCCGTATCCTTCCATTTGTTGTGCAGGCCCGGAGAAATAAATCTAAAATCAAGGAGTCCAGGATCGGGGTTCGCGTGCCGCTGCGCGCGCTCCGAGCTGGGGACGGGGACGGGGACGGGAGGGCGGGATGCCGAATGGGCGTTAAGTTTAACAGCGTTCCAAATCTCGACATGATATATATTATCAGATGGCGCCATTAAAACGACTTGATGTAGAGAGCCTGGGGAAGGTTGGAACTATAAGGAGAGCGGATATTGGATCAAAATCGGGAGATGCGGAATCCGGATATCGCAATATTCTTCTGCGGTCGTGAAGAGAACAGAATCAGAATTTATAAAGAGACGAAAGAAAACGGATACAAATTAAATTTGCTACCGCGGAAGCATCTTCATCTCCTTGATCGATCGAAATGGTTCTCTCTGATTTCAGGGATTCCTTCGCGTTGCCCGATCGATCTGTCACGTTGTTGCCATTCGTTCAATATGAATCGCCGGAATCGAGGCGGAAGGCCGGCCTCGTGTGTGCGGTGCGTCGACAGACAAAGGTACGGACGGATGCAGAATATAAGATACGAACCTAATCAAACGCAGAGTACAAGCCCAATCAAAATTGAACATCAATGAATCGTCCCGTAAATGAAAGAAACGCCGGTGGGCTTGCAGGCTACTTTGATCCCTATTGTTGCTGGCGAAATTAAAAGAAAGGAGTCCGGCCGAGATGAAGTATCTTCTCCCGCCCGACGCCCCACGCAATCCAAGTCCAGCATTAGAACATTATGTTCGTAAAGAAGAAAATGTGTGCGCACGCCCATAAGCAGCAAGTTGAACGGGACGGAGACTGGCGCCCACAGATGGTCACCAGGCCCATTCCAATTCGGGCATCGCCTTTGAATTATGAATGCTGTTCAGGGCACGATATCCAGTGCTAGTCCCGCGTTATTGAATCCCAACAGCGAAATTAAAACTCAACCAACCATCCGTCTGCCAAAGTAGGTTGAATTTGATTAGATTCGTACTCGGCGTCGGCCGGCCCTCTGATTTTGAATGTGGTCGGGCCCAGCACTCGGGCAGGCAGATCGTCGCATGTGGTCCTATATAAGCTTCGCCGGCGGTGGTCGACGGAACGTTCCCTCCCGCCAAAAATAAATCGGCGAGCGCGACCGAACAACAAACTTCCTGGGCGGGCCACAGATCTCCTTCGAGCGTTCAAGGCTGTTGAAAGGGGTCATAGTAAGCTATCGCCATTCGGGACGAGATAAGAAATCACAGCAGCCCGAGCAAGCGAAATGAAAGGCCAACCACGGGGGCGAACTAGAATCCTATGCGCCCCCGCGTGCGACGGGATCGTTCTCGTCCGATTAAATGTCCAATAGTCGCGCGTAGTTTGCTTATAGCATGAAACAAGGGTTGATTTGAAGTTTGGCCTAGTTGAGCTACGAGAAGTTGAATGTCGGCAAGCGTGGGTGAGGGTCTGTCAGTGGGTGGCGCTGGTTGCCGGCACGCGAACCTCGTCTCGACGTCGAGGATGGCAATGATGTCAATGACGCGCGACGATCCGGGGATCTACGGATGCCGTACGTGTGCGTGGCTGTAAAGTATCCATAGCACATAGGAACTTGAAGATCTAGGTGGGTGTATGTGGTTCGATGCGCTCTGGCCCGACGATTAGCGCGTAGGCTCGATTATCAAATATATCAGGTGAGTGGTGGAGTAGAGAATCCACAGGCTGATGAATCATGAGGAGGGCATGTGGGGCGGGCGACCCTTGGACCACCTCGGCTGAGAGTCACGAATTTGGAATTTCGTAAGACATATCGCGTTTTCGAGCTGCCCCAACGAATCGATTCCAAGAGGACAGGCCAGCAATCCGATACTCCCAGGGCGGTAAGACCCAGCAGGTGCGTCCAAAGTGCATGAGGCCAGCCCAACAGAGGCTCGCCCTTCACACCGCTCGCGTGGTTGATTGCCGGCCGCGTCGCGGAGCTTGAATACGTGTGGATGATAAGGCTTAAGCCGATAAGTAGGTTCGGAAGGTTAAATAATTGTCACGGGTCTTGTGTTGCGTATAGTGTGTAAACCAGCAGACAGCCACAGGCAGTCCAAGAAGGACAAAACGTGGCAGATACGCAAGATGTCCTAACACTTTCGCGAGAGCGATGCTGATAGATAGTTATCGATCTGCCGGATGCTGCTGGATGTATCATTTTAGGTCCGGTTTTGCGTGATTGCGATGCGTGGACGCGCCTACAGAGAAACTGTCGCTTCCGCGGAAGCAAAATTTTCACCGCTTAGCAAGATCGTCATGGCGTGATATATGGAATCAATGATAAAAAAAAAACCCACGATAATAGTCGAAGAAGGTCGGAGTAGGCCCAGTGAAAAACCCGTATCGGCCGGTATCGGGTGGTATCGGGTGGCATCGAGATTTCAGGTACCGGTTTTTTTTAGACAGCTCGGCTAAAAACCCATTTTTGCATTGGGCTGGCACAGGCTTGCATCGGCCGGTATCGGTTGGTATCGAATCCGAGACTGGTTTTTCATTGGGTATCGTACAGGTGCCGGTCGAGAGGTCAAGAGCGTACGTTCGATCAACGTTCGTCTTTCACCTGTCCATGTTTCAGCGCTAAGCGCTGTATGTCTTGGAGTGAGACTTTTCATGGTCATCCACCTGAGCAATAGTATTGATAGGCAGGGACCCTAGCGGACCCTGGTGCTCCGGGGCGCTCCCTGGGGATCGCAATAGTCAACCGTGCATCCGAATTTAGGGTGGATACATCTTGATGCGAGGTCTCCTGCAATTGGCTTGATAACAATTTGCCGTGTGCCCACATAAATTTGTATTGCGCGTCCGTTAATTAATTGAATTTCGCTCCACATGGATGCCAGTCACCTACTAGGTACTGAGCGAGAAAGTGATAATCGGTGGGTAAAAAGAGCATACATACATCATGGTTCATTCGAACGTGTCCGGGTCTTGAAGCTTACCATGCTCATCGGGAGAGATCATCAGGTGGTTATCTGCTTCCATGGGGGCAATATAATAGATCGTGATCGAGTAATGCCTCCGTCGCCGCAGAAAGTCTCTTTTTGGGCAATGGGACGATCCAAGCATTCCCCGACGCCACCGAAAGCCAAAACCACCGAAACTCAAGTACATACTGTAGACGAGGTTAGACGAGCAGAAAATGAACAGGGTCCAGGGGCACGTACGGCATTGTCGGTCCCGCGGTCCGACGTCAATTATGGTGGTCTAGAACTCTAGGTCCAAGAAGTCTCAGCGGAAAAGAACTCATCTCCGCCCGCACCCATGTGCACCCACACACGCATCCTCGATCAGGGAGCGATAAAGAGGCCGTCAGAGGCTAGCCAGAAAAAGGGAAACAAACCAGGGCGGTACTTTCTTGTGAATCACGCCGGTTTTTCAAATTTTTGGTCGTCTTGGCGAACCAGCCAGCCACGTGACGCCCAAATAAGGCATTCTAGGATTGGCAGTGAAGCTGTTTGAAAGCGTCGAAATTCATGGTTATGTTACCATATGATCTGGTCTTTGAACTGTAGTGCCCCTCACATTTTACTGGTCAACAGGAAGTATGATCCAACCAAATTGAATCAATATTATGTTATCAATGCTTGGGAGCAAAGGGGTCGTCACCGAACGCTTCGCAGATCCAATTATTTGATTCTCCATTGCTCCAGGCACCTGAAAAATTTTGCACGATATCTTCTTGTAATTTCTGGGTTATTTGTGGGTGACAGTGGAGATGGAAAATGATTGGAAAATGATATCGTGTTAGCGAGACTACGGCCGAATTGAGCCGAAGTACCCTATGAAGCTAGGAAGGATGTCACAGAATGAAGTAGGATGGTTTTTGGATCGTCCTCAGCACAAAAATTTCCAGTGCCCAATAAAAAATGGACCTCGCGAGCAGAACGAACCAACCGGCCCCCGATCCGGGATTCACGGGCCGGTGCCCCTTGAAACAAACCCGACAAACGCGGTGATGCAGATCAGATCTCCAGAAATCAAGATTAGCTTCTCAACTTGCTCAGTCTAGTTGCCGTCCCAGCACGGACGCCGGACGGGCCCTTGGATCGAAGGAGAACAAGTACACTAACGATGAAATTCAATTTAAGTCCCTGAAAGTAAGCTTATACTCAAGAGGCGAGCGATATGAAAGTCGCTGACACAGACCTCGGTTTGTCGGTGACAGCTGTCAGAGGGGGGGGGGGGGGGGGGGGGGGGTACAGCCACCGGTCCGAGGCTCCGGCAGGCAGAAAAAGAGTTGAGAACAGAGATGATGTCATTGAAAAGAGCGAATTTCGATCGTTGGCAATTTTGGGAAAAGGTTTAAAACATGCCGATCATTGCCGAGCCGCTTCTAAATCACTTCATAAATTCAACTGTGCGACACTGTGGGCCCGAATTATTTTATTGAGTACCTAGGCGGATGCAGAGTATATGGAAATGGGGGGGTAGCCAAAATCCCGGAGCTGCAGAGTGGAGGATGAAGTCGTAATAAAGAGTCGAGCGTTGAGACCATTAAGAGTCAAGAACAATCACGGGATGGCCCGATTTGGGGACCCCGTCAGCGAGGTCTGTGTCTGATCGAGAAAGATCGCTCGCCTCTTGCTTATACTCTGAATCACCTGAAGGCTGAAGCTTTCCACTTGCTTTCCGCTCTTGAACCGGACTGGCGTCATGAAAAATGGCGTGCGAGCGCCGCGAACCCGCATTTGATATTCGATTTTCACAACAAGCTTGGTGATTGGTCAACCCTAATTTGCCGTTGCCTACGCTCGAGAGCGAAACAACCCGACAGAAAAATAATGAAACGCGGTGACGCAGATCAGATCTCCAGAAGTCCAGTACTCGTCAGAAGATTAGCAGCTTCTCAACTTGCTCAGTCTAGTTGTTGTCGTCCGAGCACGGACGCCTACGGACCCCTCGGCTCGAAGGAGAACAAGTACACTAACAATGAAATTCAACCAAAAGTCCCTGAAAGTGAGCTTATACTCACCTGAAGGCTGAAGCTGCTGAAAATTTCTGCTCTTGAACCGGACCGGCGTCATCAAAAATGGCGTGCGAGCGCCGCGAGCTCGGTGTTCAATTTTCACAACGAGCATTGGCGATTGGCCAACCCTAATTTGCCGTCGCCTACGGGAGCCGCGGCACCACAGGACCCCGGCTAATAGGTGAGGAACCCAGACCCCAAACCTGACGAATTTGGGCCATTTTGGGCTATTTTGCCTGTGCCAAAACCTGACGAAAACGGCCAAAATTGGGTTTTTGCCTGTTCCAAAACCTGACGAAAATGTGCTGTGGCCGTTTTTTTTTTTACAGAAATGTCTGCTTGGCGGTATAAATGAGCGAAAATTTGACCCAGATGCAAAATCCTGACATTTTTGGCTCGATTTCAGGCTGTAACCCGGTGCCAAACCTGACGAAAATGCCCAAAAAGTCCCAAAAAAAACCTGACTTTTTTCCAGTTTTGAAATCTGGGTTCCTCACCCATTAGCCGGGGTCCTGGCACCACCTGCATCTACCTGCATCCGTCTAGGGTCAAGTAGGGTCAAGTGAATATCGGGAGAATTCGCACAGACGACAGATGCGCATCATGCACTATGTATCGGAGAGTCCAAACGGGGCAGTTTCCTGGATGGAGACAAAAGAAAAGAACTCATTAGCCACACGAGTCCATGTGGAAATATCCTGGCCATCGCTCCTACACACGCATGACATTTAACGTTACTCGGTCGAATATGGAAAAGAGACCGTAGAAGACCGAACGCGTGGACGTCGGTTGGAATGTATTAGTGTCAAGGGAGTACAGACGTGTGGGTAGCCGTGGATGGATGAGTGTATATGTGGTAAATATGTAGCCCATATCGTTGTGAGGTGGACGGATTGAGTCGGAGTATGATACAAAAGGGAACGATGTGCAGATATATGATACAAACTTGAGTCCCTTCCACTAGAATATGCTGTTGCAAGATGAGGTTGTTCCAATATGATCCAAGGAAGTCCGCGAGTTCGCGAGCTTATCGTCTAGCAGGTCGTGCAGGGCGAGTTGACTTTCTCGTCGCTGTCTTCTCAGTTTCCGACTCTTCCGTCTTCTTTCCCTTCCCCTTTCGGGGACTTGAACTTGGCCCAGCGCTTCCCGTCTTCGTGCTCTTGCCCTTCTTTCTTGGCGGGGGAGGTGACCCTACACTGCTGAGGGGGCTACTCCCAGCTGTGTGCATGTCTGCGAACATCCGCTTCTGTGCGCCACGATCTGCTTCAAAGATCTCCACGGTCGTGGTGGCAGGTCCGGGTAGTGGAACAGCCAACTGGGCAGGCGCAGGTAACAGGCCATAGATATAGGCCTCCTCCTGTGAATAGGACTGGGCATATCCCTGAATCCCCGGCAGCGGCTCGACGAGGTTCTGTCCAGTCGTCGCTACGTCGCTCCTCGGTTCCAGGTCGCCTGTTTCTGCAATCGGGTTGAGGCGGGTGGGAGCGTGTGGGTATGGGTCATCGTCATATGGGTCCACTGTAACAGCGCGTGTGATGGGTCGCGCGCCGTCGTCGTCCGCGTAAGGGTCTACAGTCACTGCCCGCATAAGCTCAGGCGGCTCGACGGGATTGCTGGTCCCGCTATGAAGCGACTCCGTGCGCGCGAGTGATTCTCCCGTCGGGAGGTCGTCCGGGTACTGGATCTCATAGGTATGCTTATGCATTTTGAGCCATGGCTCAAACTCGGCCAGTTGAAGGGACAGGCGGTCGTCTGGATCGAGTTCTAGTAAACGGCGCACAAAATTCCTGCCTACGAACAGTCGAAGACAAACGCTGACAGGAAGTAGAGTACACTGACCTTGATCTGTAACGTCTCTTCTTGCGTCGAGATAATCCCAGCTCATACGCTTCTTCTGTATCAGACCCTGGAGCTCCTCAGTAGAGACTCTGGGCAATGGAGTTTGCATAGTTAACCTGTCGCATCGCCTTAACTAACGCAAAAAAAAAAGAAGAAAGGACTATATGCGCACATCAAAAATAGGATTACGCCCACACTCCAACTATCTACTGCGTCTGTGTAAGGAAGACGGCGCATCACGATCTCAGGAGCAGTATACGCGGGTGTACCGCACATGGTCTGGAAATATAGGTTAGCCCCTTGCGCAACCTTCCAACGGTAATGAAATACCCGGAGGAAGCTATCTTCGTCGACGAGCTTTGCCAATCCGAAATCGGCAACTTTGACGATTGGCGGTGTGTCCCTGGTGAGGAGAATGTTCTAATATACGCTTAGGCAAAGCCCACGTCCCAAACAGTAGCTTTGAATGCACACCTCGGGTTTCAGGTCCCGATGGGTGATATGGCGAGAGTGGATATATCCCACGGCTTTGCAGATCTGGTACGTGAGGTGGCAGGACATCCATTCAGCTACATGCGGTCAGAGGGTAGATCATGATAGGAGATATGATACGCACTGAGGCCCGTTCCTTGGTGGTTATTATTCAAAAAATGAAAAAGGGTTTTACCATCCACATACTCGAGCACGAGATCTGTGTTTGGATTATGAAGATCGGAAAAACAAAAGAGTCGAAGCACAAAACCTACCGACACTCCGGCCTGGATTTTCGAAAACATCCAAAAGTTTGCAAACGTTGGGGTGGTCAATCTCCTTCATGATGCGAATTTCCCGACCAGCATAATTCTCGGTCGAGGTGGCTGGATTAGGACGCATCGTCTTCGAAGACCTCAGCGGGGAAAATCGGTACTATATTTGCGGCACGCACCTGGCCGATAACCTTCACCGCGACCCACTTCCCGGTACCTCTCTGGAGAGCTTTGTAAACTCTGGCATACGACCCCTTGCCGAGTTGGATAGATAAATCGTATTGCTTGTAAAGAGCTTTTTCTTCTGTGACGAGGTCGCGGTAAATGAATCCTACACAACCTTGAGTCACAGACACGGGATGGCAGCGCGATGAGACTGACTGTATTCCGGGTGTTCCTCCTTGAGTGGAGGGCCTCCGAGCCCGAAGGAGAGTTCGCACCCGTCCGTCAATACGCGGGTCATGTCTTTACCAATTCTCTCCCCTTTCATCTGATGACTGGTGAGCAAAGGTCGGTGGCGCCCCCGAAGCACCCACCCAGGTTCCGTTGGTCGACTTGTCACATATCGTGACCTCAGAATGCCCGTTCCCTCCATGCCCATTCCATTGTATTACAGCATGAGTATTGCCTAGAAGCCGTGAATAACTCGAAGCAACCAATACACGGAAAGTTCTTACTGATGCACCTCCAAGGAAGGTGCAGTGTGCTGCTAGGATCGCGTCCAATTGTGGCCCTGGGATTATTCTTTAAAAATCGAACGGTGACGAGTCCAGTAACGCAAGGGATGAGTATCCCCCATGATTGCGCGTCCAGAGTCTCGTCTCGGGCAGAGCCATCTGGCTGGCTCAAAGGCTGGGTCTGTGCCTGACTTTGGTCCTCTGAGGCACCAGGTTCGAGGAGTTGGCTATCGACGTTCATGGACACGTCCATGGTGTTGGAAGAGCGTCACTGTAAAGCGACCGCCGACGAACTGTTGAACTTCTCCATTGGGAAAACACGTGGACAACTTATGTTATCTGGTTTGTGGCGATACACGGGAGGCCCGGGAATGCCACAAACCAAACACGCACGGAGCTGCACAGTGCAGATGCGCCTCTGACCATGTGTTGTACGCGAAAGTCTGCTCGTGGAATTCGTGGCTTTCCATGATCTTGTTTCTGCAACTGGATGAGAAACGAATGAAAATAACCTCACTCTCTTAAGACCGACGATCGCGAAAGAAGAACTTGAAGCCGAGGATCCCTCGATGAAATACGAGCATCTTCAAAGCTTTAGTGTTGTGGCGTGCGGAGTTTTGGCTGAGACTGGGTAAATAGCTTTGAATTTTCACAATCGAGATTAGTATGTCTTTCAATCTGCATGAGCAGGATCCCAGGACTCGGATATAAGGTTCTATTAGCAGTGATCGTGCATGTATAACTCAGTTCTGCTCCGGAGCCAAAAGTCTTGACGAAAACTCAACGAAAACTTGAAGGAAGTTGCGCGAAAAGGCTCAGGGGTACGGGAATCCAGAGAAAAGGGATTAGTTCGGATTGAATGTTTTAGATGAACAGGAGGAATGACTGGGTGACGGGACGCTCTTGAACAGCTCGGTCTTGAAACTGCCATGGTGAAATGGAAGGCGCAACTCGGTGCCGATAGAACTCAAGCTGGAACAAACAACCGCTATTTTCCGCTTTAGGGAATTTATCCTACCTAAAACGAGAAAAGGCAGAAAATACGAAGAACAGACGTGGAAACATACCAGAGCCCTCGTAGCCCTCAACCCAAACCAGTCAAAATAAGTTGGGCACACATTTTTGGTACGAGAACGGTTCCGAGTATTCAACCCGCTTGGCGCTAACAATCTTTTCGGAACATTCCACGAACTGGTCAATCGTACAAATGAACGCATGAGCTTGAATGCTGAATCCTTCTTGCTCCTTATGCAGGGTGGTTCATTTTATATTGCCCCTATTTAGTATTTAGTATCTAATTCGAGCTGCTGAAGTGGACAATCAGCACAAGACTTCCACCAAAGAAATTCTCGCAAATCACATTGCCCGACTAGTAGAAGAGGATTCAGACAACTCGAATTCCTATATAAGGGAGGAGGATGGGAGAACTCGAACCACACCTGACGAGGACGAATTTGGCGGCGTGTGTCATCTGTCGAAAAGGTTCATCGTGACCACGGTCCAAAACCACTTAGACGCAAAAAAGGATAAAATTTCCGGCCCCCGGGTCGATCACACCAAAATTTGGCCAGTGTCGAAATGTCGAACCTAAATTGACGAAGTTGTCGGATGTTTTGAGGTTCATCGCAAAAGTTCGAGCTCATGGAAGTTGCGGTCCCGGGTCGGGTGACTTTCCTCAGACCAGCCGCCCTTTGAAGCATCGATGTCGCCGAGTTGGACATTTTCAGGCACACATCTACTATTCCCATTTCGAAGTAATCTTACATAAATATATGCGCCGTCTCCCAGTGTCTGCGCAAAGCGTGGTGGGAGTGCATGAGGAGATGACGTAGAACTCATAATTCACTAATCTAATTCGTCTAGTACGAGAACGATGCAGGATCATCTTCATCTCTCAACCCCGACCAAGGTGAAGATAGCGGAATCGCTGCCTGTGGTTGCTTGTATTGGAGCGAGACAATGAGGCCAGCATCGATGAATGTTCGAAGGCTCGGTGATATGTCAAGCTCCATCGCCCGGGTACAAGACTGGACTTCGACGCGCTGTAGTCGGCCACAAGCTTCCGCTGTCAACCTGGAGTTTATGAGATGCAAGAGCGCGTTGTAGAAGGCACCATATTACGAAAGAATGAGTTCCCTCAATGCGGGGCAACAAGTAGAGGAGAGGTCGTCGGCCGGGGTAAGAATGGTTAAAATATTGTCGTCCAGTATATCCAGGCTGTGAGGGCCCGACCACATACTACAACTGAGTTGAAGCCACTGCATCGTATGAGGTAGACCGTGAACAAGGGCGACCAGTGTAGTCTTTGAAAAAGTATCCACGGAGATATCAAGACTTTCCAACCGGGTGGCAACAGCCAGGAAAGATGAAAATAAGGGCATGTCATGATTTGGGTGAGAAAATCCGCGAAACTTGAAATGCCGTAACTGCGGTGGTGAAAGGCGTGAACAACCGTCGAATGGTAAATGCCGAGTTCACACCACATACAAGGTCGATCGTATCCAAGAACGGGAGGTCAACGATATGATTCGTAACCGCATCTTCTTGTGCCGAATCATCGTAACTGGCAAGATGCCAAATACGAAGGTTGGGACACCGGAATAGAATTTGCAGGGCTTTGTCGCTTGTGAATACGAGTTGAACATTCGAATCATAGAACGTTAACGAGAGTAGTCGACTGGCTCCACCGCAGGGGCATGTCGATGATGGGGACATATTCTCCCCTCGAAATCGAGAAGCTCAAGATTTTAGGACCATGAAAGATTCCGAATGAGGTCCACTGCTGCGTAGGTATCCACCGAATGGTCAAACAGTTCGTTTACTGAGATACCCTGGAGGATGGGGCACGTCGGTCTCGGTAAGCTGCGACAAGGACTCCACTAATGAAGGTCGGATCGTGAACGCGACATGGTGCCAACAGGTACGAACGAGATTAACGCGTTTAGGAAGAGATTGGAAGGTGGTCGGGGACTACTAGAAGCATCGTGTGTTCCGGAGCGACCCAGCCATGTTCCAAGCGTTGCGCATGTTTCGCGTCGAAGGTGGAAAGCATATCGTCAGTGCGCGTAGGCTCAACAACATGGATCCTAGCCCAGAGGCGGGGTGTGGAGAGCGATATGCTCCTCCATGAGCTGCAGACGGGGCCCAAGATGACAGGTGCCTCGCTGGCACTCATAGCGCAATTCCAGTGGGTTGGAAGGCATGCCACGAAGATCTCTTGGATGAAATCGAGTGGCAAGCGTCGCGTAGGAGCTTTGTGTGCTTCCACATATGCGATAAGTATGACCGTCGCGCTCCCGCGTCAATCTATCCATGGTCTTCTGCAGCTCGGCGATTTCGCTGCGATTTCTTCGTCGACCCTGGCCACTCGGAGGGTGGGTTCAACGAGGAGGGCCTCGGTCTCGAGCACCTCGTCGTCGGTGGGACAATAGTTTGTAGCCGAACAGGGAAAACAACGATGGTTGGACAATAGTACTGAGGCCGACAACAAGGGCCAACAACTTGGTCTCAATTCTTATCTCTCAATCCCAACTTTCACAAGAGCTTATCGATGCGATTATAGTATTGACCACCTCGAATTCTCCTCAGTGACCACTGCGACAACTAGCGTTTGCAATAGCTCGTTCCAGGATCTATCCTGCCTTCTCCGGGACTCCGTACACCAGCGTCGTGGCACCTGCAACCGAACATCGTGGCTAAGAGCGTGTGCCTGCCATTCCTGCAGGTCATCAACCTCAGTAATTATACTTTTGGGAACGCAGCGAAGCTGGAGTCCGTGCTCTGTCATTGACCCGGTCTGAAAGAGCTGGGCTTGATTAACATCGAGTTCACTGATCAACCGGGCTCCGGTTCTTGACGGTGTCGCACCGACTAGCATCACCCTGGATTTCTTGACGCTACAGGATGTCCGCCTGGATGTTGGGCGATTCATTTCTCAGTCCAATACATTCGGCAGCATTTTTTTTTTTTTGGAGCGTTTGGGATAATGAAACTCAGTCTACAGAAGCATTCCACGCTCATCCGCCTGTGATGCTGGTTGTTAGCCAGTCGTTACCAATTGAAGTCGCTGGCGTGGCAAATGCATCCACGCTTCGAGAGTTACATTGCTTCCTCCCGTCCCGTTAGTAAATCAAAATAAATACAGTACCGACCATCTCATCTCCTCTAGGGTGCGACGGAGTGGTCGTCGCCGTGCTGGGTTTCAAACAGACGTCAAAGCTCTGCGCTCGCTCGAGGTCCGCGAAGAGGACTTCAAATGGACTCTGGTCATACTAGAAACATGTCCCCAGTCTATTCAGGACTTGCGCATTCTCACTCTTCGTCTCTCGTGGCTAGTCCCCAAGGCAGATCCATTTTTCGTCGACTTCGATCGTCTGTGTGTGGAAGGGTTTACACTCACGGAGGTCAACCTACATGTGACAATGGGAGGGAGGATCACGGTCCCACTACACAATCACGCCTCGCTGCCGCAGACATGGCGCTGATTGAAAGCTGGTTGCATTGCGGAGAAAGGGACTTTGCACATATAGTATCGCAATGAAGAGTACGACTTGATTTTCTCGTAATATTTACGCCCTTTCTTTCTTTCCTACCTTTTTCGTTGTCTCACTCTGTCCTTGCCTCGCGCCTTATCCTTTTCATTTGCCATCCCGTGGCACCTGTCATTACCAGTAACGCTGCTCTCCATCTTCCTTTTACTGCTGTAACCGTGCGGATCTCACGTACTGCATCTGCCCTTTCCATTTGCGTTTTCACGTATCACGAAACAATAGGAATACAGACGCGTTGTACCCGACCCACCCGACCGAAGAAATAAGCCTGAAATGATCGTCTATGAATGACTGGAGCCTGGTGAATATGTCAAACTCCATTGCCCGAGTTGGTCGAGAATCCTTAGACGGCGATGAAGATATTGGACTACATCCAACGCCAATCACCGGATGGGACCCATGAGAAAGTTATTTGTTGTCTCATGGGAACTAATCGCGTTGGATGCCATGGATCTAGGCCAGTCGGCCGTAACCAATCTTGGCATGTACAAAGGGACGGCATAAAAGTTGGTCCAGGGCACATAGAAAACCGTATTGGAGATGCTGTCTCTACCCATGAACATTCGGAGGGCAGACGAGACAGAGATTACCCACCTCGATCCGAACAGCAGAGAGTCGGGCTCCCGGCCAGAAGATTGCCAATACAAGTTGCGGTTCACCCGCACTCCAGGACAATCCAAAACTGGTCTCCAGCTCTTCGCAGAACGTGAACACACTTCTCGGTCCAAATCGTATAAAAGGAAGCCACGAGAGGTAATAGCCCCAACGATATAAACTAGACGGCATCACTCTCCCCAGTCCAGACCAAGGGCGTCCACCTTACCGCTTCGCACAGCGGCCTCCACCGCCTCGGCGAGCGCCCGCAGCGCGAGGACGTCCTCGCTCAGCTCGCCCGCACCATACACGGGGGCGATCTCGGGCGCGGTGACGCCCAGCGCACGCTGCAGCGCGTACTCGCGATCTGGCCCCAGCAGCTTATCGATCGAAGTAAGGAGCGCGGGCAGGTTCGGGTGTGCTGCGAGCGTCGTGCGGATCGCGGGGGAGGTTGCTGGCGATTATTTACGAGTCAGCTGGAAGATATCCAAATGCACATGGACCGACCAATGGCCTCGTATTGACTTGTCTGCAGCGGTTTTGGATCATCCCGTTTGAGGGGGTCGGGATAGGCTGATTCCTCGGGGACGTACGGCCATTTCAACGAGGTCAGCGGCCGGAGTGGGGGTGCATCCTCGTCGGCGAGCGGTTGTTCGGGAATCGGCACGTCGGGTTCGATGATGTGAGAGCCTGGTCGGAAATTACAGATCAGGAGTCGGAGGCAGCGAAGGGATATTATTTTTTCACCTTCAGCTTCGTTCACTTCCTCCGGCTTCCCGGGGGTACATGGCACCTCTAGATTGCTTACAACGGGAATGAATTGTTTCGGACCAAGCCACACCTTTATGCTTTTTGTAGCAAGGGACGGAGCAGCTGTTCGTTGCTTAGAGAAAATCCCTGGAAGACAAGATAACATGGACGGACTAGAGAGTCGCACATCCTGAGCATTTGTACTTTGATTCGTTTGTGGTGCAAATCTGACATTTACTTTGACGAGGCTTCGGGGCCATGCCAGTGGGAAGCAAAAAATGCAGAAAAATGGCAGAAAATCTTGTTCAAATTTGCACCGGGCGGTTGCAATTGGGAAGGTTTGTAGAGGTATCACGTCCGGTCCGCAATGTCGAGCAGATCGAGAACGACTTAGCTGTGCCGTCAAGCCAAGTTGGCGTGCAGTAACTTCAGATGCCGTAAAAAGCCTAAGCGGAGTTTGGTAGAGTTTGGTGTAACCCTCCAAATTTGGAATCCGACTTGAATCCGACCTTCCCACTCCCCTGTTGAACTCAACTCCGAGCTCTTGCTTATCCGAGAACGACAAGGAGAATCATCCCAAGATACCAAAAATTCGTTGTTTTGAGTACCTTATCCGATGGAAAACTGTAGCCCTTTGCGTTATCGGCGGCCGGTCAATTGCAAGTAGCCTTTAATTTGCAAGAATCTCGTCATTTTCCTGCTTCGAATGGTCCTTTCCAACGCCTTCGTCCATTCACGCGGAACGTTATTCTTTGGGATTCTTCCCATTTTCTTGCCTGTGTCTCCCACGGATTTCCGGGTGAACTTTGCAGCTTGGAAGAGCTTGGACGACTGCCCTCGCAACGAACCATCCTGGGTCAATTTAGGTCCATTTGCGCCCCACCCCCGCAATGTTTTAGCAAATTTGATCCGTTCCCCAAAGGGCAACATATGATCGCGCGTCCGACGCTCGCGGACGGCGTCAAGTATATAGCTAGACCAAGCTGAATAGCCACTTCGACCCACCGTTGAACGTTGAATATCTGCTGTCATCTCTGGACCCATCGGCTATTTATCGACAGGGTCAATGAGCCGAACCGATCGTACTCTCTTCTTTTCAACCACCATGGCCGAGATACAACCTCAGAAAGTCTACGATGTTGTCGTTGTTGGGTGCGTCTCCATACACGACGAGTTCTATTCTCTGTCTAAGCGATGTTCAGTGGAGGCCCGGCGGGCTTGATGGCGTCCCTCTGCCTCACAACTTACGGCTTCAACATCCTCCACATCGATGAGCGCCCACACCCAACCACCGCTGGGCGAGCGGACGGAATACAGCCTCGGACCATCGAGGTGCGCTTCTCATTTCTGGTCCGCGTGGGCATCTTCACTAACGAATCACCATATATAGGTCCTGCGCAATATTGGTGGTGTCTCCACCGCGCCGGTGCCGGGTGGTCCAATTGTGGGCCAGTCGCTTATCGGTGGCGGAGGCGTCGCTAAGAAGGTGATCAGCCAGGGGGTGCGCGTATACGAGGTCGCGTTTTGGGACCCCACCGCAACGGAGAAGCTCGCTCGCACGTCCCGCGCACCATCGTGCCCTGAGTTCGTCGACGTGGTGGATAATTATACGCTGCTCTTGCACCAGGGATTGATCGAGAATGCGTTCTTAGATGAAATTCAGACGGTGCGCCTTCGGATGTTCTTTAGGTGTCTTGTGTGCTTAGGAGGGTCTAGCGCCGTACCGTGTTACCCGAGGCGTCTCCGGCGCCCCCGAATGGCCTCTTTCGCCCATATCTTTTGCGAAACTGCCGTACATTGCCGACCGACGCATCCGACCCTCTGAGCAGCACGCACCCCGTCGAATGCGTCATCCAACACGCCGATTCGAAGGTCAAGCACACGATCCGCTCTCGGTATCTCCTGGGCTGTGACGGTGCCAAGAGCATTGTGCGGAGATGCATCGCGGGCGGCCAAGTGGGCGATGGCGAGTGGCAAGGCAAGATCACTATGCAAGGCGAGGCGACGGATATCATCTGGGGCGTCCTGGACGCGCGGGTCAAAACCAATTTCCGTGAGTCTTGCGTTTATTGGGTATGACGTGGCACTGAAGTGCACTCAGCGGACATCAAGTATAAGTGCCTCATCCACTCGAAGTCCGAGGGTAGCATAATGATCATTCCCCGCGAGGCGAATCTCGTGCGGTTCTACGTACAGCTTCAAACCTCGAAAGACGGAAAGGTCGTTTCCATTGGTGGGTATCTAGTGTTTAGTTCGGCCCGAGTTGACCCTTTGGTGGTAGCCCGGGACCAGGCGACTCAAGATATCTGCATCGCGCGCGCCAAGAAGATATTTGAGCCCTTCGAACTGGAATTCGGTTATGTCGACTGGTTCTCGGTCTACCAGATTGGGCAGCGCATCGCATCGCAGTATACCCTCGATCAGCGGATAATTCTGGGCGGCGATGCTGTGTGTTTAGCATCTTCACGTTTGTGCCCCATACTAATTCAGTGAACAGACACACACGCACTCGCCCCAGGCCGGCCAGGGAATGAATATTTCCATGCTCGACATGTACTCACTGGCTTGGAAGTGCGTGTTCATTTACTTTGTTTGCGCGTATGTCGCTAATTTGCTCATTGCTAGGCTCAATCTTGTGATGAAAGGCCTCGGTAAGCCCGAAATCCTGCTGCCGTCGTACGAGCACGAACGGCGCGGTGTCGCGGAGGAGCTTCTCAAATTCGATGGGGCGTACTCTCGCTTGTTCTCGGGGCGTGGCGTCGACGCCAAGCACCTTCCGGGCGGCGTCGACGCGGAGAAGTTCATCCAGATGTTTAAGCAGAACGCGTTCTTCACGTCCGGGTGCGGCGCTATCTATTTCGCGAACGAGCTGAACGCGCTGCCGGGCGCGGGCGTGCTCAGCGGGCCGCACGCCCGCGCGTTCAATCCCCCGGGCATAAAACTCGTGGCCGGCCAGCGGTTCATCCCTGGGCGTGTGACGCGGGTTGCGGATGGGAACCAGGTCCGGCTGCAGCAGGAGTATGTTTTCTAACTCTTCTCATATGCACGCTTCCTGACGCGACATGCAGGGTAAAGATGAATGGCGCGTTCCGGATCCATCTCTTCGTTGGAGACCTGCGGAAGACGAAGCCCGCGCTAGACGGGTTTGCCGCCTTTGTAGACTCGCCTGCATCGTTCTTCAACCGCCATCGTTCTCCCACCGGTGTGCGCTCGTCGATTGTCGACGGCCCTGGAACGGTCATGAACCACACGGAGGACCCCCCGAACGCACATATTGTTAACCCGTATGCCATCCCCGATTGCGAAGTATCAACGGCTAATTCGACCCAGGTTCTTCACCTTCCTCACGATCGTTGGAACGCACTGGTACGAGTGGGAGATCAACGACATCCCGAGCCCGCTGCGGCTCTATCGCTCGCAGGTGTACGGTGATGCGCTGTTTGACCGCCGCGTGCCCGAGGCGGGGACGAACGCACCGCTGCACCACAAGTTTGGCGTGGACATGCAGAAGGGTGCGATCGTCGTGGTGCGGCCGGACTCGTATGTCGGCGCGATTGTGGAGCTCAACGAGGACGGCTGGCTTGGGCTGAACGGTCTGTGCTTCTTGTGGTCGGCATTGAATGTAACTGACTAGTTTGCAGATTATTTTGCGGGCTTTTTGGAGGTGCGAGAGCCTGGGAAAACGGGGAAAGCGAAGTTTTGAAGTTATGGGACGGAAACCGTGATCCAAATGTAGCAATACAAGTTCAATTGTAATTTTTTACAGCATCAGCATTAAATGCCAGCACATAATTAGGTTTCTTCGAAGTTCGAGTCGGTCAAAGTGTGGAAAATGATGTTTGGTTCCGAGGTCCAAAGAACGATTGATTCCACACTTTCAAATACATGAAGCTTCCCTTGCTTGACTTTCACTCCGACACTGTGACCCCGAGGCTCTGCAAATATCGAACAGTTCTGGGGCAAGACTTTTCGTTTGGAAGAACTGGAAGAGGACCAGAGACGAACAATGTTCACCGTGTATGGATATCTTGCTGTGGCCCTCGCTTGGACTTGCAATCAAAGCGCCCCTGCTGGCTTATTGTTTCCTGACATTGTACTTTTCTAGTCAAAGCAATCAGGCGAAGTCGAGGGTCAAAGCCCTTTGATATAAAAGCATGTCCTTGAACATAGAATCACTCTATACGTCAAGAAGCTCTCCGCGCCCGCAAAACTTCCCTACAACACCCTCAAGAGGTTCACACAGTTATGGACGTTGATTCCGAGACACCGAACACACCGATATGGGGATACCTGGAGCCGCTCGTTCCAAGCGATCAGGTCGAGCGCCTCACATTCCATGAACCGTGTCTGCAGCAGGGTGTTACCCTCGGGCGGGTTGCGGACAATGATTATGTCTTGCCCGGAGCTGGTGTTAGTGAGTTATCGATTTTGTGTCTTGCCATGAGCGTGGCTCAGTACATCCACAGGCAGCCGCCACGCTACCATACAGTGGAATGGGAACAGAAATGTTATGTCCGTTGTCACCCTCACGGATAGCTCGCTCAATGGCACCTATGTCGATGGTGTCAAGGTCAACGGTACCCATCAACTCTTTAATGGGTCCACAGTTTTCTTCGGCTCCAAAGTTCCAGTGATTGAAGAAGCTGCCGATTTTCGTTCGTTGCCATAGTACAAAACCTACCGAACCCTTCACTTATTTCGTCTCGCTAGGTTACATATTCCACCACCCCTATGGCCGGTCCAAGTCCGAGACCGTCTTTAACCATTACATCATGGGCGTCCAGCTGGGCGGTGGTGCATTTGGAGTCGTCCATAAAGCCACTGAGAGAAAATCTGGGAATTTGTACGCCGTGAAGACAGCTTGGAAGGTGGGCTCATCGCTTGTTTAGAGCCTCTCCGTTCTGATTCATGTATCCCGCAGAATGACAGGCAACGGAACACGATTACGTGCGCTGGGCAAGAGGTAGATCGACTAGTCTGCTCCCCCCCCGATACTCAAAATGACTTTGAAAGACGATGGCGATGATGATTCTTAGCCACCCAAATATCTGCAAGCTGCACGAAGTCTTCTTTCGTATCGATGGTCAACTCGTCGGTCAGTCCGTGTCAGCGTCAGCCGGTTCTTGCCGTTCTCAATTTTCTCTCCTTGCTAGACATCGTACTGGAATTCGTCGACGGCATCAGCCTGCTGCAGCTCCATACAAGTACGACCAATAACCAATTGAGTACGCCCACCGCGTTTGGATCCCGCGCGCTCTCTGACTATTTCCCAGCTGAAGATCAAGCGAGAGAAATATCTTTCCAGGTCTGCACCGCTCTTGCATATGTGCACGACCAAGGTGTCTCGCATGGGGATCTCAAACCGGACGTTCGTGCTGCGCTTTTCTCCATAATAGAATCCTCACGCTCCTCTCAGAATATCCTTATCACGCGCGCAGTCTTCCCGGTGGTCAAGCTCGTCGATTTCGGACTTGCGCGGGTTATTAACAACTACAACGCAAAGCCGGTAAGGGCACCTCTCCGCATCATCCCCGACTACTACTCATCTTCTAGATGGCCACCATACATATGTATGCCGCGCCCGAAGCCTGCAGTCAAGTTGATGAATACGGAGAGGGCCTCGAAGTAGGTATGTCCAAACTGTGGGACAATTGGGCACTGGGATGTGTTATCTTCAAACTGTGCGTTTCGGGCTGGCATCATAATTGATTGCGAAACTCACTCTTTTTCGTTGCTAGTCTGGCCTACGACTACCCTTTCGGTACGCAGCCGGCTTACCAGATCGACCCCGCACTATTCCACTGGAATGCATTGAATGGCAACTCTGCCGAAGGTGTGTCTTCGTCGTTTTCCGCGTCCTACATTCTGAGCATTCTTCAAAGCGATTGACTTGGTCAAGAAACTCCTTGTCCGCGATACCCGCCATCGCATGACTGCTCGCGCGACCTTGGACCAGCCTTGGCTCTCCGGTTACCGACCGTACCAAGTGTCCTTTGCCTCGGTCTCATTCGAAAAGCCGCCCGAACCCGCCGAGTTTGAACCCCAAGCCCAACCCATGGATGACGAAGACACAGAGGAGCTTGACGATGAGGCTGAAGGTCGTAAAGGTAAAGGGCGCCGGCGCCCAGCACAGCGCCCCTACGTGGCTTCTAAACCGTCCCCCCGACGGCTTCGTGAACGGAGGATTCCCGTGAATGCTGCGCGGGGCGAGGGGCCCTCTTGTCGTAAACGGCCAGCTATGCGTCTACATGGCCGACCAAAGCGACTTTAACGTTACTTGTTCAGATTTAATTCTCACACGCTCTTTACCGTCTTGTTGAGTACTGCCACTGGTCCTGTACTACCACATTCCTTTCAATCCAATTACATTCTCACTTTCCAAATCGTCTTAAGTAACCCGGTACCGGCGTCACGGAAATCCCCGTAACTTAAGTTCCAGTCCGGTCAGCATTTCCACTCGTGCCCGAATTCTTACGAAGCAGCCAGCGCTTCTCTCTTGTAAATAAATGGCTTGTCCGGACCTCTGGACGTCCCACTGTGTCATTTACAATGGCTCTTAGCGGCTGGCATCGCGGCGAACAAGTAATCCGCCAGAAACTATTTGGCGATGACTATACGATTTCCAATCTCTACATGGCGATATCTGGCGACCTACCCGAGGAGCACGCTCAATTTCACTCACGAAACCTGCCCTTTCTTCCCGTTACGACGCTTGATGACGAGGGCAGACCGTGGGGCTCAATCCTCGCTGGGCAGACGGGAGAACCAGGGTTCATCCAGGCGCCGAGATACAACATGCTCAGTGTAGATGCATTCTTGTGGCAGGGGGAGCCCCTAGTTGAGAACTCCAGGCTGTTCGAGCCAGGCCAGAAAATGCTGGTCGCGGGTATTGGCATCGAATTCCCAACCAGGAGACGCAATAAATTCGCGGGGTGGATCTCGCGATTGGAGGAGTTGGAATATAATAGGATGAAGCTTGACCTGAATGTGAACGAAGCTATTGGGTACGTAGCCAAGTCATGCACTGTAGTTTGCACGCTGAGCGCTCCTTCAGAAATTGCCCGAAATATATCACCGTCCGAGACCTAATTCCCCATCCTCATACCGCACCTCAGATCGAATACCAAGAGTCGCATCTTTCGCTGGGCGCACGGCTCCCGGATGCGGTCATTTCCTTCATCGCCAGTGCCGATACAGTCTTCTTGGGAACGACATACAATGCGTTTGCCAGGGACTCCATGTTCTTCCCGTCGCATGTGGGCATGAACCAGCGCGGTGGTCGTCCAGGATTCATTCGCGTGGTGCCTTCTGATGGCAGGACGTTAGTCCTTCCCGACTATTCAGGTCCGTGAAAACGATTCTGAGCTCTCAGGCGGTGTTAACTCGACCAGTACAGGAAATCGAATAATGACCTCCCTGGGAAACGTAGAGGCGACACCCTTCGCCTCCCTCACATTCGTTGACTTCGTCTCGGGTGACATTTTGTACCTGACCGGCGACGCCCAGAACCTCGTTGGCCCAGATGCACTCAAGCTGATGCCCTTCCAAAAGACCCTCACCACCATCTATACCACTGGTTTCACCCTTGTTCGGGACGCATTGCCCGTTCGCCAACGTGTAAATACGTCGTCGGAGAGCAGGTATGTGGTTTTCATTGCGTTTCGACTACTTGACTGACTATACAATCTAGTCCATACAGCCCTCCTATCCGACTTCTCGCTGAGGAGGCCCCAGTTTCTTTGCTTGGCAAGTCCCAAGAAGCGACTGCGCTGTTGCGCAAGATCGACCTGCACAGCTCGTCCATCGCCACCTTCACCTGGGACTCTTCGGTGGACCTTCAAATAAACCCGGGTCAAGCGATCATCATGGATATGTCGCCACTCGTCGGTGTACCGGCATATCGCCACATGGCGCAACATAAACCCACTTCCGTCAACGACGACAGTATCCGCACATGGACTGTCTCCTCTTCGCACCGGCCTTCTGGCACCCGCTCCTACTCAATGACACTGCGCGAAAGGCGGGGTGGCGCTGTGACTGGCCCTCTCTTCGCCATTGCACGCAAGCTGGCGGAGGTGAAGCCCGAGGCGCTGGTAGATTCGCGTTCACTGGAATTGCGCGTCGGCATCGTCGGAGTCACCGGCAATTTTGTCTTGCCTCCAGATTCGAGCGCATCGATCAGTGACGCTGATCTCGGCCTAATGGTGCCTCTGGCGACGCCCTCCCCGCAAAAGATGCTCTGGATCGCGGGGGGGATCGGCCTCACCCCATTCTTAAGCATGCTAAAGGCCCTACGTGGCGCACCGAACGGTACACACTGGGAAATCCGGTTTCTTCTGGCTACGGGGGAGCCAGACGTACTGCTTCCCATCGTAGAAGACGCGTTCAGGGGGAGTGATCCTCGCGTCGATCTCAAGCTGGAGGTATTCACCAGGAAAACGGTGCCCGACGTGGATGCGCGGATCGTTCTGCAAACGCATGTTGGTCGGATGCCTGTGGACTTTTTCCGTCCGGGGGAATTGCAGGGATGGCATGTGTATCTCTGTGGTTCCCCCGACTTTGAGAGGACTGCCCTCGCCGCGCTCATGAACGGTGGCGTACCTGAGGGTGCAGTAACGAGGGAGGGGTTCGAATACTAAACATTTGACACACCACTGCACGCTGATCTAGTGTATATACCTATTATGCAACCTCTCTGTTAGATTTTCGGTGTCATCCAATTCAATTTGCAGAACCGTGGCAGTGAGGATTTTGTGAAAACGCACAAGTTTTCCCACTTTCAAGCACAAGCCCTGTGCATCATTCCTCTACTCTCATACAGCAGATCCGCCCAAGGGTCGACTGGCTCTAATACCGTAGACGGGGATCATTTGCCGAGGGCTGCGTAGGCGGCCCTGTTAACAAAAGCATGAAGAAACTGGAGTTCAATTGGAGCCTATTACGGCTAGGACACAGCCAATTTATTATATTTAACAAAAAGTAATTGCGCAGCAGTTCAACGCCAAAAACCAGAAGAACGCCTGTAGATGCTTACCGCGGAAAGGGGGAGTGCGCGAGAGGCCCGCGGTCGAGGTATAGCAAGACATGGAGAGTAAGATGATTATGCACAGGTCATCGATGCGGACTGGCCAAGGGTGTTCAAAGGATGGACCAGGATGGACGTCAGACCAGTGTCACTGAAAATCAGATGGTCCAGGCCGTGATACTTAGAAGAACAGAATCAAACAATGAAACATCTGCTAGGGTGGGTCATTGTGAGAATTTGGATGGGCGTGATTCTATTCGAGTCAGGCCCCAGAATAATTTGGTGCCGTGTAGTGCGGCTTTTTCACTGGTTAGATAAATCACTTGCGAACAGATATTTAATCAGCCTTGCCCCAGTTGAACAGGACAGGAGGGACCCGAGTATTTGGGCTCCGAGTCGTTCAACTCAGAACTTGAAGAATGGGGTAGGCGCTGCGGAGTGCTCCGCAGTAAAACCACACAGTCAAGACGGCTCGGGACATTATATGCGGGCCATAATCCCCGGCTTGAGAATGATTGTCAGGAGTGAGGCGCCGGCGGCGCCCAGCTTGAACAAGTTGAACTTGGCTTGAACCTTTGATTGAACTACTTGACTTGAACCCAGTAAATTAAATGAACTCGGGGTTTCGACAGACAGCAAGATTATAAAGCCAAGTACAGTAGAGACAGGCCCAAGGACAGGCCTCCTTGAACCAGTAAAAGCAAGATTATAACCTTGAGTAACACTGCCTGTGGCCCCGAAAGAATGGATGATCGCTGATCAGTGACAAGCCTTTGTCGGCGTATGTTTTGTTTGTCACGCGCGACATTCCCCATCTCCACACAAGCCGTCAGGCACAGGCTTGGCTGTTTCTTTCTCTTCTCACTCTACCTTTTGCCTTCATGATTTCTTTACCTCTCGCCCTCTTGCTCGTTCTCCCCGCATTCTGTGTCGCGGATCCGATCCACATACCACTCACTCGGCGGAAATCAGGCAGGCCCGCCACACACAGCGATCACTTGGCTGCAGCGGAATTCTCCAGGGCGCGGTATGGATATGGCAGCGCCGCATCGACCACCTCGCCCTCAGCAAAGCGCATGCAGCGGAGAGGGAGCGCAGAGGGTCTAAATTTCGTGAATCAGGTCGGTATCCATGCCATGTTCAGGTGGCGAGGCTCATTCAATTTTTCCCGACGCTCAGGGAGGGGACTCAAGTTACTTTGGGACTGTCGATATTGGGACACCGTTAGTATTCCCCCCTCTGTCTTCTGGTGGATTTTGGGCTGGGACCAACGACTTCGTGGCGAGCAAACGGTGGTCTCTGACAGACTGGCCGTTGTTCTAATTTCACTATGGACCTTTGGGCGGGGTCCGATGCATGGTGGCGAAATCAGTGCTCATGCATTGTCGTCTGTCAACGCGGGAGTGTACATGCCAGGCACTGCTAGTGCGTGCTACGCCATTGCCTGATCGGCGTTGATGCTCGCTGCCTGCTGGACACCATCATCCCTCTGGAATGGCATTGTGCCTCAACCCGAAGATCCACATCCCGTTGTCTGCGTGCTGCGCTCTGTTGCCTGATTGATCTTTGACCTCATCTCCATGGTCGCTTCATTTTTGTCCTTGCCCTTCTTTTTATATTTATGAACTGACCGCTATTCTTAGACCGCAATCCTTCGATGTCGTTTTAGACACGGGCTCATCCGACCTATGGGTTGCAAGCTCGTCATGTACCACCTGTAGCTCGAATACCCCCGTCTACAACCCCGGACAGTCGTCATCTTTCGTACAAGAGTCCACCGCTGCGACGACCATCAGCTATGGCTCCGGGGAGGTGCTCGGTGCGGTCTCGCAAGAGACCGTCAGCATGGGCAACTTCTCCCTGACTAACCAGGGCTTCCGTACGTCTATCTCTCTCTTAAGCACACGCATTCTGACCTCTGCACAGTGGTCACGCAACAGACGACCGCCAACCTGCTCACGGGCTCGGTCTCGGGGATCATGGGCCTCGCGTTCGGCGCCATCTCGTCGACGCAGACGGTACCCTTCTGGCAGGGCTTGATATCGAGCAACCAGCTCGCGTCGCCCGTCATGTCCTTCTGGCTATCCCGCTTCCGCGGGACAAAGTTCGCCGAGGAGGAGCCCGGAGGCGCGTTCACGCTCGGCGGGACCAACGCCTCGCTTTTCACCGGCAACATCGACTTCCGCCCCATGTCCGGTGGGTCGACTCCGACGTTCTGGCTACTCAGCGTAACGGGTGCGCCCCTCGCCTCTGTGTCCTGGCGGGCTGAATACTAAATCTTGCGGTTACAGCGGTGAACGTCCAGGGCTCAGCGATCACAGTGCCAACGGGCGACTCGGCGCTCGCGGCGATCGACACGGGCACGACGCTGATCGGCGGGCCCTCAGACGCCGTCGCGGCCATCTGGGCCGCGGTCCCTGGCTCGACGATAGTTGGCGACAGCATGCCCGGGTTCTACGAGTTCCGTGCGTCCTCATCTTCTCATCATCGAGCGGCCCGATATTCACTTCATTGTCTGCAGCGTGCTCGACGACGGTGAGCGTGAGCATGTCGTTCGGCGGAGAGGTGTGGCCGATCGACCCGACGGATTTGAACATCGGCGAGGGCACCAGCCCGTCGTCGTGCCTCGGGGGCATCTTCGACCTGACGCAGGGCAGCGACATCACCGCGTCGCCGGGGACACCCACGTGGGTTGTGGGCGATACGTTCATGGTGAGCCCCTCAGGTGTCAGGTGCACATGTACGCCCAGAGTCTGAGATTGCTGCAGAAAAACGTATACACGGTGTTCCAGGAGAGCCCGCTGCAGATAGGGTTCGCACAGCTCTCGGACGCGGCGGGCGGTGGATCAGGTTTGTTGTTTCCTTCCTCGCTGCATAAAACCTCTCACTGACGCGTGCCTAGGTACCCCCGGCGAAGCGGCGGCAACGAACAGCGCAGCCAGTACGTCCCTTAATTTCCCCGCACGCACCCCTTCTCATCCTTCCCTTCCTTTTCCTCCTCCTCTTCCCCTCCCTCTTGTCTCTTCCGTTCGGCGTTTGACCTAAACGTGCACGCAGACCCGCGTGTCCCGCCGTTCGCCCTCCTCCTCCTCGGGCTCGGCACGGCCCTCGCGCGGCTCCTCTGAGCATCCCTCCTCCCTTCCGACCGATCTGACTGACTGCCACGACCACTAATGCCGCCTCCATCACAGCAGGCGCTTCCACCGCCAGCGCCACTACCACCCCCGACAACCACTCCGACTCGGATCCGAAGCTGAACAGCGCGCCCCCGCGTGCGCCGCTCTTATCATTGTCGCCCGCCCTCCTCGCCGCGTTGTTACTCCTCCTGCTCTAGCCCTTGTATCGTATCGTATCTATCGTATCTCCTACTTACATTTGCAAGTACCTACATACCTCTCGCCTCTGCGCTTGTCCCCTCGTTATTAGGCTAGCTAGCTTTCAATGGACGGACCGACCGACATGGACATGACTTGTATTGTGGATTGTGTCCGGATAGGGCTGGTCCCGGACTCGCGAATCAGGGGGTCGATTTTGATGGACGACATAGAAATACAAGTTGCAAGCCGCAAGAGAGGGATTAGTGAATTGTCTAGTACCGTAATATGGTTGGTGGATCATCCTCCAGAGTCCAATGTCCAATCTCAACTAAGGCGAAAATCTTGCTGTGTCTGTTCGCCGGGCGGTAAGCCCGCCCGAAAACTGTCGAGTGAAGATGAGTGGGAGGGGAAATTTGAGAGGCGCATATGTATCGTTGAACAATGAATGTGCCCGGGCCCGTTGAGGGTCACTTCGGAACGAGCAGCAACATCCGGCGATCAAAACCGGCCCGGCAAATTTTACCGTCCTGGCAAACAATTGAATTTGTTTTCGGTGTGTTTAGGTCCGTTGACCACCACCATGGTCTCTCAGACTAGATCTCTCAACTCGGGCCCGTGAGGTGTGAGGGCCCCTCTCCGACCCAATACTCGCTGACGCGAACCTGATTTTTTTTGGCAGTCTTTTTTCCGTCAAAGTTTCGAAGAAGACGTCGGTCCGGAAAGCAACCAACCTGAGGATCGGGATTCTTTTAATATCGGCTAGGAGCGGCCAGTGCGCACCATGACTTGACCCCAGGCCGAGCGCCCTGTCTTGACGCGGCCCACGATGTCTACTTCTCTCTACGTCTGCACCGTTTTTGGAGGATCACTGCTTTCTTAATCCTTGCAATTTTCAATCCCGCAGCAAATCTTAACTAGTACTCAGAGGCACGCAAACACCCCTGGCCTCCCAAGCGACCTTCTGGGACTGGTTGCTCCTTCTCCTTCTCCTTCTCGAATCAGAACCGTCTTGACGAACTGGAGCTGAAAGCGGACATGATTTGGCACGGCCTCATTTCGTTACGCCTGGCTTCCCTGCACTAGCCCCTCCTATCCTTCGTTAATTCACACCTCAGAGACTAATCTGCACCGTTCTCGGAGCATCGCTGCTTTCTCAATCCTTTCAAACTCCAATCCCGCAGCAAATTTTTACTCGGAGGCGCGCAAACGCCCCTGGCCTCCCAAGCAATCTTCTGGGACTAGTTGCTCCTTCTCCTTCTTCTTGAACCAGGGCCGTCCTGCTAAACTAGAGCTGGAATTGCAGGTGGCCGACCGGCGTCGTTACGTTTGGACGATCCTCCCAATCCCTCCTTCGCTAACTCGCACATCTCGGGCTGTACATATAAAAACACTATATTTATTCTACACAGCAGCTCATTCGAGTGAGAGATAATACTAAATTTGAGACGAGTCATGAGTGAGGATGAGAGGAGGATGAGAGATAATAAGAGATCATAAAATATCGTTTCGTGAGTACGTAGTGGCAGACCATAGGCAGTAGCGTAAAACCGAAACGGAAACCGCATTAGAACAGTTCAATGCATAAGAGATGGGAGGTATGAAGAGGTCCGAACGGTCGCAGAGGCACGAAGGAGAGCGCTACGTCATCCCGAACCCTTGCAACGCCTCCAGCCGTTCCTCCAACCCCCGCCCGAGCCCCTCGCGCTCCCACTCCCCGCCGACATCGT
The DNA here is from genome assembly GCA_029448575.1 of Mycena maculata. Classification (NCBI taxonomy): domain Eukaryota; kingdom Fungi; phylum Basidiomycota; class Agaricomycetes; order Agaricales; family Mycenaceae; genus Mycena; species Mycena maculata. Next base: position 1,182,441 of record JARJLG010000003.1, read on the forward strand.
CCATTGTCCTATCCCTCTCCTCGTCCCCGCCCCCAAACCCGAAATTCCGCAGCGACGGCGCCCCGCTCGACGCGCCCCCGCTGAACCCGAACCCGGCCGCCTCGCCCAGCGCCACGCCCGGGATATGCGAAGGCGAGTTCGTGGGCGACGTGAGCGCCGACAGCGGCTGCGTCGCCGTCGGCGTGCTCGCGAGCAGGTCCGAGTACGCGACGAACGAGAGGCGCTTGCTCGCCTGCGACTGGCGGTACGTGCCGTCGCCCAGCGGCGTCACGGGGTCGAACTGGCGCGCCGTCAGCGCGCCCGAGTTCGGGTTCGAGTTGTTGGTGGGGAGGGGCGACGCGGAGCCGGGCGGGGAGGAGAACTGCGAGGCCGGGAGGGGCGTCGCGACGTGCTGGTGCGGCGCCGTGGTGCCGGGCAGGGGGATGTTCAGCAGGAGGGACGCGCGATTCCCTGGGGCACGGGGACTCGGGCTCGGGCTGCGGCTGCGGAAGCTCCCGATGGGCGACGCGAAACCGCTGCTCCTGCTCCGGATGGTGCCCTGCTCGAACAGGCCGGCCGAGGCGAGCGGGGCGGGCGCGGTGACGGATATGTCGTCGGCGGAGGCTGGGGAGCCGGGTGAGAGAGAGGCGAGAGCGGTCGCGGCCGAGTCGAGCACGGAGGGGACGGACTGTTCGAGAGACTCGGTCGTGCGGCCGCGCGGGAGGCGGTGCGGGTCTTTCTTGGCGCTGGGTAGGGAGCTGGAGAGGTGCAACGGCTCGATGTCGCGCTCGAATATTGCGGAGGAGGAAGAGTGTCTGTGGAATAATTATGGTCAGCGGGGACGTGCATTATGATGGAAATGGTGGAAGACAGAAGAAAAAAATACTCCGAGCGTCCATTCGAGATCCGGCCCAGAAAGAATGATCCAGTGGATGGAATGGCGCATTTTTTCTTGCCAGACTCGGAGCAGCCAGAAAATACGGTACGAATCCTCTGCGCGTGTAACCTGGCCGCATTAGACCAGAGGAACATCCGCTCTTCCCGCATAATGCTCCGAGTTCCGACCTTTTCGCCAACATAAAGGCGAGGGCCGCGTCGGCCCAGTCTGACGACCGAAGCTCCTCCATTTGAGATCCGACGCAGAAAGAAAGACGCAGTCGAAGGCCATGAGAGTGACAAAGTAGCGAAAGGAGTGGCACAATTTTTCTTGCTCCACAAACTCGGAGCAGCCGGGAAATACGGTGCAGTATGCACCTCACGTGGAATTGCCCGGATTTGACGAGAGGACACTCGTCTGTCTGCCACGGTGCTCCGAGCTCCGCCCACGCCGATCCCGCCTTCATTGCGAGCCTCGCCTAGCCTCGCGACCGACTGCGTCTTTGGGACGCGGGCCCAAAAAGAACAAAAACCGATTAAAAGAACATAATTGGACTCACACTGATGTTGGGCTCGACGGAATAGATGACGGTGAGCGCGAGCCCCTGCGTACTATGGGTTGGAGATGTTGGGAAACCCTGCGGCCATCGGTGAGTCCGGTGGTGGATGTCATGTGGCGAAGGTCAATTGGGGGAACGACGGGTGAAGACCTGCTCGCCGCGCTCGCTGCTGCAGGATTGTGAATACATGAACCGCCACACATATTTTCTGGTGCTCACGGTGTGCGACTTCGACGGACATGGCTGGTTCGAGTAAGGTGAGTTGTGGTTGTGGTCGTTGTGGATTGAGATTGGTTGCTGCGCTGGGACAAATGTGTGAAACACGACACTCGACGATCGCGGACGCCGGAAGAGAATGCGTTGTTTGGTTGAACAAACAACGCCGGACGCTGTTTTGGGGTGCGATCGACGTTTACGTATCTACTTGCTGCTACTCTACACAAATTTCCGCGATTCTGCCACACACGAGCAGTTGAACTGCAATTTCAAGAAGCTGCACTGTCTGCCCTGCCTTGCCTCCCCAATACCTGGCGTCGCGCACGTACGGCGGCCCGCGTATCATTATCCATGCCACGAACATATGCAATGTCGATTTGGCGTATAAAAGAAGGGTACAAATATAATCGCTACAGGCACGGCATGATCACCAAAGTGGGAATCGCTCACAGCAAGGTTACATGTGATGATAGCTGATACCCACTGGTGAGCCAGCGGCTCGCTCGATTTATTCAGTGCCTTGATTGACCGTCCCGCTCTGTTAGAAACGAAAATAGCGCACTATATGCATCTGACGAGTGACTCAAATCAAGTCAACACACGCTGCGCAAGGGTGGGAGCCCTGTTCAGCGTCCCATGTCCATCAGCCGAATGTCAAATCACCCGGTCAAAAACGAAATCACCCTTCGCATGCAAGGGATTTCATCCATCGACGTCAGCATTCATCCTGAGGCCTGAAGGCTAAAGCCAATTTGGCTACCGACTACTTCAAAGACGACAGGTAATTTCGGCGGTAACCACCTTGTGACTGACAATATTTCCTTTCGAGGCCATACAAATACTCGCATTTTCTGAGGTCTTGGTCCTTGCACGTACTTAAAGCTCTTGTAGATCATCTCAAACTCAAACTGGATCCCACTTTACAAATCGGACCTCCTATCTACTCTTGAATTGGTATCGACTGACACTGAATAGGGGGAAGAACATATGACTGAGGTACGTGTCTACGCCGTTGACTCGAGCGTCTGGAGTCGGAGGAATCGGGAGGATCAATGAATAATTTAGGACTGTCGCCCGTACCAGTGACAACCACGGCAATAAACAGAACCCATACGCGATGAACACCTCCGGCAAGTGCCGGGACAGACTCATTTCTACTGGTTAGAGGCACCGCGCAGTCGGCAAAGGTGACGACTGCAATATGGAGCCTTGCCCGGTCAGAACTAGGCTTGAAATACCGAGAAAAAATCAACCCGCCGCACGACCGTGCCGTACTATCGCCGCCCTGCTGCAGTCACTGCTGTATTATTATCTGCGAATCGCGAATCGGTATCCCATCAGCACCGCATGTCACTCGTAGTGGTGAGCGACGAGCGTCTATCTCTTAACTAGTTTGCCCATGTCCGGCGGCGAGCAGCTCCTGCCAGTGCGGCCCTCCTTGAACCTTTCCATTGCACCTGCGGGCGTGACGGCGCATTCCACGATATCAGTATATCAGGTAATTCGTGTATCTCCTGCATTCAAAGTGCTCGAAGGAGTCTGAATTCGTGTAGAACTCGATTGCGTTCCTCCATGAGGCCTGTACCCGGACTCCTCCGTAAGTTCTTCGTTTTCTGTTTCGCGCATTCTGATCAAATCCTTAAAGCCGGGATGAGGTCACCGAGCTTCAGCAGAAACTCGAAGGCTTTCTGGTTTCGATGTCCTCGGTCAACATTGTTAGTGCCATCGTTGAAAGTTTGCAATGCCAGAAGATATTGTTGGAGGTATGGATGGGGTTTTGCTCATGTCTCGTTAGACGCGACACCGCCGTCTAATGCTATTTAGTTATCCTCTATACTTGGTCTCGAAAACGATCCGAACCTGCGGCGCGCTCTGCACACAGATGCAAAGGGCATTGCCGAACTTCTCATGTTCATTTTGGACTCGGAATCTCAAGAGGACGTTGTCCTCCACCTCGAAGACGACTCAGCTCAGTCTTTCCTGGATGTCGTCGAAGACGTTGGGCTCTAACATCTTCTATCATATCTCGACTGACCGAACATACATCTAGACACTAAGTAGAGGATTTTTTATCGATCAGGGTAAATAAGCCTCTATCGACGCCACCGGAGTCCGGTGGTGCCCTCGCATTCGAAACTGAATTATGACCAGAACATAGTCGGAAGGCCCGCCGTATAATCCGCAAATTGTCGGAACTCAGCGACAAATTACCCTCATCACTCTTCATCGCCGGAGTTACTGGGCGGGAGGAATACCCTAGATTCGGAGGCGGATTTGCGGACGTTTTTCGGGCCACGTATAAAGACAAGCCAGTGGCTTTGAAGCACACGCGACACTTGTCGCGGGCCGCAGACTCGCGCCACATTCGCTTGGTGAGTTTTCACGGTCCCCATTCCACCAGATCCATCGAGCAGCGAACACAGAAACTCTGCCGAGAAGCTCTCGTTTGGAGAGACCTGCACCACCCACATATCTTACCTTTCCTGGGTATCGATCAGGATAGTTTCTCGTCCTCTCTTTGCTTGGTTTCCTCTTGGATGGAGCAAGGCACCGTTTTGAAATATCTCAAAGGACACGGTCATGCAAATGTGGATAAACTGGTCCGTGGCCAGCCCATTGATTCACATCCAATATCATCACAATAACACCGTGTCCCAGCTTTTCGAAATCGCTCAGGGTCTTCAATATCTCCATTCCCGCAATGTTGTCCACGGTGACCTGCGAGGAGTACTACCTCTGCTCATCTTACTTATATGCGCACTGACATCATTGACCACAAGGCAAATATTCTGATTAACGAAGATTGGAGTGCATGTCTGGCCGATTTCGGGCTCGCTGAGTTCTCTGACGACACCATGGATAGTAGTCCAAATCACGCGGGGAATTTGCTCTGGATGGCGCCGGAATTGATAGACCCTGAGCGTTTTGGGCTGGAATTTGCCCGCACACCGGCGAGCGATGTGTATGCTTTTGGATGTGTCTGTATTGAGGTGCGGGAACGAATTTCGTTTGAATCCTATCAATCCCTAATCAGTTCAGTTATACACCGGTCGTGCTCCATTTTCAGAACTATCTCAAGCTGGGGCCTTGTTGAGAATTATAAATGGTGAACGGCCAGCTCGGCCCTCTGGAACCACCCCCGCGATGTCAGATACGCTCTGGCAGAATGTGACATCCTTTTGGAAACAAGACCCCACGGCTAGACCCGTCGCCCAAGTCGTAGTTCAGAACATGGTTTGGCCGGTTCTGAGTCAGGAGCACGAGGGCGACGCGGATGACGCACAGGAAAGTATTACCAAAGCACTGTACTCATGTTCGCTCACGAACCTGCAGGTAACGCTCATCGTGAAAGATATAAACAGGCAAGATTTCGTCATATCTTTGCCAGGGGAGCATTGTCGATTATGGGAGGTTAGAATCCGATCCGATTGCTTTTCCCTGTGAAACTAAGGTATAACCGACATAGATTTTCCGCAATCAAATTGTCGAACAAGGGGTTCAGCCACTGCGGTATATCCAAGACGACGAATTTGTACTGGTAGCTCTAGCAGATGAAGGCTCAGAACAAGTAATATCCAAAGAAGACTGGAAGGACTGGATATCCCAGTATTCCTCTGTCTCGACCCTTCCACCGCCGGTTGTGATACGTCTCATTCGTCCCGGCGAAGGGCCCTGCTGTGAGAGACCGACTGATAATGCGGACAGCTCGAAATGGTGGGTTAATTCAGCTTGGTAAAGTCAGGTACCTAAAGCTCTTTGTGGAATAGCGCTAATTGTAAAACTCAATTCATCAACTTACCAACGAGCGATCCACAACCCTCGGATATCCCGTCATCAATTCCAGCGAACCGGCCAGCACCATCATTCTCTCTAAATACCACCGTACCGGAATCGACTCTCCTAGTTCCACCAGCATCCTTCCCAACAGCCGCTCCGGCACAAACTCAATATTCAAGAAGCCCAACTACCCCGACCGAAGCTCAGACGACATCCTTCGAATTTACACCTGAAAACTCAGTTATGCGGCGTCGCAAACCATATTTGGATCGACAAGACGCAGAAGAACACATTTACCCGCCTATTCGGGTTACTTCATCGGAGCCCGACCATGACCGCCGCCCAATGGCCGCGTGGCCTCGGTGGCCCACCGTTGCAGGTACAGCCAGATTCGCAACGGGCATCGGTGTCTGGCTGAGCAGCCCGTATATTTTTATGATTGCTCCTCCTTTTTTGTGTCTCGAAGATGTTACCTGGGACTCGGAGGGTCAGAGATTGGAGAACCGCCTGAATGCTTTCCAAAGTTGGATATGGGGTGCTAATGCGGCCCTGTTGGCGTAGGTGGTTTGTCTCTTGTGAAATAAGTTGTGTCATTTACGTTTGGGTAGTTTTGCTGGAACGGTTCTTGCTCTGTCAGATGTTGCGAGCAGTCCCCTTCCTCAATGTTTTGTGATATTGAGCGGTATATTCGCTTTTTTCGGGTTCATTTACACCGTATTCTTGGCCTTCCACATCGGAGATTCGAAGAAGGAGTTCTCTCGGTGGTTTCATGTATGTTCTGTCTCTATATCTTTCCTGCCAACACTAAACATCGCAACAGAACCACCCAAACTTGAGACATACGTCTCGATCATTTTGGAATCTGACCGTCATGATATCGTTGCCTCTCACATGGATGGCTTGGTGAATAATACTTATGGTCTGTTACGGAAAAACTAAAATTTAATATTGTAGGGCATCTTTCAGTCTCTGTCTCGGGGGTCTAACTTACTCAATACCTGGACTTCGACGCACCGATACCCTTGGTCCTCAAGTTGGTACTGCCCCGTTCAGCAACGTTCAGCTCGTTATATTTTTGTTGGTGTTTGTGGAGAGCTTCTTCTGTGCTTTTATGGTCTATCTGGAAATTCGTACGTACGGCCGCAGCTTAAAACCTCAGCGCCAAAACACTTCGCAAGCTGAGATAGATCCGGGGAGTAGTTAAAATCTATCAATGTAATATGGATAATGCGGACTCGGAGATCGAGGGGAGGACTTGGGATTGAACCATCAAATGCTTGTTGCCAACTTGTTGCGGAGTTATGGCTGGCAGCCCTCCTGTGGTATAGATTTCCCACCACCACACTACAAAAACATCCTGTCAAAAGACTGAGTCTTTTCCCAACCACCGGCCTCTTTGGTTCAAACCTCGTGCGCCCCTCATCAATGCCTTGGGATCGAAAATTGTGGAGGAGGAGCAGATTCTGATCGTTCTAGCGTCCCTCAACGAGGTTCAATTCCTCGTCTTTTGAATCGTCTCTTGTAGGCAGAATGCGGCCCACCGCGTGTTGAACCCAGCGGAACATTCGGTATCCAAATGGGGATGTAAGAGGTTAACATATCATCATTCTGCACTTAAAATTGCTCTGAGCGAGCTGTCTGCCGCGGCCTTATCGGACCTATGTTATTTAACTCTTCCGCATAATTCAGTCGTCAAAAAACATTCGATTCAAGGCTGCAGAACCAGAAGAATACTCGCACATCACAGTGTTTCGACGTTTCCCCGATGCAATTTATGGAATTTCCTTTCCCGGAAGCAGGAGTTTGTTTATTTGGTTGTTTTGTTCCTTATTCGGTTCACTCCAACCTTCCGCACGCTCCATTCCTCATTCCCCTCGAGTCTGCGATCCACCTCCTCCTCCCGCTAGAATGCTCACTAAGTCTCCTAATCCGGGCCACAAGACCCTATCACGTCCTCGATCACTTCCGAGGGGTACCGGCGTCACACTCTGACGTCTGTCCCTCTTAGCGTACTCTCTCCCTTTAACCACTTCCATCTCCCTCATCTCGCGCACGCGCCGGCGAACTCAAGAGAGCGAACTCGAGTCACACCATGGCGAAATCGAAATCGACCTCCGCCAAGAGCTCGACTTCCACCAACGGCTCGACCTTCTTCTTCTCCCCGCTCCCCTCGCCCGTCTCGCCGACCTCCTTGAGCATGGAGACGCCCTCCCTCGGCTCGAGTGACATCCTCCCACGCCCCAAGCGCGGCGCCCCGCCCGTCGTGTACACGCCTAAGAAGAAGCAGGCGGTGGTTGAGGGGACGAACCAGGAGGGGGATGCGCAGCCCGCGGCGCCGCCCGCGCCGCTCGACCCTGCGTTGTGCGAAGAATGGTAGGCGTGCGTGGTCTTTCGTCCTTCCTGCAAGCTATCCATTCGTACGTCGCCCCCCGTTCATCGCCTGGAGGGCCGCGGGCGCTGACAGGGACCCAGATTATTCGAACTCCTTTCCGCACCATCACACCACGAATCCAGCGCTTGGTGTCATTTCCACAGCCACACACACGTACACACATCCCTCGATGCATCCACCTTCCCTCAATCGATTTGTATCCCTCCTTTCGCACTGGGTGTCTTGTCCCTTCGACGTCGGGCATTGCCGGTTTTTACAATTTCTTCCGTCATCATTCGTCCCTTCATCCTATCCTCCAGTTTACTTATGTACGATTCGGATCGCGCTGGACCGCGCATACCTTAGCATCGCGCCTGTAATTTTTTGATTTTTGGTGGAATCGCTACAGAAGTCGATATATCCTGGAACCCACAGATGGCTCTGCTTAAAGCTTTCCTCAAAAAAATCAAGGACATCGCGCACACGTGATCGTAGCTGACACACTCAAATGATGTGCTCGCCTACTCTAGCTTTAGAAAATTAGACTTTCCTTTTGGTGAAAAGTGCCCCGGAAATATGGCTAATCCGCGGCCGTTTCAGAGGCTGCAAATTGATCCACCTTCAGTGAGGTACGAAAGGACAAATGAAAGATCAATTTTCAACCTGAGCAGCCAATTCAACTAAGAAAGGAGGTCTTTTTGATGCGACTGAAAATTCCTTTGTTCGAACTTTGGGAATGAACCTCTTCTATATATGGCGTGCATTGACCCGCACCTGGTGAGCGGAGCCGAAATTATCGTTGATGTTGATGATAAGTCGCTGGCGCACCTCGAAAAGGTACAACATGCTTTCTTACGCCGTCTACTAGTACTTGGCCTTGGGGCATACTCAATGCGCGCACCGCTTTTCACTGAAGTGGGGCTGGTCCCCCTGCGCTACCGGCATCTCATCTTGGCCCTCCGATACCTGGGATACCTTATAAATCTGGCTGTTACCCACTATGCCAAAGCTGCCCTTGAAGACTCATACCAGCTGTACTTAAAGGGCTGCCAAGGCTACTGGATGGATCTCATGTATACGCCTCAGAACCTTCGGTTTCCAGTGACACTACCAGCGCTACCTGAACTGACGCCTGAAAAATGTACTGCATTGACTAAAGAGGTACATATTGCGGCTATGAGGCATCTCGATGCTGAGGTGAACTCCTCGACGCGCCTCTATATGCTGCATGACAGGTTAGAACCGCTGGAAGATGAACCACCGAAGAAAATGACAACATTTCTCAGGCACTACTTGGTGCTTGTTGTTAATGCTAAGCACCGAAAAGCTCTGACACGACTTCTTGTAAGCCAGCACCCGCTTGCGGTCGAACGAATGCGTTACAAACAACGGAGACATCGGGTAATTGTGCCCCGTGAGGACCGTCTTTGCCGTTTTGGATGTAACCATATTGAAACGGTGGAACATGCACTGTTTTTCTGTTCACAGGCAGGCGAGGAGCTTCTACAATACCGCAATGCATACACAACAGCCATGCAAACAACTGACCCACGGATTGCGACAGTTGCACCGTGGAATGCAACAAATGTTCTACGTTCATTAATATTTCGAAGAGAGACTGTCTGTCAATCCGCCAAATTTGTCTGCAAGGTGTTTGCAATCTTTGATGTGGTACCCATGGTATGGCCGGATGGAATGTAGATACCCCGGTTCGTGATTTTCTTCTTAGGCTAATGTGTCAAACCCGAGATCTACCGCCTCCTGCGTGGGGGGAGCTCATTGGAGGGGATGGCATGCTGGCGTAGTCGGAGGTACATTATTTAGAGGCTAATGTACTGTACACTACAACCTGGCACATTCCGAAATGGGACCACGCGGGGCTTAATATTATCCACAGTCTTATCCTCTTTCTTCTCACTGTAAATGAATGCCTGTAGGTCATCTTTCAGGAGCCCTTCCAGAACTCGCTGATAATGGAAAATAATCTCGACTTTGAAACATCCGCTGATTGTTGCAATTTCTGCGGCAGTTTTGTTTCCAAAGGAAAGAACAAATTTCTATAATTTGATTCAGCTGCACACATTTATCTACTTTCTGCCAACATCTTGACATAGGTCAAGATAATTCTTTATATGATGTGTGATATTCGGGCTATGAAACGGGACGTGCCACGAAAAACTGGTTTTGACCTGAAAGCCGCCTTCCTTCCCCAATTCGGCCAGATACGTGGCCGCCTGGGTATGCGTGTCAGGTTTGGGTGCATTTCTTTTTGGAGTTAACAACTCGAATTAAGGACCGACGCGCACCAGCACCGACACATCGATGCTGCCCAGTATATCTGCACCTTTCACAACCAAGTCGGGGTCCACGATGCCGTACCCTGCGCCTCACGCAGACAACCCGCGCTGCCGACCAGGTGTGCGATTGGCCGGGCCGCGTTGCGAATGAACACGTTGACGTGAGATTGTCCCAGATTCAGCATCAGCGCGAGGATGTAATCCTTCCACACCGGCCCACTTCAGGCCTTCTCGGGCGACGAGGAGGCCAAATTCATTCGTCAGATCGAGGGAGTGATGGAGCATCTTCGTCCAACTTATAATGATTAGTCGTCGGTCTGAGGAGACTAGCCCTGTTCACGGCCCATTGGGCTGACAACCGGCCTTGGGGGACTGCTCCCGGTGTGGAACTCATCACATTGCCCAACCTAAAATATGAGTGAATCACCATTTTTTACGGACAAGATGGCAAGCGGTAATACTAAATAACAGTTGCAGCGAGTCGGGGTCGGCTGACGCGTCTGAAAGATTGGCGAGTCTGGAGGTAAGCAATCATACTCAAATTGTGTTACAGTCGAAGATAGAGTGGTCACGGACAAAACTCCCGCCGTGAGGACGAGCACCGAGAAGCTAGGACCTTCAGTCAGCCTTTGGTCAGCCTATTTGCCAGAAGCTCCACGACGAGACAGGTTGTCCCACTTGTGCCGAATACACGCTATATCAGTGTACTTCCACAGTGCCCAATAAATTGAATAATGACGGTGCAAGTACTCAGCTGATTCGGGGCGGGCGCTATAACGCAAATGTAAATAGTTGAAGGTGCGATTGGCGCGTAGAGCGGGTGCAGGGTTCAAGAGGGATCCCGCTGAGTAGAGGAGAGCAGCATTGGATAGTATAGTCAGTAGGGGTATCCAGAGGAACCACGCCTGGATGGACAGCGAGGAGGTGTCGAAAGAGAGGAAAGGCAGGGTGAGGCAGGGTGGGAGAGAGTTAGACTCTAAGGAAGAGAAATAAAGGAGATACCTGCCCCACTCAGACTAGCGCCCAACAACTGGGCGGCCCAGTTCTTCCATGACTCAAATCCTCGCGGTCGTGTTCGTCACACTCCTCATCCCGATACAGATGCAGAATCCCCTTCTCTGCAATGTCGGGTAACCAACTTCTGACCAGTGTGATGTTGGCAGGAGTGGTGGTGAAGATATCGGGTTCCTCCCCAGCCTCGAAGTTGAAATAGATACAGGTTGACCTCTAGCAGCTTTTGGAGCACATCCACATAGAGGATCAAAGTAGGCAAAAACTGGACCCGTTGCGTTCAAGGCGTGAAATACGAAGAGTGATGCTGCGCAGGTCCTTCATGGAGGCGGTAACAGCCAGCTCCTTCATTTTCGAGGATGCTGGAGCGAACCCGATCAAGTCCGATTCTGTTGGCACTTGTTGTCTTTTCACCACCATGTCAGGCCCCCGGACACTACCTTTGAACTAGGTCCGATTTTTCCTGAAGATTTTCACTGATTTACTCTATAAAAATTGGCCGTTTGGAAGCTGTTTTACTCTATTTCGGACCGACATAGCTAAAAACCCCATTTTTTTTCCTTCCAGGCCCCATTTTGGGCCCTGGGCGCGCCGCAGGTGCTTTTCGGGCCTTCCGCTGCCGCTAACTAACCAACTACGCTCAAACTACGCTTTAAATCTGAAATACTACAGATTTCCCCTGTTTTTCACCTTGACTGCCGGTGCCTTCTTCGCAGGTTGTTTGTGAATTGAAGAAAGTCGTGTTCCAATTCGCGAACAAAGAATTCCTCGGGGAGACAGTCGCGCAACCAGAGTGTCGTAGTAGGATTGCAGTTGGGTGGATCCGTACTGAACCAAGCATTTGTCTGGGTAGTTTTTTTTTTGTACGTACAATACCCGGCAATTTGAGCGCTATGAAATCCTTGACGGAAAGGCCCGGAATCGGAAGGGTGGCCACAAGACTGGTCGAAATTTGCTGGGCGTCGGTACAAGCATCGGCCACTTCCAGCGGTACGTTCTTGTAAATCTTACCTACACCGATCGACTTTGACGCGTCAAAGCGCTTGTTGGTATCAAGCATGATGACTTCGGCCATCAGGGAAGTGGAGGGTGTGAGTGATAAAAACTTCCTTATGGTCTGTTATGGTGCCGTGCTTGGCAATGTTTCACAGCAAAGGCACCCGGGATCTCAAAATAGCCCCATCCCAGCCGTAGTGCTTTAAAAAAAAAATCTCACGCTCCGCACGATTTACTCTATACCGGACCAACATTGCCCGTTTCCGCCTTGATTTACTCTATATGCGGCCGGAGATACGGGTCATTTTGGCCCATTAATTTACTCTATCGCGGACCTAGTTCAAAGGTAGTGTCCGGGGGCCTACCATGTCCTCACCGTTCGCTGCGAGGCTGGCCACGAATTACTGTCCCACCGACAACGAGGTTCTCAAGATTAAGGCCCTTCTAGTCGAGCCTATTTTGAAAGTGAAGAGCCTTGACGATGAAATTGCCAAGTTGCGTCAGGCCATCGATAAATTGGTGAAGGAGCGGGACAGTCTTCTCGCATATGTAGAAGCTCACAAAGCTCTCGTCACTCCTATCCGACGCTTGCCACTTGATATTGTCTGAGAAATATTCATGGCCTGCCTTCCAACCCACCGGAATTGTGTTATGAGTGCGACAGAAGCACCTGTTATCTTGGGGTGCATCTGCAACTCGTGGAGGGCTATATCCCTGTCAACCCCTCGCCTCTGGGCCAGGCTTCATGTTGCTGAGCCTTCCCGCATGAATCACATGCTATCAACATTCGACGCAAAGTACGCGCAGCGCATGGAGACGACGAAGACGTGGTTGGGCCGCTCCGGGACATGCGCCTTATCCATTTCTCTGCAAAGTGGTTACGATTATACCACAAACCCACAGCCACCCTCCGAACTCTTCCTCCAGGCCTTGATTCCATATTCTTCCCGCTGGCACCGTGTCGCGTTTACAATCCCGGTTTTGCTGACGCAGTCCTTGTCGCATTTGACTGAGAATGACGTGCCTATCCTCCAGGCTATCTCGGTCATAGAACACCCGCACCGTTTGGTGCAGAATGGCACCAATTCTAGGGCTGCCACCCGTTGCCGTGGCGGCAACAGCCGTTTTTTTTCTTCCTGAAGCCTCGACGGGGCGGGACGGGTGACGGGACGGCCGTCGCGGCCGTCTCGACGGGTAGGGTGGGAATTCAACCTTTAGCTTGCTTTTGACCCTAATAAAATGTGGATTCGGACTGCAATGTTATGAGTTTAATTCTTACCTGCCCACCCTGATGTTTTCTTGCTTCCAACTAGAGGAACCGACGCAAACATTGAGGTTGCAGGTCGGCAATCATGATCGGAAGTTGCCGAGAACGCACCACAAGCAATATGCCGTCTGTTTGGAGCCATCAAATGAAGTAAGGTGAGCAGGAAAGTGTATCCCTTCTAAGACGGAAATCTCTGAACTAAATAATGATGGAAAGTGTCGGTTTAAAGCTGAATTCATATGACCCGTTGAAACGGCCGTCGCGGCCGTCATCTGACGGGCCGTTGCTTGAGGGAAAAATAGGTCGACGGGACGGGCACGGCATCCGTTCGACGGGTGCCGTCAACCCCCCTTGGCCTCCCCCACTCTGACATCCTAAAAAGGCAATGCTTACAAATAAGATAAGATATCGCTTAAGGCTGGCTGGCTAAGTCAGACTATAGTGTACAAGGTATTCGACGGGTATGGAGCAAGCCAAGTTCATAGAAAATAAATACTTCTTCGACGCGCCGGCGCGTTATGTCTGGGAAGTTGAAGCCGCGGGCCTAGCGCGGTAATACATGGCACTGCCGCTTGATTTGTCCCACGTCGAAAAATAGCTGCCTCGTGTCGACGTCAACCTCTTCTCCTTCGCCAAACACGCTCGTGCCAGACGCAGGAACGACGCTCCCTCTCTCTCCACCGTTTCAAGCATGCGCTGGTCCCGGAACTGCCGCTGATACTTGAGGCCGCGCGTGAACTCCAGGATCACATCAATGTTCTCATCCATCGACTCGAGGAATGTCTGTCGGTCGCTGTCATGCGGACGCGTGTCCACCAGATCTTTGTCCTCGTCATCCAGCCCCGTAGGCACGTCCACAGCCATGTCCTCCAGTGTCGAATTACCGTTGGGCTCGTCCTCTGGCGCGGAGTTATCACCCAGTGGCCGCAATGTCGGATGCGTCCAGAATGGCGGTAAACGCTGCCGCTTGACCTCGAGGAAGAACACCGGAGGAACGTGCTCGACACCCTGGACGTAGTGTTTACAGATGAGGAAGCGCGAAGTCGGCATTGACGGGCAGGTACAGAGTCCTTTTTTCACGTCTGTTTTGTATGCGGGATTCACCGGGAGTGTTATAGGAGTCTTTTCGTGCCGCCGCCATTGCAGCTTGAAGTCCTTGCGCCACGCTGGCAGCTCCCGGTACCGCCCGGTGTCGGTAAGTAGCCGCTCGAGCTTTTGATAATATGTCGGGGCTAACTTGACGATTAGGATCCACGCGAGTAGATCGCAGCGCGGCATATGGAAATGGTGGAGGAAGTCCTGTTTAATGCGACGCCAGCTATTAATGGTCAGTAAATGCATTCCAAATACTGGGGTTGACTCACTGGCTCTCTAGAATCATTGTCGTCTTCAGGATGGGAATCTCTGGGTACACTGAGCGCGCCCAAAGCTCCCAGCGAGAACTGCGATACCAATTCTCCCATAAGTACGCCCACACCTCCCGTAGGTCATGCTCGACACAGAACTTATACATTTGTGTAACAGCCCAGCGTTTTATCCCTTCAGGGCTTGGGTGGGCGTGGCCGGGGAGCAGTGGATGGGCGCAATAGTGCTTCTCCATCATAGTCAGGATGGGCTCGCGGTAGACGGCAGGACAAAAGGTGCGTCGTGTGTGTTCATCGACCTCCTCTTCGCCACTGACTGCCCCCGTATCGCTAGGCGCACTCGCTTCCGCCGACGTCGCCGCAGCAGCCCCACTTGCCACCGTCGCCGTCGCTCGCGCACTATTCGGGGCTGTCGCTCGTGCGCTATTTAGAGCCGTTGCTCGCGCGCTATTTGGAGCCGTTGCTCGTGCACTATTCGGAGCCACTCGCCGCGCTTTCATCGCCGCTGCTAACACCTGCGGATCGGCAGCATCTGCGTTTCATGTGGGCCGTACAGCGCGACCAGCACGCGTACGCACACCCTCGGGAGCGTCTCCTTCACGCCCTTCCTCGTTCTCTTTTCCCATCGCGGCCCCAACACCTGCAACCTCGACATTCCTGCCGCCAATGGGCAGGGGCAGCATATGGTCATCGAAATGCACTCGCACTGCTTCCTCGCGTCGCGGACCCGATGGGGTGTCATCGATGTCCTGTGGCTGGGCATGCGCGCGATTCCGGTCTATCGATCCGAGAGGTGGACGAATGAGGGCAACGGCAGCGGGAGCCTGCTCAGCTGCGACGGTGCTGCTGTTCGCGGTCGCGGGCCGCTGCTGCGCTGGGATGGTGATGCGCAGACCATTCGGCATGGTCATGCGCTGTGGCTGTTGGGACGGCGGGACGATGGGGTTGATGGTGATGCGCAGACCATTTGGCAAGGTCATGCGCTGTGGCTGCTGGGAGGGCGGGACAACGGGGTTGACGGCGTCGTGTACACCTCCCTCGTACTCCCCTGCATCGGCCTGACTGTGCGGAACGAATGCGACATCAATGAAGCTGAATTCGACCTGCGCGCGACCGGGATCGTACGGGGTCGTCGCAAGCTTGGCATTGCCTAGCCGGGTGCGTACTGCGCGCCGCAGATGCCACCAACAGAGGCTAATCTTCGCTTTCCAGACATTCTTGAGCATCTTGATCTCCGCCATGTCCTTGTCGACGTGTGCAAATTTTGCATCGACACCGTACTTGTCCCGGACACGTTTGGCCCATGCCGTAAGTGATTTTGTGCGCTTGTCTTGGTCTATTGATGAGGCTGTCGACAGGAGCAGATACGATAAGGGAAACCCGGCGCCGTCATGCTCAGCCATGATGCTGTACAGCTCAAGGTGCTTGGAATTTGTGTTATCTGTGCAGGTCGTAAGTCTTTATTACCCGATTGGGCAATTACCACTTACATGTCGCGTCGACCCCGATCTCGACCACTTTCCCCGCCAGTGGCGTCGCAATGCCTTTCATCCCCCAGCACACCATCTCCACCCCTTCCGGAACATCCTGTGGCTCAAATATATCAACATCATCGGTATGCTCCTCGAGTAATTTCTTCGTCGATAGTAACTGATCATCATCGAAGCGCCAAAACGGCTCGCTCATCTCCATCTATGCCCGGTGAATTTGCGCGGCCGTGACTACCGGGAAGGCCGCCTGCACCTTGTTCACCATCGCCACCGGTGTGAGCCATTGTACGTTGTCCCGGATCATCGCGAGAGCTGCAGGCGGCATCGAGACGTCAAGATAATTGACATGTTTGCCAGAATGCTTGAGCTTCACGGTAATCATGGGTGCGGCATCTTCCTCCTCTCCTCCTTGGCATCTGACAGATAAAAAACTCCCACAGCGATAGCGCTTCATGCCGACCGTGTCGCGATTCCGAATATCTGGATTGTCTGAAGACTTGGATTTCTTCTTGCGGGCCTCATCCTGGCTACACCAGAGCCGAGTGCGATGCCCGTTCTTAAGCTTCTTGTGGTCCCTTACCCTACATTATTAGGTCAGTCTTGATTTTATTACGCAGAATTGTCTTCTCACGTAAATCGGTAGTGACTGATTTCACGGATTTCTGCAGTGACCATCTGAATGCGCTCGCGTGGGGACACCAGAGGATCAAAGGCCATAGGGTAGGCTCCGTGAAAATTGACAGACCCGTCCTTGAACTGCGCTCGTAATGCATTATAGAAGCTTTCTGCGTCCAAGAAGGTTTCGACAGCTGCGGACATAGACTATATGCACGCACATCAGTCAAGACTGCTATAAGTAGGTGAGAGTGAAGTAATACTTGCCGTATCTTTCTCGCTGCCCCCACACATATCGTCATCTGAGTCTTCGCCAGTGTTAGGGGCCTCGGAGCTGCTCTCAGACTCCTCCACACGCGGGCGGTTCGCAGGTGGAGCATCGGCAGTGCCAAGCGATGCCCTTCTCCGCTTCTTGGAGGCTGAGGTGGTGGTATTGTCGGACTTTGCTTTGGCGGCAGCGGCGGCCCTCGCCCTGCTGTCTTTTTGATTCTCCCGGTTCGTAGCGCGACATGTATTACACTGTCGGGGTGAATCCATAGGGACTGTGTTATGGCACCCGCTTTTGCTACATTTTCTTGTGGCCTCTGATGGCGGCGGCGACGGTGTCGAGGAAAAATCCATGCTCAAAGCATTTGTTGATGCGCCCCGAGTTGTTTGCGAAAGCATTACAAGCACGTGCTGATTAGATATGCCTTTTTAGGCAATGTCAGAGTGGGGGAGGCGTGGGCCAGATGGTGCCGT